>OX369265.1:17962423-18562423 GCA_947284805.1 Coleophora flavipennella
CAAACACCGTTTTTGTTTTACATTCTTTGCAATCGCGCCTTTTTTTTCTGCCAGACCACCATAGACAGCTCGATTTTCGAATAAACTCTCTTCATTCATCTGAGTTACAATACTTCATAAAAATTTTAACGTTCCAAATTCAAATAACGTTACTTCTCTCTGGGAGTTTCATACAACTTTATGTCCCTTGGGTTATAATGGCTTGCTTTGCGTGAATTGGAATAGGATGAAATAGTACACATTGTTATTATATTGGTTGTTTGTATTGAGAATTTGTCTGGAATATGGAGTTGACATCTTAGGTGAGTAAAATCTGTACCTTTTTCTAATATCATTCCTATGAAATACAAATTTAAATTTCAAATTATTTATTTGCTAGTTACATGGTAGGATCGATAATGAAATAAAATATTTTTTTACACACAGAGATATGCTATATATAGTTTACACACCAATTACATATCACTACACGCTGGACACTTCATACAACGGACCAGAAATGAGATTTCAAAAAAGGAATGACGGAACAAACAAAATGGCGCCGAAATCCTATACGTTCGACAACCAAACTGTAACCAATCTGTATCAATCTGGGTGACGAGGGGCTGAGGTCGCAATCTAGAGAGCGGCAGGGAGTGTTAGTACTAATATACTTTGATATCACGCAATCTCCAGATTCTTTGCGTTACGTTGATTAAGACTGCGTGTTACATAATTGGTTTGTGAAAAAACAAATCTTTATATAGATATTACCGTATTTATCTTGCAAATAAATAATGTTGAATTCGAGTTTGTATTTCGTAGGAACGACATTAGAAGAACATACAGATTTCACCTACCTCACATGACATTTTGATTCTCGCAGTCAACTCCAGATTCCAGACAAATTCTCAATTCGAAGAACCAATAAAGAACAATGTTTACTATTTTGTATGTTCATTCAGTGAGTCGGCGAGGCTGCGCAGGAGTGCGACAATGGTCGCTATGGCGACGCTTTGTGGTTGCCGCCTAATCCCCCCGACTCCAAATTCCTCACATAAACTCGGGGTGTGAAAACTTAGGCTAAGGGTAGCTTGTAAAGCCCTCGAAAAAGGGTTCTTGCTAGTTACTCAAAGTATCTAACTAATCTGATTATTTTAAGGTCCTCTGGATTTAAACTTAATTTTTAAGGTCCTCTGGATTTAAACTTAATTTTTAAGGTCCTCTGGATTTAAACTTAATTTTTAGTGTTCCGAAGTTAACAAGGAACCCCTATTATAGTTTCGCCAAGTCTGTCTGTCCGTCTGTCCGTGGCTTAGCTCAGAGCCTATTGGTACTAGAAAGCTGTAATTTGGCACGGGTATACATAATAATTACGCCAACAAAGTGGTACCATAAAATCTTGAAAAAAATAATCTTTTAGGGTACCTCCCTCCCCTGAATGTAAAGGGGGGTGATTATTTCGTTGCGTACCCTATCGCGTGCTGGGCGCTGGGGTATCGTTAAATAGGTCCTTCAAAACTACTGCGAGTTTGCTAACGCCATTTTGCAATTTAGGGATCGATTTCTAAAATATTAAGTTTTAAAGTGCTAATTTAACATATAATGAGATGAGATGCTGTCAAGGTTTACCAATTGTGAATACAAAAAAAAAAAAAACAATTTAAAAGGAAATCTATCGCGGCTAAGTAGACTTTCTTAGTTTAGGAGTAATAATCGACCAACTTAAGATTTGCAGTTGGTTTTGTTTTTTTAAATATACATTTATTTATTTAACACTACTTTGCGTGATTTTTAGTACCCCATTTCTGTCCAATTATAATGCCAACAGAAAATTAAACTGAATGAGATATATGATTGGGATAACTCTCTTTTAATCATCGACATATCTATGCTTTTAATTTATAAGATTACGGCTTTCATGTTAATATGATTATCACAGTGCAGGTACTTCCACATGAGACAGAGAACCCCAAAACTGGTCGCGATACAATAATGCTTACCTATGAATAATAAGATCAAATAATAATAAAAAAACATTTCTTCTATTCGGAGCACAATCGAAGACGCATGTAGACAAACCATTATGTAAATACAATGCCTATAGCTCTGTCTCTGTCTGTCATCGCATCGCTCGCGCCTTTACAAAGACAATTTTTTATTTTCATTTCATTCACTCGAATTACCTTACTTTATAATGTTGTTAAGTCTTGTTATTTTATTGTATTACACATCTGAATATTGTAGAGATTGCTTTTAGGAAATTTGTATGCTTCATAGTAAGCCAATCAAACTCAATTTTCGTAGTAGGTATGTATTATTGCGTTAATTTTTTCCTCAATAGGCGTGCTGATTGCTAATCAGGGCAAGGAATAGTAGTCATGGCAACCCTCGACTGGCTGTGGCCTTCACCTTGCCGTGATTGTTTCGTCTGCTCGAGACGAGCGAGAAACTTCCCCAAGGCATTCTACTCGGGCGACCTCTATTCAATAACCCTTTCCATTGCCATTTTCTTTTAACACACTAGAATTCTACTTGAATCCATATGGCAATCTACAGCGTACATTATGAAATAATAAACGGGTCCGTTAATCAAATGTAAAAAGGTTATGAGTATGGCGTACCCCAGGGCATATTACTAGGGCATCTACTTTATAAGGTGACCCTTTGAAGGGTATCCTTTATTCTCCAGTTTGAAGTTATTTACCCGACTTATTCGCCTTGAATGGGGTTAATTTAATAGTACCTATTGAATACGATTGTTGTCGAGGGGAACTGAACTGGAATTATAATTTTATACGAGTAAATCAACTAGGTATATTTACTAAATGTAATAATTGCCTTTTCTCATATGATTTTTACAAAATTTGAATTCCATTATTGAAAACCTTGTTTTAATTGAATTGCTAGGTCGCAGACAATGTATGGTTGAGAAATGTGATTCTAGTTTCGAATCAGAAACAATTTAATTCTTTTTTTTTATTCAACTGAGAAATCACTTCTGAATTTAAGTAACGTTTAAGACTTTTCAATTATATTCTTAAGAACCAATATAATAATGTGATTCGGTTCAACTGAAAACTTAAAAGTACATAAATACATTTGTTCAAAAAGGTAGTATCAAAAATACTAACTATTGAATACTGTACCGTAAGTGAATATCTACGCACCACGCACCACAGAGACCTGAGTGCATCAGCCGCAGAATATTATTTAGATTTCTGTGGCACCAGCACACCAACACCTCCCTCGTCTTCTCCATACGATAAGATAAGTTAAATACTCTTTATTGTACCCAAAAAATAATAATAAAAAAATAAACACAATGTAAAACTTAGAAACTATAACTTAAAAATTTAAAGAAAAAAAAACCATGTTCATCTTCATCATCATCTCCACACTTCATAATCGCAGTTTTATGTTTACATAAATTAAATTGCTTTACTTACACAAACGTCATACAATACGCGGGCGTAAAAAGTACCTAACTGCAAAGTCGTGAAGATAATAATAATGTTCATGGACAAATCGCACACGGTCATCTCTGGCCCCAAACTAGATTTACCTGAACCAGAGATTGATATACGTATATGTACTTATATAACCTTTGTATCGCAAATATCACAATTGTATAAGTACGATTTTAAGTTTCTGATGGTTTCTAAATACAAGTATGTTTATAAGTTAATTACCTGTAGCCATATGCTGAGTCGGAGCCATTTCGAAGCTACGGCACAATTTTAGGTATCTAACCTCTTTATACATTTAACCCGGCGCCAATGACGTGTAAGAAATAACGCGGACGGTGACGCGGGGTCAATATGACCCGAATGTTTTTTTTCTGAATTATCAGGTTATCTGCTAAATTATATCAAATTTAATACGAAGTAAGAACGATTGCATGACCACGAAGTCATTGTAGTACCAAGATGTTTAAATTAATTTAGATGTTAAATTATGATTTGGTTTTAATACAACAACCTCAAAAGGACAACAAAAATAATTTATCTTTTAGAACTAAGAATATAGGGAGCTGTAGCCGTTTTATTCCCGTTTTATTAAAGAAAAGGGATTTTACCATTCTTCACTGGCGCTTGCTCACTACACTATAGTACAAATCATATGAATTGAGGTGTTATCTCCAGCTACTGAGAAAACCATGCACGATTATAATATGTTTTTTTCGAAATTTCCCCAATTGAAAATCGCTCGGGTCAATATGACCCAGCGTCATTGTCGCCGGGTTAAGCTTAGATTTAAGAAGTTTTTATTATTTTTTGTGTATCAATTGTAATGTAGCTTTAAATAAATGTTTTATCTATCTAAGTTTCTGGTTCCTCAGTACAAGTATGTTTATGAGTTTCTGGTTCCTAAATACATATATAAACTATATATAATTAATATGAATCGTTAAATTGATTACAAACCGCAAAACTCGGAAACTGCTTGACCAAATACGATGAAACTCTAGTGAACTCTTGTGCGCACACAAGGGAAGGTTGCTCGCGACATGCCCAATGCACAACATTCTAATGTTGTTAGTGAGTGTACGTACACACATTGAAGACACCCTCTAATGTTTTGTTAGCCCTGATGGTGGCGAGACTCGAGCAGCGTCCAATGGAGAAGCAATAGCATGAAGGCCTTTCCCAATAAATATTCTATTACATTAGCATAATTATATATGTAGCTTACAACCTGCGAACGAGCTTGGGCGTGCCAAGCTTCGAAAAAACTAATAGAAATTCATAAGTCACTTTGAAATAACTAAAAAAAACCAAGAGTGTCAATAGTGTATCAACGGTGTTGGTGATACGACTAAGGATAGGAGGGTGGTTCTTCTGTCGTGACTTCAGAAACCTTTTTAATACGAATAAACGAGCTGAGTGAGTGTGCCCCACTCTGTGTTAGCGTACAAAACTTCAACTTGAAACTACAGGCTATTATTCGATTTCAGTTAAGTTAAGCTATTGCTTAGCTTTAATCGCGGGCTTTGATCGCGGCGACCGAATCAAGAAATTCAGTAACGAAAATAAAACCTAACACTCCCCACTCTGCCTACCATGTAGCTCAGCCGAGCATAACGTAACGTTACCGCGTTCTAAAAACTGACAGTGCCATCTATTAGCGATTTGCGGTGCTAAAAGGACTTAGTCAATTTTACTGGTGTAACTTTCTTAGTGTTAATTTATAACATAAACATCCCGCGCCCCAAGGACTGTATGGTCCCTCAATCAAAAGGAGCATACGAAAACAGTAAAACATCAAAAATAGTGAATAATAACTGCATAAATAAAAAATAAATAAATAATTATAATTGCATAAGTTGATAAAAATGCTATGCAAAAGCTTTTATGCTATGCAAAAGCTTTTCCCCGAGTGCCACACTTTTTTTTAAGATAAACACTGCAAACATAAAATGTAATAAACATAAAATTATTTTCAAATGAATCACATAAGTACTTCGTTGCTCCTCCGTCCCTAAAATTTTACGATGTTTCAAACATCGAACAAAATAGCTCGGAAATAATTTTGTTGTCAGCTCGCTCGTACTGCAACGTGGATTTTACGTCAATCGCTGCGGACGAATCGTGTGAAAATTTTGGTTTTTAATTTATTATAAATAAAAGAAGAAGAATTTCTAAAATGTATGAAAACAAAATCATTTTACATTGTTTTGTTAAGAAACACATAAATTATCATAATGTTTTGATTAAAATTGCAGCAGTTCTATGGTTACAACTAGATAAAAGGGTGTATTAGGACATTTTTTCTTAAGTTCTGTGTATTAAAATAGTATTCGAGAAAATCGAAATCACCTCTTATCCTGTAATTACAACACATTTTTTTTTCGATAAGAAAATCCTTAGTTGAATTAAAAAGTGGCAAAATATCAAAATTGGTCGTTGGCGGCGGTATAAGCCTTAAGTACTTTAGGCCGCCCAAACAATAAAGCGTCCGGCCAAGTGCGTGTCGGACCGCACATGCAGTAGGGTGACGCAGACATTGCTACAAAAAAAAAGAGTGTGTGGTTTTATGAAACCATGGTAAAAGTGAAACTTTTTTCACATTATAGACATTTACAGAGTACGAAACGATCATGGCTGCTCTCGTTTTGGAGCTACGGTACAGAGGACGAAACAATCATGGCGGCTTTGACGAAAAAGTTCGAGACGATGTAATAATCTCTTTGCCGTCACGCAACACATAGACGAAAAAGCTTGAGACGATGTAATAAAAGTTTAACTTTAAAATATGTAGTGCTTCTAAGAATGTCAAGTGCTACTAACCACTAAATATAATTACCCTTACTTTTCACTACATCTTATAGTCTGTATAAATGAAAACAAAAACACATACCTTTTTTCACTATGTACAATAGATAATTTACGTCATAAACATAATCTAGCAACTCCTACCTCAAATTAAAAAACAGGCCAAGTGCGAGTCAGACTCGCGAAACGTAGGGTTCCGTAGTCTTAAAAATAAAAGAGTGTGTGGTTTTATGAAACCACGGTAAAAGTGAAACTTTTTTTCACATTATAGACATTTATAGAGCACGAAACGATCATGGCTGCTCTCGCCTTGGAGCTACGGTACAGAGGACGAAACGATCATACCGACCGTCACGCGACACACAGACGAAAAAATTTGAGACGATGTATTAAAAGTTTCACTTTAAAATGTATATTTTAATAAAACAAAATTATATATGAAGTTGGTAATAGAACATTTTGTATGGACAATCTATGAACTTTGAATCCAACTGAACATCTTAAGTTGGTCGACTATTGCTCCTAAACTAAGAAAGCCTACTGAACCATGATAGTTTAGTTTTTATTTCTTTTTGTTTATCTACAGTTGGTAATTTTTATTTCAAGTTGATCGAATGTCCTACAATTTTTTTTTTTTTTGATATTCTGAAATTAATATCGGTTTAGCTGGTGTCCCCCACTTGACTCCAACAAAATTAACCATTTTAAAGCTTAATATTTCGCAAACCAATCCCTGAATCAAATACCTCAGTACTGTTGAAAGACCTATTTAACAGTACCCTACACGATAGGGTACGTCACCGAAAAAAAATTACCGCCTTTTTATATAGAGAAGTAACGTAATTTTTTTTCAAAATTTTATTATATCACTTTGTCGGCGAGAAATATTACCAAGTAAACTAAGTACAGAAATTATTACTAAGAAAACTAGAGAATTCAAATTAAATCTGGATATGAGAAATTCCTTTGTTGTGCCCCTTTGTAACACCTTGTAGTTGTAACACACACATGAATGCAATAAAAAGTTTTCGGTTTGAGAGCCACTTACGTGTTTAATTTCAGGTTTCTAAGACAACCTGCGCTTCTTTACAAGCTTTTATTTAACTTGCAATGTAATGTATGTATGTTTGTTCGGGTGGAATCTTGCTTAAATTTTATTTTGCTTGTTTAAATTTGACCCACTCACGGTATCCGATTGAGCTAAAATTTTGAATGCATGAGTATATCGCGTGACAATGTAATATTAAAAGCTTGTATCTAAAAGTTTTTAGGTTTTTAGAAAATTATTTATATTGCTTGCCTCTACTGTACTTCCTCTATTTTTAGGGTTCGGTACCAGGTAAAAGGATCCTATTACTGAGCCTACGCTGTTCGTCTGTCCATCTGCCGATAGCGCCGCGCCGGCGTAAATGTGACCGCATATAGGCAGGAGAGATATGACTTGTCGACGACACGAAAGAAGAACAAGCAGTCTGCCAGACTTTTAAAAACTTTTAGCTTTCAAAACATTATAGGTAGCCGGCTGAAATTAAAAAAAATTGTTATTATGGAAAACTTTTTGAGCAATAATAAATGTTACAAAAAAAAACCACTCCAGGATTGCTGACAGAAGTGAAAACTGCTTATATACAGAGGTGTCAGTAACGGTAACAGTGTCGCGAATTCAATGGTTTTTTCCCATCTCAAAAAATGCTTAACGCGCCCAAAGAAGTTTTCACTCTAAAATTAAAGAGTTCCCATGTAGGAAAGGTGTTTTAAAGGTTACATCCATCGCAAGTCGGACTCGCACTTGGCCGGTGTTCAATAGTTTTGACGTGTTGCTGATTACACGTTTTCGCGAGGAAGTAAGTGCAGTGCTGCTGTTACAATTTGTTTTATTTACTTCTTTGCCGCTCGAAAGATAAAAACCTGAAAGGTCTAGGCTTCGAAATGTCCTTATTAGATGTAATCCCATAAAATATTGATATCAGCTCGATATCTAAGGTTTTCTTAAAAACTCTATAAAACAATCCCCACGATTGGACAATTAATTACTAAGTAATGAATTTTTGATGGAAACTTGGATTGGATACATGTAGTTTCCATCAAAAACTACACTGCAATCTGGTGTTTTCAGGTAATATTCTTGAAGATTTTCTCTAATGATTCTTCGATGACCATTCATACAAACTGATTGAGCCTGAAAATTAAACATAAATGCAATTTTCCTGAGTCTGCCGTTCAGATCTGCGACCCAGTTGAGTCTGCCGCTCAGATCTGTCGACCCAGTTAAGTCTGTCGTTCAGATCTGCCGACCCAGTTAAGTCTGCCGCTCAGATCTGCCGACCCAGTTGAGTCTGCCGCTCAGATCTGCCGACCCAGTTGAGTATTCCGCTCAGATCTGCCGACCCAGTTGAGTCTGCCGCTCAGATCTGCCGACCCAGTTGAGTATTCCGCTCAGATCTGCCGACCCAGTTGAGTCTGCCGTTCAGATCTGACCCAGTTGCGGCAAGCGATTCCCTGTACTGTCAGTGAAAAAAAAAACAGGGAAATCCAATGACTTCAAAGTATTGGCAAATTGAAGCATTAGCAGCATTATTTAATAAATAAATAAATATTCTAGGACAAATCAGGGGGGCGTGGCGGCCACCTCCCCGTGGTGCCCCCTGGAAACGCGCTCTAACGAGCGTGGCCAACGGCCGCCCTCCTCTGCCGTGCATCGTGGACGCGGCCGGCGGAGTATTTGCGTCCACCTGCGATAGCCCTGCGCAGTTGATCGCCGTACGCGGGGAGAACGGGATCCTGGTCGGTTGAGCCGAACGTGGGTCGGAGCGAGTTACCCACGGTCGGCAACACGCCTTCTTTGGCCCGGGATTCTCGCTAAACGGTACCCACGTGAATAGCCAACACGTGGGAATGGGCAAGTGTCCCCCCTCAGGGGTCACTGGCGAGATGCGGGGAGGTCGGACTCGGCCATGCTGACGGGGCAAGGCTGTTTGGGACCAACCGGGGGGATTTGGATTGTTCCATCCCGGCCCATCAGTTCGAGCCCTCGATGTCGCGCAGTGAGTCCCGACCCCCTTCGCATCTATATCCTCCTGATAGCCCTGGTGTTACTAGCCCTGTACGCTAGTACTCCCCCAAATGTGCGGGCTCCGTGGAGGGTGGGGAATCAGGGGGATGAAAAATCCTTAAACGTTAGTATGGACAACCAAAAATCCGCTGACTCGCCCGCGCCTCAAGGCGCACCCGGTGCAGGAGGGCAACCTCCGGCGCCACCCGTGGAGGCCCCTACCTCCCAACCGTCCTCCGTAAGGAAGGCCCAAGCCTCCTTGAGCGAAGCGGCGGGGGAGCTTAGGTCCCCAGAATTGGCC
The DNA here is from genome assembly GCA_947284805.1 of Coleophora flavipennella. Classification (NCBI taxonomy): domain Eukaryota; kingdom Metazoa; phylum Arthropoda; class Insecta; order Lepidoptera; family Coleophoridae; genus Coleophora; species Coleophora flavipennella. The sequence goes on from OX369265.1 coordinate 17,972,031, forward strand.
ACTGGCCATCTTTCTAAGCGCCAGGCAAGGCGCAGAGCGAGGAGAGCTCGAGAGAGGAAACCCTCAGGCTCTGCTCCCCACTCTGCAGCTTCAGCCGCGCTTCCATTGTCCACCGCGACCCTCCAGGTCGCGCCCCTACATCCCCGGGAACCGGACGTGGCCCCCTCGGGTGCTGTGGTTGCGGAGAAATCTGCTCCACCATCGAGCACCCCCATGGAGGTAGTCACCGCCAGTGCTCCCGGCGCGAGTGTCCTGATGGGTCAGCTGAACACTGGCTGGACCCTGATTGACAGGAAGGGCAAAAGCCGGAAAAGGCCTCAAGCGCCGTTGCCACAAGGTGATGGCGCTGCCCCCTCCCGACCCAAGCCCCGACCGAATGGTAGGCAGAGGGCAGCTCGCAGAGCTGCGAGGCGCGCCGAGGCCCGAGCCAAGGCTGCCGCCCCCACTACTGCCCCTGAAATGCCGTCTGCTGGGCCCTCTGTTGTGCCTGTTGCGGGGGGGAGCACCGCATCGAAGGTAACTTCGATCGGGGCGCCCCGAGCCCCCGGGAAGCAGCGAAGGGACCCGGCTGAGACAGCCACAAGCTCGGCGACCGCACAGTCGGCGAAGAGGGCTCGCCTCGATGAGACTCTGTCTCCACGTGGTGAGCCCAAAAAGCCGAGGGTGGGATCGGCGAGCAAGCCCCACCGTACTTACGCGGAGTCCGCGTCCGCTGACCTTGCGGTTGCTGTCACGGCGGCAGCATCCGGCAATCTCAGTCAACAGGACGTGGACTATATTCTGAGCGCCTTCACCGACCGGGTAGTGGAGCAGTCGCTCACTCAACTCGGTTCTGCCGGCCCAGTCTTCAAGGGCAAACCCGTCCACGCGGAAGGTGCCCTGAAGATATGGTGCGGCAACTCGGCAGCGTTGGAGTGGCTTCGGGCGGCAATCTCCGACATAACACTGCCCCGAGGTGAGGCGCTCACCCTAAAACGACAGACTGAGCTGCCCCGTATGGTGTTAGGAGGCATACTGCTCCCCGGCGTTTGGGAAGCAGTGAAAGCCGGACGAGCCTTAGGCTTCCAAAACCCGTGGGCCCAAATCCACAGGTGGAGGTTGCTTAGGGTTCTACCTCAGGGCACCGACACATTTATTGTCGTGAGCTTGCCGGAGGATCTGGTAGAGGTCCTGCTGGAACACGAGCGCCAGCTTGCTCTGGTGGTAGGCTCAGTCTACCTGAAGTTCCGGGGACCGAGAGGCAGGTTCACCGCAACCTCCCTGGGAGGACCAGATCCCGATCGCGCGTCCCCTACAACTTTACCGGAGCCCATGGAAGGGACTGCCGTGCCACTGGCTACGGAAACGGAAGCCGTGCGGTCTCCCACCTCGATTTCTCCTCGGAGCCCTTCGGACAACCCCGTGTTGGAGGAGGGCGGAGAGGAATGTATCGAGGGGTTGGGCGGTCTCACAATTTCCTCCGAGGAGGAAGAGGCGATGCTGTCGCAAGACAGCACGCCCTTTCTCAAGTTGTAGGGCCCTACAAGCGAACCTCCAGCACAGTCAAACCGCCACGGCTCAATTGCGGAAATGGCTGGAGGTTCACGACACGGCGATAGCTCTGATCCAAGAGCCGTGGGTCAGGGGAAACAAAATTTGCGGACTCTCCAACATTGGTGGTAAGTTGATTGCTTACAACGGGCCGGAGAGCCCAAGAACTGCGATTTATATCACTAGAAACGTGCCTGTTCAACCTTTAACAGAATTCTGTCATAGGGACTTGAGCGCCGTTAAGCTGCTCGAAGGCACAATAAACCCCAGTCTGCCGGAGATGATCGTCGCCTCCGTTTACATGCCTGATGACGACGATCCACCACCACCAGAACTGGCAAGGCTCGTCACCTACTGTGAGGAAAAAGGACTGGAGCTGCTAGTTGCAGCAGACTGCAACGCGCACCACTCCCTCTGGGGGATGAAAAACTGTAATGAAAGAGGTAAGACTTTGGTAGAGTACCTGTTCACAACCGGTCTCCATCTGTTGAACGTCGGCTCAGCACCCACCTTCGTCACTAGACGGGGTAGGTCCATAATCGACATTACACTAATCACTGAGGGTATCTCGAGTCTTGTATCCAACTGGCATGTGTCCGAGGAAGCCTCGTGCTCAGATCACAGATGGGTAAGATTTGACCTTCAGGTGAATACTCAGGTGACGCCACCACGCAGGAACCCACGCAAGACCAACAAACCCGTCTATTGCAAATCACTGCAAAACGCACTACATAGGGTTGAGGTTCCTGAGAGAGTGATAGGCGTAGACCGGATAGAAGCACAAGTGGAAGTCCTGACAGGCTGCTTTAGAGACTCCTACCAAGAAGCTTGCCCTCTGACCAAATCACCACCAGCCAGCAGTCTAAAGGTAAACTGGTGGGGACCAGAACTGGAGAGGCTCAGGAAAAAGGTCAGAAAGTTTTTCAACAGAGCTATGAACACAAATGATGAACAGGACTGGGATAATTACAAAGCCGCCAAGTCCAAATACAAGAAAAGGATACGATACCGCAGCACTGCATCGTGGAGAAGTTTCTGCGATGGAGTTGAATCGTGTCAGCAAGCAAACAGGGTAAGAAAAGTCCTCTCCAACGGGCCCAGCCAAGGCTTGGGTTCGCTCAAAAAACCCGACGGCACTCTCACCAGCACGCCAGATGAGACGGAAGATGTTTTACTGCGGACACACTTCCCTGACTGTCGCATTGTATCGACGTTAAGCTGGAACGATGATCCTATACTAGCAACTGAGGAGGACTGGCTTGTCGCAGACAGGGTGGTCTCCACAGATAAGGTAAGATGGGCGCTAAACAGCTTTCAACCCTTTAAGTCAGCGGGCTGCGATGGCGTCTTCCCAGCACTACTACAGTGGGGGGGCGACGCAGTGGTAGTAGCCGTGACCAGGGTCCTCAGGGCATGCCTGGCCCACAAGTATGTGCCACATGCTTGGAGAGAGGTGAAAGTGGTATTTATACCAAAACCAGGAAAGTCTGACTATACGGATCCTAAATCCTTCAGGCCCATAAGTCTCACGTCCTTCCTACTGAAGGCACTGGAGAGACTCTGTGACAGGGAACTGAGGGAAAACGCACTGAGGGACATACCCCTACACCGCAATCAACACGCGTATAGCCAGGGTAAGTCTACAGAATCGGCCTTGCATGCTGTCGTCAGCAAGATCGAGGCAGCTATACAGAATAAGTCTATGTGCTTAGGCACCTTCATAGATATCGAGGGCGCTTTTGATAAGACAAACTTCAGCAGCATGAGGGCGGCACTTCTGAAACATGGAGCAAACGCCACTATGACCGACTGGATTGAAAACATGCTCCGACAGCGGGTCATCAGACTGGTGAAGGAGGCGACCAAAGTGGCCATGGTAGCAAAGGGATGCCCCCAAGGAGGAGTCCTATCACCGTTACTGTGGAACCTGGTGGTAAATGATTTGATCACCACCTTAAACGGTAAGCACTTCTATACAATCGGATATGCGGACGACTTGGTTATACTTGTGTCGGGTAACTTCACCAATGTTATCTGCGACGCAACTCGAGCTGCTCTGCGAATCGTGGAGCGCTGGTGCAATGAGTACGAACTGTCCGTGAACCCGAGCAAAACTGAACTAGTACTGTTCACCAACAAACGCAACTTAGGTAACTACCTACTACCTAAACTCTTCAAAACAGAACTCCACCTATCAACGGAGATCAAGTACTTAGGTGTCACACTCGACAGCAAACTAAACTGGAGCAGCCATCTCACCAAGAAAATAGAGAAGGCAACTATTGCCCTGTGGCAGTGCCGTAGAATGGTAGGTAGGAAATGGGGCCTTACCCCAAAGATAATGCTATGGCTATACACAGCGGTAATACGTCCAATGATAAGCTACGGCGCAGTAGTCTGGTGGCCACGAACGAAGCTATCTACGGTCGTGAGTAAACTGCAACGCTTTCAAAGAATGGCATGCATGGCTGTGACAGGCTGCATGCGGACAACTCCAACTGCAGCCCTGGAAACCATCCTGGACCTGCCGCCTCTGCACCTGTTTATCCAACAGGAAGCAGCTAGTGCTGCAGCCCGTCTAAAACTGCTGTCTCTTTGGAGCACAAACAGGATCCCGCACACTGAGCTCCTGCACGATATCATCGCGGAGGAGCCACTGTTCGCAGCGACGAATGATAGAATCCCTAAACGGTATGTCTTTGACATGAAATACAAGGTACAGCTACATGAGGAGCCCTGGGAGGGTCAGAACCTGAAAGAACTTCGGGTATTTACCGATGGTTCCAAAACAGGCACTGGCACCGGGTATGGGGTCTTCTCCGAGGATCTGAACATCAGGATAGCCAATCCCCTGGGTGCGCATAACACGGTCTTTCAGGCTGAGTGTATGGGCATCATCAAGGCAGCTGAGGCGATTGCTGCAAGGGAGGTGCGTGAGTACCCCATCCGCATCCTCTCTGACAGCAGAGCCGTATTACAGGCCCTGCAGAGCAGCATGATCACATCGGGGCTCATACTGGAGTGCCAACAAAAACTGACAGAGGTATGTAACCGCGGCGGCGTAACTCTGCAGTGGATTAAGGGGCACAGCGACTCACGCGGCAACGATGCGGCGGATGAGCTTGCCAGGAGAGGGTCAGAGCTAATGGCCGTGGGACCGGAACCTATAATACCCCTCCCATATGGCTGGCTACGGTCCACCCTGAGGAATCGCACAAGAAATGAACACAATTTGTACTGGTCCGGTCTGGAAACCTGCATGCAAGCGAGGATGGCCCTTCCGGTTACTAACCCTGGTCTGTCCAGAAAGCTTCTGAGACTTGGGAGAGCTCAGCTCCGCAAGGTAACAGCCGCTATTACTGGACATGGCCATTTTAACAAACACCTATTCGCTCTAGGTATCACCGACAGCCCCCTATGCAGAGCGTGTATGGAGGCTGAGGAGACTGCTGCCCACATCCTACTGGATTGCGAGGGGCTAGCACAGTACAGGGTCGTGCACCTCGGTGACCCGAGGTCACTCCAGGAAGTCGTCGGCAACCTACGGGGGCTACTGGGCTTCTTGGAGGAGCTGGGCTGGCAGTGATGCCGGCCAATCACGCAAAATGGGCGCAGTGGTCGCCTGGTTGCGGAAATCAGCCCGCCCCTAACTTCAACTTCAACTTCAACTAGGACAAATCACACATGGTCATCTGGCCCCAAAGTAGGATTCCCTGTGTTATGAGAACCAGAGACTGATATACATACTTACATACGTTTAAATACATACATATATAGATATTTAACACCCAGACACAGAGCAAACAAATCTGCTCATCACACAAATGTTTGCCCTGGGTGGGGATCGAATCCACAACTCTCGGATCAGCAGTCAAGAGCACAAACCACTGAGCCACCGAGTCAGTCAATTTAGGATAAAAGTTGTAGAATAAATAAAAGTAAATGATAAATTTGGTAAGGGACCTTGACTAAGCACTATTTGCATGCTGCGCAGTCACCTGAATAGAAGAACAATTTATACAGGGTGTAACAAAACTGGTGTAGGACACGCCGTTTACTGGGGGTTCTAATCATCATACTGAACAACTTTCACCAAGGAACCCATATGTAGTTAAATCTCAAAAAAAAAATATTTAAACCCTCCATACAAAAATGCACAAAATTTCAGCAGTCATAGAACAAAAGCTGTTCAGTATGATGAGCAGAAGAATTACAACAATTTTTTTACATTCATTAAATCTTAAGCCGATACGAGTATAAAACTTGTTTTGTAATCGAGCCGGACTTTTTGACCTGAAAGGACAAAGAAGATTCTATATCTTGTCACTGGCTTTCGGCTTAGTCGTAATGACATTAGTAAACATAGTGATTACTCCTCTTTATTTTGAAATTTGATTTGTAATACAAACAAATATCTTAGTTGATTTTGGTTAGGCTTTTCTATTTAAATTTATAGGGAGTGATTTCGTCATGAATTTAGGATGAGTAATTTAACGTACAACATAGAATTAAATTTAACGAATAACAGAGACTTAAATTCAACGACAAATATATCTTCAACAACTGGATACAATACAACGTCACATGCTTCCAAGACATCAGCTTCCAGATCACAGCAGCCTCTAGCAGACTGTTACTGCTACCCCAGTTATGATCGACCTAGACGATGTGAGGGTGAAAAGGAGTCTATTTCAGAAGTTACTGTAAACAATACCATTTACTCAGATGAAATTACACAAAAATGCAGAGTAGTACGATGTAAAGATACAAATGACGAAGAAATGCTCACTTACCATTCAAAATTGAAACCCGAATCACTGCACTACACATTTTCAACGACAGAACCCAAGGTAACATCATGTTACACTGAGAAACATTCAGATTACCAAGGAGCTTCGGGAACAGCTTGCCATAGTAGGATAAATGAGCCTTCTAGGCAAAGAAGCAGCATCACACAACATAGCCGAAACGACAGGGCAAAGAGTTTCGACGAAAAAACTACCTACTGTAGTCCTGTACTAAACTTGAATACTGCCGAGTTCGTCGAAAGAACTATAAATAAAAACAATAAACTGAAACACCTTGTCAGAGAGATTGTAGCAGCCAGAGAAAAAGAAAAAAAGCAGGCTTGGGTAAATTACATAAATGAACTAAAAAATAAATATGATAGTAATAATTTTGGACCTTTATACGTACCTGAGCAAAACCAAATAAAGCGCAATCATATTTATAACAATTACATCACACCATGCCGGTGTGATATATGGCCATATTCGGGTGCGATAGACGATTGTTATGACGCTTCAAATAATTCAGATTACATAATAATTAATAACTCTTTTCCAAACGAAATTTTATGTTATCCAATATCTTCAGCAGCACGTATAACTCGATCAAAAAACAAAACCACCGAGCAATCAAGAAGGAAATACGCAAAAACAGATTACACTTTATATGGAGATGAAAGGAACCCTCGAAAAGGAAAAAGAAGACAGCTTAGCGATAATCAATTACGCAATATATCTGCTCAGACGGGCACAAGCATATATGGTGACAGTAATCAAACAATAATTTGTATGAACGACGAGAACGAAGTGTGCGAACCTTGTGTATGTACTGCCGGTAGAGTAAGGGATGATCATACCAATACTGATAAATTTAAAGATGAAAAAGGAACAGAGACTTATTTAGAAAACAGGGACGTAAGCGCACGGGCCTGTTTTTGTAAAAAAGATCAAGGCACATTAACAAAAAATATTTCCGCGTTGGAATTCATAAAAAAAAATGAGGCATCAGAGGTAGACGCATTTTTAAAAGACTACATTAACAAGGACCAAGAAAGAGATACGACTGATTTTAAGATGAAGAAACAAGATGGTGACAAAGATTTATGGATGAATGAAATAGATATTCTTAATAAGACTGAAAGTAAAAAAGGTAACATTTTTTTTTCTGGCGACGAAGAAGATCAAGGAATTAAAGAACTGGATGATTCATTAGAAAGGAAAGAATATGAATTAACGATTTATGAAAGTTTAACAGAAAATATTACTAAGCTGACGGAACACTCAGGGGAACCTAAAAGCAACGATGATTCTTTAGGTGTTATCGAAGAAAAACTGGATATTATTATTTCAACTATGAATGATCTGTTGGCAGAAGTTAAATTAAGGATGCTCGAGAGCGCAGAGAAATTTGATCATGCTACATCGACGATACATTCTAATGAAAGTGAGGAATGCTGCTGTATAGCTACTAAATTATTAGAAAAAGAAATGAACATTCCTCAAATTGACAGTAATATACAAAAAGAAATGTACAATATGGACTTGTTCAAACGCGATGACACAACAAAAAATATGTGTCAGCCTAATGATTTTTCAACATCGAAAACAATGGATCAGTTCAATTCTACCCCAACACGAATCAAGTTAGATGCTTTCCCAACTGCAACAAAAAATATGAGTCAGTCAAATTGTTTGGATCAGTTAAGTTCTACCCCAACAGGAGTAGAAAATAATATGAAGTTAGATGCTCTCTCAACGACAACTGAAAATATGAATCAGTTGGATGCTTTCCCAACTTCAACAAAAAATGTGGCTCAGTTAAATAATTTGGATCAGTTTATTTATACCCCAACACGAGTAGAAAATAACATGAAGTTAGATGACCTTTCAACAAAAACAGAAAATATGAATCAGTTCGATGCTGTCTCAACTTCAACAAAAAATATGGGTCAGACAAACTCTATCACTATGCGAACAAATAACAAAGAGGCAATCGATTCAAATCTTGAAGATTCAAATGCATTTTCATATACCAAAAGCAATACGACAGCGGAGGTTTTAGAAAAAATAGAAAATCAAAGCGTGGAACGTGTAGCTGCGGCTAAAACAATAAATTTTAAACAGAGTCCTGGTGAGAATAAATCAAAGAGGCATGGTAAAAAATCAGTTGTGACTCCAGAAGTTACTAATGATCGTTCACCCCCCGTCAATCGATCCTTTGTAGATCTGAAAAGAGAAAGCGAATCTTTTATAGAAGATATGAAAAGATCAAGACTAAGTTTGACTGAAGCTGAATTATCAAAATTGAATAAGAAAAAGGAAACTATAGGTCAATGGCTTAAGGCAAAACTCTCACCGAGAATACTTAACAAAGAAAATAAACATCAAGCAACCTCCGTTCCAGAAGACAACGAAGGTACAGAACACCCAGAGCTAAATCAGACGGATAATAAAAAAAAAAGAAGTCATAAGACAGAAAATCAAGAATTCTGTTGTGCTCAAGCTAAAATGATAAACACTCTACGTCCACGATATCGCCATGCATCTGTATCAGCGTCACTAGGTAGAGACACATCGTATAACACAGAAATTATGTTGGAAGATGTGAACTATTGCAATAGCGTAAATGATGAAACAAAAATAAATAAAAGGTGGTGCGCTTTAGTAGATAGAGCAGTATCAAAAATAGATGAAAGCCTTTTAAGTGGAAATCATCAACATAACCATATTTCTGTAGATTGCACTGCATCTAGTATAGACGATATAATTCTAGAAGAAATAAATAAAAGTAATCAAGCAAAGAGAGACATTAATGAGTTACTCAATAAAGAATTTACTAAAAACTACGGTGTACAGATATCGTTTGAGATACCAACTAAAGAACGGTCGACCGAAGTAACAGATTCACTGTCAATAACAAGAGCTTCTAAGTCGTCGTCGTCGCAAGGAAAACAATACAACAGCAACCCATCGAGAAGAACTCCATTGACTATAGCTGCCGTTAACACTGACCCCATGTCTCTGCTTGGCCTGTTTCGACTGTCGACATACACTGTGCGACAGTTGCTGACGTTCATAAACTTTGACTATTCTTCATATTTGCCAACTGTAAGCCGAGCATTGCCGGCGGTAAGCAAAGCTGTTCAGTACTTGTGCCATATCTGTAACGCTGCGTTCACGAAACGATCGGAGCTCTGTACGCATATGAAAAGTCACAACATGGATAGCGCAAAGTGAGTATTTCACATCATCATCCACCGCTTCCCTGTTGTAGCGACTCTCCCACAAGCTTCGCTTCATGAAGACGTGGGTTCAAATCCGGGTGGGTTCCAACCTTAAAGGACCTAATTAAATTGTTTGGAGGGTAAGTAGAAAATATTAAAGTTCCCTAACAAAATCGTCTTCCATAGAAAGTAATGATTCTAATTTCTTTTACTGAATTGGTCGGTTGTAATAAAAATTTTTACATATAAGAATGATATTAAAGGAATTATAGTCTTCTTCTTTGTCCAACCCATATTCCCAGTTCTTCCTGTAGGTAAATTAGTGTTCAAACAGAGTTCTTCTCTGTTTGAACACGAAATTGTAGTAAGTACTATTTAGATTTCCGAAACACTTAATTCAAAAGAAATAAAGTGCATCTTAAAAACTACTATGAATAATTAAAAAAATCAAAATGTTTTTGTAAAAATGTATTTTTTCTGAAAAAATTACTCGTTCCTTTACTGACAATTAGTTTTTTGGTTTAATGTGTAAAGTTACATAAGAATCAGTTTTTCATTTTTTGAGAAATTTAAATTATTAGTCTTTATGGAACAGGATTTTTCGATAACCACGTACGTACGTACGTTCTTGTAGCACTACTTGCGCCAAATACAATTTTAATAAGCCAGTTCCGGTTTTCGTTTGTTTTTTTCGGCATTATTATAGTTCACTATCAGTTGAGCATTTTAAGGTCTTCCCACAGTGGATTACTAATCTGCGTACGCTGGCTCAACCAAGCAGATTTAGCTTGCAAACCCCGAGTAGCATTGACAAATTGTTGCTCTTCCCGTACTCCGCCATTAATGACCACTTACTTATATGACTAATATGAACTTTTAATATTTTAGACCTTCCAAATTGAAGTAAGTGTCATTATGTTTTTGGGGGATTCTGCGATTTCATCAGTTTCACGATTAAAAGCCCCCTCTCAAAAATTATATGCTGTGTTTTAATAACCGCTTCCATCTTCGGCATTATCGTTACTTCGGCTTACCAAGTGTGAATAAAAGAAAACACCCTGTTTTTATTCTTACTTATTACGTGCCATCATTTCATTTACTCAGAGAAAGATGTTTTACCGTCACAGTCACGGACGAACCCCTTATTGAAAGGAAGCCAGCTAATAACTACATTCGCAGGGACTGATGCGTCTGCCGGAATTTACTGAAGCTAATGATCACATTCGCAGGGACTGCTGCGTCTGCCGGCATTTACTGAAGCTGCGTCAGCGCGAGCGCGGTGTGTTTGCGTGCCAGTTCTGCGGGCAGTGCTTCACGCGCGCCTACTGCCGTGAGCTGCACGAGCAGACGTGCGTGCGCCGCTGCGGCAGGCGCCTGGATGTGTCCGAAAGTCGCGCTATTCTCACGTGATCAATGCTCTTCCGCCATACATCATCATCATCGTTAACTTTAATCAACTGTCTGTGTCTGGGCATCCCTTACCTAACTACCAACGCCATTAGTAATAATTACTCGCTGAGTAAAGACAAAAACTTTCCACAAAGGCCGTCGTACTTAATTTTTAAGAGCAATTAAAATCACACATTCAATCTTTTGAATAGTTAAAAATAATTCCTTATTTACTTTTATAAGTACTACAACAAGCTATAACTCACCCTAATATTGGCACCATTCGGTACCAAATCCTTTGTTTCGACTAGCTTCCCCCCGCTATCATACATGTCCTCGCCGAAGTACAACTCAGGCACGGAGTCGTTGTTGTCCAAATCAGTCTTAACGAGAATTTTAAAGGAAACTTTAGGAAAAGGTACTGTAGTTCACTCAGAGACTATTGACTCTAGCCTAGCGAAGTGCCGAAAGTGGCCACTTTTACCACATAATATGATATCTAAAACTACAGCGAACTATATTTTATAGAGTTGATACAAAGTTTTTTCATCGTTCAAATTATCTTCTAAGTATGGACGATTTCTGGCCGATATGATGATGATAATGATGATGTACTCAGCGCGAAATTATTTTAAACTGATGACGGTGCTAGTTAGCTGAGAGGATGCCCTTAAACACAGGCTTCCAAAAAGCCACGCCTGTCTTACACATCCTCCGTCTCGCCACCAGCTGGATTCAGGCCCAAGTTTAGCAAAGTGGAGTTGAATGGAACGCGGAGATGGTTTCTACCGTTCCTACTAGGGATCAAAGTTTGTTATTTAAGGTTTCATTACCTTTTTTTAATTTTTTAAAAGCTTTGTAAGTATGTCACTTAACACCGTAAACAGTGTTTTTTATTACTTTTGTATTTTTTGTGAGAGTATTTCAGTGTTACATTTGTCAAAATTTACTGAAATAGAATATAATAAAAAATGTTAAGTAAACATTAATATGAAGTAGTTTCATAAAGCTACTAGGAAGATAAAAAGCTACCGAACTTAATCTAATTTTTCACTAAGAAAATGTGCCCTTGTCTTGTCTTTCCATTTTTATTTTTTTTTACAAAAATCATACCTTCGGGTAAAACAATTTTTATTTTATAAGTAGTTCAATTAATATCAAGATTGATGCACAAAATAAACAAACAGCTTTCGTTTAAATGTACTAGATTATTATTATAACTTACTATATTTTATTATACAGCTAAATCGAAGGTTTACCTATCCGACCGATCACTTCAATACATTTTGTATGGCACAGCAGCGCAAGCGCAAGCGGTCCGCAATCCCGCACGAGTGGACAAAATACATCTGACAAGGATATAATTGGGCTGTGAGATAGGTGCGCACTGTCAATGCTCCTCTGTGCTGTGTCCCATTCATCATCCTTGTTTGTCAGAGGCTCCAAGATATCCATTATAGTGAAATGGGCATGAAATTCCGACGGTAGGTCTCAATGCCCGCACGATACATTAGCGGCAATTATGTCAAGTTTGAGGTAATGGATAATTAAATTGTTGCTAGTCCTTTGTGGAAAATCATTGAGTTAGCGAAGTTTTATCGGAGCAGAGGAGTTCTGTTTTTGACTGACTTTTGAAAGCATATACAAACGTAGTAAAAATGATTGCGTCTTTGAAGATATATGTGTAAAATGCGTCATCGTTATTATCAATACTTAAACTAAACCTTACAGTAAGGCTAGAACTACTTGTGCAAACAGTTTTTTGGAGATAAACGAATAAAGCATTTTTGTGCATAGGCACAAGGCCCAAAAATAGCCTTATTATAGTAGAGCAGTGTTTCGTGTTTCTGCCAATACCTCATTATTATTATATCAGCTCATATACGTCCCCACCGAGGGGCTCGAGCCTACCCTGAATCAGGGCGATTAGGCCTTAGTCGACCATGCGGGCCCAGTGCACACGCCTGCGAAGAAACTCGAAGGTTGTGTGTGAAGTCAATACCTCATGCATGTAGCTTATGTACCTAGTGGCTTAAAACTAGTGGCTCAGTGTAACTAGTGGCTTAGCGTAACTTGTGGTTTAGCGCACCTAGTGGCTCAGTGTACCTAGTGGCTTAGTGCACCAAGTAACTTATGTACCTAATGGCTGAAACCTAGTGGCTTAGTGTACCTAGTGGCTCATGGTACCTAGTGTCTTAGTGTACCTAGTGGTAAGCCACTAAGGTGTAACTAGTGGCTTAGTGCACCAAGTGGCTTAATTAGTGTTCCTAGTGACTTAGTGTACCTAGTGGCTCAGTGTACCTAGTGGCTTAGCAGTACCTAGTGGCTTAGTGCACCTAGTGCTTTAGTGTACCTAGTGGCTAAATGTACCTAGTGGCTCAGTGTACCTAGTGGCTTAGTGAACCTAGTGGCTTAGTGTACCAATCGGCTTAGTACACCTAGTGGCTTAATTAGTGTTTCTAGTGGCTTAATTAGTGTTTCTAGTGGCTTAATTAGTGTTTCTAGTGGCTTAATTAGTGTCCCTAGTGGCTTAGTGTACCTAGTGGCTTCTACTCATGAATTTTCCAAAAGAACCTATAGTGAACTCGTAAATTATTATTGTTTTTGCGAATTGACCAACAACGGTTCCTCGGGAAAAGTCGAGCATTGATCCTTTTATCATGCCGCCTCACGGAACCTATCGCATCTGACCGGACACGGACATTCATTTAGCTGACACTTCCCTTTTCCAGATTATCTCTTTAAATATTTTTTTTTGCAATTCCATCCATTGACAGTTAAGACACGTTGTCGTGCCACAGTGGAGGTGTAAATTCAATAAGTTGCAATACAAAGCGTCGGCCGGGGCGTCGCTGCACAGTGGGCCCACCGGGGTGCCGGCCGGCCCAGCCTAATTTATATACCGTTAAATATTTGCCACGCCGCCGCCGCCGCCGCCGCAGTAAGATCATGTCCGTTCTGTTTGGTTAGGTGAAATTCTAAGTATTGTTGCGAGCTACGTGAGAAGGTAGGCGTTTGTACACAGGCCAGCACATCAAGCTACACACTTTGGACTTTGTACCGTTCTTATGGCGAATGCGTATGGATTAGAGTCGCACTACGAGTGTATAGCTTGAAGTGCTGGCCTCTGTACATTTTTACAATATTCAATTTATTGTTTTTCTTTGTTTCTTCTTTGGTAAGGTGGTTTGGTATATTTTGAGTCTCATTGTCTAATTTCTGTTTCTTTTTTGTGCAATTTAGCGATTTACCTTAATATTAATAACGTAACGAAGGGAGCCAAGTGGACGGAGGAAACTTTTTCCCAGCTTTCACCTTGAATCCGTTAAAGGAATCCTTATAAGATCACTCATGTGTCTCTCTATCCGTCTGGCACACCCGATTTTCTCCGAATATACTGGATGAAAAACAGTCAAAATTCTATATCTAAGCACAATAATTTTTAATCACGTTTTTATTATAATGAGTTTAATGACCGAATCACGGAAGTACAGTGCAAATGAACGAATTTGGGGGTCAATTTCGTTGGACAAATTAGAAAGTAAGAAAAAACTATTTTTTTCAAAATATTGGTACGTATCAAATGAAAGGGCCATTTAAAGAAATACAAATATATTGTATATAATTTTAAAATGCTTGAGAATTCTCCTATTATCTGCAAAACTTCTGAGTCTAATATTTCGAAAAAAATAGGTAAATAGTTAGGGTCTCTTTTATTGTAAAACCTAAATGAAAATCCTTAGTCTTAATATACTTAGGGAAAACGAAACCCTCTCTACGCGAGTTCGACTTACACGTAACCGGTTTTTTAAACTTACTCATCATTTATTCAGCTTTAAACTTATCAATAGACACACCTGCTATAACAAAGAAAACTAAGAATATTAACAAAAAGCCAAAAGTGTTTATACCACAACCAATGTTTGTCATTCTAATCGTGACATTAATACTGCGACACGAGCGGGAAGCGCAGGCGCAGCGGGCACGAGGCAATCTTATCAATTTATTTGTTGAATACACCCTGTATCAACCTGCGCCTGCGACCTGCAGACTGGTAGTTCGAAGTACCACTTATCAGCGGCTAAAAAAGCTGCTGATAAAATTATTCTGGGGGCAATTTTTTGTCCGCAACAAATTGATGTAAGGACCACTGTGTTTGATGTTGACTCTTAATTTACGACTTAGATAGCAGACAGAATTAGGTTTTTGTGAATTTACCTTTTGCTTCACTCGCCTCGCCTCCCCACACAATGTTTCATGTATATTTGCGTGTCGGCTCTCGATATATAAGGTCTAACAAAATTAGCTGAAACTATTTTAACTGGTGCTTCTACTTATGAAACTGAACAACTTTCCACATGGAGCCCATAGTCAAATCGCAAAAAAATTGGCTCTCCCACAACTTACTCGGTCAGCTGATCAATCAAAAAAAATATCAAAAATTGTTTATTTTATAACGGTAGTTTGTACACAATATTTTGTGTTTGTACATCCTTTTAAGTAAAAAAGATACTTGTGACGGGATGCCCAGTTCTTCCATACCACTATCAGCCAACTTAGTATGGGAAGTGCTAAAATTTTTTGAGATTTGACTATGAGTTCCATGGGGAAAGTTGTTCAGTTTCATGGGTAGAAGCACCAGTTAAAATAGTTTCAGCTAATTTTATTAGACCTTATGTATATATTGGTGCCGATCAGGTAAACCACAACGGCAGCGGCAAAAAAAAATCTTATCTGTGAGGTAAACAATATTTGTATTATTTACTTGACCAACATCATCTTATTTAAATATATATATAACTCAAAGGTGACTGACTGACATAGTGATCTATCAACGCACAGCCCAAACCACGACGGATCGGGCTGAAATTTGGCATGCAGGTAGATGTTATGACGTAGGCATCCGCTAAGAAAGGATTTTGGGAAATTCCCACGGGAACCGCAAAAATCGGGATCTGCGCGGGCGAAGCTGCGGGCATCCACTAGTTTTATTATAGGAGAGGTATGCCTCTTCGCCAAAGTGATCAGTATACTGTTGGAGCTGCCCCGCACTCTGCTGCTTTCTAGCGCATGATGCCATGAAACCCATCCGTTGGAAGCGGGGCAGACCCAACAGCACTCTAAAGGCATTATTGTATTGGACGCGCACGCGCAGAGCATCCAGCGCTTTTTGGTGTGGTATACTATGTACACAATAACTAATTTTCTTAGTGTGCTGTTAGTGTATTTGTCGGATGCAGCGCCGCGGAGCTCCAGGTCAACACAGTAGGTGTTGCTGATGTCGGATGTTGTCCGTTCAAAGGTTGAAGTCCCCTTCAACTATTTTAAACATATTTTTGGACTTTTATTACAAATTGATCATAACTAGAGTCTACCTATTCAGGAAAGTACTTTGCAGTCACATTATGACCACAAGAGCGTGTCGGAGCACGTATACTTATGTCTAAGTATAGTATGACCACGTGGACATACATGACCTGGTGGTCATACTGGAATGACAAACTAGTATGACCACGAGGACATGCATGTCCTGGTGGTGATACTGGTATGACAAACTAGTATGACCACGAGGAAACAGCGGGGGTTCTGAAGTCTTACTTCATTACTTGTGAACGGTTTACCACAGGGTAGGTATCTACAGAAAACAATGTACGTTGGATGTCTCACTAAGGCCCACCTAAATGAGTGATCAAAGTTTTAGGTGAAACCACAGATTACTAATTAGTTACTACGGTGAAACGCTTGCGAAACGTCAAGGGAGGAACTTTTTAAATTACTTTGGCGAATTATCATCATCCTATTAGCCGAAACACCGTGTTGAAAATTTCTTACATTGAGCACAAACTCAGAAATAATCTTCTTCTCATATACAGGTTGTGAAAAATTGGTGTAGGACCTGTTAACTGAGGGTTCTTCTCATCGCACTGAACAACTTTCCCCATGGAACCCATCATCATCATCATGTTAGCCGAAGGACGTCCACAACCGGACAAAGGTCACCCCCAAGGATTTCAACAAAGCCCGGTCCTGCTCTGCCCACATCCAGCGGCTTCTCGCGATAATCACCAGGTCCACCGAGTAGAAGGCCTACCTACACTACTTCAGCAGATTATGTGATTTAAATAAATGTATGTATTTGGAAAAAAAACACTTTCATTTGAAAAGTCCTATTTCTTTAATTATTACTTTCCTCTTAAACTCACACGAGGGATTCCTACATCCAAAAAACCAACCTACTTTACATGTATGTGAGGCAAGCTTAAAAGGCAGTATATTTTTTTACCATTTTAGCTCCGGAACCCTAAAAATCCAGCTACAATCTCTATTGTGTCTCCCCAAACTAAACTGATTCTAATAAGGTATTAACTATGCGCTTGGAAGGGAAGCAGACGCGTTACGAGACTAGCAGAGGAGCTTATATCATAACAAATAACACAACAGACCAGCATTGTGCCATCACTCGTAATGTATGCATGGCGTTGGCGATGAATCAGCCAGAGGAGATGTCGATCGAGTTAGCATCGCTTAGTCTCACTGGAATAACTACATTGAAGTGTTACAATAACATTAACCGCCTCCGTAGCTCAGAGGCAAAGTTCACTGGCTTTACACAGGAGGTCGCGGGTTCGATTCCCGGCGGGGTCAATTGTAAGACTCGGTTTGGTTGGTGGTAGTAGGGCATTTTCTAAGTCCGCCTGGCTAGCTACCACCATCTTATCTAAGTCTTGCCGCCAAATACCAATGTTGATATCATTGGTGTGTTCCGGCATGAAGATAAGATAGACAGTTCCCCATTGCGTTGGGGATTCTTGGTAAGCCCGCTTTCATCTTCGGCAACATCGTCACTTACCACCAGGTGAGATGTTGTCAAGGGTTTACCAAGTGAATAAATAAATAAAATATTAGTTGCTTTATATCCACAAGGGAGCAGACGAGTTGCGTTTATAGGATTACGTGTGTCTGTACGGTATAAATACACTGTCCGTACGTAGGTAAATCCTAGGTCCTGATCTACCTAATGATTTCTATCACTCCTTAGTATCAGAGGAGGGTGTTCAGTAAAACAGGATTTACGTTTTTACCTTGTATTGTAACACAATAAAATGTCTGTTTTAATTCTACTAGATAGGTACTAGTTATACAATTATAGTACTGGTCACCGGTTGACTAGAGCGCGGACGGGCAGTGTTGCCAGATGAAGTTGACTTTAGTTGAATGTAGTTAATTATTGTTTAAAAAGTCACTAGAGCAATATAAAAATGGCAATTCTGTCGCTAGATGTATGGTGTTACTGTGCTTGAAAAGTCGCCTAAATGTATGAAGCGTCGATTTTTTATGTCGCTAGACTGCTCCGAAAATACGTTAGATATAGCTACTAAGTCGCTAAATTGGCAACACTGTGTAAAACGGGCGAGCTTCGCCTTGCTACAAAAAGTGCTGACACTACTGCGTCCCTACACGTGGATAGAAGGATATGAAGACAATGGGACTCACCCTTGAAATGGCAGATATTAAATGAATATGGCGCAAAATTAAGGGGGCTGACCAAAATAAAAATGGGAATCATCATATCTGACGTCCACTGCTGGACAAAGGCCTCCCCCAAGGATTTCCACGACGACCGGTCCTGCGCTGCCCGCATCCATCGGCTTCCCACGATCTTCACTAGGTCGTCGGTCCACCGCGTGGGAGGCCTGCCTATGCTACGTTTCCTGGTGCGCGGTCGCCAGCCGAGAACTTTACTGCCCCAAGGGTAATCTGTTCTACGAGCTAATAAAATGGGAATAAGGGCCAGGAATGATGATAATGTAACACATATCTCATGTGATTAGGGTCTCATACACAACTTAATTCTAGCCAAGCAGTCCAAGATAAAGATGATATTCAAAGATTTGCTCCAGCTAGGGGTGGAAACAATAAAAAGCGATGTATTTTAACACCATTGGTAAGCGCTGTATATTCTAACTCTCAACGGGGTTTTTTTAAATCCACAGTTATGGTAAGCCCTTGGTTACGAAGGAACTAGTATCTCATCTGTGCCCTTGGCATCATCTCACCTGATGGTAGGTAACTGATGATGATGAAAGCGGGTTTACCAAGATTCCCCAACGCAATGGGGAACTGGCTATCTTATCTTCAAGCCGGAACACATCAGTGCTGTTAACGTTGATGTTTGGCGGCAAGGCTTAGATAAGACGGTGGTAGCTAGCCAGGCGGGCGTAGAAAATGCCCTTGCACCAAGTCTTACAAAGTTAGACTCCACCGGGAATCGAACCCACGACCTCTGGATGTGAAGCTAATGGAATTAACCAGTACGCCACGGAGCCGGATATTGAATTCTTCTGTTTTTTTACACGTCCTTGCTTATCAAGCGACTTTCAAAAAGGAGGAGGTTTTCAATTCGTCTGTATGTTTTTTTTTTATGTGTGTTATCTCAGAACTTTTGACTGGGTGAACCGATTTTAATGATTTTTTTTTTATTTGGAAGCTAGTCCTCCCCGTGTGGTCCCATAATTTTTTTTATCAAAATCGGCGTAGTACTTTATTAGAAGATTAATAAAAACCAAAAATAATAATGCGAAAATGTACTAAGTTGGTGCGATGGAAGTCGGTTCTTTAACGTGTTTATGTAACAAAGATGTGTCCCATCCAGTGTCATAAAGTTAGGTCTACAGTTAATTGTGTAGTTCCTTCCTCGGTTTGACGGAAACTGATGTAAATGTCCATAGGCGGCGCAGCGGCGCGCGCGCAGCTTCGTGCTGAGCATGCTGTATGAAACAATCGTTTGATAGGCGTGTGGTGCGCAAGCTCCTTCGTCACCCTGCTCAGCTACTTTTATTTTCATTTTTTTTATTCGCAATTGGTAAACCCTTGACAACATCTCACCTGGTGGTAAGTGACGATGTTGCCGAAGGTGGAAGCGGGCTTACCAAGATTCCCTAACGCAATGGGGAACTGGCTATCTTATCTTCATGCCGGAACACACCAATGATATCAACATTGATATTTGGTGGCAAGACTTAGATAAGATGGTGGAAGCTAGCCAGGCGGGCTTAGAAAATGCCCTACTACCACCAACCAAACCGAGTCTTACAATTGACCCCGCCGGGAATCCAACCCGCGACCTTCTATGTAAAGTCAGTGAACTTTGCCTCTGAGCCACGGAGGCGGTTGAAAGTCGTACGAATTGGCAGAAGTTGACAAAATATAGTTAACAGAACTTGTTAAAACTTACTTTGGGATAACTGGCACATGCCTGCAAACCTGAACCCACGGCGAAAATGAGTCTCATCGTACAAACGGCAAGAGCAATTAACACCCTTTAAAAGTTAACTGATTTTGACCAATTTTTAATAGGTTGTCATTACTATTCAAAGTTACCAGTTTTAACCGCCTTCGTGGCGTAATGGTTAGTCCATTCACTTCAAACCAGGAGAAGACTATTTCTTTTACGCCCTAGTCACCATGAAACGTAGAAAAATGTTGAATTGTTTTGGGTTATTCGGACACAAAAGAAACTTGATTGTTACTTTATTTGTTTCAGTAATCTAATAAACATCAGTTTATATTCAGTTTATGACGGTTTAAATTTAAACAGTGCATTGTTGTCTCTACAGCAGATCGTCTCTCTTTTGTTCTCTCGAGATTAATTGGGTGTCGATCGATTGTTAACTTCAGAAAATGGAAATTTACTTTTTTGTTAACTTCTGCGTCGTCATTTTTACTCTTGTACACCTACGGCCTTTTAACATCCTGAGAAAAGATACTAAGTTTCCAAAAAATATGTAAGCGTACTTATAAATGAAAATTGTATTAAAATCCTTATTTAATTATTATCCCCGTCATCTCCACTTCATCCTTGGCCTGTGCCCTCAATAACAGACGATTTATACAACATCGAGATAAAATTACAATTCCCTAAATTTATAACCCGAAATCCTAATTTTGTTAATGAGTCGATATTATAAATTCGCGGCTATCGGGCACTTTATCGGCTAAACGCGTGGCGACCCGCGACTGCCGAGCACGTACCCTGATCGACCGCGCAGCCTCCAAATCCAGACATTCATTTCAGGGGGCACGGTAGTGCCCCCGCCAAGGCGATCACGGCCGTACCATCCTTTTCTCGAAGCAATTTACGGTACTTATAAGCCTCCTTTAAGCGTTCTGGATATAGGTAAAAGTCTTATACTGAACCTTCGTCTATATCCAAATTACAAGTTTGTAGGTACCTAATACAGACAGTTCACAATTGGTAAGTTAAAACTTTGATTTATTGTATATTTGTTATATACTTATGTTATAACGTTGAATAAATTTGACACCCATTTGCACCTAATATAGTTTGCGAAATATCTCAAGTCAAGGTTTCCTTTTATTTTGTCGCTGACTCACTCACCGATAATCAAAAATCTGAAGTACTTCTAGCTGACCTCAAATCTTGAAATTTGTTACAAGGACAGGGTTAAGTACGCATACAAATGAACAAATTTTAAAATGAGGTGATTTTTTAAACCTAAAAAGCATTTAAAAAACGGTCCAGTAGAAAATACTACTGTTTATAAAAAAAGTGAAACCCCAACAAAACACTTGTAAAAATGTAATAATTCTTGATCTGGGGGCACGGAAATGCCCGCCAATCTCAGCGCAATGCAAGCAATGCCGTATTACCTTTTCAAGACGCATTTCAGCTGAGTTTCGAGCTCCTGTATCTTGGCATTAGGTTCGTACAAAAAAAGTGAAATCCCTACAAAAACATTCTGTACAAACGCGCCACGTCTCGATTAAGATTACTTGGTCATAAAAAGGAGTGAGTTGAAATAAAGAGCAAAGTCTTAGTGTATAAAATAAAAATAATGACTTGGTCGTCAAACATTTCTCAGTAGAAAATCTAGGTGAGAAATCTTATAGATTGTTTTAATAATAAAAATAAGAAAACAAAAGCATCTACATATCTATCTAGCTAGACTTACTATCACTCTTACAAAATGTTTAACGGCCATCAAGTAGAGGTGTGTAACTCAGCTCTGAACCGGTTCAAATATGCAGATCGAACCCACTGAGTTGCTGAGCTGCAGCTCAAACGCAAAATCAACAGCTCACGGCTCACAGATATAGGTACGACGTTCAATGGTTTATGTGAAGTGATGAGTGAGAGTGAGTCAAGCTCCATACAGTTCATTCTGAATCAAACATTCATTACAGATTCAATCATTCTTTTATTCGTAGTGTATTATATTTCATAAGCCGCCACGCGCCCAGCAGAACGAAAGAGAAGGAATATTGCGAAAAAAACCGGTTTATACATCGCGGAGCTAGTAGTAGGTAAATAGGTAGTAGCTAGCGCGCGCCGCGCAGGCGCGCAGATTCGTTCGTTTGAGCGGAACTGTAGGTATAGCTCATGGTAGTCATTGCATCGAAAAACGCCCCGTGATCTAGTGATTCAAATTGAGCTGATCTGCGAGCCGGTTCGCAGCTCCGGTTCAGGTACATGAGCTGTGAGCTGATTTACAGCTCAAGCAATTATGCTGAATTACCCATGTCTACCATCAAGTCACTCATTTTTTATATTCCAGACTTGGCTCTTTACTTCATCTCACTACTTTTTATGGTCATGTAATCTAATTCAAGACTTGACACGTTTTTACAGTATGTTTTTGTTGGTATAAGGCTTGGCGCCCTGATTCACGATGTGGACACTATGGAAGAGGTACGGAGTTATTTTGAGACTTCCCATGAAAAGTGCCATTCAGCCGATTAAATTAGTATGAACCTATGAACAGTGCATTTATTTTAGCGGATTGGCCATGTCCAGCCATGGCTCAGGCTCCTTGAGATAAAGTTGTTCAGTTTTTTGAGTAGAAGCTCCCGAGAAGAAGTCAACCCAGCCAGAAGCCGCTCAGAATCCTTCGGAAAATTTTCATAAAACTCTTAAGGCGAAGTGGTACTTAAAATCTGTCTTTGTCTTTTTCTTTACGTGTAAAGAGGGAAGAAAATAACCACACTTTTGCACTTTTTCGATGTTTTCGTTTTTATTTTCTTCATATTTATCTTAAATAAAAATCCATTCGATGTTTTTTTCCTCCAGTCACCTATGAACTTTATTTTAGTAAATCATAAATCATAATAATCAATAATAATATTGATAATCATATTATCAAATTACTTATTGTAAGAATAAAACCGAAAATAGACGATAAAATGGCTAGAAAAGAGGTAGCTTTGCGAAATTATTCTAGCGAGCCAACTTTATTAAATCGTGTTTCCAGTCGATATAGTCCCTCGTAACTATACTCAATAATACCAGTATGTTTCCTAGATTTTAAATTTACTGTTAACTACTTCAAAAATGAATTCGAAAAACCTGTTTTGTACCACTGGGCCTTATTTTCAAAACATCGATGTCAATCGGACCATTGGTTTAGCAGCTATGAAAAGCGTGATGGACGGACCGACGGAGGGAAGTTTTTGTATTTTTTTTGTTTATCCATACTAGTGATATAAACACACTTTAGCTTCGCTGGGTTCGGTCGATGGAAAGTAAAAAATTACCAACTCTGCGGTCTTTTGATGTGACGATTTGGTAATACTAGAATAATTTTTATTAGGTACTGATATAGGTCTGAGAGCGTCGGTGGTGCAACGGCAAGGGTCGCTACCTCCTATCCGGGAGGTCGTGGTTCGAATCCTGCCACGTACCAATGTGATTTCGAATTTAGATTTCATATGTACGTTTATCTGACGCTCTTACGGTGAAGGAAAACATCGTGAGGAAACCCGCACACGCCTGCGAAGAAACTTACTGACTGGGCCCTGGAGGGCCTGGACGCACTGGGCCCGCGTGGTCGACTAAGGCCCGAGCGCCCTAATTCAGGGTAGGCTCGTGCTCCTCGGTGGGGACGTATATGAGCTGAAATGATGATAGGTCTACCGATGAACTGGGACTTCGCTTGGCACTTGTTCGGGAGGGCGGGGGGCGGGATGCAGTATCATCAGGTACCCAATGTGGCGCAGTGCACGTGTATGACTGACGTGTCGCGCGGTGCGGCCCTCTTACACCTACCTAAAGCGACGACTCTAGACGAACATGGCTCTTCCAAGTTTGAGATATCCGTGTGGCGCCGAGCTGTTCACATTAGAGGACTCCTTTTAGTTGTTTTGGAGGAGCGAGGAGTGTCGCGGCCGGCGGCCGGCTCGGGCTGGTGCTAAGCGAAAATCACTGTATTGTGTTCTCGGAACGCCGTGCCAAGGACGTGGGAAGATACTTTGGAACGGAGGATGCAGCTGTGGAATAGGACCAGTGATTCGCCCCGAAATGTAAACTCGCGATGTACTAGGTAGTTTAGAAAAAATATAGGTACGCTCAGCCAGGAGAGTTCTCTAAGTCGAAATTTGCCATGTATTCGCTTATATCTCAGCATCGTCGCCTTGACTGATTTGGCTCATGTTCGAACTTAAAATTCTTCATAATATCGTCTACCAAATTTCACGGCGTTGCGATTTACGATACTCGAGTTATCACCGAAGAAACATTTATACATAAGTATAAACGCCGGATAATTTCAGTAGACTCGAAATACTCGCTTCGCTCGCTCAAAAAACCTTCATGTAGTACCTAATTATAGTCGGATTTCTTGATGAGACCAACGATGTGGCGGGGATTAAGGCGGTAATATTACAGATTTTCGTTATTTTTAAAGTTAAAGTGAAACTTTTATTACATCGTCTCAAGCTTTTTCGTATGTGTGTTGCGTGACGGCAAAGAGATTATTACATCGTCTCAAACTTTTTCGTCAGAGCAGCCATAATCGTTTCGTCCTCTGTACCGTAGCTCCAAGACGAGAGCAGTCATGATCGTTTCGTTCTCTGTACCGTAGCTCCAAGAGGAGTGAAACTTTTATTACTTGATCGTTTCGTCCTCTGTACCGTAGCTCCAAGACGAGAGCAGCCATGATCGTTTCGTGCTCTGTAAATGTCTATAATGTAAAAAAAGTTTCACTTTTACCATGGTTTCATAAAACCACACACTCTTTTTTGACGTCAGTTACTCCTAAACGATAGAAAACCCAAGGTTGAAAAAAATACCCTTGTTGTTAATGAAGTCAAAAGCTATTAGAAACACGATTGAGCAGTTTTGGTTCGATAGAAAAAAATCCCAAAGATAGGTCTACACTGTCACTTTCAACCCTAGTTATGCCTAATATTTTGAAGTAATAAGTTTTTTAAAATATAGGTACAACAATATTTCTTATGATAATACAAAGTGAATAATGTTATTTTTTATACGTTCATTGTAGTTTTTGATTGAAACGAAAAACCACTGAAAAAGTAAAAAAATTGTGGTTATTTTCTTTACTCTTTACACGTAAAGAAAAAGACAGAGACAACTGTTCAAATCAATACCTCGCCTTAAATTGCAGATTTTTTGGTCACCATTGATAATATTCTTTTTACCTCACACGCTCAGAAAGCTTTTGTTTGTCATTCCATTTGGCGCGTCAACTTGCGTATTATCCGCTAGCGCGGAAAGATTTAAAATTAGAACCAAATAATTTCTTCCACAATCCACAGTGAGAGACCGTTGAGAAACAGATAGGACAATTGATATGATTGAAGGTACGACTTTTTATGCATCGGGTTAGAACATGTTGTTTTCCGCATCATTCTTTTAAAGTGCAACAAATGGAAGTTTTCTGAGTCATATCTTTTAATAAAAAATCGTTGTGGGGAAATACCATTAAAGATCAATAGCTCAATTTCACGCTTATTTATTTTTATTTGCAAAATTTTCACTTTCTTTTTAACTTTTTCGGCTTTTAGAGTAATTCTTCCATGGTCCGCTTTCTTGTATGATCCGGTTTTAATGTATCTATTTTTTTTCTCTGTTTCGCCAGGCACTGGTACCAAAATAAATTAGTAGAATTCTCTCGACGGTGTTTCAAAGCCACATCCAAATGAAGGTCTTCAAATAGAGGATATAGTAGTTCCTTGACAACACCGATAGGAATGCAAGAAAGATCGAACAAAACTAAATAAAACACAACAAAAATAAAACACAGCGATCCGTTATCAGATCGGGACTCAGATAATGGATTGACCCATTTAGAGCGTGAATCATTATCACTCCACCACCTTACAAATGCATACATCGAACAGACTTAGTGGAAGGTTTTAAAAGAATATGGGATAGAGCTCAACCGCAAAGTTATGTTTGTAATGAAATAATTCGGTTCTCAAGTCCATTTCTGTGTGCTCTGGTTGGTAATGTTTGTAATATTTTATGAGATATTTTACAAAAAATAAACAAAATCGTTAACTTATAAGACGAAAATGGTAGTACTGGTTATTTTAGGTGATCCTCCTTGTAAGGTATTGAAGACGTGGCGTCAACAATTTTTACAAAGGTGGGCTAGCTATAAAAACTCAACTTTTCCATTAACTCCTAAATCCTAAACAGTATCTACACAGGCTAGCACACCAAGCTATACTCTTTGGACTTTGTACCTTTCTTATGGCGAAAGCGTATGGATCAGAATCGCACTACGAGTGTATAGCTTGATGTGCTGGCCTCTGTACAAAGCCCGGTGGAGTACGACTCGCACTCGCGCACCGCGCACCGCGGGTTCCATACCACCACACCATTTTCTATACAAGTTAAATAATGTTTCCTATTCATTATAAACAAGACATCACCATGAGCGACTGAATAATGTTCTATACCCAAAGGGTAAAAACGGGACCCTATTACTAAGACTTCGCTGTCCGTCCGTCTGTCACCAGGCTGTATTTCATGAACTGTGACAGCTAGACAGTTGAAAGTTTCCCCGATGATATATATCTGTTGCCGCTACAACAACAAATACTAATAAAAATTAGAAAAAGTGAGTCTCCATAATTGGAATAGACTTAGAAAAAGTGTTCGACAAAATAGACTGGAAACTGATGATGAAATGTTTAAAAGATATAGATTTGGATTACAGAGATAGGAGATTATGTGTAAGAACCAAGAAACCGTAATTGAAATTGGAGAAGAAAAAAGGAAGTGCAAGAATAAAACAAGGTGTAAGACAGGGATGTTCACTTTCTCCACTGTTATTTAATGTGTACATTGAAGGAGCCGTTAAGAGAATCTTAGAAAAATCAGAAAGAGGTATCAAGATAAATGGAGAACAAATAGTGTTTATCAGAATTGCCGACGATATAGCCGCAATCGAAGAAAATAACTAGGATCTAGATAGACTTTTACATACAATGGATAAAGTTTTTGAAGACTTTGCTATGAAAATAAACACTAAAAAGACCAAAATACTGATAACATAAAAAAAACCCTAGTAAACAGAAAACAATAAAACGAAATAACATAACAATAGGAGAGGTGAACAGTTTCAAATATCTAGGCAGTATTATAACAGCGGATTCACGATGCAATCAGGACATTAAAACTAGAATAGCAATAGCAAAACAAGCTTTCAACAACAAAAATAATATTTTCTGTTCAAAAATTTCAAAAAATGTCAAGAAGAAATTCATAAAAACTTATGTTTGGAGCATAGCACTTTACGGTTGCGAGACAGGGACAACGACTCAAAGAGAGAGAGAGAGAAATGCTGAAAGCTTTATGTGGTACTGGCGAAGGATGGAGAAAATAAGCTGGACTGAAAGAGTTACGAACGAAGAAGTATTGAAACGAGTAAACGAAAAGAGGAACATAATTGAGACAATTGAGAACAAAAGAGGGAAGATGATAGGACACATAATTAGACACGATAATTTTATCAAGAACATAATAGAAGGAAAGATCGAAGGAAAGCGCGGAAGAGGAAGACCTAGAATTGCTTATATAGACCAAGTTAAGAAGAAAGTTAAGGTGGAATAGTATAGAGAAATGAAGGAGATAGTGTGGGAGAGAGAGACCTGGAAAGAGCTGCACCGATAAGAGCACGGCTCTTAAATTGTGATGATGATGGATGAGTCTTCATACAAAAACCGTGTTTTTTTTAAACGTGAAGAAACTAACGCCATCTAGTATGGTGGCACGGAACCCTTTGTATTAGCGCCATCTAGTTTGATGGTACTGAACCCTTTGTGTGCGGTTCTGACTCGCACTTGGATAGTTTTTTGTCATTCAGTCCTGACTCCTTAGCCGCAAATATGACACACACTTGTCGGGTTTTTAAAATTTCTTGTGTAACTTAAGGATTAATATCTCACCATGTTTCACGCTTGTATATTTTACCGTGTTTACGATAGATCAAAAACAAAAAAAAACCTTAATAAACCATGTTTCTTGTATGGTGACCCCTCCTAATTTTTCTGGATTTTTTTTAATTAAAAATTTGAGTGCGTTTGACTACATCTCACCTAATGATAAATACCCCGTAATAAAGCAATATTTTGTGAAAATTTCAGGCAAATCACACGTTTCCAAAGACACAGCCTTTTAAAGGTCAAATAGACAGACAGACAGACGGACGGAAAGACTTACCTGGTACGGAACAATACAAAAAACTCCTGACTCAGTCACTCCTTCACTCCCGGATATAGAAAGCTCAAATTTTGCGCAGAGGTTTCCTCGGGATGGGGGGGACGAAGTCGTGGGCAAAACGATGTCCACCCGAGCGAAGCTGCGGGTAAAGGCTAGTTTCAAAAACAGAAGGTGTTCAGAAAACTAGCCAGCGGACCACTTCAGCATCGCAAGCGCAATGCCACTTTTTCACTTTTCCCATGGTTTCATAAAACCACACATTCCTTTTTTTTCTTTATGCAAGGAGTAAAGAAAATAACCTCACTTTTGCACTTTTCCAATGCTTTTTTGTTTCATTTAAAAACTAGAATTAATTTTAAAAATCCAATTGGCATATTGAAGTGTGTGTTTAGAATAATCGTCTAAGAAAATTTAGAAGTTTAAATCGGTCTCGTTTGCCTGTAAAATTCAAATCTATGTTTTTTAAAAGAGGGTTCTATGATTCCTATATTTTTTTCTGTTATAAAAGTTAACGTATCGGGTATCTGCAACTGATAAAATGAAGACAGAAATGAAGAATCAGTTTACAAAATATAGCTTTCATATTATGTCTTGTAATTGCTGAGAAAACCAAACCTACGACCAAAGCTTCCATGCGTCGCCTGAAACCAACGTGACAACCATTTGTGAACCCTGCCGTGTTTGTGAAACTCTGTAGTTGCCAATCAAAGTCGCGTGTAAACGTAGTGACTTATATTCTCTTTGGTCGCGTGCGCGATCCAGAATTGTTCAGACTTTTGGCGGGAAGCCCTCCAGTTAGGCAGCAGAAGTAAACAAAACGATTAAGCGTGTCTCCCGAGGCGCGATCGATATCCGGGTTTAATTCCCTGAATTCGTTGGTAAATCACTTGTATGTAGTTAAATAATAATAATTTGATGAATTTCGTTGTGATTATGTTTGCTTCATCCACGTTTCGGCGTATACAGGGTGACTTTTTATTACATGACAATCATCCGGATATAGGATGTCATGGACGAGCTGGGAATCTCTGGACAGACTCCGGACCTCCGGGCTCATGTTGGCCGAAGTAAACTTGTTCTGGTGGGGATTCATTGGAGATCCAACTTGGAGTTTAGGCAAAGTATATACAAGTATATTAGTACTAACATACAGTGTCCATTCCTGCCGCTCTCTAAATTCGACCGCACCCCATCGTCACCCAGATTGGTACAGTCAATTTTATGAGACCCGCAGTCAGCGTCCATGTCTCATGTTCAGAATTTAATTTTCATAAATTTCATGCTCGCGTAACACAAGGAATGGTGAAACTTCCCTTTACAAACTATAATCAAACTATGTAATATGTATACTATATAAGTTCTAATATACAGTATGGACACTCGCTGCCGCTCTCTAGATTCCGACCTCACCCCTCGTCACCCAGATTGATACAGATTGGTTATAGTTTGGTTCTCGAACGTATAGGATTTCGCCGTGATTTTGTTTGCTCCGTCATTTATTTTTAGAAATGTTATTTCACGACCGTTGGGAATTGATCAAAGGATGGACCACCTCATATCGAGTCCTTCTTGCCCTGTCACCTGCACGCGGGAGGAATTGGTGCGGGCCACAGATAAGAAGAAAATTTTGCGTGCAGGCCACTGACAATGCAATGTGCGTTATGTGCGTGGCTGGGTTTTGGGAGGGGACTATCTGAGTTTTCTGTCAACTCAAAAAGAAGACGAATTGAAAAGCGGAAAATGGTATATGCTACTAATGAAACTGAACAAGTTTCCTTAAGGAACCCTATACAATTTGAGGAAAAAAGTTCAAGATTTTCCATACAAAGTTTGAAAATCGACTGATCAATTATTGGCAGTTAGTAGGAAAAGTAAAAAAAACGTAACTCTTTTCTTATAACGAAAAAAATGTGACCATGTAGCTACTAATTACAAAGAAAAACAACTAAATAGATTTGTGTCTGATTCGGTTTGTTTAATTCCCGTTTCATCCTATACCAGGTATTGGAAGAGTTTTCATTGTCTGTAGGTAGATTCTTGACATCATCCCACTAGAAGGATTATACGATGACACACGAACAGATGAGCACCAACAAAAACAGTGGCTTCTCACGGAACTCTGATTTATGGCTCCGAATAAAATTATACTTATTAGAGCAACTTGCAAAAATTGTATACGAACGCGAAAATAGCTGAAATTTTGACACTAAATCGTTCGTCAGGGCTTAAATTAAGACCAGCTGAGTTTCATAAAAAAAAAGTGAAATCTGCGTGACAATGTTAAGTTTCCTAATATATATTTGATAGCATAGGAGATGCGTCGCTTTTTCAGCTTTCGTTGGAGAATCTTGGTAAGTCCGCTTCCATTTTCGTCAACATCGTCACTTACCACCAGGTGAGATGTTGTCAAGGGTTTACCAATTGTGAATAAAAAAAAAGTTTTCTATTTTGCTTGTCAAAGGCATTCATGACATGAAATGATTTAATGTATAACTTCTCGTGTCATATTGTTTTCATGTTCTAATGACATAATTTGTTTTTTTATATCAAGGATTGGATTTTAAAGTTATTAACTAATGATTGTTTATTTCTTAATTTTTACAAATGAAATTATTTAATCACTATTTTATGACTATCAGAAAGAGTGTAATTTGCGCCTATTTTGAATGTTGCAATAGCTTACATTATTAAGATAACTAGTAATTTTCTTTAGTATTTTGTTTAGTATTTGTATATTTGAATCGTAACTTTTAAAGACTGTTTGGTCCCCAAATAATTTTGACAAAAGTAATTTGAGAATTATATTTTGGTATCCCGTTCGTGGTTTGCCACTAGTCCTACAACCTCCTATAGTCCGGATGTGGCCCCTGTGTGTAGAGTACGGCATAACTACTCTTCATTCTTCTGTACATAGTACACCCTGGCACACCCTGGACTCTTCATACAACGGGCTACAAATGATATTTCAAAAAGGAATGACGAAACAAACAAAATGGCGGCGAAATCCTATACGTTCTACAAGCAAACTGTAACCAATCTGTATCAATCTGGGTGACGAGGGGGTGAGGTCGCAATCTAGAGAGCGGCAGGGAGTGTCCATACTGTATGTAAGTATGGCATAACCAGGAATAAAAACAGAATAGTTAAGAGGCATAACCTCCTCGAAATATGTGAAGAGGTCCTCGTTCCAGCAATGGGGACGGAATTAATTGTAAACGTATCAGGCTTGGGCTCTAAAAACGTTTAGAACCCAAGCCTGATACGTTTATACTATACTACTATACTAGCCGTCCGCCCGCGGCTACACCCGCGTCGTTTTCGATTTTCCCGGGGTCCTATTCCAGGACCTAACCTATATGTGTGCCAAGTTTTATCCCGATCCGTCCAGTGGTTGAAGCGTGAAAAAGTAACAAACATCGTACCATACAAACTTTCACATTTATAATATTATTATTAAGTAGGATTACTTGAGTCAACGTATGATACAAAGATTTTAAGATAAATTACGATTTAAAGATAAGATAGTCAGTTCCCCATTACGTTGAGGAATCTTGGTAAGCCGCCCGCTTTCATCTTCGGTATCATCGTCACTTACCATCAGGTGAGATGATGCCGAGGGCTAATCAATTGTTAAAAAATAGGGTTTTTACGAAACAAAATAGAGTTCCTACCTTTGACTGCAACTCACCTGACTTAAAGTGACGATGTAGTCGAGGATGGCACACGCAAAGTTAAATCATGCCTATTCACTCTCGCCTTCAAGATCCCCAAATTGAACGAGTTCCACTCCATCGCTGTCCGCATAATAAATAAGGAAGCGTAACGCTTTGTGCGGATAGACTGAAAAATATTAACAAAGAGGTGTAACGTCTCCATGCATCTCGTTGACCGGAGGTGGAACGGAGCTGGGGAAATGAGGTCGTGTTAGTCGTGCACACACTCTCCGAAGCGAATTTTAACAAGCTCATCGTCGCCGATGAGTCTCTCTTTGTAAAATGATAGATTGTCGTTGTCACTAAGCTCGTCTTCGTTTGTGGTTGTAGATCTACTCCTGGCCTACAGGACTGGGCTAGCGTGCCTACCGCCTAGGTACCTACGTACCCAACACTCATATGACCTTCGTGTTACCTTTTGGATTAATATAATAATGCGGCCATTTTGCTTTTTGTGGCCTAGCTCCCAGCGTTCGGGCGAATTATCGCGAGATCGTAAGGTTGTTATCGCGCCGGGTCGGCGATTTGAGACGTGGTTTTTGTGATTTAGTTTAAATAAAATTTGGGTAAATGAGTGTAGGGAATTAGAGGGCACGCCACATTACATTGTGTTTATACTACTCCTTCTATTGAGGGTAGGCTCGAGCCCCTTGGCGGGGACGTATATATGAGCTGATATGATATTATGGTGATACTACTTCTTGTAGTGGTAAACTTATTGGAAATAATGATTATGATTTGATGTTTTTGGTGGTTTTTTTATTCACAATTGGTACCTGATGGTAAGTGACGATGATGCCGAAGATGAAAGCGGGCTTACCATGATTCCCCAATGCAATGAAGAACTGGCTATCTTATCTTCAAGCCGGAACTCATCAATGTTGTTAACACTGATGTTTGGCGGCAAGACTTAGATAAGATGGTGGTAGCTAGCCAGGCGGGCTTAGAAAATGCCCTACCTACCACCAACCAAACCGAGTATTACAAGTAGACCCCGCCGGAATCGAACCCGCGACCTCCTGGTGTGAAGCGAATGGACTAACCATTACGCCACGGAGGCGGTTAAAACTGGTAAACTTTGAATAGTAATGAAAATAGTTTGTTGATTTTATTACTAGAGCAAAACTGTAAAAGAAAGAAAAGCATAATTTCAATTGAAATCATTATTTCATGTCAACTTAAAATAATGGAATGACGTGACGGCAAAATTGAAACGACATTTTTAACGGTCCGCGATAAATATCCCCTTTGAACTTCTTGGCAAGACATATTTTCATAATTAGGAGGGTAGGTATTGTATTAAAGTACTACTAATGAACCCACAACATATTGTCTGTTATTATGTACTCCCTTGTCCATATACAAATCTTTGTTATTGTTAAAATTTGTTATTGCTGAGAGTGTATTACGGCGTAGAACTCATAGAACAAACGAATGTGTTTACAAGAGACTGTCTCTGATAGGTCACCTTACTTACTGCAGCAGCTCAGTGACCCGAAGAGGTCATCTACCTACACGTTAGCAACCCATAGCGTCCCCACAACTGGGGCACGGGCCTCTCTCTATCATTATCTTGGGGACGTTTAGGCCATGCTACGACTATGCGAAGAGTTAACTTAGGTGACCGACAGTACCGCCCTGTAAGTACCTCCTACTATGCACACAATTTGTACTATTTCTACGGCAGTTATCCTTTCCCTATCACGCGATGCTAGGACAAACTGAGAAATGTCGCGTTGCTTTTTCATGATAAATATTTTTATGATGAAAAATTTGACGCATTTCGCCGTTTCGTTACGGTCTTATAATTGATGGGGACACGCGTTTGTTTTTAAAGGAAACAATAATGGCGGTGGTAATGAATGTTGAATTAATTTATGTATTTATGTTTTACGACAGACACGTAATAACGCGGATGATTATCATTCTTAACCTTTTCTAAAGCTGTCCTATGTCATTGCAACGAACACAAATAGTTCAAGTAGTCGATGATCTAATTAAATTTATTACTATTAATTTTCAAAGTAGGTGACTGTGACTTTTGAAGATCTTCCCTCAATCTCAAATTTTGCCATAACGACTTAATTTTTGGTGGATAATACTGTGGTAATAAATATTCCACAATTAGGCATTTAAATGTTGTCTTTTATAATTCGGCCAAAAGTTGTACTAAGAATTTATTAAGAGAATTAAGTATGTAAAGAATCCTTGGGCTGAAATCACATTACAGGAACAACGTTTTTAATATTAGGTACTCATAAAACTGTAGTTCCTGTCTTGTTTTTTTTCGAGCCAGGATATAAACAGAAATGTAGCTATAAGGTGGTGGTACCGGTGGATACGGCACCGCACCGCGCAGTCCACTAACCCTTGCGCAAGAGTGCGTCGCAGCCGCTGCACGCGCAGGTGCGCCGCTGCTGCGCTGGTCAGCTGTGAAATCACTGCACGTGCTGATGGGGCAGGACTCAGGAGCGGTGAATTCAAGGCTTAATTTAGTAGCGCTGATAGCGACAGTGGCGGATATTACGAGTACATATGCTTTGGTGGCGGCGGCGACCTGGTTATACCAAATGCACATCTACATAAATAAATTTAGAGTAGTTTTCGAAAATAACGTAGTCAGTGTATAACTGCGTATAACTGTGGCCTCAAAAACACCAAAGAAAAGCCTGTTGGCTTTGTGGTAAAAGAACGTAAATAGAACGAAGAAACTACAATACTTCAAGAGGACAAACATTGTATGCTATGGCTTTTACAGATGAATTAAAGTAAATGTGCGATAAGTAAACAAAGGTGATAACCTGACCATAAACTAGGAGAAATACTGCAACAATAACTTCACGTTAGAACGTCTACAATCTATAAAGGAACTAACTAAACAGAAACCAAACTATGATTGCATGAGCATTAAAATGAGATATAGAAATTCAGAAACATTTAATTTTATTTCTCTGAGACATTTGAAAATGTTAGTAACCTGATCAATTAATTTATAATTAAATTTATAAGCCAGACTGCAAGTTTTAAACTAAGAAGTACCCTATCTCACTCAGGAGTTCAAAACATATCTTACGACACCTCCCACTTCAAAATCTATGAAGCCGTTCAGGATACAGGCTCATTCAAAGAAACATACATAGGTACATACTTTTGAGCAGTCGGATAAAAACCTTATTCCTGGATAACCATAATCCCATTTGATCCAACTCACGTGACGCCCGAATTCACCTATCCCCTTCTTTCGCGAACTTACCTGAAAGAGAATAAAAACACCATTAGATACAAATACAATGGTAACCTTAGAAAAGGTCGCACCAGATGGTCGTTCTATAAAGTAGGCCTCACCTATCGATATAAATGTTAGAAAGGTGCAAAAATCGATTGAAAGCGAATCTACAACTGTACGTCGTGATCACAAATTCGGCAATACTTCCAAAAATAGACAGACTAGTGGAATTTTGAATCTTATTGTAATGACAGATGCTGGTATTACAAAAGAAAGCGGTTTAGCAATGTTCATTGATAAATTTGTTAAATGTAACGGTAATTATAGTGATACAAGGTGGTATACGTCACTTAACGAAACATTAAAAAAATTAGATCGGCGAAAGAAATATTTAATGCAACTTAAATCACTTTAAACAGAACATTGACGTATTTCACTGTTGGTTAATTATGACTACAAATAATCATGAAAGTATTTGTTTAAATATTAAATACGTTAATTTATTAAGCGCTGCAAGCGCGCTCGACTATCAAAAAATTTAAAATATTAATTCATTTAAGTTAAAGTCCAAAACTTCAGAGTAGCTTCTACTCATGAAAATAAAAAAACCTAAGGCTAATTTGGAAAATTGGAATGAACAATTAATGTTTAATACCCGTGTCGTACCCACTCCTCTGAAGGTGGGAGACTCTAAACTCGAAGTTTTTGACAAATACCTGGGATAAAAAGTCCAGTTAGGTTGGTTCAACTTCGAGAAAGAGATCAATCGACGAATCCAACTCGGCTGGACAGCGTTCAGGAAGCTTCGCAATATCTTCACGTCCCAAATACCGCAGTGTCTCAAGACTAACGTCTTTAACCAGTGTGTGTTGCCAGTGATGACATACGGAAATGAGACATGGTCGCTTACTATGGGCCGCATAAGAAGGTTCAAGGTCACCCAAAAGGCGATGGAGCGAGCTAAGCTCGGAGTTTCCCTACGCGATCGAATCAGAACCGACATAGCTCACAGAGTCGCTAAAATTAAGTGCTGCGGGTGGGGCACATAGTTCGTAGAACAGATGGCCGTTGGGGCAGAAAAGTTATCGAGTGGCGACCGCGCACCGGAAGACGTAGCGTGGACCGACGACCTGGCGAAGGTCGCAGGAAGACGCTGGATGCGGGCAGCTCAGGACCGGTCTTCGTGGAAGTCCTCGGAAGAGGCCTTTGTCCAGCAGTGGCCGTCTTTCGGCTGATATGATGATGATGAATTCGGAAAATTGTTTTTGGACTTCTTATGCTATACTAATTTTAATTTGTTTAGTTGACTGGTCAAATTTGTAGTGTGAACTGAGAAGCCCAATTTTTTGCATATTGACTATGGTCAAATATTTTGGATAAAGGTGCTCAGTTTTGTGAGTAGCAGCGACTGCATTTACTAACTAAGCTCACTTTGTATAGCAAATGGAAAGTAATTTTTTTTTGCAAATAGACTTTAATTATGTGGGGTAAATGTGCTCAGTTTTGTGAGTAAAAGCCACTGTGGGAACTAGAAAGTTTTTTTTTTCCAAGTTGACATAGGTATCTTTTAATATTATTTGATCAGTTTTGTGAGTAGCTATTGTGAAGTGTTGGAGAAGTGTTAAAGTTTCCTGTAAGAATACTTCAGAGCACCACGTGTTTAGCCGAATCGCCTATCGACTTGTACATATACAAAAATAACAAAACTACTTTGACAGCTCGCGTCACTTTTGAGGGCATAAACCTTTAGTGGTGGCGCATCGGGAGCCGGGTCGTTCCTTTCCCTCTAATATGGTTGATGGGAGCGATGGCTGACTCTCGCGTTATACTCGTGACCGAGTGCTGTCCGTGTGAACTGGCCTACTCTTGTTAAATGCATTCAATTATTTTTGTGTATAACTTTTCGTGTCATATTTTTTTCATGTTCTAATGACATAATCTGGTTTATATCAAGGATTTAATTTTGACGTTATTAACTAATTATTGTTTATTTCTTGATTCTTCACAAATGACATTGTTATTATTATTTTATGACTATCAGAAAGAGTGTAATTTGCACCTATTTTGAATAAATATATTGAATTGAATTGAAGCCCAAGGAAGCGTGCACTTTGACTCTAGGTAACACATTGGGACGTAACTTTCACAAAATAAATGCATTCAAACAGATTCATGACGTATGAGGTCCTCTCTACATTTGTCAAAGTATTTTTTTTTAAATTGTGGACTCAATTAAAAGTGAGCGCCTAGTCAGTGGTGGGCAAGCCCTAAACCTAAAGTTTAGCCCAGAAATGTGGGGCTTCTGAACCGGGCTGTAGCCGTAGGCGTGGTCCAGTAAGTAGGCCTCCGTGGCACGGCGGCGCGGCCGCGGTGGCACGGTATGTGGCGTGCCGCGGGACACATTTGTCACCGGTGCGGCTGTGGAGCGACCCTTACCCCCGACGTACAGTGGGAGGTACGTGTATTGGTGGTTTACTTTTGAATCTGAGTTTTCTTCTTGTGTGAAACTTCATATTTCATGAGTAGGTAATTGTTACATTTTCTGTTTCATTTGGTTTGGATTAATTTGGACAAAAGCTCTAGTTGGTTGGTTTTATGAAATGGATCTCAAAATTACTATACAAACACCACCTCATCAATTTCATAATCAGCGATGGCGATTAAGGCACACATAAAACATAAATTATTTATGATTTATGTTGAAAGTTGTAAGAACAGACTACAGGGCACAGGGTATAGGTACTTGTAAGGAGCGAGCTGGATGAGAGAAATAACCGACTAGCCAATTATTTCCCACCCCACTATAACGGGTTGTTGCCATCGAAAGCTGGCAAGGTGAACCTTGGGGCCCTGAAAATGTAATAGTAATGCCGCTATACGTCAGTACTAAGATTACATCCCTGCCTACTCCGAATTCCATCGATTTATGGAAAAATAACGACCAGAAACATAGGAGCTCTATAAACCATTAAATTCAAATACACAAATATAGCGCTTACAAGTTCATTTTATGTTGGAGTCAGGCCACACGCGACCGTTTCTAAGCACTAAAGTTTTTCATAAAAATAATTGGGAGATTTTTATCTTTATTGCGTACTGTATGTGGATTTAATGAAATTAGTAGTCAAGTGCTCCACCACAAAGGACCAGAAATAGCGGCCTTTAAAGAAGTGTGGGGAACTTAATAGCGTGAACGTAAATCAAGACTACAATACCAAGAGAACAAGAAATATAAATAATAAGTTCATTTATTTAGGTAGGTGATATACGCTGTTAGACAGCCTATTTATTTTGATGAATACGACTAAAACATAACTATGACAATCGTGTCTAACAAAAGCGGCCGTCACTAAGTTTAAGTTGTCACTCCCCTACAATATCTCAGAAGTCCCCTCAAGGTTCGCAAACTAGCATGTTGACCGAGACCCTCGAATAATTGGCATTGCCACTTAAGCACTCCACTAAATCAGCAATACAAACTCAGCAAACCGGAAAAACATTATGGCGGTCTAATTCTGTTTATATTTGTACTACGGAAGTCGAAAGCTGCTATGGTTTTTCTGCGGAGCCACCCTGCGCCACGTGTCTCGAGATTGTGAATCAAAAATAAAAGCGGCTCCAAAGTAGACCCCTGTGGCACACCTGCGCTAGCTGGCGACAAAGCTTCACTTACAACCAAACGAAAACTATTCTTATTGCTTTCTTATAGGACTGCGCGCTTCTCTATGTTAAGTTTGTAAGTGCATGGCGTATATTTGGCAGGAAGAGGGTGTATATTGGATTATATTTAGTCGAAAGCTCCCTTTTGGTCATGATTGAACAAACGATAGCAGCAAGGTGTGCTGTCGGGACACGCTCCTCAATGTGTTTTGATAATAATTTCGGATGAACTTTACGCATATTTATATTCTGTTATGAAACGGGAATAAGGGATTTGGGAAAAGGACTGCTCGGGAAAAGGTGATTAAAAAATAAAATAAAAATAATTAAGCATTACGGATAATTAAAGAAAAAAATATTATTTAACTTATCTTACTTACCGGCCAAGTGCGAGTCGAGCTCGCTCTCTGAGGGTTCCGTACCACCACACTCTCCTCGGACTCCTTAGCACGAGTACGAATTACACTTTGCCGGTTTTTATTATAAGTTGTTTAACTTCAGAATAAGTATAATGATAACACCAAGTTTCAAGCTTGCATGTATAACAATTTTTACGATGGAGCATATCTATAAAATACCTATAAAATACTTTTTTGTATTTTATTATTTGTTGTTATAACGGCAAAATTTCAACTGTCTACCTGTTACGGTTCATACGATACAGCCCGCTCACAGACAGGCGGAAGTTTATTAATAGGGTCCCGTTGGTAACAGTTTGGGTGTACGGAACCCTAAAAATCGGATATTTTAAAACGTGTAAGTACTAAATTGTGTATTATGCAAAACAATAAAGCACCAAAATTATGTAAGTACGACCAACGAAGACGATGGATGAATAAGTTTAGCAATGTATTGATCAAATAATAATGATCGAAATCAAGCTAGCGTTTCGTCGTCATTACTATTTTATCTAAATATCTTTAGCCTTTGAAATTTAAAACTTGGATAATTTCAGCCTTGTCCCCTTGAACTTACGGTTCTGACAGATTGCTGGTTTGTAAACCACCCCCTAAAATTTAAAGCTTTTGCTTTGCTACGATACTTTTGCGGTTCATCTTTCTTTCTTTTAGTACCGAATAAAGTTCAAATTGATCGATAACTTGCAAAAGAAAGCTGCGTAAGAAAAAAGTTTTTTCGGCGTGCGCGCACGCCAGATGGCGTTGAGGGCATTGACTCCTTATTTTTTTATTTTCATTTTGAAATCGCGACCCCTAAGTGCGGTTTGGAAATTATAGCGGGTAGCATTTAATTTGAACTAAGTAGAGGTATGTTTGCGGTCGAAAACGATTTGCGTGCAGTTTTTGAACGCACTTGTATTTAATACTTACAAAGTTAACAAATATCTGTATTATTATGTTATCAAAGTTTCACAATGCAACTAATTGTTTAAGTAATGAGGACACGTATTTTGAAGAGTTGAAAAAATTCATTAAAATGTTATCATCACCATATCAACCAAAGGACGTCCACTGCTGGACATAGGCCTACCTCAAGGATTTCCACGACGACCGGTTCGGCGCTGCCCGCATCAAGCAGCTTCCCGCGACCAGGTCATCGGTCCACGAGTATAGGCCTACCTACCTTTCCTTTTTCGGTGCGCGGTCGCCACTCGAGAACTTTACTACCCTAACGGCCATCTGTTCTACAAGCTATGTGCGTCGCCCACTGCCACCTAAGTTTAGCAATTCTGAGAGCTATGTCGGCTACTTTAGTTCTCCTACGGATCTTCTCGTTTCTGATTCGATCACGCCTCATAGCACACTCCGTTGCTCTTTGGGTGACCTTCAGCCTTCTTATGAAGCCCATGGTTGGTAAGCGACTATGTCTCAGTTCCGTATGTTATCACTGGCAACATAGACGGGTCGAAGACCTTGGTCTTAAGACCCTGCGGTATTTGGGACGAGAAGATATTGCGAAGCTTCCTGAACGCTGCCCAGCCGAGTTGGATTCAACGATTGATCTCTTCCTTGAAGTTGGACCTACTTAAATGAAATGTTTGTCCCAGGTATACACATATCTGGCAACAATTTCGAGTTTAGAGCCTCCACCTTTAAAGGAGTTGATGCGACACGGACGTTTGACATAATTTTCGTCTTGTATGTTCATTCCAAGACTTACTTATTGAGAGGCTCTACTGAGACCATCGAGCATTGTGCCTAAGTTGTCCATAGTCTTAGCCATCACTACGATATCGTCAGCGAATCGAAGGTGGGTGATGTACTCGCCGTTGGTATTTATTCCGAATCCAGCCTAGTCCAAAAGCTTAAGAACATCTTCCAGGGTGGCGCGGCGGTGAACAATTTCGGAGATATGACGTCTCCCTGTCTCACCCTTCACTGCAGCCGGATAGGTTCCAAGTTTTGATTCTGGAGGCAAACCGACATGGTGGCGTTTTCTTACAAACATTTCAGTACCTCGATATATCGAAAGTCAATTGGGAACCGCTGGAGAGACTGTAACACAGCCCAAGTTTCGACCGAATCAAAGGCTTTCTCATAGTCCACGAACGCTAAGCATAGTGACTGATTGTACTCTTCGGTCTTCTGTATTGCTGCAGCGTATGTATGTGGTCTATGATAGTAAAGCCTTTTCGGATATCGGCTTTTTTGGGAGGCTAGCAGTCGTCGAACCTGCGTGCGAGACGATTCGTAATGAATCTCGAAAACAGCTTGTAGACATGGTTTAGAAGTGAGATGACTCTGTAGTTCTTCAGCAGGGTGTTGTCGCCCTTTTTGAAGAAAAGCACGACCACACTTCTGTGCCATGCCTTAAGCGTTTGTTTTTTGTTAATATTATAGCCATGTACACTTACATCCAAATCATCTTATTAATAAAAAAGGGTTTAAAAAAGTTCTAATTTTAAATATAGAACCGTAGAACGCACGCGTTCGCCTACCCGCCCCGTGGTGTAATTGCACGTTGCTGAATCACCTGCGATGCGTTTGCGCACGCCAACCTTTTTGCATGTCGAATTGTTTTGTAACTGGTCAGCGAGAATAATGACTAGTTATCTGTGTTGAATACTGAAGAAAAGGAATAAAAAAAACTAAGTAAATGACGAGAAGGTGGCATGGACCAATGGTTTTGAAAATCAAACGAACTTACCAAGTGAAGTTCGATGACAATTATGTGAGCAGCTTCATTCGACGCGATTTATTGGTTTACATGTTGTAGATGCGTCCCCAAGCATCAGCCTTGCACGGATTTTAAAGAACAGTATTTTTTTTTTATAAAGGCAACACTGTTTTGTTACTCTTTGCCCCCACCAACCTACCTCAGTTCCTTAACACTCGCCATTTTTATAATTGTCATTTCGTTGAAAGAAAATTACGTAGGTTGTGATTGTTTCCACATTTTAGTAGATTAGGGTAGGGTATAGTATGTAGTGTTTTATTTGTTATAAATGGGAGGGTATGTGTAAATCGCGTCGAATGAAGCTGCTCACATAATTGTCATCGAACTTCACTTGGTAAGTTCGTTTGATTTTCAATTATGTTTCGCAGCTTCATTCTAGCGATTTATTGGTTTACATGTTGTAGGATGTTTAAAGATAGGTACTAAAATGTGAAATAAGCCTAAATACAACGTAGGTTTATTCAAATAAAACTGGTAAGTTTCATTTATTGTTTACATATTGATTTATACTCAGGGTACATATAATTACTAATTTTATCTTAATACATTTCAGATGATCGGAAGAGAGAAGAGCATTAGCGAATTGATTTGGATCAGATATAATCTCTCTATTGTAGAACCATACAAAAACTGAGGAGGAATTAGTCCAACCTGCAGTGCTCCTAATCAGATCAATGCTGACTTCAAGTTTGCTGGCCGAGGAGGTGGCTGCATTACGTGTGCTATGTGCACTGAACACCGAAGTGTCAATACCACTACTGCAGAGTGTGTTTTTTATCCAGTGACTAAGTTTTTGTGCTGATAATTTTAAGTGTGGACGTTAAAAACTAATAAATAAATAATCATGGTTATTACTGCGAAGTGACTTTGTTTTGTTTATGTAATGCTCTAAACATAGCGCAGGGCAGATCTCTGGACGAGCGTTGAAATAAGGTAAACGTAGTACAGGTTGAAGTACATTTGGTTTCGAGGTTTTTATCAAATCTAGAATTTTTATTATGATATCATTAGGTGTTTGTATACTGATATTACTTTATTTTATTAAGAAAAAAAGTTTGCACACGGTGCGCAGTCACCAATGCCAGCAAAGTTAGTGTCTTTTTTGAAAGGGCTTCCCAACTGAGGTTTTCATTAGGTCAATCTTGGCCTAAATGGTTGAGAACAATATTAGGATCCCAAGTTAAGTTATATCGTGGTTTAGTGGGCCTCAGTTTGTAAACTCCTTTCATGAAACGTTTTATTCGTTTTTCATCTAGGATGTGATCACCTAATAGCAGTGACAAAGCAGACATATATGAATTCAAGGTTGAATACTTTGCACATTTATCAAAAAGTTCCGTAAGGAAATGGATAATGATAGGGACTGAATCTACCGTGTACTCATAACTGTGGATGCTGCAATATCTAATCCAAGTTTTAATACAACCGTCATACTGACTATATGTGGCGTTTGATAATGAGGCTAACATTATATCTACAGATCTTGGTGACAAAAACTGTATTAGTAGCGCTTGCTTGAAAGCTTCGCGGCAACCAATTTGAGGGTTTTGTGCAGATTGTGACTCGTCCTGAAAGGAGATATCAATAGGCTAATGTTTGGGTCAAATGTTATGGGGGCAGAAATTAACAACTTTTGAAATAAAGGGTACCACGGTTGTGTGGGCCAGTGTGGTACTACGACTATGCCCTATGCTTTGACACTGATTTTTTACGTGATAGAGAGTCAGCTTCACAGTTATCCTAAGTATTAATATAAGACGCAAAATAACCAATCTACGAAATTCGCACTATATCCAAATCTCATTTGAGATTTTGTTCAAATGTATAAACTGAATGCTACCTATCCGATTTATGCAAGAAATAGCAGTAGTATTATCGATTCGTAGCAATATTTTACAATCTTTTGACTGTTTTGCAAAACATTTTAGTGCCAAAAACGCTGCTATTTCTAATTCATTCATCTGTAATAACTTTTCGTCATCCATCCAATAACCGAAACATTCTTGATTATTGCAATAAGCGCCCCACCCAGTGGTGGAGGCATCTGAAAATATTACTAAATCGTACTCGTTCAATGTTAAAGAAGTAAAGCCGTGATCAATGCGGCTTAACCACCAAGACATACCGTCTTTCATATGCCTAGGAATATACACGATCTGCTCGTAGCTAGGATTGTTAAGTAAACAAACATAATATATAAAATGTTCGAATTCTTTCGTATACAACCACGAGTATTGGATAGCTGGACAAGCCAATACAAGAACTCCTTAAAATCTTGCGAATTCGCAAAGTTTACACTTGCGTGTACTTAGGAATTTGACTAACATATCGTGTATTTTTGATTTCTTAATTTCTGGTAGTTTTAAAATCATATTACGTGAATCAAAAACAAATTCTAAAAATTTGCACTCTGTTTTGGGTACTAAACAACTTTTTTCAGTATTTTTTCATTTTTTATTTATTTCATTGTAAATTACTGCTTTGTGCCGCTGGCGTGTGAGACAACGG
Source organism: Coleophora flavipennella (assembly GCA_947284805.1). Taxonomy (NCBI): domain Eukaryota; kingdom Metazoa; phylum Arthropoda; class Insecta; order Lepidoptera; family Coleophoridae; genus Coleophora; species Coleophora flavipennella. The sequence goes on from OX369265.1 coordinate 18,016,688, forward strand.
GCTGCTGGGGTTCAGAAGCATTGGGATTCATAAAGGAGATTGGCCGTCGCCTTCGAGAGAGGGGGTGTGACGCCCGCTCCGGGTCCTACCTGCTGCAAAGGTTGTCTAATTTGTCTATTGCCATACAGCGCGGTAACGCGATGTGTGTCATGGGCTCCTTTGCGGCTGGCTCGACTCGGGGTTTCGATATTTTTATTTGTTAGATTAGTACCTTTAATTTAAGTTTAAGTTATAAGTTAATTAAGGTTTAAATAAGTTTTTAATACCATTTGACATGAATCTTAAACTATTACAAAACAAAAATTAATAAATAATTATATTTCATTGTACATGAATCTTGAGTATGGAAGGGCACGAGAAAATAGGCATCTTTAAGATCGATAGATGCCATATAACAATTTTGAGTAACTAATTTAGAATCTGTGCGATTGTCCACCATTTTAAAATGTTGTGTTTTCATAAATTAATTTGGGCTTTTTAAATGTAGAATAAACCTTTTGTTGCCATTTGGCTATGGCACTAAAAACACGCTAGATATAAACTCTTCTTGTTGTTCATATGTAGATATGGCATTTATTTCTAATAAAGCCGATATCGAGTGGGAAAAAACTTAGTGTTCTTGTTCACATTTAGAATGAATGTTTGGGCTTGTGGGATTGAGGTAAATGGTATTTTGTACCCTTGCAACCATGAAAGAATTGTGCTTTCGTTGGTAATTTCGATCAATGTTTGGTAAAAATACTGTAGCCTGCTGGCATACGGTACCTGGTTATTATCCTCCTGCGAGGCTGCTCCGACGAGCTGACGACCTTTTCACTTCGCTGACTGTCTTGTTGTCCGTTTTTGCGATGAGTCTGCTTGAAGCTTAAACGACCCTTTTTAATGGAGAAATTGTTTTTTTTTTTTTTTTTTTTTTACTTTTGCTGATTTTTAAGAGCCTCACCAGATTTTTGTACGTTCTTTGCAGCTTTTAGCTTTTCGCTAAGGTTTTCACCTAACAGTAGCTTGTCTCTGGTAGTTTCGACCAGCATATCTTTCAAGCTTGTGTTGATAGAGGATATGACAAATTTTCTTCACAATTTTGTTTCTGTCTGGTGGCTATCGCATAGAATCCGACAAGCGTGACTCAAAAGCTTCAAAATCTTTTGTTTTGGGGTTTCATTAGAAATTATCCTGACCGTTGCTGCATGAAGTGCTGATAGTGCAACTCTAATCTGCTTCTGTTTTTGCATCAGCGTTGTATCACGTTTTAATTGCGCATCTGACAGTGCAGCTTTAGCTTCCGGGTTCACAGAAGGAGCCAGTAAAAGATCGTAGCTACCCGGAATCGGGTACTCTTTGAAAAGTTTTTCTTTGATCTCTTGCGTTAAACCTTTATAGAAAGTATTTCCTGCCACCTATTAGCCACGTCTTTATGGATAGGTGGTCCAAGCGGCGTTTCATTTTTTGGAGCATCACCAAGCAACTGCAAGATGTCCTCATCCAATTCAAATTCCTCCATGAGGTTTGTGTCTTTTTCATCTGGCATAGTGGATGTTTCTGGTACTGGCGAGGATGGCACACGACGCGGAGTGGCGGGTGGTAACAGTGGCGGCAGCAGGATAGGGCGAAGCATTGGCGTTGACGGAGCATGTGGTGACGGAACACGTGGCAAGCCGTCTCTGTGGACCACCACTAAGGGCGACTCACCGCGTGAAGGCGCAAACTGCGGTGTACATTGCCGATGTGACGGCAAGTCCTCTATGTCTGCAACAAGCACCATAGGTTCGTACCTAATTTTAAACATGACAGTAGCTGCCCAGGTAAGCAGTACGCATCATATGTCAGCGTGACAGAGTCAACCCAAATATAGTTGCTCGCATCACTATGCAAAATAAACTTGATTTGGATGGAGTGACAGTAGCAGCCCAGATTTAGCAGTACGCATCACCATACAAATCAAGTGTTGTCCTCAGCGTCGATGGATTCGTCCTCTGATGAATATTGTACAACCCATTTTTTCTTCGAGTTTTTTAATTTTTCTTCTTATATCTTTAACATTGTTTTCCTGCTTCCTTTTCTTCCCCATGTTGAAAGACAAACAATTTTTGGCTGCAGGCTGAGGAAACGTGCGAAGGCTTGAGCACGGAAACACAGAATGACAATTATAAAAATGGCGAGTGTTAAGGAACTGAGGTAGGTTGGTGGGGGCAAAGAGTAACAAAACAGTGTTGCCTTTATAAAAAAAAAATACTGTTCTTTAAAATCCGTGCAAGGCTGATGCTTGGGGACGCATCTACAACATGTAAACCAATAAATCGCTAGAATGAAGCTGCGAAACATAATGGCGTAATGGCGTTTGCTTTGCACGTGCATATAGGAAAGAATGTGCATTTGGAAATAAGATCTCTTGGGGAGGCTCGGCTGGTTTTGAAGTCTTCTTGAGAAACGAGAGATGCGTGTTACTGATGAATTTATTGCAATTTAAATCGTAATTAAGAAGTTTGACGGAATAAATCTATGGAAATATACAGAAAAGCTTTCTAATTACCATACTGAACAATGTTCTTCAAGGAAACTATAGGTTTTTTTTAAGGGGAGGTTAATAATGGTACGAAAATCAAGTTGATATTGACAGACAGCATGTGAAACGCCCTCCATGTGAACCAAAAAATTGACAGACTTATTAGACTGATTGCTATTGCACTGATAACAGCGTTTTATTAAGATTGAGAGAACGATCTTATAAGGGTTCCTCGTAGGGACCACGCAACCCTAAAAATCAAATACGTAGTTCGCTATCAACCTCAAGAGTTTGCATAACTACACAGCTCTTGAAAAAAAAAAACACGACCAATCAAAACAGGGTTCCGTGCCGGCCGCAATCACGTAATTAAGAACATTATGCCGAACCCTCGGGCGCGGCCAACTCATTTGCGAACTTTTCGTGAAATACTCCTTGGTAATAGTTACGTAAGATGGATGCACGCGAACCAAGTGCAAACAAAGCCAATAAGACTACGATTCGAACTCACCTTGATCAAGCCTCCGACAGATTCCTTTGCTTCTGAATGAGTAAAAAAAAGGTATTATGCCCGTCTGGCACGCACTCATTTTTGAATAAGAAGCTAATAAAAGGATTCTTAACAAAAACAAGACGAAAACATTTTGAAATTTTTGGAAACTGTGTTTGTTGTTTAAGGCGCAATGGTACTTAAAAATTTGTCTTTGTCTTTTTTCTTGAACACGTAAAGCGAATTGGCCATGTCCAGCCATGGCTCAGGCTCCTTGAGATAAAGTTGTTCAGTTTTTTGAGTAGAAGCTCCCGAGAAGAAGTCAACACAGCCAGAAGCCGCTCAGAATCCTTCGGAAAATTTTCATAAAACTCTTAAGGCGAAGTGGTACTTAAAATCTGTCTTTGTCTTTTTCTTTACGTGTAAAGAGGGAAGAAAATAACCACACTTTTGCACTTTTTCGATGTTTTTCTTTTTTATTTTCATCATATTTATCTTAAATAAAAATCCATTCCCTTCAGTCACCTATGAACTTTATTTCAGAAAATAAATCATATTATCAAATTACTTATTTTAAAAATAAAACCGAAAATAGACGATAAAATGACTAGAAAATAGGTAGCTTTGCGAAATTATAGATCGAGCCAACTTTATTAAATGTGTTTCCAGTCGATATAGTCCCTCGTTACTATTCTCAATAATACAAGTATGTTTCCTAGAATTTAAATTTACTATTAACTACTTCAAAAAAATGAATTCTAACAACCTGTTTAAGTGGATTTTCAGGTACCACGGGGACTTAAGGTAAAGTTGGTTAAGTTAAACCAAAGAATAAGAAATATTACTTTAAAAAGTTTAAACACAAAGAAAGCTCCTATATTGTTGACCTAGTAGCATCCACTAGAGGTGGCCATCACCGCGATCTGTCCGCACGCGGTCCATCTGCCGGCATACGGGTTCCTGCTGACATTTGCTGATAATTAGCACACTTGGTTACTAGTTTGCACATTTCGGAGCCGGCTGCGACTGTCGTGTCGTGTATACTGGGATCTAGATTATAGCACACTCCGGACACTGCATACAACGGTCGTGAAATGACATTTCTAAAAACAAATGACGGAGCAAAAACAAAATCACGCCGAAATCCTATACGTTCGTGAACCAAACTATAACCAATCTGGGTGACGTAGAGTGAGGTCGAAATCTAGAGAGCGGCAGGGAGTGTCCATACTGTATATTAGAACTAATATAGTATACATAGTTTGATTATAGTTTGTAAAGGGAAGTTTCACCATTCCTTGTGTTACGCGAGCATGAAATTTATGAAAATTAAATTCTGAATACGAGACATGGATGCTGACTGTGGGTCTCATAAAAAAGCTCAAGGGCATCCAAAGGGCGATGGAGCAAGCTATGTTCGGAGTTTCCCTACGCGATCGAATCAGAAGTGAGGAAATCCGTAAAAGAACCAAGGTAACTGACATAGCTTAAAAAATCGCAAAACAAGTGGCAGTGGACGGGGGCACTTAACTCACTTTAACCGCCTCCGCCGTGGCGTAATGGTTAGTCCATTCGCTTCACACCAGGAGGTCGCGGGTTCGATTCCCGGCGGGGTCATCTTGTAAGACTCGGTTTGGTTGGTGGTAGGGTATTTTCTAAGCCCGCCTGGCAAGCTACCACCATCTTATCTAAGTCTTGCTGCCAAACATCAATATTAACAACATTGATGTGTTCCGGCTTGAGGAGCCATTTCTCCATTGCGTTGGGGAATCTTGGTAAGCCCGCTTCTATCTTCGGCATCATCGTCACTTACAATCAGATGAGGTGATGCCAAGGGCTTACCATTTGTGAATAAAAAATTAAAAAAAGAGATGACCGTTAGGGCAGCAAAGTTCTCGAGGGGTATCATCCGCGCACCAAAAGACGTTATAGCGTCACGTAGGCACGTTTTACTACGTCTAGGTGAGGGTTGCGGGAAGCCGCTTTATATGAGGGCAGCGCAGGACCTGTAGCTGTGGAAACCTTTGGAGAAGGCCTCTGTCCAACAGTGGACGTCTTTCGACTTATATGATGATGATGATGATCATTATGAAATTCTAAAAAAAATTGTGATACAATAAGAAAAAAGTAAACATCTACGAGATTTTAAGTCATTCTGCTTACTGTGAGGATCTCGTTGAAATCTTTTTTTTGTTGAATTTATGAATCAGTAATTAAAGACATCAACGAGTCACACATTTATTTAAGTCTTTTTGATGAGAATAAATCATAGATTTGTAGTGAAGGAAGTTTTAAGTGGCAATCTAATCAGTTCCTCGGGAATAACAAAGCTTTTAAAAGAATACTAAACATTTAACATTCTCTTGGTTTTCCAGGAAACCTATAAAATTATACTGGATATTGTTATTTTTTTTGATCGAGGTCCTGAAAAAATAACTCCTAGGTATACTTACTAATTTTAAGTTTATTTTTCGACTTTTTTTTAGTAATTACATATATAAAACACGACAGGTTCTTAGAAGTATTTTTTTTAATCACAATTGGTAAGCCCTTGGCATCATCTCACCTGATGGTAAGTGACGATGATGCCGAAGATGGAAGCGGGCTTACCAAGATTCCCCAATGCAATGGAAAACTGGCTATCTTATCTTCAAGCCGGAACACCTCAATGTTGTTAACACTGATGTTTGGCGGCAAGACTTAGATGCAATACAAGATGGTGGTAGCTAGCCAGGCGGGCTTAGAAAATGCCATACCACCAACCAAACCGAGTCTTACAAGTTGACCCCGCCGGAATAGAACCCGCGACCTCCTAGTGTAAAGGGAATGGACTAACCATTACGTCACGGAGGCGGTTAAAAAGTTAATGCAAGAAACTAGTACATTTGCGGTCTTGAGCCAGTTTGTTATAGTTTGCTACCTACTACAGCTAAACATATCGAATCAATCGTACCTGCTTCTACAATACTAGATTCTGCTTGGATCTCAAACGTATCTTTCATACTAATATTAAAAATTTATATGTGTTCATTTGTTACTTAATCACGCACAGACGGCTGAACCACAGAAATCGAATCCTGTTATTCCGCTGAACGAATTTGGCCGTTTGGCACACAGACAATTTGGCCGTTTAGCACACAGACAATTTGGCCGTTTGGCACACAGACAATTTGGCCGTTTAGCACACAGACAATTTGGCCGTTTGGCACACAGACAATTTGGCCGTTTGGCACACAGACAGTTTGGCACACAGACAATTTGGCCGTTTAGCGCACAGACAATTGACCAAGACCTGGATTAGGACTAACTTACTTTAAAATCCCGCGGAAACACATAGTACAGGTTCAGGACAAAGTTTCGACCTTCCCCAGTTCGGATACGGACCACTGATCTAGATAATATTTAGAGAAAAATCCCACACAATCATCTGGCCCCAAAGTAGGTCATCTGACCCCAAGATAGGATTCTCTGTACTATGGGAACCAGACACATATTACATATGTATAAGGTCTAACAAAATTAGCTGAAACTATTTTAACTGGTGCTTCTACCCATTAAACTGAACAACTTTCCCCATGAAAACCATAGTCAAATTTGAACTTCCCATACTAAGTTGGCTGATTAGCTGATTGAGTTACTATGGGAGAGGCAATTTTTTTTTGCGATTTGACTATGGGTTCCATGGGGAAAGTTGTTCAGTTTCATGGGTAGAAGCACCAGTCAAAATAGTTTCAGCTAATTTTGTAAGCACTTGTATAGATATTGATGGTAAATATGGGTCTGTTAATATTAAAATATGTAGTGTTTAGACATGTACCTGTATGTTTGGATTCGATTGGAAAAGTTATTCTAAGTTATGGAAACTGCTTCTTGGAAAAACTTGATATTCATGGGAAATTTCAGGTGCTTTCATTCCAATGAAAAAAAGATTCGAATCGATGGCACCAGTGCCTAGATATAGATTTCTTAGTAGCCATGAATATTGCAGTAACCCATGGCGATTGGTGGTGTGTGGTTGATTGCAAAGTGCAAGGTCTGCTCACACAGGTAAAGTGCTTTTTAATGACAGCTTTAAAACTTTTAAAAGACGAATAAATTCACAGCGACTTACTGTGGATGGACGCAAGGATGAAAACCTAAGTTTTTACGAGAACTCTGGCAGTGGCTGCAATGGCTACCGGCTACCGGCTCCTGGTGAGGTACCTACCTGGGTAATTTACATTATACATGCATACAATACATTATACATGTTTGGTAAAGAAACTGTTCTAAGCCCTTTGGGTTTTAAAGTTACTAAGTGGCTTTCCATTTTTCTAACCTTGTAATTTTATTTTGGATTCGACGAGTATTTTCAGTTCCGAGAGACTGAGGAGCCACGAAGAAGGTACTGTGATGGCAAAAAGATCGAAATTACCAAGTCTTACACTAATAGAGTTCAAACAACTATAGAAATAAAAATGTATGTTGCCACTATAGTAAAATACACTTTTTTTTATCAAAAATGGTTGCAATGATTTTTATGAAACTTTATATGTTACCACACGGTCTACTAGACTATGATGGCCATTAAAATCCAGGTACTTTGTTATATTATCTCAAAAATTGCTGTAACGATTTTAGTGAAACTGGGTGAGTTACTAGAATTAAACAAGAACTACTACACTGGGTTCTTCCTTATTCTGGGATTCTGGGAATACGGTACCTTCCATACAATCTCAGATTATTTTAATTTTTTTTTCATCAAGTCCGATACACCTCTTTCTTTGCTATAGGTAAGTGTATTTTTTAGGGTTACGAAGTCAACAAGGAAACCTTATAGTTTTGCCATGTCTGTCTGTCCGTCTGCCCGTCTGTCCGAGGCTTAGCTCAGAAACTATTAACACTAGAAAGCTGTAATTTGGCATGGTTATACATATTAATCACGCCGACAAAGTTGTACAATAAAATCTTCAGTTTTTTTATAGTACCTCCCTTACATGTAGAATGGAATAGATTTTTTTTGCTAACGTACCCTATCGTGTGGGGTACCGTTGAATAGGTCTTTCAAAACAACTGAGTGTTTGCTAAAACCATTTTTTGATTGAGGGATCGGTTTGCAAAATATTAAGTTTTTTAAATGCAAATTTTTTTGCGAGTCAAGTGTGCCCCTATTCTTTAAAAGATAAACCGCTATTTCAGATCATCTGAAAAAAAATATTAATAGCAGGACATATAATCAATTTAAAAGGAAAACTATCACGGCTAAGTAGACTTCCTTATTTTGGGAGTAATATTCGACCAAATTACGATATACAGTTGTATTTGAAAAAAGTTCATAGATTTTCCCCATAACATTTTCTGTTACCAACTTTACTGTAAAAATATAATTTTATGTTTTAAAATAAACATTCATTTTTTGAAAAGACTCGGGAACGCCACATTGCGCTAGTCCGACTCGCACTTGGCCGGTATTTTTAAATGTTGATTACTGTGTGCCACATAGCGAAGGCTTTGCGGGAAAGTGTGCATGTCGTGGCTGCATAGTATATTTGGGGAAGCAGAGAACCAATTAATTTATGTATGTTCGGCCTAATGCCAAAACAATAGGTAGGTTACCTAATTAGTAATTACCCAGGTAACACCTACGTGGTAACTGGTAACCACCTGGTGTTGCCGCGTACGTCACAGTGCGCGGTACTTGCCACCGTCTCGGCGCGCGGCGGAACAGTTAGCGGCAGATGGCGCGCGCGCAGCTGGGCAGTTTTTGCGCGCTCGCTTGCGCCTGCGACGCACGTGGCGACTGGCGACAAGTACTACCATACCACTATTCGCTAAAATATTGACTGACACGGTCAACCGTACGCAAGCGGTAACACCAACACACTACCAGACGTAGTGCTACGAAGAAAACTGTGTTATACCACACCCTGGACACTTCATACAACGGGCCAGAAATAACATTTCAAAAAAAGTATGACGGAACAAACAAAATTTCGGCGAAATCGTATACGTTCGACAACCAAACTGTAACCAATCTGTATTAATCTTGCTGACGAGGGGGTGAGGTCGCAATCTAAAGAGCAGCAGGGAGTGTCCAATGTCCATACTATATGTTAGTAGTTAGTACTAATATAATACATATATATTGATGGTTATACTATACATATTGTGAAGCGGTCGTAACTCAGTGCCACTTGCGTGCTTGGGTCGATCACGCGGCTAACTGACCAGAAGCACGGTCATTACGTGGATTGGTTTGAATGTTAGTAGCAGTTTCCGTGCTTCGCAAGGAATGTTGAGCCACTGGTGGCGGTTGCTACCACTAGATGGCAGTCGATAAAGCGGGTCAGATGCCTTAAAGGCGGCTTGACTTCCGACAGTGGGGCTCGCCACTATCTCTATAACCTCCACCACCCTGTTTGGGGAGAGACCCGTGTCCCCCAACAATGGGGACATTTCACATGATGGGTTGTTAAAGATTATACAGGGTGTAACAAAATGGGTGTGGGAGTCGTTACCTGGGGCTTCTACTCATCATACTGAACAACTTTCCTCAAGGAACCCGTAGTCAATTCTTAAATAAAAATTTGGACTCCATACAAAAATGTTTTGCACAGAGCGACTCGGCGTCATACAAACAGGGTTCCGCAAGTAACATTTTTTCAACAAATCTGAAACTAATACTGCATACCTACTTTAATCATTATTAAAATTATTATTTTTTATTTGTTTTTAATTTGCATGTCTTCATAAGACTGATTACGTTTACTGGCATTGTACTTTTTAAGATCTGTATACATATTTATGACTTAAGTATTCTTGCATATAAATTATTCTGATACAAACTTTGCTCTAGTAGGAGTCTACTCAATCTGGACTTTAGAAATTTCATTTTCCCCGTGGGAACGACTTCAGATTTTCTCATAGATTTTTCCTGCAATCTATGTATTCAACCTCTTGAACTTATTGTAATTTTTTCAAGATTTTAGACCCAGTATTGTTGCGGAGATAAGCTGATCCTATAATGGTTCCGTTTTAACTTTAGAGGCACGAAACCCTAAAAATTTAATTGTCTTTTAATTTAATAGTCTCGTGGGGAAAGTTGTTCAGTGTGATGAGTAGAAGCCCCAGTTAACGGGTCCTACACCAGTTTTGTTATGATGTTATACCCCTACACGAACGTACGTACGACGCGACGTTACAGAGCATGGGTGGTGTCCGTGTCCGACGCAGCGTAGCCGGCGCGGCGCGTAGGAAACTCAACACTTACGTGCGTACGAACGTAAGACCACAATAGGCATTTTGACTATGTTTAATATATGTAACAATTTGTTGTCATCCTAATAAAATGTAATGTAAAGAGCATATTTTATTAATGTTCTAAAAAAAATAAGGTCATTTTCTGTATAAAAAACATAATTTTTTTTTGTGTTTTGATTACGTGTTTGAAAACGCTCTGTGATGGGTTGCAACTCTGATGACGTAAACATTAGTTGCTGTGCGTGCTTAGAGCAGCTTGTTGTTTACTTGTGTGTGACGTCATCTGTCAGAGCAACCAGGCGCCATAGCGAAAATTGCGTTTTGGCGCGTAATTTTTTAATTCAAACTTAAACATTGATTTACTCCGTACATACGACAGGTCTCCAGGAAATATTAAAATGGTTTGCATTTTATGCAATAACAAAAAATACAAAACTATTTTCCAGTAGTAGTCAAATAGCCTATTTAGTAAAATACTGGCCGCTGGCTACGCGCTGATCCGTGGTCTGTAACTTGTTTCAAGGATAGGGCATCTCGACTATAAACTTGCATAGTAACTACATACTTGGCACCTTTTGCGTTTTATTGCAAAAAGCGTAGTTCTGTTTGTCAAAGGTACATATTTTAGCAGAACTTTGAATTAATTTGACATTTTGGAGCAATAAATGGGACAGGTACATTTGATTAACAGATCAAAACTCATAAAATAGTGGTGTGTGGGTATTAGATATGTAGGTTATCTCTCAGTATATAATATTATACAATATATCGGTATAAGTAGTATGTAGGTACAAAGCATGACGACATCGGACTAAATTAAAGAACAAAGGCTCTAGCTAGGCTTTCACTTAGGTATTACTATACATATACTTAGGTGACAGATGTGATACTAGTTTGCTTAGGTCTAGTCAGTTTAAAAAAGAGGTTTAAAAACAACATTTATTTCTGTTGCACGGGAAAGACTGGACCCCCTGACACAGAGGATCCAGGAGCTAATAAATAAAAATGTTTCGTGAATTTAAATTTAATTTAATGAAAATTAATATTTATTATTATTTAAATAAGTCTCTACTTAGAGCTACTAAGCAAAGCCATATGTCCAAAAAATCCAAAAAGTCATCAGTAGGTAACAGTATTTGTAAAACTAAATGGAGCTTAAAATTCGTTGTCATCGAGCCTCCGGCGCGCGTGCTCGGGAAACGTGCGCGCGCGCACATGTCCCGAAACCTGACACGCTGCTTGCCGTATGAGTTATTCTATTTAAGAAAAAACACCACCCATACCAAACGCACCTAAACTCAATAAAATATGACTCAAAATTCGTATACAAAAAAAATCGTTAATATTAAATAAGTTTTGGCGTTGAACGAATACGGTAGACTGTTACAGAACAGCGCAGTGCACAGTGGTCGGACGAGCAAGTCACATGGACAAAAAGACATGTGTATCGGTGAGGTGGGCCAGATGGCGCTAGTGTAAGATGCAGTGCGTATGAGCATACAGCCAGTATGATGCTGCGTTTTTTTTGTTTGCACACGTCAATGTGTAGCGGTTTCGGTACTGTTGGTTCGTAAGAAAAAAACAATAGTTACTTTTCAAACATGTTACAAAAGTTATTTTAGGATCAAGCGCTATTTTACAAATAATTTTTCGATAGCCCAATTTTGGAAATGTGGGTTATTAAGTCAAGCGTGTACGACGATGTTTAATTTTTTCAATTAAATACAGATGAATATCCCCATTGCATTGGGAAATATTGATAGGTCTGATTCCATCTTTCGGCATCATCGTCACTTACCATCAGGTGAGATGATGCTAAGGGCTTATCAATTTTGATCATTATATCAGCTCATATACGTCTCCGCCGAGGGGCTCGAGCCTACCCTGAATTAGGGTGATCGGGCCTTAGTCGACCACGCGGGCCCAGTGCGGTGAGTGCGGGTTGGTCGACTTCACACACAACCTGCGAGTTCCTCCGCAGGCGTGTGCAGGTTTCCTCACGATGTTTTCCTTCACCGTAAGAATATCGGATATACGTACATGTCATTCCAGCTCATATACGTCCCCACCGAGGGGCTCGAGCCTCCCCTGAATTAGGGCGATCGGGCCTTAGTCGACCACGCGGGCCCAGTGCGGGTTGGTCGACTTCACACACAACCTTCGAGTTTCTCCGCAGGCGTGTGCAGGTTTCCTCACGATGTTTTTCCTTCAACGTAAGAGCGTCGGCTAAACGTACATAATATGAAATCTAAATTGAAATCACATGGTACGTGGCAGGATTCTAACCACGACCTCCCGGACAGGAGGCGGCGGCCCTAACCGTTACGCCACCGACCGATATTTTTTATCAATTTGGATAAAAAAACTATATTACACAAAAACTCAAAACAAAATACACATAATTGAAAATTAGAAGTACACATTTTAGACGGCTTTTTTGTAAAAAAAAAGTTTTTTTAGGGTTCAGTACACCCAAAGGGTGACCAACGGGACTCTATTCATCCATCTGTCTGTCGGTCAGCGGGCTGTATCTCATGAACCGTAATATTATAAGTATCTAGACTGTTAAAATTTTCATAGAGTGTGTATTTCTATTTGTATTCTATATGCTGCTATCACAACAAATAAAAAAAATTTGAAAAAGAGAAAATTAAGGGGGTTTAAATTAACGTGATTATATAGGTATTTTTAAAAAAGCGTCGGTGGCTCAACCGGCAACGACTCGGTCCATCTAACCAGAGGTACCGGGTTCAAATCTTGACCGCCAATGTACCAATGAGTTTTTCAAAAACTTACGTACATATCATTATCGATTGCTTTAACGGTGAAGGAAAACATCGTGAGGAAACCTGCACACGCCTGCGAAGAAACTCGAAGGTTGTGTGTGAAGTCGACCAACCCGCACTGGGCCCGCGTGGTCGACTAAGGCCTAATCGCCCTGATTCAGAGTAGGCTCGAGCCCCTCGGTGGGGACGTATATGAGCTGTTATAATAATAATACAGGTATTTGTAAAAATCGTAATATTAGCGTGAAACTCGGTGTGATATAGTACTAATTCTGAAGTAAAGCAACAAATATTTTTTTTGTCGCTTGTGTTGATTTCTTTTGTTTGTAAAGTGAATAGGTACTATTATCATAGTTGTATGGACAGGTATGGTGGTACGGAACACTCGGAGCGCGAGTCCAACTCGCACTTGCCTGGTTTTTATACAATTTACCATAAACTCTATTTTACATACGTTACAAAGACAATATAAAAAGGTGCATTCTTATTAAAATTATAAACGGAAAAGCCTTGTATGTATGGATGTGTGTTACTCTTTCACGCCACAACAGATACACGGAGCTGGATGAAATTTGGTAGGAAGACGGACTAGGACCTGGGTTAACATACTCCTATACTATATACTATATGTCATATAGGCTACTTTTTTCTACGCTCATAGAACGCGGAGACAGTCATAGAAACTATTTTCACGCGAGCCAAGCCACTAGCAAAAGCTAGTTACTCATAAATTTCATAATCCTATATAACCGTTGCTTTCTGCTTGTGATTTCGTATCAAGTATCAACTTCTCAACGGTATCTTGTCTCCATTTGGTAAAATCGGCCGTTTGGTGCGATGCATACCATATTTTCTAATTACTTTACACCATAGATCCCACATCGTGACCCAATGCCCACCGGGTGACCAGACCAGTCAGTGTTGCCAATTTAGCGACTTAGTAGCTAGATCTAACGTACTTCCGGAGCAGTCTAGCAAAAAAAAAATCGACGCTTCATACATTTTAGCGACTTTTCAAGTACAGTAACACCATACATCTAGCGACAGAATTGCCATTTTTGATGTGTAACATCTTTGCTCTCGCTTTCCTGCAATTTGTGGGAGTGATTTCGTGAAATGGGACGGAAATGTGTAACATGGGACGGAAATGTGTAACAGGAAGTCGCGAAAGCGCGCGCTATTCGATCTGACGAATGAGCTTTGCTCTCGCTTTCCTGCAATTTGTGGGAGTGATTTCGTGAAATGGGACGGAAATGTGTAACAGTGATTTGTTACACATCATATGCGAGTACTGGTAGGTCTCGCTCGTTTTTTTATATTGTTGTAGCGACTTTTCAAGCGTACGACTAACGAATTTTCAACCGACTTCAAAAAAGAGGAGGTTTTCAATTCGACTGTATGTTGTTTTTTTTTGACATATAGAGTTGGTATCACTGAGAACAGTGGCCGGCTAGTCTTCAATCGACACCGCGTGGGTGAGTAACTGTTCATCGAAAATGCCGACAATTTGTATTCCTTTAACGGCGACGTCGCGTGCACTTCCGACGGTGGTCCTTCGAGCCGGATAAGATGGAGAGCAGTTCCATTAAAGCAGGTCATTATTGACGAATTCAGTAGCTTTTTGTTTGAATAATAATAATAAATAATAAAATAGCTTTATTTACATTCCACAAAATAAAAAATTAACAATAGAAAAAAAAAATAAGAATAAAAAACTGTAGTTTGTAGGTTGCAAATTATTAAATAATTACATTTAAGCGGTACATTGATTGATAAAATAATAATAATATGGAAATCGTAATTTAAAAATTTAATTAATAAAATATTTATGCATGCTTAATTTGTGGACCCCCTTAGGGTAAAAGCCTCCTCCAAAGAATTCCATTTTATTCTGTCTTTGGCGCCGCGCTGGTCACCCAGTCTCTTCCGGCATTTGCCACAATCTCGTCTTGCCAACGAGCGCGCGGGCGACCTCTCTTTCTCAGGCCAAGCGGTCCGTTCCATTTTGTGATGTTGATTGTCCATCGATTGTCACCGTATCTCGCAACATGACCAGCACACCTTCATTTTAGACTTTGAGAGAAATGTAGAGCATCCTTTACCTTGGTTACTTTCCGAATTTTTGTGTTTCTTACTTTATCCCTCAGTTTTATGTTTAATGTTTAAATCGCCCTGATTCAGGGTAGGCTCGAGCCCCTCGGTGGGGACGTATATGAGCTGTAATGATGATTTGTTTGAATACAGCATGTTAAATAGCAATCTCTTTTTGAGTATTTTCAAGCGTCTTCCAAAAAGGAGGAGGTTCTCAATTCAACTGTATATTTTTTTTTATTTTTTTTTATTTGTGTTACCTCAGAACTTTTGACTCAAAATCGGTGTAGTACTATATTAGAAAATTAACAAAAACCAAAATAATAATGCAAAAATATTCGAAGTTATTGCGATGTAAGTCAGTTTTTAACGTGTTTAGCGTTTTTTTAACTAGACGATTTCTAGCCAAGATGAAAGGTAGGATAGATAGATGAAACATTTATTATTTACCACGACACAAATACAGTAGGAAAGTATCTAATGTCTGTCGTGTGTAAGATACGTCTGTTACTTTGGCTAAGCCTGTCTGTAGCCTAAACGGATTAATTGTTTTTGGAGAGCGGAATATCAGTCAGTCAAATATCTATACTTTAATGTTCAAAAAAATATAGCAGTTAAGTACCTATACATACATAAAAGGAAGTTAACACATAAATACTTTATTATATCAGCTCATATACGTCCCCACCGAGGGGCTCGAGCCTACCCTGAATCAGGGCGATTAGGCCTTAGTCGACCACGCGGGCCCAGTGCGGGTTGGTCGACTTCACACACAACCTTCGAGTTTCTTCGCAGGCGTGTGCAGGTTTCCTCACGATGTTTTCCTTCACCGTTAAAGCAATCGGTAAGTATGTACGTAAGTTTTTGAAAAACTCATTGGTACATTGGCCGTCCAGATTTGAACCCGGTACCTCTGGTTAGATGGACCGAGTCGTTACCGGTTGAGCCACCGACGCTTTTTGACCACCGACGCTTTTTACATAAATACTTAATTTGTACTATTTATGCGGCATTAATGCTTAAATGCCGTACGGTTTGGTTGGTGGAAGGGCATTTTCTAAGCCCGCCTGGCTAGCTACCACCAACTTATCTAAATCTTGCCGCCAAATATCAATGTTGATATCATTGGTGTGTTCCGGCGTGAAGATAAGATAGCCAGTTCCCCATTGCGTTAGGGAATCTTGGTAAGCCCGCTTCCATCTTCGGCAACATCGTCACTTACCACCAGGTGAGATGTTGTCAAGGGTTTACCAATTGTGAATAATAATAAAAAAAAGGCTCCCCGGCTTAGAAAGGGCCATCTCTTCCCGTGGGTGTCGAGTCGTGGGACTACTGAGGGACTAAACCGGAGAGTGGGCAACAACGCCCTTTCCGCGCACTGTGCCGCCACCTCGCCTGCCAAGCAGCAGACAGTCCAGCAGTGGACGTGTTTTGGCTGATGCGATGGTCATCGTCATCACACGCCAAAGCAGGCTGATAGGTTATTTTACCGTCATTATTATCATATCAGCCGAAGGACGTCCACTGCTGGACATAGTCCTCCCCCAAAGATTTCTACGACGACCGGTTCTGCGCTGCCCGCATGCAGCAGCTTCCCGCGACCTTCACCAGGTCATCGCTCCACCGAGTGGGAGGCCTTCCTACACTACGTTTTCCGGTGCGTGGTCGCCGCTCGAGAACTTTACTGCCCCAACGGCCATCTTTTCTACGAGCCAAATTCAAGAAATTGCATTTCTTCTAGAATAGCAAAAATACTTGCCCATTTGAAATACGAGTACTAAACAAATTTTAATTTTATTTTTATTAAAAACTGCAAATTAGTTCGTTAAAACTATGGCACTTATGACGTCACTGTGTCAGTAATGCGAATAATTGCAGAACAAATTTTCGTTTTTGACAGTTGATAAAAAGTAACTTAAATGACTAAATACCGTATTGAATGTTAAAAACAATTTTATTTTGATCTCTTCAGTGTCATACATTTTAAGCAGCCAGTTTATGTAGTTATTTGATTGGCTGAATAAAAGCTTCAATGTACTAACGGAGCAATTTCAGTAAAAGTGTTTATTTATAACTAGCACACTGAACCCATTGAAGGCTTTCATTGATGTCCAAAATAATGTAGTTATTTTTACGCCCACGCTCGTGTCAGGTTTGGTTATTTGCACTGCAATACCCACAAAACCGCTTTGAAAGTGTCTTTTGTGCGTTGCTACAAATAACTCTACGTTTACAAGTATTAAGATTTACTCCCATTTTATATATCATATACATAATTAATACCTACTGTAACGAAAACTATTTCGTCACAAAATAAAATCTATTCGTCTTACCAAAAAATGCGTCAATGTACGGAAAACTCTATTCCCGTCCCAAAATAAAATCTCATTTGGTTAATTTTTTTGGTAAGCCGAATATAATTTTTATTTTGTGACGAAAAAGTTTTCGTTACAAACTCATTTTTGTCTGATTTTTAATTCCTCAAGTTTTTATTTTGTGACGAAAAAGTTTTCGTTACAAACTACTATAATAGAAAATCTAAAACGAAATAACGATTACTTATTTTTGTTTGTTCAGACAAAATGCAAAAGCTGAAATTCACATAGTTACATAATATACACTTATATTGAGGTATGTCATTTATTTCGATGTTGTTAATTTATTTTATCATTCACCTGTTAAACCTTTTTTCCCTCCCAATTTCAAGTTTCTACCAACGTTAGCAACATCCCTCTTCTTTTCTTTTACCTATATCTTATTTTAGTTACTTTAAAGCCTTGTCGAGCCCCTCGGTGGGGACGTATATGAGCTGATATGTTGAAAGCTTTGTCACATGACAATATCAATTCAAATTATTGAAAGACTGTGTAAAGCTATCACTATGAAAAAATATACTTAAAGTAATAAAAAATTGATTTAATTGAATACAATTTTAAAAATAAAACCACTTTTGATGTTAAAAAAATATACTGTAGACCCTGTTTTTGGCATTAATTGCAAAATTTCTCGAAAATAAATAGTTAATGTTGAATGATATCAACACACAAAAATCGGTGACTTTAACACCTTTCATTTAAATTGAACTTATATGAAAGTGAAGAAAAGTAATAAAAAACGTAAAAATAGAGAATTGGGCGTTCGGTTCAAAACGTAACAGCCGCGTTGACGCCCAAATTGATTTGAACTTAAAACGAATAGACTTACGTTCGATATTATTTTAACACGTATCAACCTGCTCCGATTGAGTCATCTTAAAGCCTTAACAAAACGCTACTTCTCCTAACTTGCTAACAAATAAACATGCGTATACGAACTTTTGTCTCGTCAGCGTACATTACAAATGCGTTTTAAATGCCAAAGTTCAACAATGCCATTTCCCTCATGGAAAATGATAGATGTTCCCAACAGGGAGGTTTTGTCAACAATAGGGAATCCACGACTTTTGACATTATCAGCAAAGTGAGGTTTTATGCTATTGTAAACGTGTAACCACGATATTGCAGAACGGCTTTAGTTCATCCCACGCGTTTGAACTATTTCACTAATGTAGTATTTTTATTAGTGTGTGAAACATAATAGGCTTACTCCGTTGGTAATGAAAGGCACGTGTAACGATTTTCAGGGAATATTGGCATTTCATAGTAGTGCTGGTACGGATATGTGTCCGAATTACGTATTTCTTTAAGGTTTACGCTGAGACAGTAGTTTTACAGAAAAACCGTTTTTCTTTCATTCGACCTTTTTTGGTTCCATCTGTTTGTTCTTTTACGCAAGCGCTGTCATCTATCTGACAATTTCATTCAAAAACCAAAATTCGATCATCTTTTCATATATTAAACCCATCACAAATTGTTTCTAAAATTACATATTTATTTAATACTTACTCTCTAAAATACCCATTTCGGGTAACACTCTTAATGTATTTGTGATTATTTATTATTATTATATCAGCTCATATACGTCCCCACCGAGGAGCTCGAACCTACCCTGAATCAGGGCGATTAGGCATTAGTCGATTACGCGGGCCCAATGCGGGTTGGTGGACTTCACACACAACCTTCGAGTTTCTTCGCAGGCGTGTGCAGGTTTCCTCACGATGTTGTCCTTCACCGTTAAATTTGTGATTAGTGTTTTAAATTTAAGTGTATATTAATGTTTTTTTTTAATTCCTATGTTCTTTTTAGATCTTTTACTTCTAATTCAATTCTGTAAGCATGAACACGTATCTTTCATTTCAACCCACGCCCTTACTAACCTGTCGTGCCACAAAACGGATAAATTTTCACCGAAGAATTCTTGGATCTCTCATAAAAAAATTTGTTCAGCAGAATGCACCAACTCTGTAAATATGGTATCTAGTACACACAGTTACCTGGTTTAAATATTTTCAGAAAATCTTGTTAAACTCTGTACAATTTGTATAAGTTAATGGTATTCAATTATCAAGGCGAAAGGGAAGCCTGTGAGGTGGAGGGGGAGGGGAGGTCTCGTCGAGACGTCGTCTGCGTCTGCGCATCCCGTCGACTGGTGGCTTTGATCTGCACACGACTGATGTGGAATGGAGTTAGGTATAGTTGGACAGGGCTATTCGAATAGGTACAACTTGGAATCATCATCATCATCATCATATCAGTCGAAGGACGTCCACTGCTGGACATCGCTCCCCTTCAGAAAATTGGAGTAAGAAAATCAGAGCAAGAGGTCTTAACGCAATCTAAACGAATTCTAAACGCTTTAAGAATTGATCCGTTAGAGAGACAGTCTCTTCCCTCAATGAGGACGAGAACTTTGAAAGAAACAAATATTATTTTTGGTTAGAAGTACCCTCTAGTGGCTCCATAGGTCTGCATAATGCAGTCTGTTGGGGGGCTCGCGTATGCGTTTATTTGCACACGCTGCGCCCGCGCCGCCGCCGCCGCCGCTAAAAGCCGCCGCGGTCGGTTTGACTTGGCGCTCGCATCGCACCACGGATCAGATAAATAAGGTTGGATTGGAAATGTGCGCTAGGCAGGCGCGCCTCAACTATGATTAGACAATCATATTTAACCGAAGCACGCGTTCATACTTTTTATTTGCGTGTGGTTGTGTGTAACGTACAAACTCTCGAAATGGTGTGAGACACAATTGCAGCCCTGTGTTCTAAGTGTGTTTTGTTTATTAGTGCGCGCAATTCGTGTATGTATATATGTCGCAGTACGATAGCTATTGCCGTGATATAATTATATCCCTAGGGATATAGTTATATACCGTAACATAGTTATACGAAAGAGGTTTATATCTATGTTACTAGAGATATAATTATGACACGGTCGCAATCTAGTGATATGAGTATCTTACTAAACTAATCTAGTTAAATGGTTATAAATTGACCGAAGGATAAAAAATAAAACATTTATTTCGAATTTTTTTTGCAATTTGCATCACTGATACTCATTTTAAACAAAACAGTCCAATCAAATAAATAAAAACAACTTAAATCAATCATAAAATTTTATTTTCGTTTTACGTAACAACCGTTAATAACGATAAAAATTAACATTATTTCTTTAGAAACAGTAATTATATCTATTATTTAAAGTTATTATCATATTTAAGTTTGTTTATAGTATTTAATTTGTCTGTAAGTTTTCCTAAAACAAATAAATAAATAAATATACGTTTAAATTGTTGATTCTATGAATAAATATAAAAAAGATCGTTTGAATAACTTTAATTACTTGATCATAACTTCAATTACATGATACTAAATTAATATCATGTAATTGAAGTTATGATCAAGTAATTAAAGTAATTAAACAAACTTAAATAGATAAAAAACAATGCCATTAAAAGTTATATAGTAATACGTTATCAGATACTTAGTTGTACTCAAATTATTCTCGCTTCCTGCAATCCTTAATTTTTGTTTTGTTTTGTTTTGACATCTGGATTTACACAACATTGCACTCTTCTTACAGGCGCATCTTCTAGTAGAACACTGTGTTTTAGATTTTTTACACGAACATTTTAAAAAACCTTGGCCACCAAAAGCTGATAATTTTTGGCATATTCCTCTCAGCGATAACTCTTCATTTGGTATGGGATGCGCGGGCGCGGGGTTTACAAATACCCGTCCCGCACCCCGCACACCGATTCCCCAATCATTCGGTCAATTTATAACTATTTGACTTGATTTGTTTAGTAATATACTTATATCACTAGATTGCGACCGTGTCATAATTATATCCCTAGTAATATAGATATGAAGCTCTTTCGTATAACTATGTTACGGTATATAATTATATCCCTAGGGATATGGCTATATCCCTGCTATAACCATCTTACTGCCACACATATATTATTATTGCTTGTGTAGTGGAGTTGATGGGTGGGAGACAGGCAGCGACGCTGGTTTTCAAACAAAAGTGTGACTGTTGCCAATCCAACCTTATTTATCTTATCCGTGCATCGCACGGCCTTCCACGCCGGGTATAAAGATATCTTGCAGCATACAGGGTGCTGAGGAACCTGTATCGTCCATGTATATTGGAGCAAAGGGACGACTTAAAAGCCCCTCTTGTAATAAGTTTAATAATAAGTCTTGCCGCCTAACATCAGTGTTAACAACATTGATATGTTCCGGCTTGAAAATAAGATAGCCAGTTCTCCATTGCGTTGGGGAATCTTGGTAAGCCCACTTCCATCTGCGGCATAATCGTAACTTTACTATCAGGTGCGATGATGCCAAGGGCTTACCAATTGTGAATGAAAAAAAATGAAAAAAGTAGTAAATAAGTAAAGTAGTAAAGAAGAGACAAGGTGGCTAATCCATACCAGCAGCTTCTGCTTGGCAAAGTTAAGGTGTCACAAGGCCTACCCCTGTCCCCTGCCCACTCCAGAGAAGATAAAAAAAATTGCTTGTCTGAAGTCCGTTTACGGACGAGAGTTTTACGTGATAACGTGTCACAAGCCGAACGCTTAGGTGCCTCTCTATCGCTTGTTCCGCGCTCTCGCTTGCACGCTCGGGCGAGACGTGACAAATAAGAACGTGACAATGATTCACGCTTTTTCATGAGTGCAGCCGGCGTTCATCGATTTATAACACGTTATCACGTCAAAAATTGTCAAACAATAATATCCTTCTGCAAAAATGTTATGAAAAATTTGAAAAGTTCGTTGCTTTTTGTTGAAATTACCTCGCCAATTTGGCTACACGCTGTATAAAGAATAAAGCTATCCTAGATGTATGCGCGGCGAGGTGATAAACTATACATCTAAGGAAGTACACTTGCTTTTGCTGTGCAAACTGGTCACTGATTTTAGCATCGTTATATATATCTATGTAAGAAGAATCGAACTTTCTTCTTCAACAACGATTTAAACGATAACTAAATATGAATGGATTAAAGAGTTCCCAAGTCAATCTTTTCGTATTTAGTATTCCCTACTTATATTGTACACCTAGCAATTGCTTGAAAAGATCGACTTGGCAACTCTGTAAGCACCTGTTTTTAATAAATAAAAATGATGCATTTCCGAAAAAACAACAGCAATAAAAATATATCTTGATATAGTGTAATTAATTATAAGTTTTAACTAACGCCAACCCTCGCATGTTTAATTCCTTTCCCATACATAGATTTACGAGATACTGTTCAGTGACATCCATTTTCCTGTCGTGTTTGTATTCCATTGAAGCTTTAGAGCCACTTGGCTAAAATAATTTCACATTAATCGTGTGAAAAGATCGCAATCTATACTCTACACACATGGAGTAATATAAAACTGTAGTACAAATAATATTGCAAATGCATGATGTTAATTAATTTTTTGTCCCCACTTGTTGTGTGGGGCCACTGTGCAATTAATAAGTTATTGAGGTAAAAAAGGCAAGAGTTGTAATAGAAAATATAAAGTGGCTATTAATATGTGTTCCTATATTGAATTATGTGTGTATTAAGATAGAAAGAGAGGTTAATTAACTGTAACTAGAATGTTCCTCACGTAACCATTAGATAATGGCATATTTATGCTTAATTTATGAACAGATTGTAACGGATCCATATGTATAAATAAATATCTATAGATAATACAGTAAGTCTTGATAGACTAAAAGGAATCTGTCTATTGGGAAAAACATAACTAGTTTTGTTCGGTCGGGTGAGGATTAACCTCGAGTCGAGTGAATAGACAGTTATTGAAACAAATTAGCTCAGGGATTATTTCCGAGAAGCCAGACTGCCGCCTGTCGGTCGTCATTCGAACCACGCGGTGCGCACGTTATAACAGATTGCCTTAGGTAATAAATGGCGCGAAAACCGAGGCTAAAGGGATAGAGGCGCCGCCCTGTCTGCGTCCGGACAGCGGCCGGCGCTCGCGCAGTTCGACCACGAGGTCGGTTGTATGTGTGCGGCGGCCCGCGCGCTGCCGAGGCTGCGTCTGTGTGAAAGCTTTTAAAACCACGGACACGCGGACGTAGCGGGATTCAGTCGAACAGACCACCAGAGGAGGAGGACGTATCCGAAGAACAGCTGCCGCGCGCCCCGGGCAAGTGTCACGCCAAGTACTTATTAGTCGCGAATTAACTTAGGAATCTCACTTTATATTGTGAGTTTAGAATAGAATTTAGTGTGGCCGAAATCCTAGTTATTTGCCTTCGAAAGTTCAGGCTCCTACCTGGGATCAAGCCATAGTTTAGTGCAGTTAGGAAGTGAGGTACAGTGGGCAATCGAGCTGGGATCTAGGAATTGAAACAAGATGCCAGGTCGGTTGCTAGCTGAAGGTATCGTCAAGTGACCAGGTTGGTAGTTCATGTTTTCAGGAAGGCTAGTTGATTTAATTCACGTGGATACGCAACCGTGACAACGAAGCGTGGGTTTATCAATGCAAGTGCCGAAAGCAAGCTGACAGGAGGGCTTGCCTGGCTAGCGACCCAAGTTTGGTTATGGCCGGAACATCCTGACTGTACCATCTTACGACCTACCGACATGAGGACCACAGGTTGGACATGCGTTAGCGCACTCATGTACGGAGCCACCGTATTTGGGACAGGCCTTACCTATCCAAATCCCATCCAAACACACTGTTTAGGAGGTGCAGCGAAGCGGCAGACCTGGTCTGTCGTGGCAGCGGCATTTCTTATTCAGGGCAGGTACACTTTAGCCGTAGGGAACTAGGACACAAGTTAGCTTTAGGTACTCACCACACCATGACACACTACACCTAATTGGTTCATCTCGAAGGCACGGTTGGTTTAGTACCCCGGGGGAAAGACGAATAAAGCCGCCACGAGTTGTAACTGTTTGTTGAAACATGGACATCAAAATAAAATTTAGTTCTCGTAAAACTTAGCTATCTCGCTAGGATAGGGAAAAACTAGGGCTGAGTTAGGGGGATTGCGATATGTAGGAAATCTAGTTAATAATCTATTACTAGGGAATAGCGAATTAGGTTTTGGAATATCGCTATTAGGAAGAAACAAGTCATATTAGAGAATAAGTAGTAGGTAGGTCTAAGCGATGCCACGTTTTACTTTATCGAACTGCCGTCACTGCAGGTGACGCGTGGTATCACAAGCTTTAGGGTTCCGCGAGCGCGTGGTCCACTCAGTTCATTAATTTCATTCGGGTTGGTACAGTGCTGTAGGAATTCTAGTAAATAAATCTATTACTAGGGAATAGCGAATTAGGTTTTAGAATAACGTTATTAAGAAGAAATGCGAGTCATATTATTGAATAAGTAGTAGGTAGGTCTAAGCTATGCCAACGTTTTATTTATTTACGAACTGCCTTCACTGCAAGTGCCACGCGGCATTATAAGTTTTAGGGTTCCGTGAACACGTGGTCCACTCAGTTCACTAATCTCATTCGAGATAGTACGGCGCTATGCTGTCGCGGGAAGGCCTATGTCATACTTGAGATGGCTGTTTACCAAGCTCCATGCAATATAGGCTAGTTATGTAGTTCAGTGGTTCATAGATATGAACAACTCCTAATTTTACCAAATTTTAGCTAAATCTGTCCACACTTTTATGGGATAAATGCAATGGACTAACAAACAAACTATAGGCGTTCGAGCCTCGCCTATTTTGATACTAAAGTAATTTTAGATAGGTAGGTCCTATCTGTAGCTTGTCACAAGCATGCCTCGGCAGAATTTCACCCAAATCGGACCGAGCGTTTAGGAAACTATTGGGCAAGCAAACGAATAGTTGGGCGTTCGCGCCTTACTACTAGTGATTATAGCAAGACCGATTATGATGTAGGTAGACGACCCATCCTGATGGTAACCGTAGCCAGGGTCAGTTAATATGCGCTAGATTTAGAAACTAAATCTATTCTACGGTTTTCGGATATTATGGGCAGTGTTCACGGTGTCCGGGTCCTGTCGGCTCCTATTGCGTCCTGAACTAGCGCCTCGACCAAACACTTGGCTTACACGCCTTCTCGCTTTGACCTAATTGTGATGCCGCGACTATGATTCGCGTGGGCCTCACAGTGGGTTGCGACTGTGTTGGTTCGTTGTTCTTCACGTTCAGCCAAACTATTAAACTGACATTACTTTCGCCCTTTATCAAGGGTTTGCTACGTCTAAAGACAGAGCTTTAACACTATGTATTATTTTGGAGCCGGCGGCACGATGGATATCGTGTCCATTTCGCTCTAGTTATATAGACCACAGGTCTTTATATCATTATATACAACTGTATGGCACAGTTCCAGGTCTAAGAACCATATTAGTAGATCAACTACTTATTTCACATTCCGTAGTGCTCTTCTCACAGGATGAGCGACATTCAAGTCGGAATATCTACTTTATTTTAGTACCTAGTGCTAATATGTATTCGCGATCAATCGCTGCTCGAAGGTATTAATCCTACCTGACGAGTAGGGATGGACAAGCTATGGCTGTAAAGACTCAGCTATAGTTCACACTATACACGTATAATAAGGCGCCTCACAAGCGTTTTATATACACTAGCTTTGGGATTTGGGTGGAACACGGCATAGCACACTTTACATTGTCGTGTAGCTTAATTAAAATACACTTGAAGAGGGTGGACTCTGATCATGTACCTTAGTGGCCTGCCAGAGACAGTAGCTAGCGGGGCTCACGTAGTTATAATTATCTGTGTAGAGCTAAAATCGCTCGTTCAATTACTTTGAGTTAGATGTACATTGTTTTAATCACCAAAATAATGCAGTACTGACGTCAGTCAAGTATTACGTTATTCCGAGCACTGGGGGCTAGCTACCCTTCCCAATTTGGGGGGGCCCAAAATAGGGACCAATCACAGTAGGGAAATTAGGGTTCTGCGCGAAAATACTTCAAAATTATAGGTTAGACTACATCGTTCGTCCAAACACAACGTGATAGATTAATCTCTTAAAAATAACTTGTCATTCGCCTTCAAAAAGACTCTGAGTTACTGCGATCACAATTTAGGGTTCTCTAGACGATCTGGCCAAACGTTTAATCGTATTTTAAAATGCAATAAAAATCAAGTATAGTTTACATACTTCTTATAGGTAGATAGCGGTAGGTTGTATGTTGTATGCACGTATGTATTATTATAGGTAGGTTTAGTTAGTTATATTTATATATTTATATTTATATATTTTAAATAGGAGGGTGGGGTGTTACAATTTGATAAGCCGTGACCAGGATAAGAAGAGGGTTCAAAATATTACATTTGGATAGCCAAAATCAGGATTCGGAGGCGGGAACGGCTACAGTGCTACCAAAGAACTTGGATGTCTGACATCTGATTTTCGCGTTCGTATACTGAATCTTGTAGGTAGTCGTTTTGTATAATAAAACTTTGTGTTCAGTTATTTGTGATAAACATAGATAAATAACTTTAGTTGGCTTCGGTTTATGCCACAATTTGATGTTCGTGAAATGGAATGAGGTGCGAATGACAATTATAACTGAATGATTAATCTATCAAACAAAGAGAAAATTGTTATTTTTATCCTATGTAGTTTTATAGTTTATAGGTTAATTTAAACCCCAGCTATTGTCTTATATCCGGGGGGTTGAAGGTTCGTATTTTGTACTTAGAACTAATACAGGAGTCGACGAGTGAGTGAGCGCTCCCGTTGAATTCTTTTATATGGCAGCGTATTTGAAGTAGGCATTGATAATATAGTTTCTTCTCAATACTCCGTTAGTAAAATTCCGGATGTAAATAATTAAATAAGTATTTGTTCGAAAGAAATATTTGGTAGGTACATTTTCTAGTTGGTGTATAAGATGGGTAGTTAACGACTTAGTTCAGAGAAAAAGGTCTCTCATAATAATTGATAAATAAGGTAGTTGAGCGTTACGAATAGCGTGTACTTATGTAGGCAGACGGGGCTGTGAAGTTGCACTTATTTAATAGGTTAGGTAATCTAAGTAAATTTTAGGTAGGTTATATACTATTTTGTATCAAAATATAGTAATATTTAAGTTATTTACATTTCGTAAAAGAAGCAGTTGTTATGTTGAATGCCTACTGTCGTTGGAATCGCAAAAGGTCTGTGAAGGACATGCGATTTGCTTTTGATATTGTCGTAGGAACTTCAAGCTAGTGCGCTATGGCACAATAATATATCCGTAGCCTTGCAATTTACAGTCGCAAGTTCGATCCTGTTAGAGGTAATTTGTTTTAAAGATAAATTTTAATTTTATTTCTGTTAAGATTGTATATTAGGAGTATTAGCCTCGTAACTTGGTGTCGCCAGTTCGAGTCCCGAGGGAGGCAAATTTAGAAAAAAAAAAAATATATTATTTTAGTTCTTAATATATCTAGGTTGTAAATTAGAAATACCTAGTAGCTTCGCATACTAGGGTCGCAGGCTCGGTTCCTGTTGCGGTTGAAAAAAATATTTTTTTTTAGGTTTTAATTTATTTACGTTATAGGAGTACCTAGTAGCTTCGCATACTAGGGTCGCAGGCTCGGTTCCTGTTGCGGTTGAAAAAAATATTTTTTTTTAAGTTTTAATTTATTTACGTTATAGGAGTACCTAGTAGCTTCGCATACTAGGGTCGCAGGCTCGGTTCCTGTTGCGGTTGAAAAAATTATTTTTTTTTTAAGTTTTAATTTATTTACGTTATAGGAGTAGCTAGTAGCTTCGCATACTAGGGTCGCAGGTTCGGTTCCTGTTGTGGTTAAGAAAAAAAAAAATGGCTAAATTCCAAAGTAATCACTCAATCTGACAGAATAAAGGATGGTCTCTTTGCACTAGTGTTGGTATAAGTGTAGCATTCGAAAATGTTAATAGGTAGGAGGGAATCTCCTATCACTGGTTATTGATTGTTGATTGGAAATTTACATCACGTAAACTTTAGGCGATGCTAAATCCATTTTGCATGGGCAATCGAATTAAGTTAAATATTATGTTTTAGGTTCTCATAGTACATATTTGCGGAGTATTGAACGCTTTGGAGGTTCACTCTTTGGTTCAGGAGAAGATGAGGCGGTCCACTAGGAAGGCTAAGGGAAAGAAATCAGACCCTACACCAGTTCAGGGAGGGGTTCAGACAAGTGCTCCAAATTTAGCACAATTGGAGGCAGAACCGGAGGCAATGACAGTAAATTCTGGAGGGGGGACAGAACAGCAGGGGAATGTAATAGGGGAAAATGGCAGGACTGGAACAGGATTCGTGGATATGGCCCATTCCACATCGTTACCAGTATCACCTATAGTACAAAGGAGGCGTATGGACGCTACTGGATTTCTTTACCGTTCCATGCGGCGTACTTTTGGAGTGCTTTCAACTAAGATAAATAGTATAGAAGATAGGTTAAATGAACAGGGAAAATTAGCTCAGGTACCTATTAATGTAAGCCAGGACACTACGATGGGGCAAAACGACGAATCGGAGCTAGGGATTCCTCAAATCTTGCCCTCTTCGGAAATTGTTGGCGGGGAAGATAATCAGGGGTTAGAGGCGCCGGGGACTGCCACGATGGAGTCAGCCCCACAGTTGAGTGAAGGAAATGTATTGAGACCACCTATCACTATGTGTAACGTACAAAATATGGAGAAGCCCAAGTTCTCTAATAAGGGCAATATCCATCCTGTAACTTTCATTGAGGATTTAAAGAGTTATCTCAAGAGGTTACCTAGGGAAGGTAAAGAAATCGATTTAATAGTCGAGTGTTTGATCGGAGAAGTTAGGGATTGGGCTAGGATTTACAAGAGTCGTTGGGCTACATTTGAGGATTTCAGGGAAGATTTTCTAAAAATCTATTGGGGAGAGACAGAACAAAGTATCCTTCGGCGTAATATCGTTCATAGCATATGGGATAAGCAGAAACATCCAACGATGTTAGGGCACTTCTTGCAGTTGACAGGACAAGCTCAAATGCTCACGTTTCAGATACCCGAAACTCAATTAGTGACGGACGTAATTAGGCATTACCCTAGGAATGTACAGAGTTTATGGTCTTTGTCCAAAATAACTACAATAATTGAGACGGCAGAGTTCTTGAGGGGTTTGGATGATATTAGTAAACAGGAAATTAAGCAGAATAGCAATGTTAGTCAGGTACCAGGGCAACAGAGTACAATAGATAAGCGTAAGCGTGATATACAACGCAATTATCAAAGCTGGAGGAAACCCGAACAATCCGGAAACAGTAATTTTAGGAAGGGACCCAATAATAATGTTAGCAAGGTTACTGCTGTTATTGATTGTACTAATGATAATCAGGGTGATTTAAATTAAATGAAGTTGACTGTCCCGTCCCCGGGTTAACTTCAGAAAAAGGGGATGTTCCGTTAAATTTAATGTTAAAAATGGGCTGGAGACCAGGTGACCTTTTGGGAATAAATGGAAGGGGGTTGAGGATACCCTTGAAAGGAGTAGGTCAAACTGATAGATCTGGATTGGGGTTTACAGGCTCGTTGTGGGAGAAGGAAGCCGAGGAGGGGGATTCCATAGCAAGGTGTCTTGTAGATAGGATAAAATTGAGGTCAGAGCTGTTTAGTGAAAGAAGCTTCGCAAGACCAATATCGAATGCAGTGTTCGACGAAACCGTCGAACCGCAGGATGAGGATGATAATTTTAGGTCGGAGATCGAGGTGCAGATTTATCAGTATGAGTTGCTAGGGTTGTTGGATACAGGTAGTGATGTTACGTGTATATCTGAAGAGTTTTGGAATGAAATTAGGAATAAAGTCGATAAAATACCTATACTACCTGTCAAACCTTTTCATATAAAAGGGGCAGTAGGGCAGAAAAGCGCGAAAATACAAAGTATGGTCCTTTTGCCAATGAAACTAGGAGATAGAGTGTTTGACACAAGCTTTTTGGTTATACCAGGCCTGTCGCGACCACTGATAATAGGATTTGATTGGATGACGAAACATGAAGTGATATTAGACTTGAGTAGTGAAACAAGGGGTGTACTTATTAAAAATGGGCAAGAAAAATTGGTTTTGGAATTTTCCATCAGTAGGTCGGAACAAAAGAAGAATAATTCAAATGAAATGAGAAATGGAAATAGGAGTTTTAACGTGAAAATAGGGGATATTAGGGACCATGAGGCCCTGATAAAATTGGAATCCATATTCAACATACACTCGAAGCTTTTCACGGTGAAATTAGGAAGGGCCAACTGTTATGAGCATGAGATTAAGATGGGAAAACATCCTATTATCATGAAGCGATCATATCCGGTTCCGTATGCGTACAGGGCCAAATTGGATGAGAAGCTAAGCGAAATGGAAGGGTTAGGGATCATAAGTAGGTCAGCTACTCCGTATAGCAGCCCATTGACGTTCACGCTAAAAAAGGACGGTTCAATACGCGTTTTGTTAGATGCAAGGGAGATAAATAAGTACATGGTATCCGATTCGGAAAAGCCTCCAATGCAAGTAGATATCATAAATGCCTTCCATGGAGCTAAGTATATGACTATAATTGATCTTAATAACGCGTATTTTCAGATTTCACTTACGGAAGCTAGTAAAAAGTATACAGGGTTCACAGTGAATGGTAAGAGTTACGTTTATAATGTCCTACCTCAAGGGTTAAAAACGTCAGTAGGTAGTTTTAGTAGAGCAATGGATATAATACTAGGTACAGAGGTACGCGAGTTCTGCGTGAACTACTTGGACGATTTGGCTATAATTACCTGTGGGGATTTAAGTTTACACTTGGAACATATAGACAAGGTGTTGGAAAGGTTAGAAATTGCGGGTATGACATGTAATTTAGAAAAGTGTGAGTTCTTGTGTAAGGAAGTAAGGATGTTGGGGTTCATAATTTCAACTGAAGGGGTTATGACTGATCCAGAAAAGGTTAGGTCTATACAAGAGTTCCCGCGTCCGGGGAAGATCAAACAGTTAAGGGCCTTTTTGGGATTGTGTAAATTTTACAGGCGGTTCATACCAAACTATAATAATTATATCGTACCATTATGTAAATTATTAAAGAAAGGCGTGCCGTGGACGTGGGGTCAAGTGGAACAGGAGGCTTTTGAATTAATTAAGAGCGCCTTTATAGACACGATTAGGTTGCATTTTCCGGATTTCTTGAGACCATTCTATTTACAAACTGATAGTTCGGGGATAGGACTTGCTGGGGTGCTGTTCCAATTAAATGACGCTTCTGAACAGCGTATAATAAGTTTCTACAGTAGGTCATTGAGAGGGTCAGAGTTAAATTGGACAGTTACGGAAAAGGAGTTTTACGCTGTAATAAGCTGTATTAAGAAGTTCGAGACTTATCTTAGGGGTGCCGAAATTATCATACAAACGGACCATAAAGCTTTGCAATTCGTAAAAAAGTGGAAATTGTATAATGGACGAATAACTCGGTGGATCTTGTATTTAGAACAGTTTACGTACAGGGTAGAGCATATAAAAGGCAAGGAGAATGTGGTAGCTGACACTCTGTCGAGATATTTACCTACAGGGGAAAGGGTTCAGGAAGAAAAGATCATACAACCGGAAATATTATATACCGAAACGGGGAAAAATAAGGAGTTAGAACAAAAGTTGTCAAGGTTGGCCGAGCTTCAATGCCAAGACGAGGAAGTTAGAACAATTGATATGCAAATCAAGGCACAGCTATTTGAGTCGAGTAGGATAGGTAGAGTAGCGTCAATTTGCGTTGAAGAAAATGGCATAGTTTATGTCAGAAGAAACGATCTTAGTAAGGTCCCTTATTTACCTAAGAGCTTGAGGGATGAAGTAGTTATACAAACTCATGTAGAGATGGGGCACCAGGGGGCTTATAAGATAGTGAGGTACCTAAGAGAACGGTTCTATTGGATCGGCATGTCCAGAGATGTAAAGTCGTGGTTAAGGCTATGTCACATTTGTCAGATGTCAAAGAGTAACAATGCTAAGCAAGTAGGACCATGCCAAAGTGTGGTAACTCAGGCAATAGGGGAGTTAGTGATGGCTGACTTGTACGGCCCGCTGCCTAAGGGGAAATTCGGATCTGCATATATTCTGGTTGTACAGGATTCGTTTAGTAAATTTGTGAAGTTCTATGATTTAAAGAAGGCAACTTCTAAGGCTGTCGTGGGAAAAATAAGGCAGTTTGCACAAATCATATGGCCACAATCAATAATGACGGACAATGGGACTCAATTTAGTAGTGATGTATGGAAAAATGGTATGAGGCAACTGGGAATCAAGGCAATTTATACTACAGTGAGGAATCCTAGACCAAATATCACAGAAAGGGTAAATAGGGAATTGGGTAGGTTATTTCGTACCTTTTGCCATACTAACCACAGGGGTTGGGCAACTATGTTACCAAAATTGGAACAATTATATAACAATACTTATCATGAAAGCACGGGATTCACACCAAGCGAGATTCTTTACGGAAGTCCCACGCGAATGAGTTATGATTCAATATTAGGGTATCAGAGGTTGGGTAATGTTAAGGAGATACGAGGCCAGGTAAGGAAAAACCTAGAGAAGGCTAGCTCAATTCGACAGCGGGCATTTAATAAGAGGAATAAGACTATACAATTTCAAATAGGGGATTGGGTTAAATTAAAGAAATTGAATAAATCGGATGCTCAAAAGAAATTGACAAAGAAATTTGAATTACTTTATGAGGGTCCGTTTAGGGTAGCTTCAATACCGTTCCAAAATGTGTACACTTTGATGCACCCTAATACGGGTGAAATTAGGGGAAACTTCAATGCCGTTAATCTATCACGGTACTACAAGTAAATAGGACCGGGGATGGGACAGAAACTAGTTTGAGAGGTTGATTCCGAAATTCGAGTAATTAAAACGCGTTACAAGCATTAAGTTGATTTAAGATTTGTTAATTATTTCATTACCTAAATAGTGGGCAAGTAGGATAAGTAATTAGATAAAGATGTAATAGAACTAGGAAATAGTGAAGTAAGTTAAGGTTTCATAGTATGTGTTAATTAAGAATAATAAATATTATATGTAGAGTTCTAGCATTGCCTTTACATATGGGTATGTGTATGTGTGTGGGTGTGTACATAATATGAGTTTCGAACTTTGGCTGGTGTTAGAGTAATCAAGTTCGCCTGGGGTAAAGGTAAAATAAATCCTAGGATAGGAATTGACTAGCAAAAGAGGAGTATTGTTAGAATAAATGTGTATAAGGAATGATATTTTATTTTCCCCGCTATACGGTAAATTACGGTAATAAAATTGGGTTTACTACAGAAGGTACAGCTTGAATATAGTGGTAGAGTTCTATTATATTCTTGCTAGGTAACGGTAAATTACGGTAATAAAATTGGGTTTACTACAGAAGGTACAGCTTGAATATAGTGGTAGAGTTCTATTATATTCTTGCTAGGTAACGGTAAATTACGGTAATAAAATTGGGTTTACTACAGAAGGTACAGCTTGAATATAGTGGTAGAGTTCTATTATATTCTTGCTAGGTAAAAGGTAAAAGGGTAAATGTTTTTCAGGTACAGGAGGTATATTAAACTTGTAAAACGAAAGGTTATAGTTTCAGTCTATTTGTAAGGAAGATCATGCATTTCTATTGGTTGGATTGCGGACTGACTGAGGGGAAGGTGGAGGTCAGTAATACACAGCACAGAGTCGTAGTTAACTCTGATTGAAAAAGGGAAATGCGTGATATTCTTGTTCAAATAATTTACTTAGGGCAGCCTTGTTGTTATAATACATACTGGCGTTTAGTAATGAAAGATAGTTTCGGAACGTGACTTAGCTGCGATATGAAAATGTCACAGTCATAGATGTGTCCATGTTTGGGGTTTATTGGAGAATTGTGTTTAAATACTTGAAAATAGGTCTACATATTCTCTTGTGTTGACTACAATAAATATCCTGGCTGAAGATAAGGATTTGTTGACCTTTCCAGGATTGGAATGTTACAAAAGGAAATTTGAGAGTGATGTGAAAAGAGGGGTTTTGTGTGAGTTGCTTTGATATTTTGGGAATAAAATTAAGGGGAGCGTGATCTTGAAGGAGAGTCAACAAATACTGGATATCTGAGTCAGCTGTTGGCACACGCTGTCCTTCTTCATGTATACAAAAATAGTTTGAACCAACAATTTGTTCTTTTGAGTCTTACGTTACGTTGGTTTGGGCTAATTACTCTACCAGAAGCTAAGAACTGGACTTATACACTATACATACTCCAAGGTAAGATTCTATTGTCACTTGGGGGAAGCTCTATTCGGAGAACTTGACTGATTGTCGCGGGAACCGCTTCAGTTATATCACAGACAGTTTGGAGAGGTAAACTAGATTGACAATTTACTAATGCGCGTATGCCAGTAGAGTTTCCTGGTGCGTGGGGAATTGGAAGCTAGTGGTCCACTCAATGTATACGCCTATGCGCGAACGTAGCAGTGGCTTCGACTCACACCCGAAATGCCCGTTCGAACTCCTCTGTGATGGCAGGAGCTGGTCCTGTGCTAATCTGGTTTTGTTTATGGTTGAGTGTATCAATCAAGGGACAATAAATGACATGCCTGGTTTAAATACACACCACACTTAGGGGAGAATGTGCCAACAGGAAATTTTAATAGTTATTAGCTATTTTGAAAATTTCAAAAAGACAATTCTCTGAATTCTATTTTTAAAAATTTTCAGGGGGTTGGATTGTAACGGATCCATATGTATAAATAAATATCTATAGATAATACAGTAAGTCTTGATAGACTAAAAGGAATCTGTCTATTGGGAAAAACATAACTAGTTTTGTTCGGTCGGGTGAGGATTAACCTCGAGTCGAGTGAATAGACAGTTATTGAAACAAATTAGCTCAGGGATTATTTCCGAGAAGCCAGACTGCCGCCTGTCGGTCGTCATTCGAACCACGCGGTGCGCACGTTATAACAGATTGCCTTAGGTAATAAATGGCGCGAAAACCGAGGCTAAAGGGATAGAGGCGCCGCCCTGTCTGCGTCCGGACAGCGGCCGGCGCTCGCGCAGTTCGACCACGAGGTCGGTTGTATGTGTGCGGCGGCCCGCGCGCTGCCGAGGCTGCGTCTGTGTGAAAGCTTTTAAAACCACGGACACGCGGACGTAGCGGGATTCAGTCGAACAGACCACCAGAGGAGGAGGACGTATCCGAAGAACAGCTGCCGCGCGCCCCGGGCAAGTGTCACGCCAAGTACTTATTAGTCGCGAATTAACTTAGGAATCTCACTTTATATTGTGAGTTTAGAATAGAATTTAGTGTGGCCGAAATCCTAGTTATTTGCCTTCGAAAGTTCAGGCTCCTACCTGGGATCAAGCCATAGTTTAGTGCAGTTAGGAAGTGAGGTACAGTGGGCAATCGAGCTGGGATCTAGGAATTGAAACAAGATGCCAGGTCGGTTGCTAGCTGAAGGTATCGTCAAGTGACCAGGTTGGTAGTTCATGTTTTCAGGAAGGCTAGTTGATTTAATTCACGTGGATACGCAACCGTGACAACGAAGCGTGGGTTTATCAATGCAAGTGCCGAAAGCAAGCTGACAGGAGGGCTTGCCTGGCTAGCGACCCAAGTTTGGTTATGGCCGGAACATCCTGACTGTACCATCTTACGACCTACCGACATGAGGACCACAGGTTGGACATGCGTTAGCGCACTCATGTACGGAGCCACCGTATTTGGGACAGGCCTTACCTATCCAAATCCCATCCAAACACACTGTTTAGGAGGTGCAGCGAAGCGGCAGACCTGGTCTGTCGTGGCAGCGGCATTTCTTATTCAGGGCAGGTACACTTTAGCCGTAGGGAACTAGGACACAAGTTAGCTTTAGGTACTCACCACACCATGACACACTACACCTAATTGGTTCATCTCGAAGGCACGGTTGGTTTAGTACCCCGGGGGAAAGACGAATAAAGCCGCCACGAGTTGTAACTGTTTGTTGAAACATGGACATCAAAATAAAATTTAGTTCTCGTAAAACTTAGCTATCTCGCTAGGATAGGGAAAAACTAGGGCTGAGTTAGGGGGATTGCGATATGTAGGAAATCTAGTTAATAATCTATTACTAGGGAATAGCGAATTAGGTTTTGGAATATCGCTATTAGGAAGAAACAAGTCATATTAGAGAATAAGTAGTAGGTAGGTCTAAGCGATGCCACGTTTTACTTTATCGAACTGCCGTCACTGCAGGTGACGCGTGGTATCACAAGCTTTAGGGTTCCGCGAGCGCGTGGTCCACTCAGTTCATTAATTTCATTCGGGTTGGTACAGTGCTGTAGGAATTCTAGTAAATAAATCTATTACTAGGGAATAGCGAATTAGGTTTTAGAATAACGTTATTAAGAAGAAATGCGAGTCATATTATTGAATAAGTAGTAGGTAGGTCTAAGCTATGCCAACGTTTTATTTATTTACGAACTGCCTTCACTGCAAGTGCCACGCGGCATTATAAGTTTTAGGGTTCCGTGAACACGTGGTCCACTCAGTTCACTAATCTCATTCGAGATAGTACGGCGCTATGCTGTCGCGGGAAGGCCTATGTCATACTTGAGATGGCTGTTTACCAAGCTCCATGCAATATAGGCTAGTTATGTAGTTCAGTGGTTCATAGATATGAACAACTCCTAATTTTACCAAATTTTAGCTAAATCTGTCCACACTTTTATGGGATAAATGCAATGGACTAACAAACAAACTATAGGCGTTCGAGCCTCGCCTATTTTGATACTAAAGTAATTTTAGATAGGTAGGTCCTATCTGTAGCTTGTCACAAGCATGCCTCGGCAGAATTTCACCCAAATCGGACCGAGCGTTTAGGAAACTATTGGGCAAGCAAACGAATAGTTGGGCGTTCGCGCCTTACTACTAGTGATTATAGCAAGACCGATTATGATGTAGGTAGACGACCCATCCTGATGGTAACCGTAGCCAGGGTCAGTTAATATGCGCTAGATTTAGAAACTAAATCTATTCTACGGTTTTCGGATATTATGGGCAGTGTTCACGGTGTCCGGGTCCTGTCGGCTCCTATTGCGTCCTGAACTAGCGCCTCGACCAAACACTTGGCTTACACGCCTTCTCGCTTTGACCTAATTGTGATGCCGCGACTATGATTCGCGTGGGTCTCACAGTGGGTTGCGACTGTGTTGGTTCGTTGTTCTTCACGTTCAGCCAAACTATTAAACTGACATTACTTTCGCCCTTTATCAAGGGTTTGCTACGTCTAAAGACAGAGCTTTAACACTATGTATTATTTTGGAGCCGGCGGCACGATGGATATCGTGTCCATTTCGCTCTAGTTATATAGACCACAGGTCTTTATATCATTATATACAACTGTATGGCACAGTTCCAGGTCTAAGAACCATATTAGTAGATCAACTACTTATTTCACATTCCGTAGTGCTCTTCTCACAGGATGAGCGACATTCAAGTCGGAATATCTACTTTATTTTAGTACCTAGTGCTAATATGTATTCGCGATCAATCGCTGCTCGAAGGTATTAATCCTACCTGACGAGTAGGGATGGACAAGCTATGGCTGTAAAGACTCAGCTATAGTTCACACTATACACGTATAATAAGGCGCCTCACAAGCGTTTTATATACACTAGCTTTGGGATTTGGGTGGAACACGGCATAGCACACTTTACATTGTCGTGTAGCTTAATTAAAATACACTTGAAGAGGGTGGACTCTGATCATGTACCTTAGTGGCCTGCCAGAGACAGTAGCTAGCGGGGCTCACGTAGTTATAATTATCTGTGTAGAGCTAAAATCGCTCGTTCAATTACTTTGAGTTAGATGTACATTGTTTTAATCACCAAAATAATGCAGTACTGACGTCAGTCAAGTATTACGTTATTCCGAGCACTGGGGGCTAGCTACCCTTCCCAATTTGGGGGGGCCCAAAATAGGGACCAATCACAGTAGGGAAATTAGGGTTCTGCGCGAAAATACTTCAAAATTATAGGTTAGACTACATCGTTCGTCCAAACACAACGTGATAGATTAATCTCTTAAAAATAACTTGTCATTCGCCTTCAAAAAGACTCTGAGTTACTGCGATCACAATTTAGGGTTCTCTAGACGATCTGGCCAAACGTTTAATCGTATTTTAAAATGCAATAAAAATCAAGTATAGTTTACATACTTCTTATAGGTAGATAGCGGTAGGTTGTATGTTGTATGCACGTATGTATTATTATAGGTAGGTTTAGTTAGTTATATTTATATATTTATATTTATATATTTTAAATAGGAGGGTGGGGTGTTACAACCTTTAAGCTTATTAAAATTTTAAAAAAGGTTACAACGTGATATAGAACAATATGACAATTTATTTATCTAAAATTTGAGTGCATTTGACTACATAACACACGATGGAAAGTGACGATAAGTCAATAACAAACAATAAGTAATAATATTGAGCATTTACAAAAATTATCTAAGTTTAACATGAAGAAAACAGATACACCAAGTTCAAGTGTTTACTAATACGAGTACATGAACACGACAAAGTATCAGTTTAATGTCACTTCAATAGCGTCAGAGAGGGAGACAGCTTATTTGGTGGAATTGCTAAGAGATGGATGTGTTGTGTTGGACGCGAAGTCCAGACGACTTGGAGCGATTTATAGCGCCAACGATGGCGACGTAGTCCCGGAGAGGAAACCTAATCATTAGGCATAAATAATTATTAAACCATTTTGGGGAGGTAGGTATTAAAATTCAAAAGTGTTATAAAGAAATGGTCAATTGAAAATGTGTTCTACAATCTTGATGAGTTTTTTTAGTTTTCAACAATTATTTATATTTTAGATAGTCTTATGCTTGACTTATTTATTATAAAACTGTATTATCTTTATATGACATTGAAATTAATAGTAGAGACTTAAGTAATTTATTGTCATTTTATATTGTATGCCTGTTTAAGGTAGACTGTTCTAACAATAATAATTGCAATAAGAACTAGCACATATGCTTAACAGTCAGACAATAAATGACATTCTTTCACTCATATAAATTTCTTTAAAAAAATGGCTCAGATCTTTCCCTGCTCTGATTCAGTAGGTGGGGTGGAGCACCACAAAGGATCACAGCATAAACACTTCTTTGGTTTCAGAGCTACAGGAATTAAAGTTGTAATGCAGGTATGTAACAGACCAAGAAAATTTAATAAATAGGTAGCTACTATGGATTTCTGGTAGGGCTCTCTAAAGTTCTTGGTCATACTTTACAGAGTCCTACCAGAAGTACTACTGCAGTTCATAGACTTAAAATGTTAAAAAAAATTAAAATCAGAGGAGAAAGTAAGAACGAATTGCTTGTTTAAAAAAATGTTCTAAAAATAAAGGAAAATACAGGTAATAATCTAATAAAACAATGAGTAAGAAATATGAATTCAAGATTCAAGATATTTTTTCAAAATAAGTGCAAATAACACTCTTTCTGATAGTCATAAAATAATAATAACATAATGTCATTTGTGAAAATTCAAGAAATAAACAATCAATTAATTAATAACGTCAAAATTCAATAAATATATTAATATAAATATTCTGGGACAAATCACACATGGTCATCTGGCCC
The DNA here is from genome assembly GCA_947284805.1 of Coleophora flavipennella. Classification (NCBI taxonomy): domain Eukaryota; kingdom Metazoa; phylum Arthropoda; class Insecta; order Lepidoptera; family Coleophoridae; genus Coleophora; species Coleophora flavipennella. The sequence goes on from OX369265.1 coordinate 18,056,769, forward strand.
CAAAGTAGGATTCCCTGTGTTATGGGTTACCAGAGACTGATATACATACTTATATACGTTTAAATACATACATATATAGATATTTAACACCCAGACACAGAGCAAACAAATCTGCTCATCACACAAATGCTTGCCCCGGGTGGGGATCGAACCCACAACCCTCGGATCTGTAGTCAAGGGCACTAACCACTGAGCCACCGAGTCAGTCAGTCCTTGATATAAACCAGATTATGTCATCAGAACATGAAAACAATATGTGACGAAAAGTTATACACAAAAATCATTGAATGTCATTAATGCGTTTGGCCAGTTTAGACGGACAGCACCCGGACGGACGGTCACGAGTATACCGCGAGAGTCACAGCCATCGCTCCCATCAACCATATTACAGGGAAAGGGACGACCCGGCTCCCGATGCGCCACCATCATCAACACGAACATTTACTTAAGCGAGCATGCACCACTCATGTCCATGCTAAGATAAAAAAATATTAATTAAAAGAAGTACTAGACTTTTCATGTCTTGTCGCTTCCACGTTAATTCTTAGGTTGTTTATCATTTTATTACTATTGAACATGATTAGTAGTGTAGTGTTGATAGTGTTGATAGAAGAAACACTGTCTACCCATACAGAATGCGACTCGAATAGATTAATTATGATTTATTTCTAGACCTCCACTTTTTAGAAAGTGTAAGATAATTAACGGCTGTTGCCCGTACTATTGACGACAGATGGACAGACAGACAGACGGAAATATACGCGAATGTCACCTATTTAGACGCATCGGCGTATATTTAGTTCGCGACTTGCTATTATTAGACAGATGGAGTGGGGGATCCCGTGGCCGCTGAATATGCTATATCACATTTACTATAAATTAATTAATTGAATGATTTAATCAAAGAACCACAATATCTTCTTTATTCGAGTAATAGTAGGTCTCTCCAGACATCTATTGTCGTTAAACATGTAGTGTTTTGTTATCCTATCATAGCCATCTCGAGTGGAATGTGACCTTGATATTTGAAATGGACTACACACATAAGAAAACACATCTGCAAAAAGAAATTGCCTTTCCACTTACAAAGCCGGTTATTTCCCGAAAATTTCCTTTCTATTATAAGCTACATATTTGCTGTGTCATTAGTCATGACTGCCATTCTTAACCCGCAATAGTTCGTATTCTACGTTATATGAAAAAATAACACAGAGATGATTTATGTGTTGAATGCATCATTGTGGCTGTTTCGGCCAGTGTGGTTTAGTGATAGCCATTTGTATTAACATTACAACCAGTGGCTAGTGGCTCGTGGCTCGTGGGTGTATTCATAACAAGATGTCTGTCCTAGATAAATAACATTATCCTATCATGCTGATCAAAATAAAATTTATTAACTTACTTTAATTAATTACTTATTTTCCTACATAGGACCTATATCTTGTACCTAATCATAAATAGATTATCCTCAGTGCTTTCCAAAACGGCTTCAGTGGATTTGAAAAAAGAAGCTGAAGACTTGTTATATGTATTCTGAAAAACGTATAATCTCAGGTAATGGTAACTTTAATTCAATAGTAGAGACTAAGAGATTTCAAATGATTAAAAAAAAAACTACAATTGGTAAGCCCTTAACGTTATGATACAAAAGTCGTGACAAATTCCGAAGAATAATCACCAAGTAAGTAATAAACTAATCTCGTAAACTTTGTTTTCCACCCGATAATTACAACAAAGGCATAAATGAAGTTTATTGTGAGTTCAGAGCCAAGGCCCGGGTCATTGCACTACAGTGATATAATACTATATTACAATACAAAAAACGTAGTTGGAGTATTTTTGGCACAAGTCTTTACGCGACAGTCTCCCCATTTCGTAGTAATATCTGGATAACTTTGCTCTTTTGGCCAGTGATGTGATAGAGGTGGAAGTAGGTTCTCATGAGATTTGTCGATGTTTTACTAACGTGTTTTGACTGAGCTTTCATAAACAAACTTGGTTTTGCAAGTTGTGTGCTAAATTCCAGAAAAGTGTGTGAATTTCTAGGGTCTAGGCTAGTATCAACAAAATGTCAAGCCTCGTCTCATACTCTTTGTTCTTAGAACCTTCTTGGATAATCGCGAAAAAAACTAAATAAACACTGCCCAAAAAAACGGAATTGTTTTTTAATTCCAAGATTTCAGTACATAGAACGTTTGCTCCGGGATCTCAATTCGATATCGACATTAGCTCGACTCTAGCCGAATGCGGAAACTGACGCGGAATGTGTCTACGTCTTGTCTCTAGCGTACTGAAAATGTCCTTAGAAGCCTGAAGGCCTGCTGCCAATGTCAAGGACCGCTAACATTGCCAAGTTTAGGCCAACAACCCCGCGACTAAAAGACTACTGCGGATAAAGGGTGTGTAAATCCACCACTGTTTAATAGTAAACTTTGACGGGAATTACAAAGAGTAAGTATCACCTGGGCGGGAGTGCTGGTGGCCAGCGGTTGATTTTGTATTTTATACTGTAGTGCTGAAGTAGAACAGATAGCCGTTGAGACAGTAAAATTCTCGACTTCCACACCCGAAAGACGTAGCGTAGGCAGGCTCCCATTCGGTGGACCGACGACCTGGTGAGGGTCGCGGGAAGCCACTGGATGAGAGCAGTACAGGACCGGTCGTTGTGGAAATCCTTGGAGGAGGCCTTTGTCCAGCAGTGGACGTCTTTCGGCTGATATGAAATGAATGAAACTGTAGTACTAAGTATTTCAGGTAACATTATTTCGCAAATTTTAGTTTTTCATCTCTAGCCTTAATACAAATTTACCTAATTTACCAATTGTAAAAAAAAAAAAATTGTTCATGAAACAAAGAGTGTGACAAGGAAGACATTACAACTAGCTGGTATTACTATTGGTATTGGAAATGGGCTCCTGTTCCAATATTTAGATACTTTTTCCCCTATACGTGCTGGTGTTGGCTAGTCCGGCAACCCACAAAAGCACAGAAGTCTCCTGAGACACTCAAAGACTTTTAAAAGCAACCCCATCATGACATTAAGGTAGTTCATTTCAGGATCACAACGAGCTGTTATTCGTGGAGTAAACGTCTTCTTAATGGAGACAACCATAGAATTACTAAAAAGGTCAGCTGATGGAATTTAATCGAGAGCCTTGGGAAACATCCCTTTTACGTGCGTGTCAGACCACTTACCTACAGTGTAGACTGTAGAGTTACTGGAACTGTTTGTCTCAGGATACCATGAATCGTATTCCTAGGTCCACTAGTTTACAAACAAAATGGACACTTTTTATGACTCTGACGAGGGCTTGGGGACGGCACATGTGTCAAAAATTAATTAAAGAAAGCACTAGGTACTTCATTTAAAAAGCACAATTAAATGATAAAGACAAACGGGTTTACAAAAAAAAAACCGTGCCGCTTTTATACTTGTATGGGAGGCATTCATAAAACTTTTGGTTTGACAAAGGAACTCTATTTTCAGGGTTTTGTATCTAAAAAGGAACCCTTGCAGGATCACTTCGCTGTCCGTTGGTCTGTCAAGACTGATGAATATACGTGGAGGTATGAAGTTGAAATTAAACTTGCAAGTAAATCAAAACCTACAGAGTCCTTTACGTTGACCAAGGATAATTAAATTAGGCACGAAGTCAGGTCTCACAGCACAAGAAAATGAAATATATTAAAGCTATAAATTTTTAGTCCTATCACATAAAAAATATTTTTAGCGATTTTAAACTTATATTTGCAGTTGAAGAATCAACCGTGCCGTGTCCGTGCCGTTCCGTGCCGTGTCTGTGTCTGTGTATGGGAGAATTTTTTTTTTCAACTACAGACTTTGTCCTTCAATCCGATTCTTGTATTCGTTGTATGTTTCGTACCCAAATGTGTTTTGGTACGGAACCCTCCGTGCGCTAATCCGACTTGCACTTGGCAGGTTTTGTTTTTGTTATAATTTAAAATGTACCCACAAAATTTTATAATTGTAAATCTTATAGATGAAGAGTTGCAGTCAAAAACCACTTTCATTTGTATGAGAGGGAGTGTAAAAAATAATAATTTTCGTTTGCTCATTTTAATAATGTCTTGTATCTGTATATATTTCAGATATTTAATTCCTATAGGTAGATAAAAAAAGAAGGGTGGGGAATGTGACTCTGTGGAGCTCAATGGTTTGTCAATGGTAATTTAATTTAAAGTAAGAAACCTTTTATATATTTTAAGACCTATTCAACAATATCCCAATCGAGGGGTTACAATATAAAAAACATACAAACATTTTTTCGACATAATGATTTCATTTTTTATATATTGGGTCATAAATTTACATCTGTGTACTGTAGGTCAAATAGTCGAAGAGACAATTGGTACGGACAGACAGACATGACGAAAAGATGAGGGTTCCGTTTTTAGCCATTTTGGTTCTGGAACCGTAAAAACGATCATGCTGGACTGCAATTAAAGAACTGACCAAACACTTCTGTACTGTCCTCCCCAGAGTAGGGTCGCTCAGGTGAAAGCCTTTAAGGTCGTTGTGGCCAAGGCTACAAGGAGTTTAGTGGGTAGGCATAGCTTAACCATACCCTCGACCCTTCATATACAACGGGCCAGAAACGATATTCCAAAAAACGAATGACGGAACAATCAAAATGGTGGCGAAATCCTATACGTTTGACAACCAAACGGTAACCAATCTATATCATTCTGGGTGACGAGGGGGTGAGGTCGCAATCTAGAGAGCGCAGCGGCAGGGAGTGTCCAAACTCCAAACTGTATGTTAGTACCAATATATATACTTTGGCTATAGCCGGCTGAGCATTCTACTACCTCCCTCCCTTCCCCCCCCCCGAGTCAGTCCTCCGGAGGAAAAAACACCCTGTATAAGTAGTATAAGTATAGTACCAAGAGAAAAGCCTCGCTGTCGTTTGGCAAGCAGGCCAAGCAGTTCGACTGCGGGTAGTTGAGATTTATTGTAATGTCGATGAATGTGTACGGTTAGACGGAAGTTAATACTCGAAGTTTCGGAGTTTTTTTGCCAACATTTTAGAAAGATGAATCATCATTCATCACCCATGCAATCAGTTTTGGTCGATGGGGGCAGGGGGGGGGGGGGGGGCAGAGACTATCAGTATCTATGTTCAAAGGTGGAACCTTTACCTTTTACGTTGAAATAAAAGCAATGAAATTATATTTAGAAGGTGAGTTGCAGTCAAACGCACTCAAATTTTTTATAAAAAAAAAAAAAAAGATGGCTTAAAATAATATGAAAATGGTAGCTCACATTGTAAAAGGATTAGGTTCTCAATTACACTGTAATTATGTTTGTTTTGTATGTACACATTATGTTATGAAATTTCTTCGCTGATTGTTAACCGATTCTAATGGTCCTTTTTTAGTTGATAGGTTTGAGAGGTACCTCCAGGGTGGTCCCGCGTACAAATTGTATTAAAAATTTGGAAAAAAATATAGCCAAATTGTAAGTAGTTGCAGTTAGTATCGATTAGTTGTACGATAATAGCGTAGATAGTTACTTACACAGCACCTACTTTCTCTATAAATAACATTTAATTTATTGTTTATACATTTAATTTCAGGAAGGAAATTTTATGGAAACAGGTTTAAATGATTTATGGAAAAGCCAATCAAATGAAATACTGGAAAACCATATCATGTAGTTTTTGTATAAAACTACGACACAATTGATTTAACAAAAGACACCATAACTTTCAAGATTTTTACGAATTACCTATTTGGGGATTGATCTTCATTTTAGCCGCAACTTATGAAGCACAGCAAGGGCCCATGTACCCATTTTTCGGTATGAAATTGGTTGGAAATGGACACTAAGTCAGAGAGACAGGTGTTGACATTCATCAATTATTCAACACTTAAATTGATAAAGCTTAAACACACATTATTAAAGTGCAAAAGATAATGGATAAGCATCGCCCGTTCCTTTAATCTCGAGCGATAAAAAAACGGGGCAAACAGTTTGCGGCGATCAGTTACAAAGCCATGATTATAATATCGTTATAGTTATTGTAAACGTTTACATTAAATAGTTATAAGTACTCTTAATTGTACTGGAATTTATATCAGGCGAGCAATCATTTTAAGCGGCAAAAAATGCTACGAAAGTACGTCAGGAATGCAAACAGTTTTTGTCTTTTTATATTGAAATTAAGTTAAGATGTAGTCAAGTCTTTTCTACTTATAGAAATTTATAGCCATTCACAGGTAGTTTCTCTTCCTTAAAAAAAACTTTACGCTTCACAAACCCTTTCACAACATAATTACCCAAACACATAAATAACAAAAGTCGCACAAGGCACACACATAACCGTTCAATCACACACTGAGCCGTTAAATCAACACCTGAACGGGTTAACTGAAAAAATATTGTCGAAAAAAAAAACAAGAAAGAAAGTGCTAATCCCACGCTCATTAATTAACCCCTCGAAGACAGTTTCGAAAATAATCGGCGCCCTCTCGCGGCCGTAAAGTATACCACAAAGTATGTCCCGAACCGAGTCAATATTTTATTGAAGCAACAGACGGTAGATATAAAAACTGGTGGCAAAAACTCGCGTCAGCCGCGTGGGGGTAGTTTTAGAAACGTGGGGGAAACGTTTTTGGTTATGAAATGGACAAAATCTTTAGCTTTCAGTGCAAGGGAAGCTTGTTTTTTTTATTCACAATTGGTAAACCTTTGACAACATCTCTCCTGGTGGTAAGTGACGATGTTGCCGAAGATGGAAGCGGGCTTACCAAGATTTCCCAACGCAATAGGGAACTGGCTATCTTATCTTCATGCCGGAACACACCAATGATATCAACATTGATATTTGGCGGCAAGACTTAGATAAGAAGGTGGTAGCTAGCCAGGCGGTCTTTGAAAATGCCCTTCCACCAACCAAACCGAGTGTTACGAGCTAGTTTTCTAATGCCAGGTACCTAGTGGCTGAAACTCTAGTTAACTACTTCGTAATGCTGCAATTCTTTAGAAGAATAAGGGTATCCGATTCGTTATGAGTGAGCTTTACATTCAGAAATAAAAATAATTTTAGAAAGGCCTATAAACTTTTAGGTATACAAGGCTTTATTTGAAAATTTTCAAATATTTCGTTTTCATCTCAGCGAACCTTTTTATTTGATGCCTATATTGTAGGAGTACATCAAAAATAACTATAGTCCGCCATCTTGGATGTGCCGCCATGTTGGATTTAGAATGACGTTACACAGTTAACCGTGTATTGTCATCCAAACTGAACGTGTATACAAAATTACAGCTCAATCGGTTGAAGGTTCCACCCGAACAAACGTACATACATGCATGCATACATTGCAAGTTAAATAAAAGATTGTAAAAACCTAACCACTCCGTAAGTGCCGACAACCGACAGCCGACAGTGTGAAAAATTATGTCAGTTTTATAAGTTTTGACCCTCCGAGTGTTCCTGGGACGCTGTCGGTTACGTTACATTACAGTGTCATGAGTTCAGTGGTTTTTCCCATTTCCAAAAATGCCTAACGCGCCTAAAGAAGTTTTCACTTCAATAATTTAGAAATGTCTCGAAAAAATCGATCACGATATTCAAAAGAGATAATTATACAATACATTTATATTATAAATAATGAGGAAAAAATAATAACAAACGATTATTTGGGCCCAAACTAGGATTCCCAGTACAATGGAAACCAGAGAATAATATAAATACGTTAAAAGTCGGACTGAAGTGGCAGTGGGCAGGGCACATAGCTCGTAGAACAGATGGCCGATGGGGCAGTAAAGTTCTCGAGTGGCGACCGCGCACCGGAAAACGTAGCGTAGGCAGGCCTCCCACGCGGTGGACCGATGACCTGGTGAAGGTCGCGGGAAGCCGATGGATGCGGGCAGCGCAGGACCGGTCGTCGTGGAAATCCTTGGGGGAGGCCTTTGTTCAGCAGTGGACGATTTGTGGCTGATATGATGTTAAAATACACATACCTTCATATCAGCTCGTATACGTCCCCACCGAGGGGCTCGAGCTTACCCTGAGTAAGGGCGATCGGGCCTTAGTCGATACATAAATACTTGTAAAATAATTACTAATTAGACACCCGGTAAATAGTCTTTATTATTTGACCCGGTCGTAGGTCAAACAAAATTGTTTGTCACACGAATGTTTACCCTTCGTGGGAATCGAATCTACGACAATGGGCCCAGCAGGCAGGAGCCTAATCACTGGATCACTGGGTAAGAAATGGAATTATTAAGGTAAATATATTATTTATCTGCATAATAAACATTCAGTCCGCAAAATAACTACTTGAGCGGCAAGATTTCATGATTGAGCGGCAGAAAAACATGTAGGAAGAGTGTGGTACGGGGAGTTCTAAATGGAAGCGGGAGCGAGCGAAGCGAGCTCGGGCTTGCGGAGCACCCCGACTCGGATCCGTTAGGTTCGGAGACTGTGCGGGGAGGCGAGCTAAGCTCGCCTCCCCGCACAGTCGTAGTGTTAGGTTTAACATGAGAACACAGAAGTAGGAGCCCCGAAGGGGCTCCGTCGACCACTCAACACTGTAGGAAGAGTGTAGTACGGGGATGTTTAAAATAATTACAGCCATCCAGAATGTCATAAATTGCTGATTGATTTTGAAATGTTTGCTGACCATGAGTTGCTGACCAATTAGCTATTTCTGCTCACCGATTATATTTTTCTGCTCACAGAAATAACAATACTATGCTAACCATTTAATTGACACCCAATTATTAATCACTAGCTGTTTCCCGCGGCTTCACCCACGTGGACAACGTTTCTATGACTTGTCGAGGGTGCGCAGTGCACGAGCCGCAAGCGGCTCGCGAGCGTGGAAAAAAATAGCCTATGCGTTAATCCAGGTCCTAATCTGTCAACTTACCAAATTTCAGCCAGATCCGTTCAGAAGTTTTTGCGTGAAAGGGTAACAAACATACATCTATTCATTCTTACAAACTTTCGCGTTTATAATATTAGTAGGACTAGCTGTTGCCCGCGGCTAGACATTTCCCAACATTGAAACTAGGCGGGCACGGGCAACATACCAAAAGCACACTATTAAGACTGGGTGCAATAAATAATTGAGTATTGAGTATTAACTGTAACTGTACCGAAAACGTTTTATTTGATTATTCAGTTTAATACACCGAACAGACAATGGACTGGCAGTAAAGGACGGCGTCTTTTATCAGCAGGGAGACAATAACAAAAAAAAGGCACCCACAATATCAGCGCGAGCGCATGTGCCGCCATATTTGAATTTCGAATCGGATGCGAAAAAAATCCGACGCAATGTGTGCGTCGCACGCGCTGCGCCATATGTCTGGCCTTAAGGCGCATAAAAAAGATTTTTTTTACTCATCAAACGCCCAGAGATAAGTGAGTGAAAAAATGAAACATAAGCATAACATTAGTAGACGGTAAGTTTAAATAAAAACTCGCGGCCCTCGTTTTGAGGTTAAATAGAGGAAGCTCCGACGCAGCTAGGGCTGTCTCCTCCACACTCCACTTGAACATGTTTATCGTGTCCTAATTTACTGGTACTTATTTAAGTGTTTTGTGTGAGGTTCCTAATTCAGGGTAGGCTCAAGCCCCTCGGTGGGGACGTATATGAGCTGATATGATGATGATGATGGATGTGCGATGTTACTTGCATTCGATAAACGTCTTTCTTTCTTTCTAATTTTTACCTTTTAAGGCCCTAAGAGCACTCAATCCAAGCAGGTTGAAACGTGTTTAAATATTATCAAACGTAAGCCTATTCATTTTAAGTTCAAATCAGAGCGAGCTTCAACGAGGCTGTTACGTTGAAACCGGACGCCCAATTCTCGACTTTAACATGTTTTTATTACTTTTCATCATTGTCAAATAAGTCTAAAAAAATGTGTTCAATTAAAATGAAAGGTCTTAAAGTCACCGATTTTTGTGTGTTGGTTTCATTTAACATTAAATATTAGTTAACGAGAAATTTTGCAATTAATGGCAAAAATAGGGTCTACAGTTTATTTTTTAACATCAAAAGTGGTAATATTTTTAAAAATGTATTCAATTAAATCGATTTTTTATTACTTTAAGTATATTATAATGTTTTTTCCATGGTGATAGCTTAACACAGTCTTTTAATAATTTGAATGTCATTTGACCCATCTTAGGGCCTTAAGGTTGTAATGAAATTGAACTATACAGTTTACTTTATCAAGAAGCAAAGAGAGCGTACAAGGGACGAGCAACCGGAGAACGCCTTTTTGGACGCCCCGGGCACCGCTGGAATGACGAAGTGCAAAAGAACCCGAGCGCCCTCCAAAGAACCGATTAACACGAAGTGGTGCAGGACAGAAGATGGTTTGTGTCGGAAGCAAGATCCTGTTAACTCGCTGAGCCAGCGAAGTAGTAAGTAAGAAGCTGAACTTAAATGAAAGCTGGCACACACGCGAGTTTTTGCGACAAGCGCACCGCTCCCCTTATACAAAGCTGCCGATTACCGTACCGTCAGGTGAGATATAGTCAAACGCACACAAACTTTTAATGATAAAAATTGGTTGTCTGGAAAGTCGGTTTACGGACGATAGTTTAACGTGACAACGTCGTAACAAAACATTCATGAAATGATTGCGTACTTTTATGAAAAAAAATGAATAATTTTTATTGAATTATCACTATTTTGTACAAAGAAGGAGGGAAATGAAATCTACAATTTATTTGATAAATTTACTTTTACTCATTAAATTTAAATTTACTTGCACTCATTAATTCAAATATGTTTATTACTATAACGAACAGAAACATGTTTGCTACTCTCGCTCCGATCGTAACGTTACAATCAGCGTAACGGGACAATGAGTGTAACGGGACAATGAGTGTAACGGGACATTGAGTCATCCTTTTTCGTGCGTGCAGCCAGGCGTCTATCGATTTGTTAGACGTTGCCACGTCAAAAAAAAATGCTGATGGATTTAGTAAACTAGAATTTTATTTGGACAGAGAACCCTGTCTATCCTTTCGGTATAAAGCGGGTCTTTTAATTTTTTGGTGACAGCCCTGCAGGGTGCGCCTGCGCACGGCATCTGTCGCACTGAAATTTGTTCGTCACTCAATGCGGATCGCTATTTGCTACTCGCTATGCTATACTGAAGTCTTCGTGATCGTGACCTGATGCCGCGTTTAGAAGATTAATACTGCCTTTTGTATCAATAATGGGACGTGTGCGGTTTTCAAAAAAGCAAAATAGAAAGTTGCCGAAAGGATGAGACCAAACGGTAAGCTAGAAAAGCTCTCTCTAGTCGTAATGCTTGAGCTTTTCCTAGATTGCACTATATACGGTGACTTTTACTTACGAGTAGTTCTTGATAGCAAAGGATATGAATGTACTCGTGATTACAAACAACTTTCCCAAAGAAACTACGTATATGTCAATCAGAAAATAAAATTTTGTTCCTCGATACATAATAAGTTATCAAAGCGGCAAAAATGTATGAAGGACCAAATTTTTTTTCCATATTTGACATATAGTTTCTTTGGGAAAGTTGTTTGTAATCACGAGTACATTCATATCCTTTGCTATCAAGAACTAATTAAAAGTCACCCTATATTATAATTTTATTGGATCAGTTCTATTCAGAATGCAATTAATTTATTAAAACACTATGGCGGTAGTTGGGCAAAATAAAATCAAAAATGCTTTTTTACGATATGGTTATTATCACATTTTATATAGTATGCATTAGCCGCTTCCGTGGCGTAATGGATAGTTCACTTACTTCACAACAGGAGGTCGCCGGTTCGATTCCTTGTGGGGCCTTACTTTGTAAGACTCGTGTGGTTGGAGGTTGAACATATTTTTCTTAACTTGACTATAGATACCACTTCTTATCTAAGTCTTGCCGTCAAACATCCATGTTAACAGAATTTATGTGTACCGGCATGAAGATAAGATAGCCAGTTCCCCATTGCGTTGCGAATCTTGGTAAGCCCGCTTCCATCTTCGGCATCATCGTCATTTACCATGAGGTGAGATGATGGATGCCAACAAGGGCTTATCAATTGTGAACAAAAAAGTAAGTATCCTGCCTAATTAGAGAAACAAAACAAGACCAGCGTACCCCGCCCGCACTGCGCACCGCGCACCCCGCACCCCGCATCCCGCACCGCGCACCACCACACGCTCACACACACGGGAGGCGGGAGGTTGCTCTACTTACATAAATGATCCCTAATTTCGGCGGCGGCTTCTTTGAGAGCGTTTCTTTATCAAATTTAGAAAAAAATGTAAATGCTTAAAGATTTCGCATTCTTACTTAAAAATAAATTGTTTTAAGATTTATTTTATTTTTTGATGGAAGCGGGCGGTTTTTTAGTCAATCAACCAAGTTTTCTTTTGTTTTAAGTTGAGTGTTCAGTATAAATCACAATTCATATTTTTAATACTAACTTAAGGGTCCCCAGGAAGCACGGGTTTCCATACAAACGTAGTTCTGCTCTAATACAAAAAATACAACATGTCGGATTGAATACAAACTTTGCAAATATATTGAGCTTATATCGATGTTTGTAATTAGTTTTCATAGTAGTAAATTAAGACAGAACTAAACGAAGGCTGAAATTAGTTTTGTACTGAGAGTATGAAACAGCTCTCATTTTTTTAAATGTTTTATATAAGTACATCGAAAACTAATTACAAACTATTTGCAAAGTTTGGTTTCAATCCGGCATGAAGTTTTTGTATTAAAGCTGAACTACGTTTGTATAGAAACTCGAGCCTCCTGGAGACCCTTAGGATGTCTTTTAAGTAAATTTTAAGATCTGTCTGCAGAGCTCAGAGAACAGAGAACAGAGCAAAGAGCACAGAGTACAGAGCGGGTAATTTAACGCCTGGCGATTGTTTCTCATTAATTGTATAGTTTTTTTAGTTATTTCCATAGCAGCTAAACAGCAGGTGTCTCGGAAAAGCTTCCCTCTCAATTTGAATAGGGACTTTTTATATTTTTTTATGAAACAACTACGGATAAAATACACAGCCTTCGTGCCCGCCACGAGACTCGGTTTTTAGGAGACCGCCACGGTGTCGGTGGGCACATTGTGTTTGCTTTATTTTATCAAAGTCACGTTTTTTTAAACGTAAACGAACTACCTATGATAGTGTAAATTCAATTTATAATCACCTGGTGCTTTTGTCACCGTCCTGAAACATGATTACGTGGATAGGTAGGTTACTCTACCACAATAATGGTTTCTCATGTTTCCTTCACCTAAAGGTAGTCTGGTAGAGATAGCTTGTTAGCGATAAGACCTCCTCTTTGTACAACTTCCTTAATTATTGTATCTTTTTTTTCGCATGTTGTGCAATAAAGTGTTTTCAATCAATCAATCTAACTGAAATACGCAATGCAACTTCATTTAGAACGTGTTTAACTTTATATGACATAAAATAAAAAATCATTGACATATTGTATAAAATACGAGATATTGTCTGCGGCTTTGCCCACAAAGCCATCATTTTTATGACCGTCTTTTAAGGTATGTGGTGCGCGAGCCGCATGAGTGAGTAATTATCTCCAGATCCCTCGGGAATCATCCCTGGCCACGGTTACTTTAACAAACATCTTTTCACCCCAGGAATTACGGACAGCCCACTGTGCCGCGCGTGCAAAGAGGTGGCAGCATACAGGGCCGAGTAACTCGGTGACCTGAGGACACTCCCGGAAGTCGTCGGCAACCTGCTTGGGCTACTGGACTTGCTGGAGGAGCTGAGCTGGCAGTGATGCCAGCTAACCACGCAAAATGGGCGCTTCGGGTGCCTGGTTGCGGAAACCAGCCAGTCCTTACCATTACCATTACCATCCCTCAGGAAACATGTTAATGAGTAGATTATGCCACTTCTCACCCACTATATTAACTTTTTTTTATTTATTTACAATTGGTAAACCCTTGAAAACATCTCACCTGGTGGTAAGTGACGATGTTGCCGAAGATGGAAGCGGGCTTACCAAGATTCCCCAACGCAATGGGGAACTGGCTATCTTATATTCATACCGGAACACACCAATGATATCAACATTGATATTTGGCGGCAAGACTTAGATAAGATGGTGGTAGCTAGCCAGGCGGGCTTAGAAAATGCCCTACCACCAACCAAACCGAGTCTTACAATTGACCCCGCGGGGAATCGAACCCGCGACCTCCTGTGTAAAGCCAGCGAACTATGCCTCTGAGCTACGGAGCCGGTTAAAAATTCTGTGCAATAAATCACCGTTGTTCCGTTGCGAAGTTCGAGAGCGTGGAAATGAGTTCTCTTCAGATCCTCGGGAGCTACGACGACGTGCTCGACCATCTCTGTGCAAACAATCACGTCAATCCGTTGCTCCGAAGGATTATTTTATACGATTATGCTACCATAGCTAATGGTTGTTATTGCCACGTCAAACAAACTTTACGAGATGGGTAACAAACTAGTTTCCTGATTTAGAGTCCAGTATTTCTTACAGCGTCGGTGGCGTAATGGCAAGGGCCGCCACCTCCTGTCCGGGAGGTCGTGGTTCGATCCTGCCACGTACCAATGTGTTTTCCAATTTCGATATCATATGTACGTTTATCCGACGCTCTTATACGATGAAGGAAAACATCGTGAGGAAACCTATATATGTCTGCGAAGAAACTCGAAGGTTGTGTGTGAAGTCGACCAACCCGCACTGGGCCCACGTGGTCGTCTAAGGCCTGATCGCCCTAATTCAGGGTAGGCTCGAGCCCCTCGGTGGGGACGTATATGAGCTGATTTGTAGTGATGATTTCTTGCCAATTCTCAAATTCAAATTCAGTAGCGCCCTAATTTAAAGGACACCTTCTGTCAGAGACATCACTGTGCCAGGATCAGTTTACTAACTTCATCTTCTCTCTTTCCTCCTAAGGAGACCGTTCTCTCGCATGTCCACCCTCACTACGTCTGGGCAGCGCTTCCTGGGCCTGCCGTGGGCTCTGGCGCCTTTCATGATCACTTCAAGGTACCTAAGGCCCACCAAAATTTACAATTTAATTAAGTCTGTTAGTTACATTAGACCGTTAAATTAATTTCATCATAGCCTTTGTGCCTTAGTGTGGCGTCTGTGCCTTTTTTATTATCCACAATTGATAAACCCTTGGCATCATCTCACCTGATGGTAAGTGACGATGATACCGAAGATGGAGCGGGTTTACCAAGATTCCACAATGCAATGGAGAACAGGCTATCTTATCTTCAAGCCGGAACAGATAAATATTGTTAACACTGATGTTTGGCGGCAAGACTTAGATAAGATGGTGGTAGCTAGCTAGGCGTGTTTTTGTTACTAGTGTGGTAGTTTATATTGCATAAGTATTTCCATTCATGTTTCCAACACCGAAAGTTATAGTAGCAAGAACTAAACTATATTTAGGTCATTCATACTCATTCTTGCTCCTACGTCATCATATTATGTGTGTCTCGAAAGATAGGCCCAAGAGAGAGATCAAAGGAGATGTTAAAGCTCTATCCGAAGAAGAATCGCTATCTTGTTACGTTACACGCAAGTTTGGAAACTGACTAGAAACGAATATTTAATATAAAATAATAAAAAAACAAGATATAAATAATTGATGGATGAATGTTACGTTAAAACTATGTATGTACCTACTAAGTTTTTATACAAAAGCCACATTATAAGAAAACTCCTTTACTTTTTTGCTCAACCTTATGATATTCTCAGACGGACTTATTATAACATTCGCGTTTGCACGCTAGCTCAGTAATGGCGTGGTGTGATGCAACTGAACAACAAAACAACAGTCAGATGCAGACGTACCGTACAATAGTATAACATCCAGCCTCTTACTACCTCGCTCTACTAGTCTATGGTCACTACCTGTAGAGTTCCCACGCCCGATAACAGCTAAAAAAAAACACACAAGAATGATTTTAACACCTTCGTGGAAGGTTTTATAATTTTATTGCTATGAATGTAAATTAATAATAATAGATTCATCATTCGTGGTGAACAATAAAATCTACTTAAGGCTTTCTTTAGATTCGGACACGTAGCGCCACCTAGTAAGTAATATTCATACTAAAGCTTACAGTGCCATCTCCAGCTACGAACGTAACTAAAATGAGGAGCGCCATCTATGATATATTTTTAAAACTCAGACAACGTTACCTCAAAGGAAGCAACACGGAAGAACCCTCGCAGTTTTTAGAGTGCGGTCTGTTTGCAACAGGGGGCGGCACAAAAATAAAAACTTGAGAAATAGAAAAAAGTTTAGTAACTTTAGCAACAGCAAATCTCTTTCATTCCTATGCAAATTTCAGATGGTGAAAGAATGAAAGAGATTTGCGATTCCCGGATTGCTAGCTTTGCGGCAATGCATATCAGTACTCACCCGTAAAACTTGTGTTGTAAGAATGCATTTTTCGACACAAATCTCATTATAACATGTCATTGTAATTAGGTACTTGAAAATAATCAATACTACAATAATGCATAAAACAAAAGTGACATACAAACTTGCGTTCTAGACAAACTTTTCAATACAAATAAAGAACGTTTTGCGGCTGTAAGGTATTTATATTTTATTTCAAAGTGAATTATGTGGTGAAGAGTAGAATCCCATATTAGAAGTTTTCCATTTCTTTGTGGTTTTTCCTGTTTAATTTAAAAAAACATCAAATAGATAAAGCGTGGTGGGTAAAAAGTGAAAGCTTTTGATGATCTAAACACACTTCAGTGTGTCAGCCAAGTTCGCGAAGGAAAAGGGTGAAACTAAGTCGACCCTACGGGTAATCTATATATATAAAAATGAATTGCTGTTCGTTAGTCTCGCTAAAACTCGAGAACGGCTGGACCGATTTGGCTAATTTTGATATTGAATTATTTTTGGAAGTCCAGAGAAGGTTTAAAAGGTGAATAAATATGAAAACGCTCGGAATTAAATAAAAAAAAAAAAATAATTTTGGTTGACTTCACACACAACCTTCGAGTTTTTATATATACACTTAAGTATATTTTTTTGCTGTTCGTTTGTCTCGCTAAAACTCGAGAACGGCGGGACCGATTTGGCTAATTTTGGTATTGTATTATTTGTGGAAGTCCAGAGAAGGTTTAAAAGGTGAATAATTATGAAAACGCTCGGAATTAAATAAAAAAATAATAATTTTAGTTGACTTCACACACAACCTTCGAGTTTTTATACATACACTTAAAATGAATTGCTGTTCGTTAGTCTCGCTAAAACTCGAGAACGGCTGGACCGATTTGGCTAATTTTGATATTGAATTATTTGTGGAAGTCCAGAGAAGGTTTAAAAGGTGAATAAATATGAAAACGCTCGGAATTAAATAACAAAAAAATAATTTTAGTTGACTTCACACACAACCTTCGAGTTTTTATACATACACTTAAGTATATTTTTTTGCTGTTCGTTTGTCTCGCTAGAACTCAAGAACGGCTGGACCGATTTGGCTAATTTTGGTATTGAATTATTTGTGGAAGTCCAGAGAAGGTTTAAAAGGTAAATAAATATGAAAACGCTCGGAACTAAATAAAAAAAAATTAATTTTGGTTGACTTCACACACAACCTTCGAGTTTTTATACATACACTTAAGTATATTTTTTTGCTGTTCGTTAGTCTCGCTAAAACTCAAGAACGGCTGGACCGATTTGACTAATTTTGGTATTGAATTATTTGTGTAAGTCCAGAGAAGGTTTAAAAGGTGAATAAATATGAAAATGCTCGGAATTAAATAAAAAAAAACAAAAATAAAAAATCAGTCAAAAAATAATTGGTTTTAGGGTAGGGTAGTGTAGTCTAGGTGTAGGGTAGTGTAGGGTAATGTAGGGTAGGGTAGGGTTGGGTAGTGTAGTGTAGGGTTGGGTAGGGTAGTGTAGTGTAGTGTAGGGTAGTGTACGGTAGGGTAGTGTAGAGTAGTGTATGTAGGGAAGGTTAGGGTAGTGTATTGTTGGGTAGTGTAGTGTAGGGTAGGGTAGTGTAGGGCAGGGTAGGGTAGGGTAGGGTAGGGTAGTGTAGGGTAGGGTAGGGTTATGTAGTGTAGGTCAGGGCAGTGTAGTGTATTGTAAGGTGGAACGAAGTTCGCCGGGACAGCTAGTAATTTAATAATAATCGTGTAAATTTACGAACCACTTCGGGCAAATTCCGACCTTTCCGTAAATCAAAATATATTTGACCAACACACTAACGATTTTGTGTGTCTAGTAAGTTAGTCCCATTCCCATCACCTAGAATCCCACTTTCAGTAAACATTTTCTTTCCCATTCTTGAGATATAATTGACGTCCGAAAATCACTATTTTATGATTGATTCACTCACTCTTCAAAACTATAAACCACTTGCATGCAGGTGACAAAGAAACTTCAGATTTGGCATCGAGGAAGGTAAGTAGGTATATACCTCAAATCAATCAAAAGTTAATATATAATCTCTCTCAAATTTAAAATGAAGCCTATGAAAACCACCCCAAACCTGTACGTACACTGTACACGCACACATAAGACATCAAAACTACTCCAAAATTATCGATAGTATGTGCTAATATGTCGACAAAGACACGCACAAACGCAAATAACACATCGACATCGCACACATGTTTCAAAAAGTGGTTTTAACTTGACAGTTCCCAGCATTTTTTTGTGTGTGTAAGACAAAAAGTGAAAAAATGAACGTCTAAGTATAAGCACAGTATTTAGATCTACCGAATTTCGGTACCTTAAATTAAGTTAAATAAGACATAGGAAATGGGGTAAAAAAACTAATTTAAAATAAAATTTAGACCAAATATTCATTTATAAGTAAATAAAATAGGTAACAGTGCGTGGATCATGTTTGTTTTTTAAATTTTATTCTCTTCTCTCGTAAAGATACATCAAGTAGAAATCAAAAATAAAATTGTTACATTATCTATCAGCAAGGTAACATTCTTTTCCTTATAACTTATTTTAAATAATTAATTTTTTGTTTTCGTTCCAGTCTAACTTTATCTTTTTGATGTGTAACATCTTTGCTCTCGCTTTCCTGCAATTTGTGGGAGTGATTTCGTGAAATGGGACGGAAATGTGTCCCATGTGTAACAGGAAGTCGCGTTTTTTCAGACTTTAAAAGCGCGGAAAAGGCAAAGGTATCTATGACCATAGAGCCTAGTCTGCCGTATCTTTGCCGTCCTTTTTTCAGGCTTTAAAAGCGCGGAAAAGGCAAAGGTATCTATCATACAGCCTAGTCTGCCGTATCTTTGCCGTCCTTTTATAAAGTATTTTGTCACATGTTACACATCATATGCGAGTACTGTAGGTCTCGCTCGAATTTTTTTATTTCAAAACACAAGCAGGTACAGCTAATCAAATAACTATTTTAGAACTTGCAATTATTATGCTTAATTATTAATAATCATAATTAATTTTAATTGATAAAAAGATTGTTAGAAATATAAAAAAAACAAACTCACCAATTTTTTTAAAACATTATTACATATCGGGCAAATGCGCGCTTCGATTAGAAGTTCACGTAACTTATTTTTAATACGTATTTTTATTGAGCGTCGGTGGCGTAACGGCAAGGGCCGCTGCCTCCTGTCCGGTAGGTCGTGGTTCGATCCTGCCACGTACCAATGTGTTTTCGAATTTCGATTTCATATGTACGTTTATCCAACGCTCTTACGTTGAAGGAAAACATCGTGAGGAAACCTGCATACGCCTGCGAAGAAACTCGAAGGTTGTGTGTGAAGTCGACCAACCCGCACTGGGCCCGCGTGGTCGACTAAGGCCCGATCGCCCTAATTCAGGGTAGGCTCGAGCCCCTCGGTGGGGACGTATATGAGCTGATGTGATGATGATGATGTGGTGATTTTTAATACTCATAATGTCGTCAAACTCACGGATTCCCCGAAGTACTTTAATATGTATTTTAGGATCTAATGCAAATACAATGTTACATAAATTTGAAAGGAAGCCAAGTTCGGAAGTTTAAATAGTCAAGCATTCAAGCAAGCTTACTTTTTAAAGCTATGTGCCATGATATGCCATCATATAATGAAAGTTACACAATTAGTAGCACACAACATACAATTTTCTTTAAAGCATAAAAAAACCATTGTTGTACATTCTTTATTATTTTGAGGAGTCTATAATAAACATCATCATCATAGCCGAAAAACGTCCACTGCTGGACAAATGCCTCCCCCAAGGATTTCCACGGCGATCGGTCCTGTGCTTCCCGCGATCTTCACCAGGTCGTCGGTCCACCGCGTGGAAGGCCTACCTACGTTACGCTTTCCGGTGCGCGGTCGCCACTCGAGAACTTTACTACCCTAACAGCCATCTCACAAACATTTAAGTTTGAATTTCCGTAGCTATGATTTAAGAAACCACAATAGAAATTGGTACACATTTGAATCTCTGCACATTTTTGGATCGCACTTGGCTCCCTTTTACATATATGTATTGGTGGGATTTAACAATAGGGGATCGGACTGCATCAAAAATAAAATCTGAAATATGATTTCCTAAATTGCTCTCCTCTTGAAGCTTCAAAAAACCTTACTTGTTTTGTTTTTCCATCACGTCTTCAATTTTTAATCGATCAAATTCACAAAATAAGTTCGTGAATGACGCTAAAATCTATGACGTCACTTGTGGGTATTTCAAACATTTTTAGAACAAAATTTCGTTTTAAACAGATCATTGTATTGGTATTGGTATTGGTAGTGGGCTCCCGTTTCCGCATTTAGACTCTTTTTCGGTCTTTTATGCGTGCAGGTATGGTTGGCTAGTCCAGCCAACCCAGCTCCTTCCAGAAGCACAGAAGTCTCCTGGGACATTCACAGGCTTCTAGGAGTGACCCCATGTCATAGAGGATTTTTGCCCGGTATTCGGCCAGACCAGTGCATTCCAGGATCACATGTCTGACTGTTTCTTCTGCCTCAAGACAACCCCTGCAGAGCGGACTGTCTGTGACATTCATGATGAATAGTTGCTTATTCAAGGGTAAGTGCCCGGTGATAGTACCTACAACTATTCGAAGCTCGCGTCGGTTGAGGCTGAGTAGTCTCCGGGCCATTCGTGGTTTGAGTTTCGTCAAAACCATCTTTGACTGCCTGCAGCTAGTTAGATCAGCCCAGCGGGCGTTGTGTTGATGGACGGTTTGCAGCCTTGTCCATGAGCGCAGTTGGCTAAAAGGGATTGGTAAGAGTGGCACTGGGCCAGCTACTGTAGTTTCGGAACCCCTTCTAGCCAGCTCGTCGGCCGCATCGTTTCCCAATGAGTTGCTGTGTCCCTTTATCCATTGCAGGGTGACCCTGTTGACTGAAGCTATTCGCTCCAGTGCAAGGTGACACTCGTGTATTAGGCTGGAGTTCATCGTATTACTCTCCAGAGCCAATAGTACGGCCATGCTGTCTGAGAGTATCCTAATGCCGTGGTTCGTGATACCCCTATTCATGACCGTGGTAGCAGCATGGGTGATGGCAACACATTCGCATTGGAATATGGAACTAAGTTCACCCAGTGCCAATGATACTTGGATATTTAAATCTAATGAGAAGACGCCTGCACCTGTGCCGGACTTCATTTTAGAGCCGTCAGTGTAGATGCGAACCTCGTTGATACCCGATCGGTCCCCGTCTTCTTCGTAGAGTTGTATCCGATAATGCTTATCGAACACATGTTTTGTAGGGATCCTATCACAGGGGGCTTCTAAGAGCGGGTGAGACTCAACCGCCCTACGTAGCAGAGTTTGGTGTGGACCCTCTAGGTTGTGCCACAGGCCCAATTGTTTGAGACGAATGGCCGCCATTGTAGCCTCCTGTTGGACAAAGAGGTCAAGCGGTGGTAGGTTTAGGATCATCTCTAGGGCTGCTGTGGGGGTCGTCCGCATGCAACCTGTAATAGCAGAGCAAACCTGTCTCTGAAATCGTTGCAGGCTGTTAATCACGGTGCGGAGATCGGTTCTCGACCACCAAGCTATAGCACCGTAGGTGATTATTGGTCTAATAACAGCTGTATAAAGCCATGTGATGATTTTTGGCGATATGCCCCAGGATTTGCTTAATAGCCTTTTACATTGCCAAAAGATTATGCAAGCCTTTTGCAGCTTGTGTTCTATATGTCTATTCCATAACAATTTGCTGTCGAGAATAACTCCCAGGTATTTAATCTCGTTCGTTAGGGTTAGACTGGTGTTGAAAAGCTTGGGTAACACTAAGTTGCCTAGCCGTCGTTTATGTGTGAACAGTATTAGTTCCGTTTTGGAAGGGTTCACTGATAATTGGTGCTTTGCGCACCAATTTTCGACGACTCCCAAGGCAGATCTCATAAGATCGCAGAGCACAGATTCCACTGGCCCGCTAATGAGAATCGCCAAGTCGTCCGCATAGCCCACTGTAAAGTGCCTTTCCTCGTTAAGCCAACAGATTAATTCGTTGGCAACTAGGTTCCAGAGGAGAGGTGAAAGGACGCCTCCCTGAGGGCAACCCCGTGCCACCAACCCTCTTGTGGTACTATTTACAGTGAATTGTATGGCTCTGTATTTCAGCATGTTGTCTATCCACCCGGCAACCGTGGCATCGACACCATGTCTGAGCAAAGCTTGGCTGATGCTGGTAAAGTTAGTTTTATCAAAGGCGCCTTCTATATCAATAAAGACACCTAGTGTTGATTGTTTTGATGAAATGGCGGCTTGGATGCGAGAACTCACCGCATGTAACGCCGATTCCGTTGATTTACCCATAGAGTAGGCATGTTGGTTTGGGTGGAGGGGATTACGTATCAGAGCGGTGCTCCTTATTTCCCTGTCACATAACCTTTCTAAAACCTTGAGTAAAAAGGATGTGAGGCTAATTGGCCTGAATGATTTCGGCTGTGTGTAATCCCCTTTGCCGGGCTTAGGTATAAATACTACTTTGACTTCCCTCCAGTGTGGAGGAACGTATCGGTAGGCGATGCACCCTCTATAGATGGCAACGAGATGTTTTATCAATGTTGCATCACACCATTTTAGCAGGCCGGGGAAGATACCGTCTAACCCTGCCGCCTTGAAGGGGAGGAAGCTGTTGATTGCCCATTTGACTTTGTCTGTAGTGACAATTTTATGGGCCGTGGTCCAGTTTGCATCCTCTGGTGCGCTGCAGTGTGCATCTTCCCAGGTCGGATCGCTCATAATGAGGCATCCGGGGAAGTGGGTCTGCAAAAGCAATTCGCAAGTTTCAGAGTCTGTTTTCGTGTAAGTTCCATCAGGCTTTTTTAAGTACCCAAGGTTGTGCTCAGGATCACTACATAAAATGTTTTTTACCTTGGCTGCCTGGTTGTTGGTTTCGATGCTGCTACAAAAACGTCTCCAGCATTCAGACTTCCTGAGTCTTATACGTTTTTTGTATTGGTACTGAGCTTGTTTATATGCGGTCCAGTCGTGGTCCGCACGAGTATTTTTCGCCTTATTGAACAGTTTTCTTACCTTGCGACGAAGTCTATCAAGTACTGGGCCCCACCATTGCTGACGCGGCCTATGGTCAGTCCTTGGTGTCACAAGTGGGCATGTCTCCTCGTAGCTGTTGATTAAAGTTGATGTGAGATAATGAACGTGGTTATCAATGTCGGAAACATTACCATATGCTGGTGTTGCAACTGCCTCAAACAATTTTTTCGCCGTCAACACACTGTATTTAATGCGATCAGTCTTGCGAGGGTTGCGCCGAGCTTCCGCGGGTTTGACAGTTAGTAGGAGGTTGTATCTAATCCAGCGGTGATCGGAGCATGAAGCCTCATCAGACACATGCCAGTCTGAGATGTATCGAGAAATGTGCTCCGATGCTAGGGTTAGGTCGATTATTGTCTGGGCTCGGCGAGTGACGAAAGTCGGTTCCGAACCCCGATTGAGTATACTTAATGAAGTTGTTAAAAAGAAAGTTAAGAGTTCTTCACCTCTGGAGTTGGAGCTCACACAGCCCCACAGCGGGTGATGTGCGTTGGAGTCTGCGGAGATTATCAGCTCCAGTCCCTCTCGCTCGCAGTGCTCTACCAGCATGGTCAGCTCGGGCGTGGGAATGTCTGCATCACCAGGAAGGTAGGCAGACGCGATCACCACATCAGGCAGACCCTGAGAGGGGTTGCTCGGGATCCTGATGGTAGTCAGGTCCCTGGAACAGAACTCGGTCATTAGTATGGTGGTAACATGTTTTGGAGCAAAAATACATGTACGCGGGTTACTTACTGTTGTGTTCAGGAGCAACTTGCCCCCAATGTTGCTGAGACCGCAGATCCTGCCATTTCTAATCCACGGCTCCTGGATTAGGGCAACGGTCTCGGTGTCGACCTCCAGCGTTCTGCGCAGGTTAGCCGTTGCAGTTTGTCTGTGCTGGAGGTTTGTTTGTAGGACTTTAAAGACGAAAAAGAGGCGAGCTAGGAGCGTCGTCGCTTCCCAGCAGCCTCTCCTCGTCCGTTTCCATGACCCCTTTGTCCCGTGCCTCACCAGGATGCCCTCTGCATTCCTTTTCAGAAATGTCAGTAGCAGCCGTGGTGGGTGGGTCGGTGCAGCCTTCAGAAACTGAGACAGGTCCTGTTTGGCGCTCCTTTGTCGAGGGCGCTGTACTCGACGACTCTAGATCCTTGCGGACCTCTCGTACTGAGTTCGGGTCGGAGACAGCTGCAGAGATTGATGGTTGTGCTCCATCTTTACTCTCATGAAAGCGGACGTAGATCGAGCCCAGCTTGTAGGCCACGCGTCGATCCCTCGTCCTTATAGCGTCCAGGTCACTGTCCGGTATGCCCAAGACGAGGAAAACGGATTTTCCTCCATCCTGTCGTTCGGCATGGTAAATAGCCCAGCGGTCAATTTGGTACCAGGGGTTCTGGGCCTGGAGCTTCTTGCGAAGTCGGTCCATGTCATCCCCTGTGTAGTTCGGTACCAAAAGTCCTGCTTTGGTGCGTCGAGGGATCTCAGACTGCCGTTTGACAATCAGCTTCGATCCCGCGCGTGGCGATTGGAGCTGTGGTACGACACGGTGTAGCCACAAGAGGGCATGGTCGTCCTCGCACCACATCTTGAGAACGCCTTCACTGTAGAAGGCCTTTCCTCTGAAGGCGGGAGCAACTACCGGAGCATCGCTAGACATGCGTGGAGAGTAGATCTCGTTGTCCATCGCTTCGTCTAGGGCTTCTTCAACTGCAGAAGCTTGCTCAACGGTAAGGTCCGTGAAAGGCTCTAATAAAATAGCGACGCAGTAATTGTTGCCTTTTACGGCGTCGGAATAATTTATAGGAGTGTTGGGAGTAGTTTTGGGGCGCTTGCCTCTACCACTGTCCCTTGGTGATATGGTGTCATCCGGGCGGGACCTTTTGGCCGGTTTAGAGTGGCTAGGAGCCTCTCCTACACTTTTCGCGGCGTTTGTGGTAACGCCCTTGCCACCTCGTTTGCCACGTGTACGCCTAGCTTTCCTGCGTTGTGGGTTAACAACACTAGAGACAGGTGCGACTAATGGCGCTGAGAGCACTCTCGCAGGGCCGGGCGTCCCTGCAGCGTGGCTTTCGCCAGTGCGCTGAGACGTCCCACCGTGCACAGGAGTGCTCTCTGCAGCCGTAGTACGCTCCTGTCTAGCCGCCGCACGAGCTTTTGCTCGTTTGGTTGCACTAGGCGGTTTATGTACCTTAGTTTTGGTTTGGCTCTTTTTAACGACCACCTTCCAAATTGGCTCCTCAGTGGAGGGCGTAGGGGTGATCGTCGGCATTGCTGCCTTAAGAGCGGCCATGTCGATGTGTTTTGGCGCAGCCGTGGGCGCTGCCGGAGTAATTGGCGCAGTCATACGCGCAGCCGTGATATTTGGCGCAGCCGTAGACGCAGCCGTTGAGTTGGGCGCAATTGAAGATGCAGCCTGGTTGATATTTTTATCCTTTTTTGGAGCCATGGTAATAAATGTTAATTATTCATCCTCAGCAGCGTTCCACCCTCCTTGGAGCCCTCAGATGGGGACGCACCATACATGGCATGTGTATGGTCGCCAGAACTGCTCTGAGGATATAGGCCTCCACCCTGACAAGTAACGGGCCGAATTCGAGTTGCCAAGTGAGACGGAGCCAGCTGTGAGCAAAGGGTAACCCACGCCTTACTCCGGTGCTCGGAACAGATCATAAAAAGTAACTGAAATGACTAGCAGTCCGCTCCCCTATTCTTTAGATTCATGTTGAATCTCAATCAACAATGATCCTAACAGTTAATATATCGAAGGAACAATAATGATTACATTTAGTGTATAACAGTAATATTAGTAGTCAACCTATAAAGGTCGATGTGTGTATGCTTGTTCTTATGGACTCCAAAATGCTGGACCCATTACGATAAAATTTTGGTGAATTGTTGTGCACACACCAGGGTAGATTTAAAACATTAAATACTGCGAGCCACTCGCGGCTCGCGCACCGCGCACCCTCGATGTTCACGCGGGCGAAGCCGCAGGTAGGTCTTGCATAGTATAAATTACTCGACTGATTTTTTCAAATCGGTATAATTAATTCTTAAGCGTTTCAAAAAGTTACTCGCGTTTAATTGATATGTTACATACTTAAAATAATATGGACTCATGCATTCCACAGAACAGAGAAGGAGTTTTAATTCTTTTAAAATACGTAGTACCGGTACAGAACATATGGCCGTTGAGACGGTAAAGTTATCGAGTGGCGACCGCGCACCGGAAGACGTAGTGTAGGTAGGCCTCCGACCGGTAGACAGAAAACCTGGTGAAGGTCGCGGGAAGCGTTTGGATGCGGGTAGCGCATCGTTGTGGAAATCCTTGGAGAGGCCTTTGTCCAGCAGTGGACGTTTTTGGACTAATATGATGATGACGTCGTATCTGTCTCCTTATTATTGTGTGCTTAACCAGGGCCGTTTTAGACCTGGAATTTTTATTTTAGGGCCCCATACCATATAAGACATTTGGAAAACGGAAGCGCCTCATCAGTAATATACCTAAATCCTTACTTAATATTATAAATGTGAAGCTGTGTTTGTTTGTTACCTTTTCACGCTTCAACGCCTTGACCAATCTTTATGAAATTTGGCATGCAGGTAGCCTGTGTCACGAGGAAGGACATATGCTACTTTTTATCCCGTGAAAATAGCATAGCCCGATGCAGTTCCTGAGGGAACAGAAAATATACCCTTTTTTGGTTAATTTCTTTAACATCGCAACGGAACAATAGACTGTGTGATTTTTTGCACAGAGATGGTTGAAGGGGTGGGAAATGACATGATTTATTAATAAGCTTATTCTGAAATAGTTCCCGAGGGATCTGGAGAAAAGTCACGTCCACGCTCGCGAGCCGCTTGCGGCTCGCGCACGGCGCACCCTCTAAGACAGTCATAAAAACTATGTCCACGCGGGCGAAGCCGCGGGCAAAAGCTAGCAACACAACATAAATACTCGCTCGTAATAACAAGACACGATTCAGCATTTAGCTTTTTCCTAAACATTTCCTTCCAGCCGTAAATCCGCGGGAGTTCCAATAAACAACTAGCGCCATCTGGCGGCGACGGGCGGTTATTACTTGCGCGAATAAATCACAGCTCTGACACTAGAGGGCGTGGAAACTGGGGCGATATATCTTGAAGAAAAAGGAGAACGTCGGGAAAGATGGTGTTTATGAGATTGAGGGTAGTTGGAGTTGGCAAGAAGGCAGCAGGTGGTTCAAGGGGGATTTGGATATTAATCTGTGTAATGTATGGGGATGGGGTGTAAAATATTTGGTTTTTGTCATTTTCATATATTATAGGTAAATATAATTAAAGTTGTCAGGTAAATTAAATTAAGATTGAAAATGCAAATTATACCTATAAAAATTACATTAGACAGAAAATTCAGAGCTTTTAAAAATTCTTATTTATGATTTTGTTTTTAAAAAAATTACCTACCTACCAAAATTTTCCCCATTTTTTTCCAAATTGCATTAATATTATAATGGGTGTAACAAAATTGGTGTAAGTCCCGTTAACTGGGGGTTCTACTAATCATACTGAACAACTTTCCCCAAGGAAGCCATAGTCAATTCAAAAAAAAATTGGACCCACAAAATTGGTCGATCAGCTGATCGATTTGTATGAAGACTTTTTTTTTGAGTTTTCAGCAAAGTCGTAGAACAAAAGTTGTTCAGTATGATGAGTAGAACCCCTAGTTACCGGGACCTACACCAATTTTGTTACACTCTGTATATAGGTAGTCACATTTGTTTGTATAATACTTACTAATATTATAAATGTGAAAATGTGTTTGTTTGTTTGTTACCTTTTCACGCTTCAATGCCTTGACCAATCTTAATGAAATTTGGCATGCGGGTAGCCTGTGTCACGAGGAAGGACATAGGCTACTTTTTATCCCGTGATAATAGCATAGACCGATGCAGTTCCTGAGGAAACTGAAAATATACTCTTTTTTGGTCAATTTATTTTACATCGCAACGGAACAATGTGTGATTTTTTGCACAGAGATGGTTAAGGGGGTGGGAAATGACACGATTTACTAATAAGCATATCGTGACATAGTTCCCGAGGGATATGGAGAAAATTCATGGCGCACCACGCACCCCTAAGACAGTCACAAAAACGATGTCCACGCGGGCGAAGCCGCAGGTAAAAGCTAGTAAATTAGATAAATCTGAAGTGTAATGCTAAAAGTTATTTAATCTTCCAAATCGATCGAAATTGTTCCAACATCTGACACTAGGCGAAATATCCCATAAATAAGTCCTTTAATTTCCGCAAAAACCACCCTTGAATATCATCGTATTCCCACTTTAATATTATTCAAGACCTCTACCCCAGCCATTACATCTTCTACCCCGTTCATTGCACCCTTACACTCTCGAGTACACAATGGGCCATCGCTAGACCACATGTGGCGTCTGTCCTTTGTCGCGGCAGTGTGTGGTGTGTGGTGCGGGTGCGGGCTATGAAGAGCCGGGATTTATATTGCGGCGGAATGTAAATAGAGGTTAATTTAACAATTTTAGTGATGAAAGGAGGATGTTTAATGGCAAGGGTAAATGCTATGGTTAATAGGAGGGAAAGGCTTTAGTATATGAAGAAAGACTGGTGGAATGTAAGAAAGAACTGAAATATTTCAGAAGGATTAATGACGAACTGAAGGATTAAGGGGGATAGGGGGGGGGGGGGGGGGAAGGGAGGGGGGGGGGGTTGAATGGCAAAGTGCTAGCGAAGCGTCCGTAAATTTTCAATATTATCTGACTACATGATCTCATTACTCGTGTATTTAGAGTAATTATACGCCATCGCCAGCTTAAATGGCGTTACCACGTCTATTTGGCTGTTGGAACACTAGGGCGTTATAAAAACAGTGATTTGCAGATTGTTCAAAGGGGTTTGAAAATTTTTGTATGGAGACTGGCATACTGGAGTCCGCCATATATTTTTTTTAAATGACTTTGCATTTTGAGACCTATATATTTGGATAGGGAACATACATACTAACAAAAAATATCATGTAACATAGTGTTCTAAAACGTCACGTTACGGAGAGAATTGAATATATATATTCTTTAATAATTTTGATTATTTTTAACTTCTATATTATCTCAGAAAAGTGACACTTAAGGACAAAATGTTACATGACATTTTTTGTTCTCCTAGAGGTCCTCTATCCAAAAATACAGGTAAGATTGTGCGACGCCATTTTGAAAAAAAAAAACAAAATTGCGAATGCTCAGTATGCCAATAGCTTTCAAACCCCTTTAAAATTTCAGCAGTTTTTCTATTCATTTCTTGGCTACCTTCTTTTGCCTTATTATTCGTCTAACTACATAAAAATCTGATGGATTCTCTAAGTTACGCGTAGGTTGTTGAAAGGTACTCGAGGTAGGTACCTACTTTGCTTCTACGTTTGTACAATAAACCCAAGTTCTTTGATGGCAGTCTTTCTGCCGCGTATTTCTACAACATTAATCACGGGGCAATACTTGAAGAGGGGTCACAGTTTTAATACCCGCGGTTTTTGATTTCATGCTCAGGTGGTTCCCGAGGAGGGCATTAGAGATTTGTGAGGTGTGAAATGCAGAGTGGAATGAGATAAGTTTTCACGGCTTTTCAACATTATAATCACCGTATCTACTTAATGAAAACCTTTGAAGTGTAGCAACTACATTACAGGGTCATGCTGAAATACCTGAAAATTATTTAAGAGGGGGTTCATTTCATGAAACTGAACAGTTTTCATCCAACAACCTTTACTATATTCGTGAACAACTTTTGGACTTGAATTGACCAGTTACTAGCGAACTTTGTACGGCAGGTAATTTTTTTTTGCGAATTGCCAATTCAATACAGGCTCCTTGGGGGAAAATTGATCAGTATCATGAGCTGAAACCCAACTGAAATATTTTTTATCCAGTTTATTCCAGAAGGACCCTATACACTTATTGACGTCAACGCGACGCGTAAAATTTATCTGGGTACACGGGAGCAAGTGAAACTTTTATTACATCGTCTCAAACTTTTCCGTCTGTGTGTTGCATGTCGCGTGACGGTCGGCTGCGGAGTAGGGATAAAGTGAAAGGCACTCGTCAGAGCAGCCATGATCGTTTCGTGCTCTGTAAATGTCTATAATGTGAATAAAAGTTTCACTTGCATTTTGTTTCATCACACAGTCCTTTTTTTTAATAATAAGCATATGAAAATACAAGCATCTACTTACTTATCTACCCAAACTTATTACGCTGACATAGTGTTAAACGATCAAGTCACTCGTTTTCTTTTATTCACTTAGACTTGGATCTTTATTTATCTCACTACTTTTTATGCCCAAGTAATCTTAATATCAATAAATTTTAATTTATATTGTATGTGTTCTTACAAAGATTATTTTAGTTTTTTTTAAATCTGTCAAAAGACGGTGACAGTGTCTAAGTTAATCTAATCCTATTATGAAACTTCGTAAAAATAACAAACCAAAAGTGTTTTATTTTTTTGCTCTTTTAAAAGCTTTTACTGAGTTTTACCTGTCCTGGTGTCTGTAATGAAATCTTGCAAGTTAAATTTGACCCACTTCCCGGTTTCCGATCGAGCTGAAATTATGCATGCATATGTATATCGCGTGACAATGCAATATTGAAAGCGTGTACCTAAAACTTTTTAGGTTTTTGAAATTATTTAAAACCCTAAAAGTATGTAAAATATGGAGTTAACTTTCAGTTAAGAGTGGCGAGCCCACCCGGACGCGAATAATGCCTCATTTACACACGGAATGGAGAGTTGAGTGTAATACGATGTCACGGAGAAATGCGGAAGGAAATCTCAAAGAATTTTAATAATAAAAGTTTTATCTCTGAAAAGTAAATGGTGAGGAGAGAATTTAATGAAAACGAAGAGAGTTATTGCGGTACAGTCGTTTTGAATTCAACTCAGAACTGAAAACTTTTAAGACAACAGTTTGATAATGATAACCAGACGTAAAGGATGGTAATAAGTGTCTGAGGCCCACCTCACGGTAATGTAACTACATATATAGGGTCTTAACAAAGGTATGCACTTATTTTTAACTGGAACTTGTACTCATGAAACTGAACAACTTTCCCCAAGAAACCCATGGACAATTCGCAAAAAAATTTTTGGTCTTCCATACAAAGTTTGCCCGCCAGCTGATCGATTTGCATGGGAAGTCCAAACACTTTTTTGCGAATGGTCCAGGGGTTTCTTGGGGAAAGTTATTCAGTTTCATGAGTACAAGCTCCGGTTAAAAATAAGTGCATACCTTTGTTAAGATCCTGTATACAGGATGTAACAAACTTGGAGCAATACTCGTTAACTGATATAGTTCAGTTCATTTTAACCACCTCCGTGGCGTAATGGTTAGTCCATTAGCTTTACACGCGGAGGCCGCGGGTTCGATTCCCAACGGGAAGAACTTTGTAAGACTCGGTTTGGTTGGTGGTAGGAGATTTTCATAGTTTGCCTGGCTAGTTACCATTAACTTATCTTGCCGCCAAACATCAGTGTTAACAGCATTGATGTGTTCCGGCTTGAAGATAAGATAACCAGATCCCCATTGCGTTGGGGAATCTTCGTAAGCCCGCTTCCATCTTCGGCATCATCGTCACTTACCATCAGGTGAGATGATGCCAAGGACTTATCAATTGTGGATAAAAAAAACCGGCCAAGCGCGAGTCAGAACCGCACACATAGGGTTCCGTACCATC
Source organism: Coleophora flavipennella (assembly GCA_947284805.1). Lineage (NCBI taxonomy): Eukaryota > Metazoa > Arthropoda > Insecta > Lepidoptera > Coleophoridae > Coleophora > Coleophora flavipennella. Next base: position 18,088,988 of record OX369265.1, read on the forward strand.
ATACTAGATAGCGATAGTTACTCCACGTTTAAAAAAAACTCATTTTTTGTATGGAGACATTCACTCTTTCTAATTTTTAGTATTTGTTGTTATAGCGGCAACAGAAATACATCATCTATGAAAATTTCAACTGTCTAGCTATCACGGTTCATGAAATCTAGCCTAGTGACAGACGGACAGACAGACGGATGGACAACGAAGTCTTAGTAATTGGGTCCCGTTTTTACCCTTTGGGCATGGAACCCTAAAAACTGAATAACGAATATTGTATGCAGGCCAATTGTCTTGGGAATTGTTTAAATAAGTACGATTTCATGAAAAAAGTTGCATAGTATGATAAGCAGAATACCCCGTTAACGGGTTCAACGACAATTTTGTTCTACCCTGATAACGGCGCACAGGAGCGTTTCGACTCTTTGACGATACTTCCGAGACCTTTATAAGTAGATCTTCTTTTTCTTATCGTTTGACACGATTACCCCGCGTTGTACAAGACGTAGAACGGAGGTTGCCTAGTGTTGCACTAAGTGTCACCAGCGGTCACACCTAAGGCAGGTTTACACCTACGGACGTGTGCAACGCGACCTTCGTACACATCTTGGAATCAGATGCGTAGGTTTCCTCGCGTTGTTTTCCTTCACCGGCACCCTTAAAGCAATAGGCAGGAGGGTTGTCGATTCTTGGTCGTTACTTCTGAAACATTTTTTGCTCTGCACTATGAAGGGCTTACCAATTATCGCACTGTCACTCCGAGGGTTCCGTATCACCGCAACTCTCCACATAACTACATAGTATAATGAAAATGACACCTATTCACATTAAAAACAAAAGACATCAACGCGAGCGAAAAAAATATGCATTTTGTCATTCAGTTCGGACTCCCTAGCGCGACGTACGACTCTTACTTGGCCGATTTTTATTATTTGTTGTGTTACTTCGGTATTCGCATCAAGTTTCACGCTTGTATGTATCTGTGGTCGACTAAGGCCCGATCGCCCTAATTCAGGGTAGGCTCGAGCCCCTCGGTGGGGACGTATATATGAGCTGATGTGATGATGATGGTGTATTACCGTTTTTACGATAGAGCTAAATCAAAAATACCTTTAAAGACCTATAAAAAATACGTTTTTTTGTATGGAGACCCCTATTTTTGTTTTCCTATTTTCTGGTTTTTAGAGTTTTTTGTTATAGCGGCAAGAGAAATACACATTCTGTAAAAACTTCAACCGTCTACCTATAATGGTTCATGTAATACAGCCCGCTGACAGCGGAGGCTTAGTAACAGGGTCCCGTTGGTCACCCGCTGGGTGAACGGGACCCTAAAAAAGGAATATACTTAATCTGAACAACATGTTTTTAAATGAGTAAGATGGCGTACATAATGAACAACAATTCATTAACAGAAACCATTCTCGTAAAACCTAATTAGTTAAATAAGCAAAAATAACTCCAAAGTCAACTGGAAAAATTAAAAGTTTAGCCATTAGTAGAGCTTGCACTCGCGGGGATTCAAACCCAGGAACGATAATGATTGCCGGGAGTTTAATTACTGCACTTGAGCGCCTCGAGCTCGAGGGGCGAAATGTAATGAAATCAAGTAGGAGTCCTTTTTATCAAGTTTTTCTCAGGAAAAGGAAAGTTTAGGCTAATTCTTTATATACGAAAGAAGTCTTGAGTTTTTATTGAAGGTATTGCTGGCAAGCTCAAACCATGAAGGGAATAAGTGGACCCCACTGCACAAGGAAGGTTTGACTCATCATAATCTATTTACACAATATGTACATTTATAAGCAAAAATATAGTTTTAGAGGCATACACAATTATATTTATAAGAACAAAGACTACTTTGTTTCGCACTGAAATAGTACGTAAGTAGTACGTAGTTGTGGCCAAGGCTTGTATATAGTACTTTTCCCAATTAATGCGCGGAAATTATAACATCAATAATTACCTACTTTTCAAAATCAATGACGAACAACGAACAACAGTAATTTTTCACGCGTCAAAGTGTTCATTTGTTTTTTTTTTCAATCAACAGCGTTCTATTTGCTAGTCAGTTCAAAATTTAAATAACATAGGATTTATTTGATGACAAAACTTGTCTGAAATCTGACCATTTTTTTAAATAAATAATTTCCATTCAAAATAGATGATCCCTAACCTAGTCAAATAATATGCTAATTTTATGTCTATCAAACACCCACTAGCTTCTTAGCTTCTAGCTTCTTGGTACCCAAAATACGTGAACTGGTTGAGATAGATCAGTTGAGATAGATCAGTTGGTTGATGGTGACTGTACTTACAATCCGTGGATGACAGAACTTTGGGATTTTCCCTACGCTCAAAACAATATGTTTTTCTGTCAGATAACGACTGTAACACACACATTATATTAGTCATGTGAATTCCCGAACTAAAAATATGTAAACATAAAACTTTTTAGATAAGAGTGGTCGGCATAGGTACATCGCATTTATTAAGGAAAACCAGACTTCAATAACAAGAGATAAATAACTTACGTGGACATTTGATAGTTGTTTGAAAAACGGTCTTAAAAATATGCAATTTAAAAGTAAAAAGGACCCTAGGTCAGTCGGGCCAATGGAGAAAGAAAAGATAAGCGAGAGAGAGGACCTACTTGGAATCTGAAGATTGTCTGAAAATTTCATCGAAATCGGTCCAGCCGTTTTGGAGTCTATAAGGAACATTTTTTTTTCCTTCACATAACACAGAGATAGACTGGATTCAAGTGCTAATAACTACAGCCTCCCTGATATAATAAAAGGATTTGAATGTAAATCACATGTTAAACGCTCATAAGAATTAGAAATGATTTGAACGATTAAAAATTATTCAAAATGATTACAAATCAAATCATTTTTAATCCTTTTTAATGATTTTGTTTAATCAGGGCTGTGATTAAAATAACTAAAAAAGAGATTATAAGGTTTTCTTATTTGTTTACTTAGCTTAAGTAATAAAAATATGTATCGTTTATTTAAGTAAATAAACTTTAAACAAAAAAAAATGTTATGAGAAAGTGGTAGCCCTAGTTTTGATAAGCATTGCTATTTAAACGGAGACGGAGGGTCGAAATGATTCATATTGTTGCAACCATTCCGGTCAAATGGAGTCCCAAAAAAAAAAATGTATCAATTGTGGCCGAAGTTACGACTTTAGCCCTTTTTGGAGGTGGTGCAGAGACTGCGGAATAAATAAATTTATCGAGGAGGAGAAGAAAAAAAAAAAAAAATAAGTGTTAATCTTCCGTTCACACATCATGAATTTCGTGTCTAACATTTTTTTTGGTGTTTGTCTAAACGTACTATCCTCATAGATAGCAGTGAGAAGCCAGTGCTGTCGTTAGCTGGTAAAGATATTGAGTAAGTTAGTATTCTCAAGAACCTGGAAGCTATTATCGATCCGACTCTGCAATGATCTGAGAACAACCGGACTATACGCTGTTATCGCCGATTCCGGGTACATCAATGTACAAGAGCTCTTTTCTTGTCCTTGGAGTTGCTTTCTGGAACTTTGTGCCACCTGCTGTTTCAACTGCTGCTTCCCTGGATGAATTCAAGACGATGCTACAACCACTTACTTGCTATTGAGCAAGCTAAGTCGCGAGTGCATAGTTTCTGGTGTGTGATGTGCTGGTAGGGCTGTCAAGTGTTATATGATACAATACTTTTTGTAAATCGTTTTGTTTCTGTTTTTTTAAATGCCATGAGTTTTATATTATTTTTGTCTTTATTTTAAAAAAAAAGGTTGAGCTAAAGCTTTTGTATTTTGTAATGATAAAGCCTACTCGAGGGTAAGCAGGCTAAAATCTTAAAATATTAAAAATTTTAAATACAGAACATAATTATAAAAAGCGTCTGATTATGGAATCTATGTAAATGGAGAGGCATCAAGATTTAATTAATAAAAGGAAAGATACAGAAACCATAGATAAGATCTACCATGATTTAATTAAATTAAAATAATCTTTAAAAAGTACCGTTGTTACACTTTCTTGGTTAATTAGTTGGAAATTTAAATTTGCGTTTGTATTCATGTAATTTCAAAATTTGTAATTGTAAGTGTCTTTTAAACTTTATGATTATATTTATGTAGTTCAAAATTGACAACCCTGGTTATCTGGGTAGGTGATTTGAATGACTGACTGTATAATTTGTAATATTACCAACTGTACATAAGACCAGTGTTAGCACACGGTTTTGGCTGTCAGTTGACCAATAATAAGATTTATGAACGCATTGTTCATGTGACTTTATAATTTCTTAATATTATAGTGTTTTTTAACTAACGTTAAGATAATTAAAGTTAATGAATTAATTAATTAAGTTACATAGTTGGACTCACATGAGTTTATTTATTTTAATATGGTTCCAAATTTAACGGACAAAACAGGTTATAAGTATTCACCGCTATAACCTGTCCTCAGAACATTTTTTTTTGTTTAAAGTTTATTTACTTAAATAAACGATACATATTTTTATTACTTAAGCTAAGTAAACAAATAAGAAAACCTTATAATCTCTTTTTTAGTTATTTTAATCACAGCCCTGATTAAACAAAATCATTAAAAAGGATTAAAAATGATTTGATTTGTAATCATTTTGAATAATTTTTAATCGTTCAAATCATTTCTAATTCTTATGAGCGTTTAACATGTGATTTACATTCAAATCCTTTTATTATATCAGGGAGGCTGTAGTTATTAGCACTTGAATCCAGTCTATCTCTGTGTTATGTGAAGGAAAAAAAAATGTTCCTTATAGACTCCAAAACGGCTGGACCGATTTCGATGAAATTTTCAGACAATCTTCAGATTCCAAGACGGTCCTCTCTCTCTCTTATCTTTTCTTTCTCCATTGGCCCGACTGACCTAGGGTGCACGGAGAAAAAAATATCGTCAGAATAACTATTCAAAGTTTATAGTTAAATTAGTTAAAAGACGTATCGTTAATATAGCCAACTGTTTCGTCAAACTAAGGATCTGTATCGCTGAATTGGCTATACAGATCCTCAATTCTAGAAAACAGTTGACTACATCAACGATACGTCATTTAACTAATTTAACTATAACTTTGAATAGTTATTCTGACTATATTTTTTTCTCCGTGTGCTTTTTATATTAATAATATGTATGTTGCAGTCGTTATCTAACAGGACAAAGTATTATTTTGAGAGTAGGGAAATTCCGACGGAAGTACGGTACTGCTATTGGTATCTGGCAATTGCATGACACCACCTCGTGGTCAAATAATATAAGTAAAATAGTCTTTTTCTTTCTAATTTAGAGGTAAGGGTTAATTTTAAGGGTCTTAGGAAATGAAAATGTAAAAAAAAATACATAAAAGTTATGCAAATTTAAAATATGCGACATTAATACCGTAGATAAGTTTATATAGTTCAGGATCGTGTATAAAGATATGCATAGAGCTACTGTTTCGTAATTAATGTTTTACTTAAGAAGAAATAGGTCATAGATATAATTATAGAGTAATTTAGGTTTCTTCTTTGTTTGCTAGTGAAAACTGCCAATGTTTTTATGTTATTATTTATTATCTCGAGTTGTAAAAAGATTTCTTTGTTTCTGAAACTTTATATGTGTAATTAGACATTATCTTCATTAAGTTTTTATAGAGTGTATAGACTTCCTTTGTGACATTTGATGTGTATTTTCGTTCATTCTCTAAAAAGCTACAAAATTTGCGAACTAGTCACAGATTTGTAAGCTCTCAGATACCATAAAATTCACTATTTATCAACCATTATGATTCAGCATAGAACGATAGCCATCCAACACATTAAATGGTCATTCTTTAGCGCCTACATGTTTTAGAATATCAAAATCCACTGAATATATGTTATGAACCTGATGTGATGTCTTGTTTACGAAAATGCCATTACTCAGCCATAATAAATCATTTCGGATAACATCTGTGTTTCATTTAACGCTCCCTGTACAATTATAAACAGTGCGCATGGTTAAATTTTTTATAAGAATTTTCTAGTTGTTTTCTTCTAATCTTTTGATGCGCACTCACAGAAAATCTCGTCGAGTTTAGTTAAGTCCTTACTTTTGGATCCGAATAAATTCTGAGTAAAACCTTTGATAAGCTACCTCCTTGGATGCCATGTTTAGAAGTAGAATATAGTTTCATTTTTAAATTAGGTATACGACTCATATGAGTTTACATAGTAATTTATTTGGCCACTAAACACGACAGATATGAATTTCATACAACTTTTACCGGCCGCTGCTTGCATGTATTTGGCCAGTACAGTAATTTCAATTTACCACCTCGAAGAAGGTTGCCTCAAATTTCCAAGCATGTTTAAGAAAAACATCATTAGGTACGAATAATTTGATGACAAGCGTATAATGGTATAATGCTTATCCCACACCATATCAAACCAGTAAACACATGCCATACTATCGGACCAGTTTTAGGGTTCCGTACCCATCAAAGGGTAAACACGGGACCCTATTACTAAGCCTCCACTGTCCGTCCGTCCGTCTGTCTATCTGTCTGTTTGTCCGTCCGTCCGTCTGTCAGCAAGCTGTATTTCATGAACCGTGATAGCAATGATATATTTACATTATAACCTGTTATTTTTTTAGGTAGTATATAGGAAAATATTCTCTTTCCATAGAAATTATTGAATATTCTGCTATTGTGGAGTAGGTTGTCTCAAATTTTGTTTTCTTGTATACAGTTGCAGGTTACAAGTGTGTAAGTCAAATAGATTTTAAGTTACAGGTAGGTCGAAAGTAGCCCGATATGGTTCGTGTAATATATCTTACGGCCGGTGTCGCCTTTTTCTTTTCGAACTTGCCGGACACACTGCCTGTGTCTCGGTCCGCGCATGTTGCTACTAATATATAGGGTGACTTTTAATTAGTTCTTGATAGCAAAGGATATGCATGTACTGGTGATTACAAACAACTTTCCCAAAGAAACAATGTGACAAATATGAAAAAAAGTTTTGGTCCTTGTTACATTTTTGCCGATTTAATAACTTGTTATGTATCGGGGTCCAAATATTTTTTTTCTGATTTGACGTATAGTTTCTTTGGGAAAGTTGTTTGTAATCACGAGCACATTCTTATACTTTGCTATCAAGAACTAATTAATAGTCACCCTATATATACTTTGTCCCACTGCCACTTAAGGGTTAACTGGAGGGACGAAATCCCATACAAACGTACTTTCGTTTTAATTTCGAAACCATAAAACTCATCGTATTCAAATTTTTTAGAAGCATTAAGATGATAAATATCTAGATCTGTAATTAGTTTTGGTTCGAAAATAATAAACAAAAAAAAAGTTATAGCAACTTAAAAAATTTGCCCTTTTTATCGACGAAATCGAGTAATATAAGTAACTTTTTTTTTGTTTATTATTTTCGAACCAAAACTAATTACAGATCTAGATATTTATCATCTTAATGCTTCTAAAAAATTTGAATACGATGAGTTTTATGGTTTCGAAATTAAAACGAAAGTACGTTTGTATGGGATTTCGTCCCTCCAGTTAACCCTTAAGTTTAGCAATTCTGAGAGCTATGTCGGTTACTTTGGTTCTCTTACGGAGCTATGTCTCCTCGTTTCTGATTCGATCACGCAGAGAAATTAAGTGGCAGTGGGCAGGGCACATTGCTCGTAGAACAGATGGCCGTTGGGGCAGTAAAGTTCTCGAGTGGCGACCACGCACCGGAAAGCGTAGTGTAGGCAGGCCTCCCACTCGGTGGACCGATGACCTGGTGAAGGTCGCGGGAAGCCGCTGGATGCGGGCAGCGCAGAACCGGTCGTCGTGGAGATCCTTGGGGGAGGCCTATGTCCAGCAGTGGACTTCCTTCGGCTGATATGATGATGATGATATACTTTGTCCGCGCGTAAGCCGCCATGTTTTTCTTTGCAGACCTAGGATCTTTGTTAGTACATATTTTTCAGGATCGAAATCTTTTTAACTCTTTATTACCTACTATGTAACCTTTGTCAGTAATTATTTTCAAAATTAGTTTAAGAATGATTTTTATTTTTTTAATTTTTTCCGCGCAAGTTTGTTGAAAAACACGAAATTCGTCCTTACGTCTCTCATTACCCTCTTGGCTTCATGACAGCCCGAAACGAATATATCCAACATAAGATTAATCAAAAAAACCGGCTAAGTGCGAGTCAGAACTGCACACATAGGCTTCCGTACCATCATACAAGATGGCGCTTATACAAAGGGTTCTGTACCATCATACTAGATGCCGCTAGTTTCTTCACGTTTAAAAAAACACGATTTTTGTATAGAGACCCCCCCTTAGTATTTTCACTTTTTCTAATTTTTTTGTATTTGTTTTTACAGCGGCAACCGAAATACATAATCTGTGAATATTTCAACTGTCTAGATATCACGGTTCACGAAATACAGCCTGGTGACAGATGGACAGACAGACAGACGGACGGACAGCGGAGTCTTAGTAATAGGGTCCCGTTTTTACCCTTTGGGTACGGAACCCTAAAAAGCACAAGAGCTGCTTCATGAAACTAAAAATAATATATTTTACAAGCTAGTATTTAAAAATATATTTAGTGTACGGTTTGCTCTCATTAGAAACTGGACCGAGTTTGTGTAGGAAAGAGGATATACAGTGACCAGTACAATGGGCGATAAAGCGTAGCCACGATCAACACGAGCTGGACAATGCAGTGACCAGTACAATGGGCGATAAAGCGTAGCCACGATCAACAGGAGCCGGACAAAACAGTGACCAATACAATGGGCGATAAAGCGTAGCCACGATGAACACGAGCTGGGCAATACAGTGACCAGTACAATGGGCGATATAGCGTAGCCACGATCAACACGAGCTGGACAATGCAGTGACCAGTACAATGGGCGATAAAGCGTAGCCACGATGAACACGGGCTGGACAATACAGTGACCAGTACAATTGGCGATAAAGCGTAGCCACGATTAACACGAGCTGGACAATATAGTCACCAGTACAATGGGCGATAAAGCGTAGCCACGATTAACACGAGCTTGACAATACAGTGACCAGTACAATGGGCGATAAAGCGTAGCCACGATCAACACGAGCTGGATAATACAGTGACCAGTACAATGGGCGATAAAGCGTAGCCACGATCAACACGAGCCGGAAAATACACAGCTTAAGCGTGGAGGAATACCATTATTAGGTACTCCATGGCCTAAAATAATTTCTGAGCCTTACGCACCGGTTTCTGCGAATATTCCTTGAAAATTGTTGAACTGTTAGAACTAGTTAGCGCAGCTTAGGAGTATTTTTACGTCGTGAATGTATTTTACGAAGTGATTTAAGTTTCAATTATCGAATCATCATCATGCCTATCAGCCGAAGGACATCCATTGCTAAAGAAAGGCCCTCCCCCAAGGTTGTGGAATTATTTTCATAAAGTAATAAAAATACTGTATATTTAATCCTAAGGTTAGCTTGTTAAGGATTCCGTATTCCAAAAGGAATGTAAAACGGAACACTGTCTTCTGCGTGTCTGTCTGTCCATCTGTCACAGCCAATTTCCTCCGAAACTGCTGGACTGATTGAGTTGAAAATTGATAGACATATGTAACTCAGTGACCTAGACGGACGTGTACGGTACACACTAATTAATTTACACATGGGGGATACTTTTGAGGGGTTAATTAGAAAATTAAAAAAGGGCTTGTGATAATCTAAAGTAATTTTTTTTTGTAATGTAAAAATAAATAGTTTTGAAGTAATTTAAGAAAACAGTTCAAAATGGACCATTTCCCCCACCCCTTATTTTCGAAACTACGAGGCCTAAAAAATACTGAAAATAATGATTTACCGAAAGATTACAAGGAAATCCAATAAGCAGTCTTTGGTATTTAAAGTAGTACATAATATAGGAAATTTCTCAATTACAAAGGTACAGAAGAACCCTCTAGACGCGAGTTTAACTCGCACGTGTCCGGTCTTTTATATCAAAGATTGGTAAGCCCTTGGCATCATCAAAGGAATATTCGAAAAAAAAAACTTAGCATAAAATCCAAATTCTAAACCAACAATTAATTTTCTTCTTATCGTGTGTGGCACAATTAATCGTTTTATCCAAGGGATAGACGGCGGTTGCCTGGTGTTGCACTTATCATCACGCGCGATCACGTGTCGTGTAGGGCATTTAGATTTACACCTACGGATGTGTGCAATGCGAACATTTAATCAGACAACAGAAAACGTAACGCAAAGCAAATAATATCCCAAATTTTGCGCAAGTTCAGCACAACACACAAAACGGCCAGGTTTCACAAAAATAAAAGGAAGTAAATATTAAAACAGGGACCCGTTGGCGGTGTATCAATTGGCACAGACAGAGGGTCCCGTATGATTTATGTGGCCCGGGATTAAAATGTTACCCCCACCCCAGCTAGGGCGAGCCGTGTTAGGGTGGGGTTGCAGGGTAGCGGAGCGGGTAGCGAGTGTAATAAGCAGGACAAATGAAAAATTATGTCTTCAAAATATGTACTAATATTATAAAGGCTTCCATCTTCGGCAACATCGTCAATTACCACCAGGTGAGATGTAGTCAAGGGTTTACCAATTGTGAGTAAAAAAAAAGGGGAAAGTTTGTGAGTGTGTATGTTGGTTACTACTTCACGCAAAGGCCACTGAACAAATCTGGCTGAATTTTGGTAGGTAGACAGATTAGGACCTGGATTAACACATAGGCTACTTTTCTTCACGCTCATAGAAACGTTGTCCACGCGGGTGACGCCGCGGGAAACAGCTAGTGGGTTCATAGTTTCAACACTTCAAATGTATCTTTATTCATTTTTAGGGTTCCATGCCAAAGATAACGGAACCCTATTGCTATGGCTACGCCGCCGCTGTCCGTCCGTTTCCGGTCTGTAAAGGGCTGTATCTTTTGAACCGTAATAGGTAGCCAGGATTTTTTTATAGGAAATGTTCTAATGTGGCGCATTTCCTTATAATAAAGAAAAACTGTTAACAAGTAAAACAACAAATTATAAAAACCGGCCAAGTGTGAGTCGTACTCGCTCTTAGGATCCCGAACTGAATGAAACACTTTTCTTCTTCGATATTATAGTATTATAGTATAGTGGATACTATAATACCGGGTTTTTCACTTTGTAAAGGGCTGTATAGTATACCGTACGGGTTCCAGAGCGGGCCTATTTAACTTTAACAGATAATTCATCATCATCATATCAGCCACAAATCGTCCACTGCTGGACAAAGGCCTCCCCCAAGGATTTCCACGACGACCGGTCCTGCGCTGCCCGCTTCCATCGGCTTCCCGCGATCTTCACCAGTTTTGTTTTCTACCAACCGCGTAGATGCTGGGAAGGGTCATGGATAAATTTCTCGGTGTGTAACTTTGTGCTTTGTGCCGTCCTACCTACTCTTAATACTCTTATACACTGAACCAATTTAAACCAATGATATCAGTAGCAAAAACCGGCCAAGTGCGAGTCAGAACCGCACACACAGGGTTCCGTACCATCATACTAGATGGCACTAGTACAAAGGGTTCCGTAACATCATACTAGATGGCGCTAGTACAAAGGGTTCCGTAACATCATACTAGATGGCACTAGTACAAAGGGTTCCGTAACATCATACTAGATGGCACTAGTACAAAGGGTTCCGTAACATCATACTAGATGGCACTAGTACAAAGGGTTCCGTAACATCATACTAGATGGCACTAGTACAAAGGGTTCCGTAACATCATACTAGATGGCGCTAGTTTCTTCACGTTTAAAAAAACACATTTTTTGTATGGAAACTCACTTTTTTAATTTTTAGTATTTGTTGTAAAAGCGGCAACAGAAATACATTGTCTGTGAAAATTTCAACTGTCTAGTTATCACGGTTCATAAATTACAGCCTGGTGACAGACGGACAGACGGACAGACAGCGGAGTCTTAGTAATAGGGTCCCGTTTTTACACTTTGAGTACGGAACACTAAATATGACACTGTTTTCGTCTTTGTACAAAAAAAAACAACACATTGGACGACAGTTCCCGTAGTCGTGTAAGTCACCATCGTGCAGTAACAGAAAGCTCACAGCTCACCGATGGCCGGTCACAGATAACTTTGTAAGAAGCTGCTGTTCACCACCAGCATACCGTTTTATTCGGCACCGTGCCAGCACCCTGTGTACAGTATGAAGATAAAGTCGAGTTGTCAGCCTGTACATGGCGTGTTTAAACTCTCCACGTGGAGATGCCTTTGTTAAACTGTGTCGTGTATTAATGGCCGCTGTGATTATTGCGGGAAAACAATTCTTTTAAATTAAAAACAAAACGTGTTTAAAATTAAGGCTACGGGATGTGTCCGAGTGAGTGCAGGTGGAAGGGGAAACCGAATGTTTTTATAAACTGGAGTCCACTCACCCCGAACCATCGCAAGGAACTTAGGAAATATTTGCAAAATTTATGAAAGTGAGGAGTTTAAAAGCTTAACGTGATTTTTCACAGAAATGTCAAATTGAGATAAATGGCAAAAACATTTATTTCCTAATTTAATATTGATATAATTAAGACTGTGTGGCATCATTCATTGCACGAGAAATGTCATTGGACAAAAAGTCTTTTGTATTTAAACCTGCTTTTCAAAGACAAAATACTATGGACAAAAATGATTTTTGCACGAATCGAATGATTAAAAACGACGTTGTTTATGGTCGATCATAGACTGGCATCATTAACTCAACTTTTTTAATTTTGTGACAAATCATGTTTTGTTTTTAACCTCCTCAAATATAGTAGACAAATTGATTAAATGAACGAATCTCAGAAAAACTAAAGATTTTGAGACACATTTTTTTACCATCTAAAAAATTTTTTTTTTCCTTACTAATATCATAAATGTGAAAATGTGTTTGTTTGTTAGTTTGTTGTTACCTTTTAATGCTTCAACGCCTTGACCTATTTTAATGAAATTTGGCATGCAGGTAGCCTGTGTCACAAGAAAGGACATAGGCTACTTTTTATCCCGTGAAAATAGCATAGCCCGATGCAATTCCCGAAAATATACTCTTTTTTGGTTAATTAACATCGCAACGGAACAATGGATTGTGTGATTTTTTTCACCGAGATGGAAAATGACACGATTTACTAATAAGCATATCCTGACACAATTCCCGAGGGATCTGAAGAAAATTCATGTCCACGCACCCTCTAAGTCAGTTCCAAAAACGATGTCCACGCGGGCGAAGCCGCGGGCAAAAGCTAGTAACCAATATTTATAGAGACCATTCCAATGAGCCCAACTATGCTGCGTCTGCTGCAAGTTAGGGAGGAGTTGGGTATTCTGCAGATTCCACGTGATGCTGTCGAACCAGGTCAGGGTTACAGTACTTGTTCTTCAAATATCAATAGAGTAACAGGATACGAAATTTAAAATTGATCAGACCTGTGAAAGCTGTTCACATCTCTGCATCAACTAAAAAAGAGCTAGTGATCTTCAAACGAAAGAACAGATTTCTTGAATCATAGGAACTTTCTCGATCAAATCATCGTTCAAACGAAAAACTTAAATCAAAATCGGTTTATCCATTTGGGAGCTACGATACCACAGACAGATACACCTTCAATTCAATTCAATTCAATATGTTTATTCAAAATAGGTGCAAATTACACTCTTTCTGATAGTCATAAAATAATATTAACAATATCATTTGTGAAGAATCAAGAAATAAACAATAATTAGTTAATAACGTCTAAACCAGATTATCTCATTAGAACATGAAAACAATATGACACGAAAAGTTATACATAAGAATAATTGAATGTCATTAATGCCTTTGACAAGAGTAGGCCAGCTCACACGGACAGCACCCGGTCACGAGTATAACGCGAGAGTCAGCCATCGCTCCCATCAATCATATTAGAGGGAAAGAAACGACCCGGCTCTCGATGCGCCACCATCCGCAGGAACATTTAAGTGAGCATGCTTACACAAAACATTGGCCTGGATTTAAACAGTTTTTGTTTCAGACGCAATTTTTCAGAACCTCCTTCTCAATTAAGACATTCATTCGACGAAGCCGTATCCTAGACCGAATCAATTTCCTCCTCCCCATTTCATTAGCCTCCCCTTGCTCCCCCACTCTAGCCAGCTCGACTTTCGGACCACGTTTGGTTCATTTGTATCAACTGTCTTCGTTAATAGGGCGTTATTCTTAACGGAACTTTGTGAAACCAAGATTGGGAACACGGATCAGATAAATAAGGTTGGATTGGAAATGTGCGCTGGGCAGGCGCGCCACAAGTATGGTTAGATAATCATACTTAACCGAAGCACACGGTCAAACTTTTTATTTGCGTGTGGTTGTGTGTACCTTACAGACTCTCGAAATGGTGTTGTGTCTTACACCATTTCGAGAGTTTGTAAGGTACATTGCAGCCCTGTGTTCTAAGTGTGTTTTGTTTATTAGTGTGCGCAATTCGTGTATGTATTGTTATTGCTTATGTAGTGGAGTTGATGGGTGGGAGACAGGCGGCGACGCTGATTTTCAAACAAAAGTGTCACTATTGCCAATCCAACCTTATTTATCTTATCCTTGATTGGGAGCGTGCATCTGCGCTCCCAGTGCAAAAACAAATAAAATAATATAAAAATTACATACCGTAATACTTACTTTATTTGTTTCTCGCCGTCCTGTCACAATAGACTTTAAAACCGTTTTGCCTTTTAATGGAGTAGCTCACTCTCACAAAAATTTGGCTGCGTCAGTCATATGAGAGCAACCGAGCGATGTGGTTGTTTGGTTGAGTTGCAGTCGCCGCCATAGAAATCGGTAGCTAATGAATTGATTAATTTGGACTATCCCTGTGTGTAATTCATTCTCATTTCTTTACCAAAATACATAAAAAAGTCCCTCTGGTGCAACGACTACAGTTATTGCTTTTGACCACGGCTTAGTGTGTCTTGTTCCAAGCAAGCACTGATTAATAGGTGCGGTAACGTATATGTCGTGGATTAATTAGAAAATCAGGATTATTGCGATAATCCTAGGACCATTGCAAAGATCTGGATCAATTGATTCTGAAAATACATATCACAAGAAAATCGTGACTAGTTTTTTTTTACTAAAAATTTTAATGCGTTTGACTGCAAATCACCTGATGGTAAGTGATGATGCAGTCAAGGATGGTACACGCAAACTCAAATAATGCCTATTCACTCTTGCCTTGAAGATACCGAAATTATAGGAATCGGGAAACACTGACGCAGGCAAGGAGTTTCATAGTGAAATTTAGTGAATATAATTACACTAAATAATAACTAATCGCTGTTTGGTTCGGTCAGGTTTTTTCAGTCAAAGAGGCTCTCTCGCCCTGGGTAGCAAAATGCTTCGCAGATGACGAAATCATCGGTTTTAGTCGGAGATACATAGATGACATCAAGAAGAGGCCGTGAAATTGTAAGAAATGGAGCCGATTGACAATTTACTTGTTAAAAATATACTATCACGGCTTTGACAATATGCCTGCGACACAGCAAGATCCTGAAAATAGTTATAAGATAACGAAATTTCTTCTCAGAATCAGATAATCCGGCCCCCTGCAATGTTCCTAGGCCTATCGCAAACATCCTCATTTTCCTATGATTCGGCGACATCTATACGATTATGACGCGCTGCATCAGTAAGGCACGTTCCCAGTCACCGGCAAAGGTGCATGCAGCTGTCCACTTCAATATTCAAGATATTTATTCAAAATTGAAAGATTAAAGAAACTTACTCTCCAAATTACTCTCATTCTGATAGTCATAAAATAGTGTTTACATAATTGCATTTGTAAAAAATCAAGAAATAATCAATCATTAGTTAATAACGTCAAAATCCAATCCGTGATATATAAAAAAAACAAATAATGTCATTAAAACATGAAAACAATATGACACGAGAAGTTATACATTAAAACTATTGAATGTCATGAACGCCTTTGACAAGTGTAGACCAGTTCACACGGACAGCACCCGGTCACGAGTATAACGCGAAAGTCAGCCATCGCTCCTCTCAACCATAATAGAGGAAAGGAACGACCCGGCTTTGTCTCCTTCTCAGGGCTCCTCGCTTCCACCGTTTGTTGAAGATATTTGATCCTGCGGTTGCGTTCGTATCTAACACAAGCTCATTAGACATTACACTTATATAGTCTTCGTACCTGGTCTGGTGGCATAGGCGCAAGAAGTTGGCTCTTTCACCACTTGTCCTTCTCGTTGTCGCTGGCTTTGAGGAGCCCTAACCTATGTTCTCAGGCCCTAACGTCGCTATATAGCGTACATCGCTAGGCTTCATCAGTAAATGCTCTAAGATCAGTAACATTCAGTAAGGTACGTACCCGGTCGCACGGCGCGGGCGCATGCAGCTGTCTCGCTTGGCCCCTCCCCAGTGCCTCTCGCTTCCTCTGCGCACTGAACAGTCGCAGCTCCTTCCGTTCCTCGTCTGACAGCGCGTGACAGTAGCGCACCTGGAATGCGACAAATGGAATGAATTTAGCTGTGTCGATGAGTGGAAATTGATTAATTGATATCATTAGTGAAATTTAAATCCCCGGACAAAATTGCAGTCAAATCGGAGCAACTCACTTTCGGCGACCATTTAGTTTCCCTTATTTTTATTTTTTTTAATTGCACCTAAATTCTGTCCAAGTTATACATTCAGCGGGCAGTTGACGAACGAACAATTGAATGAATTTATATCAACCATGCCTAAGAATCATTTAGGTTTAGCTTTCAAATAAAAAGCAACCGCATTGAAAGCGGTCCACCCGTTTAGGAATTGCGATGACAGGCAAACAGACATAGGCTTTAAACTTGCAACACTGCTCTTTTTGCGTCTTTTGACTGGCTATACTTTGATAGTGGTTAGCGCTCCACCATGATCAATGGCTGCACCTAATAAGTAACTATTTAGTAATCTGTGACCTAATAGTCCAAGAGTTACAATCACGGTATGGTTCCCGCCGAGGGCAAAAATATTCTTGTGAAAAACAGATTTATTTGCTTCGTGACTGTTTTATCATTATTATCATGTCAGCTGAAAGATATCAACTGCTGAATAAAGGCCTCCCTAAGGAATTCTACAACGAACGGTCCTACGCTGCCCGCATATAGCGGCTTCCCGCAACTTTCACAAGGTCGTCAGTCCACCGATTGGGAGGCCTGTACTATTTATGTATAAAAAGTAGTACTTATTTTCCCACTAACTTGTTCAGGCTATTTTGTATGGGAGGCGTATTTTTTTTCGAACTGACGATAATTGTTAATGTCACGTGTAGAAGTGACCAGTGTACACTGTACAGTTTAAGCAAGGATTTAGAAAACCGGCCAAATGCGAGTCACAATCGTACAGAAGGGTTCCGTACCATCCTACTAGGTGTCGCTAGTGCCTTCACGAAATCACGTTTGTTGTATGGGAGCCCCCCTTAAATATTTAATTTATTTTGTTTTTAGTATTTGTTGTTATAGCGGAAACAGAAATACATCATCTGTGAAACTTTCAACTGTCTAGCTATCACGGTTCATGAAATACAGCCTGGTCAGACAGACAGACGGACGGACGGACGGACAGTGAAGTCTTAGTAATAGGGTCCCGTTTTTACCCTTTGAATATGGAACCCTAAAAATGGACCTGTATGATGATGATGATCTATCCGACCGATTTCGGTCATGGCGACCACTTCGACTCCTAGTCGGTTTGCCGCGCGTGCGCTCGAAGATGGCTTATGTAGCCAATCTTCGCAGCGAAACTGTATATTATGTCACTGTAGACATACAGAGTGTAAAAAAATTGGTATAGAAGCCAGGAGCTTCTACTCATCACACTGAACAACTTTCACCAAGAAAGTCATAATTAATTCGCGTAAAAAAAAATTGGACTCTTCATACAATACAAATTTGTGCAGTTTTGTATAGAGCATCGATTTTTTTAAAGAATTGTCTACAGGTTTATTCAGTAGTTGATGAGTAGGAGCCCCAGTTAACGGGACCTACACCAATTTTGTAACACCCTGTATAAGTGGTAAACTCTGTAAACTCGAAGGTTGTGTGTGAAGTCGACCAACCCGCACTGGGCCCGCGTGGTCGACTAAGGCCCGATCGCCCTTATTCAGGGTAGGCTCTCGGGCCCCTCGGTGAGGACGTATATGAGCTGATATGATGATGTAAAATAGGTAGTATCAAAGTTACCTCGTTGTCCTGCGGCGGCAGCTGCTGCAACAGCTGCTTGAGTCGGTAGCGCTCGCCCACGCTGTTCACGTAGGGCACCTTGTCCTCGGGCAGCGCCGAGAAGTACAGGTGCACCTGGAAATCAAATTAAAAACCATTTTAAGTCAAGGTAAGAAGGACTATTATTATACGATTTTTTTTTCATTTCTTCTAATATCCATTTATTGTAAACTTGACATTGATAATTCTTACTAATACACTCGAGAGCGATGAATCCGGGTCACTTAAAGAATCCTATAAATCTCGGAAACTATTAAGAAGGCTAGCTTCATGAAATAAATTGTGTTTAATAGACACTTTAATACCCCTTAAATGAAAGTAATAAAATTTACGAGTCACTACATTTTAATTACAAAAAAATACATAAATAAAAAAAAACTGCTGATCTCGCCTTAAAACAAAAATAGGGAACATGACATTTTTGAACAACATTACGATTTACTTGAATTTTAATACTTCGTATTGCCTCCTCGTGCTTCCATCACTGTGTTTACGCGGTTTGGCATGCTATACACCAAGTTCCTTATACGATTTTGGGGAATATTTTCCCATTCCTCTGTGTTCTAACCACCTCCGTAGCTCAGAGGTAAAGTTCACTGGCTTTACACAGGAGGTCGCGGGTTCGATTCCCGGCGGGGTCAATTGTAAGACTCGGTTTGGTTGGTGGTAGGGCATTTTCTAAGCCCGCCTGGCTAGCTACCACCATCTTATCTAAGTCTTGCCGCCAAATATCAATGTTGATATCATTGGTGTGTTCCGGCATGAAGATAAGATAGCCAGTTCCCCATTGCGTTGGGGAATCTTGGTAAGCCCGCTTCCATCTTCGGCAACATCGTCACTTACCATCAGGTGAGATGATGCCAAGGGCTTACCAATTGTAAATAAATAATAAATAAAAGAGAGCAATTTTGAGCTCAGGAAGCGTGATTGGGGGAGGGCTTCTTTGTTTTACGCATCTCCCTAGCTCGTCCCAAGCATGCTCGATCAGGTTGATATCCGGGCTGCGTGCTGGCCACTCCATACGAGTAATGTTCATCTCTTGAAGGTAGTCATTCTCAATCCAACCCGTATGAGGCCGGGCATTGTCATGCATAAAAATAGCATCCTCACCCAAATTGACCATAAATGGACCAACGTGTTCATTGAGGATTTCTTCCACATATCTTTCGCTAGTTAAAGAGCCGTTTTCTATGAACACCGTTCTGTGCGACTCTCAGAAGAAATTCCGGCCCACACATGTACAGACCCACCACCGTAGGCTACTTTTTCTTCGATGCATGCTTGCTTGAATCTTTCCCCAGGTCTTCTATACACTCTGTGTCTTCCATCGTGCTTGTAGAGCATACATTTTGATTCGTCGGAGAACATAACTTTTTACCAATCTCCAATACAATTTAAGTGGTTCTGGGCATATCTTAATCTTGAAATACGATGCCCACGCTCCAGTTTAGGGCCGTTTGCAGGTCTAAGTGGTTTCAAGTTAGCTTCAGCAAGTCGTCGCCTTACTGTCCATGCGCTTGGGTTACTTCCTCCGAGGCGTCCAAACTGATTTGTAAGTTCAGTTCCTGTGAGAAAGCGATTACGAAGCATTGTGTTCACCAAGTATCGATCTTCTCGTGCTGTGGTACACCTGGTTCTGCCTGTTCCTGGTCTGCGTAGGTTAGAGCCAGTTTCCTCGTAACGTTGGAGAACTCTTTGTACTGTTGAGAGCGACACACCGACAGTCGTGGCTGTATCGCGCTGACCCCGGCCGTTTTCCAGCATTGTGAGTATTCTGGTGCATTCTTCAGGTGTAAGCGACATGATTACTGCTTGAATAATAAATATTGAACACTATCAACATGGTTTATGTACCCACTTAAATGACAGATTAGAAACAAAAGCAAAAACAAATGTAGTAATTTCGTAGTTCCATCTTAGAAAGTCTCCCTTTTTCAAATTTGATTTTTTTATGACATAACTTTACAATAACTAAGAAGTTTTAATGACTTCATTTAAGGAGTATTAAATTGTCTATTTTACACAATTTATTTCATTAAACTAGCCTTCTTAGTTTCCGAGATTTTTAGGATTCTTTAAGTGACCCGGATTCATCGCTCTCGAGTGTATTATAAATGCGAAAGTGTGTTTGTTTGTTTGTTACCTTTTCACGCTTCAACGCCTAGACCAATCTTGATGATATTTGACATTCAGGTAGCCTGTGTCACGAGGAAGGACATAGGCTACTTTTAATCCGTGAAAATAGCATAGCACGATGCAGTTCCTGAGGAAACTGAAAAAATACTCTTTTTTTGGTTAATTTCTTTAACATTGCAGCGGAACTATTGTGATTTTTTGCACAGAGATGGTTGAGGAGGTGGTAAATAACATGATTCATTAATAAGCATATCCTGATATAGTTCCAGAGGGATCTGGAAAAAAAAATCATGTACACGCTCGCGAGCCGCTTGCGGTTCGCGCACCGCGCACCCTCTAAGACAGTCATCACAACGATATCCACGCGGGCGAAGCCGCGGGCAAAAGCTAGTATGAAATAATTGAATCTAATGTAATCTATCGATCGATCTCGCGTAGCGGACATGAGATACAGGACAAATTATTCCCAAATAACACTTTTTTAATTTCAGGAGTTAGTTCTTCCTTGACTTTAACTTTCCGAAATGAATTTATTCAGATATCCGACCACCTTGAGCCCCTTGGCGTGGAATTAACACCTAATTTCAATTTTGATCGATACATTGAGTCCAAGGCAAAAGTTGCTGTAATTAAGCTGGGAATTCTCTCTAAGGTAAGACGGTACTTCACACCTGGACAGCTTCTCACCTTATGTCAAGCACATGTCCAATCTTGCGTGGAGTCTGTTCATTTACACACACCTATGGGATGGATTAGCCCGCTATCAGCTGGATATCTTGGACGCCATTAATTGACGCGCCCGGAGACTCATTGCCAACGAAGAGCTTGCCAGAAACAAGCTCCGAGGCCGTGACCATTTGCTGCAACGTTGCCTGTCTTTCGGTATTCTATCGAATTCATTTCGGAGAGTGTGCGCAAGAACTGCACGACCTCTTTCCCCTACTCCATTCCACATTTCGGTTATGAAGATATTCTGCCTACCTGCACAAAGCGTACTATTACCTAATCCGTGGTTACGCTTCCTCAGGTATTGTATGAATAAAACCAAATAAATAATATGCGGACAGCCCGACTCCTAAAATTTAGGGACCTTCTAGGCGAGAGTGAATATGCATTATTTTAGTTTTCCTGTACTATCCTCGACTACATCGTCACTTTCCATCAGGTGAGATGTAGTCAAACGATTTTTAATAAATAAAAAACCCATTCACCATAAAATTTGGCGTACAGTAAACACTTAGAATTGTATCCCATTCGATACGAGCGAGCTTGCTTACTCAGTCAATTTAAAAAAGATTGTCGCCAGGAAATGCCACAGATTTGAAAAGAGCATTAGGAATATTACATAAAATAATTTTAACGTTGTTCTTGACAGTCAAGACTGTACACCTAATTTCTTTCACAAGTTAGGCCCACCGCCGGTATTTTCAGTTCCTTTAAGAAGTATGAGTTACATACAACCACTTGTCTTGTCGCCCCGCTATGTCCAAAACCTACCTAACTACCCACGATCCCCCAACCGTTAGTGAAACAATAATGTTGTCATAGCCGGTAATTTATCGGACATCCTGTAACACCACGGATCAAGGTGTCGCGTTATGAGCTGGAGGCGACTGATAGGGGGTTTATGGGATCCCACTTGTCCAGCAAGATGCGATGGGGGAAATTAATGGGAAATCATTTGGGATGAGATACTGCTGGGGCAATATAGGGGGTTTATGAGTATTTTTGTGTCCAATTTTACTCAGTAGGAAGATTAGGATGAAATAGTTTAACTATAATAATAATGAAGAATAAAGGACAATACTTAAGGGCAATAATGAAAGCAACAAAGAAGCTGGCATTTTTTACAAGCTTTTATTTAGTTTCACCTGTCCCGGTGTCTGTAATGAAATCTTGCAAGTGAAATTTGACCCACTTCCCGGTTTCCGATTGAGCTGAAATTTTGCATGCATAATATGTATATCGCGTGACAATGCAATATTAAAAGCTTGTACCTAAAAGTTTTTTGGTTTTAGAAATTATTATATCTCATCTCGTATTAAAATCAAAATGAGGTGTGGTATTTGTAAAAATGTGGTTATGTTTTACACCTTCATCATCATCATCATATCATTCGAAGGGCGTCCACTGCTGGACATATGCCTCCCCCAAGGATTTCCACAACGACCGGTTCTGCGCTGTTTTACACCTTATTGAGAGTTGATTTATCTTAGCCTTAAACCTTAAAGCTCCTCTCGCACGAAACGTGTATGCCTATTATTTCAAAATGTATTTGGTTAAGATAGAGACAAAATGAGTCTAAAAATAGCCTCTTAGCTAATCGTGTTTAATGTTTATATTGTGCCCAAATTAATTTTCAGAAAACAATAAAGGAAGTTACAGAAACAGCGGGACAAATTAAATGAAACCTAGCGAACAGGCAGCGAGAATGGGGAGTCCAAAGACCTTTCATCACTGCGTAGGGACGGACTGACCTATCGCCGTTGACAAGGGGACTACTTTATAGAGCTCAAGTAGAGGTATTCTGGAAGTCGTTGCAGTATTGCCAACTATACCGTAATCACGGTCGACATTACTATTATTTTCGTGTGGTGCAGTGTCGTCTACCGTAATTATTGTTGTTTTCATACAAAACGTAATTTTGGCATATGACCCATCAAAGAAATACCATATTTTTTCAGGTTTTGGCCATTTCGTAAGAAGGAAACTGTAATTTGATCCCTGGAACAACGCTTTTTTTTACCGAATGGTTTGGAAACACTAAGACGGAGTGAATTGTCAACTGGAGTGTTGCTTATCGCTAAATTTCATTCAAATTTAAAATAATGCATGCTTCTTGTGGGTTACTTTGTTGATAAATCAACAAAACACGAGGTTTATTGACTTCAATTTAATCATACTGTAATATAAGCGACCCTTTTACTCTTAGAGCGCTGTTTCCCCGGTCCCACTATTTAAGTTCCAAGATTTTCTCTCATTTTTAACTCCTGACGCAAAAATAGTGGTATTATAAGTTTGAAGCCCACATTTATTTATCTGTCTGTCTGTCTTTAGGTATATGTAATCCCAGTTCCTAAGCCAGTGGACCGATTTCAATGTGTTTTTATTAATTTTAATATTTATATAAATACTTTTTTACTAAAAATTTGACTGCGTTTGACTGCAGCTCACCCGATGGGAAGTGATGATGCAGTCGAGGATGGTACACGCGAACTCAAATAATGCCTATTCACTCTTGCCTTGAAGATCTTACATTACACCATGATGATTACAGTAATTAAGTATGATTCAGCTATCTCGTTTCTAGAATGTTTATTTTGTTTTGTATAGCTTTTAAGCAGTTAGTACCTTTCACTTAATGTTAAAATAATGAACATTTTGTAAACGATTTGTTTACGAGTACATTCTATAAATTCTTGATTGGAACAAGGTGTAAATTGAGAGAGTAGTATACTAACTCATTGAAGCCGACAGTTCGGAAGTGTCAGGTCTGGCTGGAGGTTGATGTCTATGGACAGTAAGTACCCCCCCCCCCCTCGGGTACCCCCGCACGTTTCTTTCATAAGCGAGAAAGTTAATGAAAACGAAACGTGCCTAGAATTCAAGGCTAAGGTGTTTGTGGAGTTATGGAAATATTTATTGTGCTGCTTGGGTTTGCATTATATCCTGTATCCTACTTAATATTATAAACGCGAAAGTTTGTATTATGGATATGTCGATGTTTGTTACTCTTTTACGCAAAAACTACTGAACCTAGATACGTTATACGGATGAAATATGGTAGGTAGACAGGTTAAGACCTGGATTAACATAAAGGCTACTTTTTTCACGCTGGCGAGCCGCTTGCGGCTCGCGCATTGCGCACCCTTGGAGACAGTCATAGAAACTATGTTCACGCGAGCGAAGTCGCTGGGAAAAGCTAGTATACAATAAAATTGGTTTCTCGGAAGCTACTCTAACAATCTGAATAAAATTTTGTATTTAGGTAGGGTAGGGTTGTGCAGGAGTGCGCGGTGTACAAGAGTACGCAGAGCTATTAGCCAATCACAATGCAAGGTTCGCCGCTAACTTCAGTCGTCAAAGGTCAAAGGGTACGACAGGTGTATTGGTGAACAAAATTTATCTATTCTGGTATAATTTCCAAAGATTTATAGGAGAAATTGAGTTTTCGACCCCTGTGATGTAATAATACAACTTCTTGTAACCTGAATAGCAACGGAAATTAGAGAGATAAGCAATGTTTTTGTTTATATTTTGGCTAAGTAGTCATGGAAGTACCCGCAGCCTAAGTGATTTGCAATTGATTTCCGATAGATGGCAGTGGTGATTTCATGAAGTTGTTGAGTCGGAATCGTACAAGAGTGCGTAGTACCAAAATGTACAAGAGTGCGCGCGCACTCTTGTACTACGTATCGCTGCGTTTTTAGGTATGTTTTATTTTTAAACTTCCTAATACTTAATCTAATGTTTGCACTAGTCGCTTTCAGCTACTAATTTTTGTTGACAAAATCATATTGAATTACTCTCATTGCCACCGCATAGCAACCACAAGATACAGCCGCTAGATAGATGTTTTTTTCAGTCCTCTGAAAAAATATTACTCTGCTGAATATGAAAACTGGTTGAGGAACCACCCAAGTCGAACAATAACCACCATTCAAGTGGCAACAATATTTACACCTGCATTTGCAAAAATTGCTACCGTTGCAAATGCTATCGAAGGATTTAAAGTGACAGATATTTGTCCTTTTAATGATGACTTTTTTTCTGATGTTGACTTTTTAGCAAGCAGCTTCATTGAATGACCATTAGAAGCTGAGCTTCTTGAACCGAATGTAGCACCACAGACACCAGCTGATTCAGCAAATATGCCATAAGAACCGCAAAACCCTCAAATTGAGAAGAAAAGAGAATAACTTTCAGTAGAAAAGACATCTGGGAAGAGGCAAGAAATCTTTGTGAAGTAGGAGCGAATGATAACTGTACAACTGACAATTATTCGGATTTAAAAGCTAGTGCTTCGCATTCAACTTCATCTCAAGTCAAATTAATTGAGTTGCCACCTTACCCAAAGTCATCCGTTCAGCGAACCTATAGTAAAAGGAGCAAAAGATCTGAAATTTTAAGCAGTTCACCACACAAAAGAAAGCTTGAAGATGCTTTGAAGAACCAAAAAGCCTCAATAAAAATAAACAAAACAAATCCTAAGAAGTCAAACACAACACAAAAGAAAAAAGTAAGGACTTGTCCAGGCTGCTCATAAATCTATAAAGAGCCCATCATAGACGATTGGTTTGAGTGTATTTCTTGTAAAAGCTGGTGGCACGAAAAGTGCACAGACTATATTGGTATTGGTACTTACAAATGTGATATTTGTAAGTAATGCGCACTGTTGTACATACGGCGCACTCTTGTACACCTGACTGCGCACTCTTGTCCTCATTGATTGTACAAGAGTGCGCATTTTAGGGACTGGCATTTTTCTTAATAGTTCCTGAAGTACTACTTAAAAGTTGATACTTGTATTTGTTTTTGTTACCCAGGTAAGTTGTGCCAATAAATAAAGCTAATCCTCATACAAGGCAACCTTTATTTTTTTTCTATAGCATAAAATCTCAAAAGTGCGCACTCCTGCACTATCCTACCCTAGGCAATTTTTTGCATTACAAGTTTATCTATAGATAGGTGTCAATCCTAAGAAAAGACTGCTGTTGACTCCTAAACAAAATTTTGGTGTAGATGCGCCCTTATGTGGCTAATATAGCCCGACTCCCGCGCACTGAGGGCAATTGAGAATGCCATTAGGGGTTATACCGCCGCCAAAGACCAACTTTGTAAACATTTTTAACTTGAACGATTTTTATACAAAATATTGTTTTGTAATTTACAGGATATAAGGAGTTATTCTGATTTCTTCGAATTCTATTTAAATACACAGAACTCAAGAAAAAATATTCTAATGCACCCTTTTTTTACTAGTAACCATAGAACTTACGTAATTTTAATCAAAACATTTTGATAATTTATGAACTTCTTAACGTCGGTGGCTCAACCGGTAACGACTCGGTCCATCTAACCAGAGGTACCGGGTTCAAATCTGGACGGCCAATGTACCAATGAGTTTTTCAAAAACTTACGTACATATAATTACCGATTGCTTTAACGGTGAAGGAAAACATCGCGAGGAAACCTGCACACGCCTGCGAAGAAACTCGAAGGTTGTGTGTGAAGTCGACCAACCCGCACTGGGCCCGCGTGGTCGACTAAGGCCTAATCGTCCTGATTCAGGGTAGGCTCGAGCCCATCGGTGGGGATGTATACGAGCTGATATAATAATGAACTTCTTAACAAAACGATATAAAATGATTGTATTCTCTTAATTTTTGGAAAATTCTTCTGATTTTATTTATAATAAATTAAAAACCAAAGTTTTAACGCGATTCGTCCTCAGCAATTGACGTAACAGCCACGTCGCAGTACGAGCTGGCAAGAGCTTTATTTCCAAACTATTTCGTTCGATGTTTCAAACATAGTGAATCGAGTTGATAATTTTAGGGAGACGGTGGAGACTTAATCCTTACTAATATTATAAATGTGAAAATGTGTTTGTTTGTGTGTTAGTTTGTTTGTTACCTTTTCACGCTTCAACACCTTGACCAATCATTATGAAATTTGGCATGCAGGTAGCCTGTGTCACGGGGAAGGACATAGGCTACTTTTTATTCCGGTAAAATAGCATAATATGATACAGTTCCTGAGGTAACTTAAAAAATACTCGATTGCTGTGATTTTTTGCACAGAGATGGTTGAGTAGGTGGGAAACGACATAATTTACTAATCACCCTTAAAGACAATCATTAAAACGATGTCCACGCGGGCGAAGCCGCGGGAAAAAGCTAGTGTAATTATAATTCAGATCCGCTGGTGGTGAGGCCTTTAATGGATATGCCTCTACCTTGAACCTCTGAAGTGACTCAAACTAGTAAATAAAACACTGCTACCGAATTCACCCCACACTTTTATTCTTGAAACACACCAGCGTCAGCTACTAAGAGCCAAGACTCAAACCTTAGGGAATGACATTTAAATTTTTTGCTTCATTGCCTCGAACCCCGACTTTGCGTATTTTTGCTGTAATTATAAATACTCCAGAATAAGGGGGGAAGTGTCCAATGTGGGAGGTTTCGAATAAAATGCGGGCTCTTTAATTACATAGGATAATTAAAAGACATTTTGGAGATTGCTTCGTACTTTGATTATTTAGCGAAATTGTTGGTTTCAAATTCCCGGCAAGTAGGTGCACGTTGTGAAATAGGATATATTTAATATCTGTAAACGTCTTGAAATGGTTTTTTTTACTGCCCAGAAAAGAGGATAATAGTTTTTGGGTCTATGAATTGTATGTAGTGTTTACGTATGCATGTTTCTTTTGCTCAGCCTGTAGCTTCAACGGCTTGAGGTAATTTGACTCATCTTGGTGGTCCCCTAAATTTCATAGGATACATTGTAAGTACTCGTGTATTTAATTTACTGAGCTGTTGTTGCAACTTTAAAACTTTAAAACTTTTTTGTTGAAGTAGAAAAATATTAAAGCTTGCTGAGCACGGGTCTCTTCACAAACTCGGAAAGGTCAGGAGGCCATACTCCCCACGCGTGGGCCAAGTCTGGGTTGGTGCAGGTTATAGGGCTTGTGGCGATTCGAACTGTCAGAAGATTTTCAAGCTAAAGACGTAACGGTTGAACGTGCCTTGCCATGCACGTACACGGTTGAGAAAAATGTCACTAACAGTCAAACCCATCCAGGTAAGGACCGTGCTTCAGGCCAGTTAACCTGCACGATCAACACCATCACGCAAGTCGCACTGAGCTACGAGCGCTTCTTCTTCTCGTTCTTCGCCTTGCTGCGTGCTATCCACCGGAGAACGTCCACTGTTGAATTTTAAGCATGCCCCCATAGACCTCCCCCACTTAGCCTAGTTAGACTCTGAGCCTAGTTATTTTTTATTAAAAATCGGTAATCCCTTGGCATAATCTTACCTGATGGTTAAGTGACGATGATGCCGAAGATGGAAGCGGACTTACTAACAATCCCCAACGCAATGGGGACCTGGTTATCTTATCTTCAAGCCGGAACACATTAATGCTGTTAACATTTATATTTGGCGGCAGGACTTAGATAAGACGGTGGCATTTAACCAGGCGGGCTTAAAAAATGTCCTTCCACCAAACAAACCGAGTCTTACAATGTTAGACTCCGCCGCCGCCGGGAATCGAACTGGTCTCGTAATGGACTTACCCATACGCCGCGCCGCCGCGGAGATGGCAGCTCTCTGCGAGCTGCACTATACATTGTAACTAGAGGATTATTACCCGACTTCCATTAGTTTGCGTGTAGATAGATAGATAAACAGTTTATTCACCGACCGGCATAAAAAAAAACAATAAGTAAAAGGTTGGTAACAATAAAGTAAAAAAAAAAGAAGACTGCACCACTAAGACTAACTTATAGCTACCTACTCATAAATACAATAAAATACAATGAAAAAGATGTTAGTGCCAGGCCAGTGAAAAGTTAGTAGGTATATAGTTGTAACAAAATTATGGTAAGGTCCAGTCAATTCACATAAAAAAATTCGGCTCTTGTACAAGTCGATCAGCTTATGGAACAATTTTGTGCATTTAGTATGGAGTCGTTTTTTTCCAAATGACAAGTGTTTTAGTCAGGATGAGTAGAAGCCGTCGGTGGGGTAACGGTTACGGGCGCTACCTCCTGTCCGGGAGGTCGTGGTTCGTATCCTGCCCCACGTACCAATGTGTTTTCGAATTTCGATTTCATATGTACGTTTATCGGACGCTCTTACGGTGAAGGAAAGCATCGTGAGGAAACCTGCACACGCCTGCGAAGAAACTTAAAGGTTGTGTGGTCGACTAAGGCCCGATCGCCCTAATTCAGGGTAGGCTCGAGCCCCTCGGTGGAGACGTATATGAGCTGATAATATGATGAAGAGTAGAAGCCGTAGTTTAGGTGTCCTAGAACATTATTGGTATAATTTCATAACTGCAACGCTAGTGTACGTACATTATATGAGATGCAGTTAAACGAATAATTTTTAAATTCACAATAATTAGTAAGTCTTTAAATGAGTATTGTTCAATATAAATGTGTGAAGGGGGACGACAGTATACAAGTAAGTGGAACCCCAATAAGCAAAGTGTTCTGGTGAAAAACATTCTAAAAGCCTTTCCATTTTGCTGCAAGTCACAATAGCTTAGACTGAAAACAAGCCCAAAAAGAGCAAATATTGCAAAACAATAGTCTAGCACGGAGCGCCCACTTGGACATGGCTTGGTTTAAACAAAGCTGTTGTCCAATCTCACACAAAATATGCATTTTGAATACAGACAGACAGACAGACAGACAGGCGAATGTTACCATTGTTTGTCCAAAGTCGATACATGAGGGGCTCGGTAACTGTACTGTTTGAGGTATTAAACGTAATGAAATTTAATTTGGTGAAACTCTAAAAAGATGTTACTGTACAACTTTGTCGACTTGATTAATTTGTATACTTGCCAAATTACAGCTTTCTTAGTACTAATAGTCTGAGCTAAGCCGCGGGTAGACAGGCAGCCATGGCGAAACTATAAGGGTTTCTTTTTGATTTCGGAACCCTAGAAATGTCTCCAAGTATTGTAGTTTCGGCGGGCAGAATTGTCACTCTCTGATGAGGGGCAGGTTTCGAAAATCTGCAAGTTTTTTCACAATTACTGGCAATACCTTCGATGTGACATGGTTTTGAGTTTTTTGGCGGGATTTGTGGTGGACGCATTCGTAGTTTTATTTTATTATATTTGCATTGTTTTCTGCTAGAATTTACTTCAAACAGTGGTGCGTTTTGTAGAAAATCGACTGGTGCACGTGAGCAACGTGAAGAACAAGAAAATAAAATGAAAAAGGAAGTGAAAACCCAATTTGCACTGGGTGCAGTTTTATAGACGCCCTACTGCAACCGGGTGTTCTACCTCAGAATTAGGCTGCTGCAAATGCTGTCAAGAACTTCAGAGAGATTTGTAATGCACCTGCACTAGCATTACAAATCCAATAACAAATGAAGAAAGTGAAAATAATTTACGAATTCGGCTGAAGGACTCGTTTCCATGACCAAGAAAAATTCACAACAACAACAACACATAGTTTTGTAACCAAATCAACACGCCTTTGAACAGTTAAATGCGCCTACTAAACGCGCCAACGAATCATGTACTCGTATTAACCTTTAACCAGCCACCCTAATGATAGTTTGATTTGCCAAACTATGACACGTGTTTAAACAGCTATAGCAAAGTATATATATTAGTACTAACATACAGTATGGACACTCCCTGTCGCTCTCTAGATTGTGACCTCACCCCCTCGTCGTCACTCAGATTGATACAGATTGGTTACCAACAGTTTGGTTGTCGAAAGTATAGGATTTCGCCGCCATTTTGTTTGCCCCGTCATTACTTTTTGAAATGTCATTTCTGGCCCGTTGTATGAAGTGTCCAAGGTGTGGCCATAGGTAACCTACCAAACGCACAGACCTGCTCTGCTCAATGGTCAGACTCCGTCCCATTCACAATAAGCGATGTACACGCTGATACTGATACTAAATCAGTCAACCTAAAGATAGTTGGAGTCCATCCGTTGTCACCAAAACGAACTATTATATTTTTTAAATATTACATGTCAAAGTACAGATCACGGTCGGGGTAGTAAAGTTCTCGAGTGGTGACCGTGCACCGGAAAACGTAGCGTAGGCAGGCCTCCCACGCGGTGGACCGACGACCTGGTGAAGATCGCGGAAGCCGCTGGATGCGGGCAGCGCATGACCGGTCGTCGTGGATATCCTTGGGGGAGGCCTTTGTCCGGCAGTGGACGTTTTTCGGCTGATATGATGAAATGACAAAGTATTTATCATTAAAGAATAATAATAATCCGTTGTCAACTCTAATAATATTCCGTTTTCTTTGTGTATGTGTGTAGTTCAACTTTAGCGAATTATAGTAGCCTGCCTGCCTGCGAAGGTTTATGAATTAAACCGAAGACAACGCGAACAAAGTCAAAATATAACATTTTGTTAGACCAGACAAATAAGGCGCTGACTTAAAAGTTTTAATCGTAACAAATGTCCGTAATGCCATTAAACTCGCAACAACAATTACTGCACCATCAGCCCGACCCGCTCCCATCAGTGCATCATGATTATACCCCATCATTGGGCCATTATAGTGTTTTGTGTTACGGGAGTCATTCTAAAGAAACAGAGAAGCTAGCTGCACGGGATTTTAATGCAATCTGTATGGTTTGTATGATGTCGCGCAGGCTGAAAACTTTAGTTTCGTTCGACACATTAAATATTACTTGATTCAACATACTCATGTTGAATAATGTGAAAATTGAACACTACGAATTGGACGTTAAGTTATTGAACACTATGAATTGGATATTAAGATATTGAACACTATGAATTGGACATTAAGATATTGAACACTACGAATTGGACGTTAAGATATTGCACACTACAAATTGGACGTTAATATATTGGACACTACAAATTGTACGTTAAGATATTGCACACTAAAAATTGGACGTTAAGATATTGGAGACTACAAATTGGACGTTAAGATATTGCACACTACAAATTGGATGTTAAGATATTGGACACTACAAATTGGACGTTAAGATATTGGAGACTACAAATTGGACGTTAAGATATTGCACACTACAAATTGGATGTTAAGATATTGCACACTACAAATTGGTCGTTAAGATATTGCACACTACAAATTGGACGTTAAGAT
Organism: Coleophora flavipennella; assembly: GCA_947284805.1. Taxonomy (NCBI): domain Eukaryota; kingdom Metazoa; phylum Arthropoda; class Insecta; order Lepidoptera; family Coleophoridae; genus Coleophora; species Coleophora flavipennella. Next base: position 18,121,249 of record OX369265.1, read on the forward strand.
ATTGGACACTACAAATTGGACGTTAAGATATTGGAGACTACAAATTGGACGTTAAGATATTGGAGACTACAAATTGGATGTTAAGATATTGCACACTACAAATTGGACGTTAAGATATTGGAGACTACAAATTGGACGTTAAGATATTGCACACTACAAATTGGATGTTAAGATATTGCACACTACAAATTGGTCGTTAAGATATTGCACACTACAAATTGGACGTTAAGATATTGGACACTACAAATTGGACGTTAAGATATTGCACACTACAAATTGGACGTTAAGATATTGCACACTACAAATTGGACGTTAAGATATTGGACACTACAAATTGGACGTTAAGATATTGCACACTACAAATTGGACGTTAAAATATTGGACACTACAATTGGACGTTAAGATATTGGACACTACAAATTGGACGTTAAGATATTGGACACTACAAATTGGACGTTAAGATATTGCACACTACAAATTGGACGTTAAGATATTGGACACTACAAATTGGACGTTAAGATATTGTTGAGATATTTATGGAATTCATCTTAATGGAAATAGGAAATTAAGCAAATGAGATATTTGAAATAATTAATTGATTTACATTTATTGTGTGAGTAACGGTTTCTTTGTACACCCACTCGGGCAAAATTTAAAGTTCAAACCAATTTACGAGTATCTACTCAATCGTTACGTTACGTTTACGATTTATCTCTCCCTGACATCTACTGTAAGCCATTTTTACTTTCGAGCGACGACGAAGGAGTGAAGGTGTTGTGATGGCAAAAAGATAGGTTGAGATTTTGATGGGGATCGATGGTCATAGACTAATAGAGTGTAAAAAAACAATATAATAGAAAAAAAAACTATGTTTTGTGTGTGTGTGTGTGTGTGTGTGTGTGTGTGTGTGTGTGTCAACAAATGATTTTAATGAAACTCTTAGTGAATAACAAAGACTTAAGAAGACTGACTGCACTGGTTAGTTCATTATTCTACAAAAAATTCTGAATAAGAATCCTGCCATAAAAACCCACATAATTTGTAAAATTTACATCAAATCTAATACACCTATTTTTATTGCTAGTATAGTATCGTTGTTTTGTGTATTGCACACTACGACAGAGGGTGAAGGCTTCGCTAGAAAGTATGCACAGCGTGGCTGTACAATTTATTTATTAAGGCGAGGCATTGGTCCGAACAGTTGTCCTTGTCTCTTTCCTTACGTGTAAAGAGTAAAGAAAATAAGCACACATTTGCACTTTTTCAATGTTTTTTCGTTTCAATTAATAAATAGAAAACCCAACTGGCATATTGAGGTGTGCGTGTGTTTAAACTAATCGACTAAGAAAGTTGAGAGGTACTACTCGTAAATCGGTCTGGTTTGTCTGTAGAATGCAAATCTCTGTTTTAAAAGAGGTTTCTTTGATATATTTTTTTTTGTTATAAAAGTTAACGAATCGTGTTCCTGCAACTGACAAAATGAAGAATCAGGTTACAAAATATCACTTTCATTCGTCGCTGGAAAGGCAAAATTACCGTTACACCAAAAGGCCATTCCGAGAAAAAGCCATTTAAAAAATATATTTTTGGAAAAAAAATAATAACTTTCTACCTATTTAACCGATTTTAATGAAATAACTTTATATGCCACCCATTTTTTTTCTTCTATTTGTGTGAGTATGCTGCATAGTGATTTCAGTGTTATTTTGGGAAATAAGTGGCGCTTACGTAATATGATCTTATTTTAAAGTGTGTCAAATTTACTTCCATGTTATCAGGTTAAATATTCATTGCATTTAAAAGTACTGATAACACGTAACATACAAAAATAAAAGTAGGACAACATTTCTTATAATATAAATATACTGCTATTCTGGTGAATTAAAATTACTTCCAGGGCTCGCTTTCCATTTTCACGGTTTAGTTTAACGGCTTATGAGACGATAACATTAATATGTTACTTGACTACAATTTCTTAAAAGTATGTTTGACTTAATGATTTCTCGGGCAAAATGACTTTAGAGATAAATTGCAATTTTTAATAACCACAATAAAACTTCTGATGACTACGGTTGATTTAAAAATATGTCTTACATTATACTGAAATCTTATACAAAAAATCATTAGACTCATGAAAAATTACTTAACACAAACTACCTATACGCAAATCTAAAGGATTTTTTTCTTATGGTAATAAACTTGATTGTATTTATAAATATGGCTGATAGGACAACATGCTTGCTACATGGATCCATCACGTACAAAAATACATTTGTTAAATTGCTGACATTTCAATGGCTTCTCTTTTTCCATCAATTTCAGACCATGTGTAACAGGATCTTTTTCTTGTACCTGATTCATAGAAAGTTAAATTAAACTCAGCCAATTTTCGCCTGTAATAGACCATCAATACACGAATAAAGATTTTTTGAATTTTGAATTTTGAATCATATTTTCTTCATGAGGCGTATTCAGGACTTTTTAGAGATCAAAAGTTGTACATAAAATTTTGTCGTCTTTGTTATGAATTTCTTGATGTGCTTTAAATCTTTCATTACTTTCTTCTTTGTCCTTCAAGTCCTTCTGTTTTTTTTTCTACGTCAATGTTTATGTCATTTTCAAATTGTGTACATTTCAAACATTAGTCTTTGCGGGGAAAATGAAACCCTATGTTGAACTTTTTTAAACAACTTTTCTCCTACGTACTGTAAGCCTTTATTTTCTTGAGACGCTTTGTAAATTCTGTATAAGTTTGTTATATTCCTGAATTCTTGTAGAAAATACGTTTTTTTGTGTCTTTCCTGCAGTAGTGCGAGGGAACTGTTGGTAATTACTGCATGTATTTACGTAACTGCTTAAGGGGTTTTGTAACTGGGCGCATGTTTGCCTCGCATATCTTCACTCGCAGAGCCATGAAGAGAGGTCGTGGCTATATTGTACAATGTTTTTTGCTTAATATCTAGTTTACGCACAAAAAATTGTTGAAACACACTCGCAGAGCCATGATGAGAGGTCGTGGCTATATTGTACAATGTTTTTTGCTTAATATCTAGTGTACGCACAAAAAATTGTTGAAACACTTGTCTTTGTCCTTCACCTTCGTTAATAAAGTAATTAATAGTATTTGTACGCTTACTTATATCCGATGATCGATGTCGTTTAACAGCTACCATTTTTGAGTGGCTTACCATCCAATCTTTAAGTCTCATGCTATCTAGACCCCAAAAGTGTATATACAACGTTTTTTTTTCTTTCTTCAACAATTTCATACGATTTATTTGTACAGTTATTTAAAGAACAGGGATTCAGTTTGATTTCTTTGGCAGGCACATTTTTTTCTTTCTTTGTTATGTATATTTGACCAGATTTTCTCTTCTTTTTAGTTCTTCCGTTTCTTTTCTTATACAACACTGGCACTCTCACAGTCTACTTCACAAGTTTTATCCATCCTTCTACTGTCTGGAGATATTTTTTTTATTTTTCATTTTCTTATTTTTTTCCTAACATCTTCTTGAGATTCTGATGATTTCGACCCACTCTCTTCCTAGGATGAAGAGTTAAGAGTTTATCTTCATTGTTTGACAAAAAAATCAACATTCTTGTCCGTTCTGCTGTCTTAAAAGTTACATATTTTTCACGTTTGATTTGCATCTGTGTTTAATTTTTTCCATTAGAAGCACTTATTTCTTAATGTTGTTGCTTATTTCCTATTGTCTTTATCTCCCACAGAATTCTCATTGACGTATTTGTTCTTTTTTTCTGATTCAGGTAAAAAAATCCTATTTTTTCTTCAAAAATATCACATTTCATGAGGCCACTTTTTAAAGTTTTGCCTTTATCTTCGATATCAATCTGATTTTATTCTCTATCTTCTAAATTATAAAAATTTTCTTGTAAATCTTTGTTTTTAGGTGATGTTAAGTCCAGGTCCATAACATTATCATCGAAAATAGAAGAATTATAAGCTCTTTTTCTGTATTTTTGCGAGCTATTTCATACGCTATGTTATGATCATCGTAATTGTAATCATCTAATTCAATCTTTTTTGGCATATTAATAAAATAAGTGTGGTCGCCATTATATATTTGTGGTCTTTTGTTGCTTTCAGAAATTTTAATACCTTCATTTTCGTTGATTTCAATTTTTGTTTTTTATAATATTGAGTGAAGTTTTATTTTCTGTATCTGTATTTTCAGGCAAATCAAAATATATTTTTATATCTTTTGGGTATTCTAGGTCTATAAAACTATCAAAATCTATGTTTTTTATATCTTCTGGGTATTTTATGTCTATAATACTTTCAGACAAATCAAGCTCCTAATATTTATTTTCTAATTCATTTTGAAGGCAGTTGTTAGCTTGTTTGTCCTTTTTTATGACTTTCAACTCTGTGTTTGTCAACTGATTCTTCTTTTCATTATCAAAAATATTTACTTTTTGGGTATCAGTCGAATCGTACGGAATCTCTTCTTTTGAACAGATGAGATTTGTTGTAGTCAAAATTAAACATTTCATTTTCTTCTTCTAAGTTGTATTTTATATTATCCGCCTGAAATTGGTCTTCACTATTAAAGTGTTTCCTGCAAAGGAGAATGAGTAATGGTGGGCCCACCTCTCAATAGAAGTGAGGTACTCATAAATGAGTAGGTATTTTTATGCAGAATAAAACTGTTTTAAATGATGAAATTGTTATTGATGCACAGGACGAACAATAAATCTTGTTTTAAAATGAAATACATGTATTATTACTATTGTACATAATAAATATCTATATATAATATGTTAGATTGAGACAACTTTAATACGTCGTATCTCCGAAAGTACAACCATTTCAGTAGGTTTATTAGTAAATAATGTTCCACTTAAAAAGCCCTATCCAACGGTATATCATATGACACTATTTAGGGGTGGGCCCAGACTTCATAAATTCGTTTCCCATTGTCTTTTGATCGCAAGGCTCTTCGATTTCATCTAGTTTTGTAATTTCTCAAAAAAAAAACAATTCATTCGCACAATACTATCTTCTGTCTGTAATTTTTTCGTGATGCGAGTCATTCCTTCATTTGTCAAGTCATAAATTTGTTGATTATATTGTCAATTAAAGGGGCTGTATTTTCATTTGCGTCGCTTAAAAAACCGGTTAAATTTTTTTAGGTTTTTGTTTTGATGCATATTATTGAGTATTTTGAGCTTTCTTTGTTCTTTTTTTAGTTTGAAATGTCAGTTTTCGTACAACGTTCAAATTTGAACTAGTTATTTTTGAGGTTCCAGCTTTAGGCTTCTGACCGTCCCTCAAGTTTTCCATGTATTTGGCTAAATCTGGATCATTGCTTTTTGACGTTCTAGATTTAGGCTCATGATTGTTGGTAAACTTTTTCGCGTAATTTTTGTAAAAAAAATTCCTCTTACTCTCCATGACGATCTGAAATCACACTAATATTATAAATGTGTTTTTTTTACTTTGTTGGTTACTCCATCACGCACAACTACTGATCCGATTTCGTTGAAATTCACTTAATCAAATATATATCACGTAAAACCAATAATAATAAACGATGTACTTTTGGGTATTATGACACAATTTAAGAATAGTAATTCAGTTCTATGAAAATAATAATACTACAATACTATTCAATGAAATAAATAACGTATTTACCTGTTTCATAGCCCCGTTATTGCAATCACACCAATCTTATTTCCACTTTCTGATTAATTTGTGCGCAGTAGCAAAAAAAGGACCTTCCGGAACAGTTCTGTTGAGTAGACTGGCTGAAGTGTCTGCGTGCGCGCGTTTTTATTATCGATGGTGACGATATTTATTTAACAATATATCATTATTTGCTTACTTCATTGCACGTAAACAACACCCATTGACAAAATCAATTTCATAATAATTTACTCATATTCTGTTGTCAGGTATTTGACTATATCTTCAACGATAAAATAGTTAAATCTCATCCCAGTTTAAATTCTTATTCAATTAAATTCACACTTTATTATTCAGCCTATTTTACTAACACGGTTTTTTTCAAAAATTTTAATAATAGTGATTTTACCTATTACTTGCAGAATACATTTTAAACTAAAGCATGAAATACTTTTTTGACATTAAAAAAAATTAACTGCAAGGAAGAATTACTGATAGCCCACAAATTCGCTAAATAGCAGTAAGGCTAAATTACGTACACGCCATTCATCCAGTAAAAGTAAGAAGCCAAAATTTCTTATACACCCTGCATCACCCCCTATAAACATAAGTCAAAGTTACTTTTACTGCGTTATTCTTAAATTCCAAAAAGAGCATAAATACTCAAAAAACATTGTTTTCTAAACCGTAGAAAGTAAAAAGTACTTAAAATGAAATTTTGTTTTTTTTACGGTAAGTAAACATGACTTATGTGATACAAATGAAAAAAAGACCTAAAATTGCGTCACTTCAGTAATTGAAAAACAAAATACCCGCCTTTTTTCGGGTTACTGAAGCGCCATAAAAATGCTCTAATTGCGATGCTTCCTAGATAGATCGACGCAGAAAAAATCGCCGAGTCCGAATATATATTTAACTCGATATGCCCAATTTGGCGGTTAAGTAATGTTGCCTTTCCACCGACGATATGTTTTAAATAAATTATTAAATAATTGCTGAGAAAAATTGAGATCCCTGCTTCCTAAGTTTCCAATGCGTCGCCTTAAATCGATGCTTTCTGAGCTTGGCTCTAAATGAGTGCTCCCCATTGCGTTGGAGAATCTTGGTAAGCCCGCTTCCATCTTCGGCATAATCGTCGCTTACCATCGGGTGAGAGGATGTCAAGGGCTTATCAGTTGTGCATAAAAAATAAGCTTTTTTAAAAAACAAGAACCTAATAAACGATTTAACTAATTTAGTGACATGAAGAAGTGATCCTTACCAATAATAGAAAAAAAATCCTCACCTGTTCAGGTCTCAACCCTGGCGGCACCCACGTGTACTCTTCCAGTGCACACCCAGAGTCATCATCACTCTGCGAATGCCGGTGAGGGTCTCCCGGCTTCATCAGCCGTTCCGCATGCTCCAACAACCCTCGAAATTTCCCCTGAGGAACTGGATGTGGTGATAGCGACATGGCTGATTGTGGTGATTGCGGCGAATGGTAACTTTGACCAGGGTTTGGTCGAAAATTCGGGTAGGAGTAAGGGTGGGGAGAATTAGACTGGCTAGGTACGGAGGAACCGCTGTGGCTTGGTTGCGGTGATGGAAGCGATGGTAATCGTGGTGATAGCGGTGACGACGGGGCTGGGGGTGGTGGTGATGATGGCGCCTCGTGGAGCGGTGGCGGCGATGAGCCGGTCGGTGATACTACGCAGTTGCGGCATACGGGCCTGAAAAGGAGAGAAAAATAATATTAACTATTGGAATGGTTTAGGCGCAACGCACACAGAAAAGACGAATGTCGAAGACGCGGCGACACTTTAGGTTTTAAGCGACTTCCAAAAAGGAGGAGGTTCTTAATTCGATTAAATGTTTTTTTCATTAGATAAATTATGCCTTCACAGTGGTCCCATACTAATCGTATCGAAATTGGTTTATTATTTTTTTAGAAAATTAACAAAAATAAAAAATGAAGCAAACTATTGTGTAAAAGTGTTCGGCGTTGTCAATTATTCCCAAACTATCGCCGAGCGAGCGAAGCGAACGAAGGTTTCAGTGCTTGCTTGAAGCGTTTTTGCATTTGCTTGCTTGTATATGCGAGCATGTATGTTTGTTCGAGGTTAACTTTTGAACGTCTAATTCAATTCTTATAAAGTATTCAGAGATGCCAAATAACAACAAGAGAATTTGTATGACATGAGCTGAATATGAATTGACTTCAGTCTCAATAACTTGATGATCATATTTCAAGCGGTGGAGTCATTTATTACAGATATTTGATTTAGGAGGGTTATATATATTTCGGATCGTAATACCTCGTTGAAATGCACGACTATGCACAGCCTTAAATGAAACACATTAATATCTACAGTGAATTCGTGACAGACACAGGGCGATCCGAATCTTTAGTCGGCAGTTACGCTCAGAAAAATCTTAAAAAAGGCAAATAATCTTTTCCAAGTGCTATGAGGCATCTTTGAGCACGGGACGCCAAAACCATCGATAAGTACAACCACGGATTGAAGGGGAAACTTGACTTGCAGTGTAAAAAACATCTCAAATGTTCAGCAAATAATATATGACCTTCTGATTAACGAATTTCGGATTTTCTCTTTACTTATGCTAAGACCTGCTTCTTGCCAAACGTGCTGCTAGGCCAACGGGAAGTACCCAGCCTTACAGATGGAGGGTATTGCGACCTCGCCCCCTCGTCACCCAGATTGAACAGATTGGTTACAGTTTGGTTGTCGAACGTATAGGATTTCGCCGCCATTTTGTTTGTTCCGTCATTCGTTTTTTGAAATGTCATTTCTGGCCCGTTGTAGGAAGTGTCCAGGGTGTGCTATAGGCTTGATCAGTCAGTTCGCGAGTGTCAAAGTACGTGTTATGTGACTACATGGTAGTATCTTTTGATTACGTTGACATAAACGGGACCTTAGACTTTGAATATTAATTTAAGCTTGATACTATTATCCCTTTCCAAAAAAACCGATTAAGTGCGAGTCGCACACGAAGGGTTTCGTATCATCGAACGAGAGAAAAAAAAAACGTTTCATGTAATTAAAAAAAAAACTATTCTTTTGTTATTCGTTGTTATAGCGTCTATAGAAATATACACAACCTTTTACAATTCATGAAATACTCGCTGATAGATAGACGTCAGACGGACAAAGGAGCCTTTTTTTTTACAATTGGTAAACCCATGACAACATCTCACCTGGTGGTAAGTGACGATGTTGCCGAAGACGGAAGCGGGCTTACCAAGATTCCCCAACGCAATGGGGAACTGGCTATCTTATCTTCATGCCGTAACACACCAATGATATCAACATTGATATTTGGCGGCAAGACTTAGATAAGATGGTGGTAGCTAGCCAGGCGGGCTTAGAAAATGCCCTACCACCAAACGAAACCGAGTCTTACAATTGAACCCGCCGGGAATCGAAACCGCGACCTCCTGTGTAAAGCCAGTGAACTTTGCCTCTGAGCTACGGAGGCGGTTAAAAATACTAATAAAAGGGTCCTGTTGGCAACCCTTCGGATGTACGGAACCCTAAAAAGAATCTCAATAGACGGACAGACGGTCAACAAATTAATCCGTTTTTATTATATTTTTAAAGTGAAACTTTTATTACATCGTCTCAAGCTTTTTCGTCTGTGTGTTGTGTGACGGCAAAGCGATTATTACATCGTCTCAAACTGTTTCGTCAGAGCAGCCATGATCGTTTCGTGCTCTGTAATGTCTATAATGTGAAAAAAAGTTTCACTTTTACCGTGGTTTCATAAAACCACACACTACTTTTTTTTCTTTTGAGGTACGGAACCTTAAAAATACTGCTCCGATTAAAAAACGCACTACGATGAATAAGTACGAAGCATCTACATAATTATGTATAACAATACAATATCATACTTTAAGTAGGTACCTGACAGATTAACCGCTCAAGTGCGAGTGGGACCAGCGCTCCGAGGGTTCCGTGCCGCCACACCTCTCCACACGAGCGCATAACTATTCATTTCAATAAAAAAGACATCAACGAGTGCGACAGTAAAATGTTTCTGTAAGTATAAACAAATATTGTGTTTTCATCATCATCATTACAGCTCATATACGTCCCCACCGAGGGGCTCGAGCCTACCCTGAATCAGGGCGATTAGGCCTTAGCCGACCACGCGGGCCCAGTGCGGGCCCATTGTGTTTTATTTATGTTAAATGTGGAATAGTGCAAGAAAAATTATGAAAATGTTTTCCAGCAAGAACCTACTAGCACAAGTATACAATACAAAAATGTTTCTTTTTTTTACTTCGGGCTCCTTAGCGCGAATACGACCTTGACGGGTTTTCATGATTTTTTGTTTAAATTTTACGCTTGTGTGTATTACCGTTCATACGATAGAGCAAAATTAAAAAAAACACTTTAAAAAAAACGTTCTGTTTATGAAAAAATGAAAATAGCAAACAAATGTTTATATAATGTTTATTGTTTGTTAGTACAATCGCCAAATATTTTGTGAAAATTTCAGCTGATTACATATTACTGTTCAAATAAAACAGCCTTTTAAAGCTCGCACAGATAGCAGACAGTCAGCTAAGGTAGGGTCCAGATTACGGAACCCTAAAAATTAACCGACCAATGCAGCAAGACACCCTGTACGTGACACGAAGCCATGCCACAGATAAGCTAGTGATTGATCTAGCCATAAACCAGTTGGCTCTATGTGATGTACTGCTCTACGGTATATGGCTGATTAATTGCAGCTCGTTAACCGAATATTAATGCTTACTGCATGCTGTCTGTGTCTGTGTTATAGAGGAAACGCGGCCGCCATTTGTTTCATACAAACGTTGTCCCCTGTTTCCTCCCTGAATAATGACAATAGAGCAAAAATTATTTTCTCCATCAAACCCATATCTACCGTGGCCGTGCCCTATGTTTTGTTATTCCTATATTGTAATTATAATAGGAAGTAGGAGCCTTCAAAAAGTGAGAAAATTTCCCAATTGAAAATTAACTTTCAGACCCCCACTAAAAAAATAAAACGCATATTAACAATAAAATGAAAACATGGAGGCATAGTTAAAGCGTTTTTGTAATTTATTACAATAAAAAAAAATGATTAACTAAGTTTTGGAGGAGGAAACAGGGGACTACGAAATGATGTTTTGGTCAATTTTAGTGCCTATTATCGGTCTGCGCTGCAGTTCTCTCTTTCTTGCTGTATACGAAGAGGTTTAGGGGAGAGAGACAGCAAAATTTTATTCGAATACCTATTCTTTAGACCGCGCATCCTCTTCGACTCACTATGTTTCAAACATCGAACGAAACAGCTTGGAAATAAAGTTCTTGTCAGCTCGCACTGTAACGTGGCTGTAATGTCAATCGCTTCGGATAATTCGTGTGAAAATTGTTAATTCACTATAAATAAAATAAGATGAATTTCCAAAAAGTAAGAATACAAAATCATTTTTATTTTGTTTTGTTAAGAATTTCATTAAATAACAATGTTTCGATTAAAATTGCAGCAGTTCTATAGTTACAACAAAAAAAAAAGGGTGCATACAGGGTGCAAAAGGATATTTTTTGCTTTAGTCCTGTGTATTAAAATAGAGTTCAAGGAAATCTAAATCACTACTCATATCCTGTAAATTACAAAAAAATATTTTTCAATTAAAAAAAATTCTTAGTTGAAGTAAAAAGTGGTGTCGTTGGTGGCGGACTATTAGGTATGTACGTGTTTTACAGCTAATTGGTATATTTTTCACCAGCTTTTCCCGCGGCTTCTTCTGCGTGGACCTCGTTTTTATGATGACTGCCGATGAAGGTGTGTTGCGCGAGTCGCGAGCGGCTCGTGCAAGTGTGCATGACTGTTTTCCATATCCATTGGGCGCTATGTCAGGCTATGCTAATTAGAGTCTATGTCACTCCCCCCACTAAACTATATGCAAAAAACCACGTCAATTCGTCGTTGTTCCATTGCGACGTAAGCTAGCGAGAAAATGAGATTTCTCTAGATCCCTCGAGTGCTATGTCGGGCTATGCTAATTAGTAGCATTTGTCACTTCCCATCACACTTCCAACTGTCTCTGCAAATCTCGTTAATCCGTTTCTCCTTCGCGACGTGAAGAAATAAAAAAAAGAGTTTTATTAATTTCCTCCTGGAACTGTGTCCGACTTTGATGTTTTCATTTTTTCAAAATGCAGCCTATGTTACTTCCCACTTCATTAACCGTCGCTGTGCAAAAAATCATTCATTGCCTCATTGCGACGTGAAAGAAGTACAAACAAGCAAACACAGTTCCACATTTAAATACTACAAGGTGGTGCGCGGTGCCTTCCCCGTTTATCGCTCTTTCTACTACGTTTCAATCCTTTGCATGGTTTAGAAGTAGTTAGCGGATAGACAGACAGACGGACGGACGCGGAGGGCGACTTTCTTTCACACTATGTAGAGACTAGTAAAGATAAGGACATAAGGAGTAGCAATCCATTTAAAATATAGTTTATATAAAAAATCTAAAAAGGAGATATACTAGTAGATAGCTGAAATTTTTAAAGTCGGTCAGAGCCTAACACCTGACACTTTTTAAGAAGGGATTGGGATTTCGAAGAACATAAAAAAATCTTGATGTATTGCAAACGCGGGGGCAGCAGCGGCGATGCCTTCCTTCAGGCAGGCTCTTAGCCCTTTTAAAGGACTCCCAGAGCCCATAGCATTGATCGCGCTCTTAATAGTACCGGAGTCTTTTATTAATACCAAACGCGGGAGCAGCAGTCCTGGCGCCTCCCTCCAGATGGGCTCTTAGCCCTTTTTAGGACCCCCAAAATCCATAGCATTGATCCTGCTCTCACCAGAGTATTGCAAACGCGGGGGCAGCAGCGGCGACGCCTACCTTCAGGCGGGCTCTCAGATCTTTAGCCGCCTTTATAAAATACCTACTTTCTCCCAGATGGTCAGTAATGGATGCAAGCTAAAGAACAAGGTCAATTGCTGTAGACACTGCACTTTAATAACATGCATTTGCATATAGACTAGCTGCAAAGTGCTTGCTTTCATCCACATTACTCGTGCGTCCACTATACATAGAAAAGATAGGTATGTTCCTATATGCTCCAGGGATTCGTTCCTATTACCATTAAATAATCTCATTCAACTCTTTTTTGCAATTTCATGACTTATTTTATTTCGTTCCTAAAGTCGTGGTTCTAAATTATGATCTTTTTAACCGACTGCCTCAGAAGGAGGGTTATGTTTTTCGAGTGTATGTATGTAGATTTTCAAATTCAAATTCAAATTCAAAAATCTTTATTCGTGGTAAACATGGTGATTTTAGATGTTAATAACATAGGAGCTCTCATGTCTAGCTGAGTACAGCATACAAATTAAAATAATAAAAATATAAAAAATAAAAATTAAGACAATATTGGCACAATTTTATCTAAGGATGTCATTAAATAATGACTAAATAAACAGTAAAAAAAATATCGAATAATAAGCTGAAAATTGATTAAAGTTTAAATTGATTGTACACAAAAAATTCATTAATACTATAAAAATTCATATCTAGAAGCCACTTAAATAATTTATTACACATTTGATTAAGATTCATTGTTTTGAATTGGTTTGGTACCTTGTTATATATTTTAACACACATACTATAACTGTTCTTTAGATAAAGTGATGTCCTTGGATAATGGCCTGGAGCTAATTTTAATGGGTGCCTCACTGCCCTTGGGTTGACTTCTGACACAGTTTTAAAAAGAAATGGATGGTGCTTCACAAACTTACATACTTCCAAGACATACATGGAGGGCAGTGTCAGTATTCTTAAAGTTTTAAAGAGCGGTTTACAGCTGTCATAGGGACCAGCTCCGGATATAGCTCGGACACATTTCTTCTGAGCAATAAAAGCTCTCTGTACGTAGGAGCCGTTTCCCCAGATTAGCAAACCATATCGTAGAGCTGAACTCGCATATCCATGATACGCAGACAAAGCCAAGTGTTGTGAAGCCATGCGTTTCTATGTTCCCTGCTACAGCCTGAACAGCTTGAATTATTTTAACGTATGAGGTATCGTTAGATTTGTCTTGATTCCGTGCGTGACACAGGATACATTTTTACCTGACTGGCCGAAACGAGAGGTTATGTTTTTACACGGTCAGGTTTAAATTGTTCAATGAATTCCTAAAGTTATCAATAAGAATGTCACCTCAACTTCGCTTCCAAATGCGTAGCTAACTACAAATACGTGTACTTCCTGACACGACTACTGATTCTAACTATACAAATTTTGTACCGTATTACAAATTACTGTGCGTGATAGTCGGATCGTAGCAGTTAACAAGCGACAGGATACGTACAACTGGATGCTAGACATCAAAAAAATATGACGTACCTTTAAATGACTTATTTAAAGAACGTAAATGCAAGTGTTTTAATTTGTAACATAATATTAACATTATTTTTCGTATCAGCTCATATACGTTCCCACTGAGGGGCTCGAGCCTACCCTGAAGTAGGGCGATCGGGCCTTAGTCGACCACGAGGGCCCAGTGCGGGTTGGTCGACTTCACACACAACCTGCGAGTTTCTCCGCAGGCGTGTGCAGGTTTCCTCACGATGTTTTCCTTCACCGTAAGAGCGTCGGATAAACGTACATATGAAATATAATTTGAAATCACATTGGTACGTGCAGGATTCGAACCACGACCTCCCGGACAGGAGGCGGCGGCCCTAGCCGTTACGCCACCGACGCTCTTAGCATTATGTTATTGATATAAAAGCACTCAAAATTCTAGAGTTTAATTGACCTGATGTGATGTGATGATACTTACTTTAAATTAAGTAACGAGATTGTGTTGACACATTTGCGCGCTAAACTTAGTATAAGTATCTGCTGGACAGATAAGACTAAACTTAGTATAAGTATCTGCTGGACAGATAAGACTAAACTTAATATAAGTATCTGCTGGACAGATAAGACTAAACTTAGTATAAGTATCTGCTGGACAGATAAGACTAAACTTAGTATAAGTATCTGCTGGACAGATAAGACTAAACTTAGTATAAGTATCTGCTGGACAGATAAGACTAAACTTAGTATAAGTATCTGCTGGACAGATAAGACTAAACTTAGTATAAGTATCTGCTGGACAGATAAGACTATACTTAACGAATGTTTTTTTTCGAATGGTAAGCCCTTGGCATCATCTTACCTAATGGTAACTGATGAAAATGCCGAAGATGTTGTCGAGTTTACCAATTGTGAATAAAAAAAAAAGATGGAAACGGGTTTACCAAGATTCAAGATATTATGCACATGTTTTCTGCAAATAAATAATATGAATTTCACATTTCAGTTTCAAAAACAATATACTTGTACGCTGTACGCTGTTATTCGTTCTTGTTTCATTCGACCTTTTTTCATTTCATCTATTTGCTCTTTCACGCATGCGCTGTCATCTGTGTGACTTTTCATTCAAAAACCAAAATTCGATCATCTTTTTATATACTATAGCCAGCCAGATATACATATAGATACCCAGTTCTCAATTGCGTTGGGGAATCTTGGTAAGCCCGCTTCCATCTTCGGCATCATCGTAACTTACCATCAGGTGAGATGATCCCAAGGGCTTACCAATTGTGAATAAAAAAATAAAATACTATAACAATCACAAATAGTTTTTAAAATATTTATTTAATTCTAACTCCCTAAAAGACCCATTTTGGGTCTTTTACTTCTGCTTAAATTCTGTGAGCACGAACGAACACTCATCTTTCAACCCACGCCCTTACCATACCTACCTACTTACAGTTCAGGACTACATTGGAATAAGTTATTAATTTTTACAATATATAAAGCAGTAAACACAGCAATTTCTGGACCGGCTCGCGTTAACTTTCCTTGCAACTATGTACTGGCAAGTACTGGCAACACTTATTTGCTTTCGCTGGTGTGGCCAGTGATAAACACTAGGCTTTACTGCGAGCGCTAGATGCCTGTGTGATTAGTGGACGAGATTATAAGTTGTTTGAAGGAACATAGTATATATCGGTATACTGACCGAACACACAAGTTGATGGAGAAAATGTTTCAGTTTATATATTTAGATTTTTCCGTGCACTATTCCATTAATTATGGAATAGTGCACGGAAAAACCTAAACATGTTAAGTTCAGTGTTCTTTTTTTTTATTCACAATTGGTAAACCCTTGACAACATCTCACCTGGTGGTAAGTGACGATGTTGCCGAAGATGGAAGCGGGCTTACCAAGATTCCCCAACGCAGTGGGGAACTGGCTATCTTATCTTCATTCCGGAACACACCAATGATATCAACATTGATATTTGGCGGCAAGACTTAGATAAGATGGTGGTAGCTAGCCAGGCGGGCTTAGAAAATGCCCTACCACCAAACGAAACCGAGTCTTACGATTGAACCCGCCGGGAATCGAAACCGCGACCTCCTGTGTAAAGCCAGTGAACTTTGCCGCTGGGCTACGGAGGCGGTTCCACCAAGAACCTACTATCGCAAGCATACAATGTTTCAATCTAACTGCATCTCGTTAAATGCTATATTATACGCTATAATAAGCTATAAAGCTAAAATTTGGTATGGGTATACAAATACCCCTATACAGTCATGCAATAAAATCTGTAAAAAAATATTAGGGTACCGCTCGGAGGTATGTCCATGTGAGTGGGGTGAATATTTTTTGTTCACTTACCCCATTGTGGGGCGTATTGTTGAACAGGTCATTCAAACTACTGAGGATTTGCAAAGATCATTTTTTCGATAAATGGTTCGTTTACTAATCATCAAGTTTTAAAGTTATGATTCCCCGATTCGTATAATTTAGGAATCTTCAAGACGAGAGTGAATAGGCACTATTTGAGCTTGCGTGTTACGTCCTCGGCTGCATCGGCACTAAACATCAGGTAAGGTGCAGCCAAACGCATTCAAATTTTAATTTAAAAAAAAGATATTTGTTAGAGTTGCATGTCACCCCCTTCCAGTCCCCACCCCCCAACAGCTAAACTGCTATTCCTGGAAATCTGAGAAGTATCATGCAGCAAGAAGGCTTTCTTTGTTTAGGAGTAACCGACATAGCTCTCAGAATTGCTAAACTTAAGTGGCAGTGGGCGGGGCACATTGCTCGTAGAACAGATGGACGTTTGGGCAATAAAGTACTCGAGTGGCGACCACGCACCGGAAAGCGTAGTGTAGGCAGGCCTCCCACTCGGTGGACCGATGACCTGGTGAAGGTTGCGGGAAGCCGCTGGATGCGGGCAGCGCAGAACCGGTCGTCGTGGAGATCCTTGGGGGAGGCCTATGTCCAGCAGTGGACTTCCTTCGGCTGATATGATGATGATGTTGATGAATGGTCGACCACCTTAAGATGTACTGTTGGATTTATGAAAAGTTCATAGGTTTTCCATACAAAATGTTTATACAAACTGCGAAAATAAATTTTGTTTTTTAAAATGTTACATTTATTTGTCGGAGGGTCATTGAAAACGCGACCAATACCAGCTCGAGATAAGTTTACATAGTTACACTTTGTTTGGATCAAACGTCAGGTATTAGTACCTGGGTGAAACCGGTGGTGGCGTGACGATCGCTTGTACTCGTGAGACGATCGTTTGTGGTAGCAAAGATGATGTATTAACGGAAGGCTGTTTGTGCTGCCACACTGAGTTGAGAATTTATTAGATCTGTGGAGAAGCCAGATTAGCTGGACGTCAGTCTCGGAGCGGACACTTTTTGACGGAGCGTCGAGCAGAACACAAGCAGTGGTGATCTGTGAGCAAAATGGACGTGTCACGCCATCGCTGTGATCACCGCGTTTGCATCCATTGTTATCCAAGGCATCCTGTACAATTTCGATTACCAAATGATCAAGACTATTGAAGAAGGACCTCTGTGATATAGCTGCATTGTTATTTCGACACCTACAACCGAAATAGTTAAGGAGTGAACCACGAGGCCATCCATAACCTAACCATCCCCCGCACCTTTGACATCAGAAGTTGGATAGTTCCCTGCGCTCGCAACAAGTGGACAACGACGGGAAAATGTGAAAATTGATGATGGAGCAGCGAAATAAAAACCACTGGCAACAATTCTTCGTGCTACAGAACCAGAACATGCTGCGATTGATTGAGGCTATGCGAGCACCATCCTACATCTGCTGCAATCACATTGACAGAATTGACCCCGAATATACCTGAAGCTAATCCACGTGCACGGTGCACAACTGTCGACATCTCCCTTACGGAACGACCATTGGAATGAGGTGACAGCGTGGGCTGCGCTGGCAGCAGCGGAGATGCACGCGAGCGGCGCGTGCGGCTTCTGCGAAGTGCGTGATGTACGCGGTGCTACGAAAATCCGGTGAGTCGTACCCCGTTTGTTTTGATAGTGGTACTAGTACAAACGTAGTACTATTACCTAATCTGTGGTGGTTCTGAGTGTTCTCTCGTTAAGGAAGGTTTCGTGTATAGACTTTCGGGAGTGTGTTCAGTACAAACGCACGATTGACTTTTATAGGCAACGCTCACGTTTACTGTACAGAACAAATATTGAGTGAGGGTAGTATTGACGGGAATCATTCAGAATTTTTATTTTTTTGTTATGCCAAACGAGTACCTACGTTCCAACCTACGTACAACAATACGTGCCAACAATATTATGATCGGTTCAGATATTTTAAATCTAGGATTGACGGTATTCTTAAACGAGTCTGTCAATAACAAAACAGCTTGACTGTCGGTAAGGATGCGAATAGAGTAGTTAGTCCCTTACCCTTCTAGTAGTGATTGCATTAGCAGCCAAAATGATGCCTTGTAGTCCTTCAAAGTGCTCTTTCACGTGCTTTCGGATAGTTCCTTGTGGCACAGCGTCGTGATTCAACGGTAGATTTAAAAACTAGAGTTTTGGTTATACAAACCTAAACCAGGATAGAAAGTATTGAAATCCCTTTAAGCTTTTATAATATTGAGACTGACATTTTTACATGGAGTAAAAAAAAAAAAAAAAAACCTTTATTAGCTTTCGTAGTATTGGGACTGATATTCTCATTGATCATAGGCCAAAGTTGTTGCCTATTTTTAATAGCTTTCGTGATGAATTTGTCGAGGGCATCCTTAATGCCCCGCTATCATATAGACCCTATGTAGGTATGAGTTTCGGGGACCCCAATAAAATATTTTGTTTACCAATTGTAAAAAAAAAAGAATAATAACAGGGTAGTATGCGGAGTGCAGTGATGAACGTCTTACGGCTGATGTGATGATGATACAGGATTCATGGGCTGGAGGCTGCGAATGTCATAAGCCCCGAAGCTTTCCCTTTTTGACGGCCTTATCATGCTGGTAAAGAAAAAGGATAGCATAGAACGCAAGTGTTGATAACCGTGAAAAAAAAAATGATAACAACATGCCTGAACGGAAATTGCTTCCTCTGATAGCTTGGAACATCGATTGACTTCATAGGTGGTCACTATTTAACCACGTCAGGCATAGCTAGTGGTTACATCAGGTGCATTCTTTACCTATTAAATCGAAATGACTGATTTTGTAACCTCTGTTCAAATACGTCCACGTGTCATTCGATCTACGTAATGCCCCCTTGTATTTGAACTTACGTTCATAAACGCTTTAGGCGCGTGGCAACGGTCAGGTGAATCTTAGCACGTTTAAACGTTGGTACTCTTAGTTAAGTGTCCTTTAAAATATGCTCACTTCCTTCGAGTATAGTAATGAGATTTCAATGTTACAAGTCCTTCCATGATGATCATTTGGCAGCAACCAAACTGTTGGGTTAACCGAGTTACGAAGTACAGCCTCCTGGAGTTGCTTCTAGGTACGAGTAAAGTAGCCTAACCTCTAAATGTCATGTTTGTCGATTACACACACAGGCTGTAATTTTATCTAAGTGAAGCACGACAACATACTAGTGATAATACGGAGAGTAACGCATCCTATTACAGGAGTTGTTAATCAGCTTGCTGCTGATGTGATAATAGACATGGGCCTCCCCCATGTTGGAGCGGTTTCACCAATTGTAAAAAAAAAAAAAAAAAAAAAAAAAACGCTACGCTTGGCGGGCTGTTTGGCGGTACAGTATGAGCGTGAAGGACGATGTTGCTTGTCCTCAAATTTTTAGTCCCTTAGTCACTTCTTGTGAAACCCTTGGGAAGAGATGGGGTGGTGTATTGCTCTGAGGCAGCGCCACTGGCTGATTTCTAGACAAAAGCTTAGTTTCACAAGTTACCTAACTTTGTGTTGTTACAAATGGAGAAGCGTTACCTACCACTTTAGATATCAAATACCGTCAGTTATTGAGGACAGACTACGTTAAATGCCCGATAGTGACAGTATTATTGACTTGGACAGAATTGATGATGGAGAGACTGAACCTCGACCATCTACTAGTGCAGATTAAGGACTTTTGTACTTGACCGTGATTTTAACGTTCACTAGTTTGTATTTTGAACCTTAGACGTAAACAATTTTTCGCAACTGGATGACAATAGCCTCGGCCATTCGTAGACGTAGGCGTAAAACACCGAGTTGATTTTCTCGTTGCTGTGCGGCCACAACTGTGTGTGGCGTGCGTTTGGCTCGCAGGCGTATCACCGGGGAGGTGATGTTGGCAATGACCAGAAAGAGGTGATGTTTGAGATCGCCGCATGGAAGCGATAGTGTGGTTGGACACCGGAGGGAGGTGGTCCAAGAGTCGCCAGGTAGAGTGACTGTGTGTTTGGGCGGGCACCGGATGGAGGTGTCTGAGAGTCGCCAGGTTGGGTGACTGTTGTTTGTTTGGGCACCGGATGGAGGTGGCCCAGAGTTTCCAAGATGGGTGACTGTTGTGGTGATACAAAATAAGGAGCGTAACCAAACCAAGTTAGATCCCAAATACCGAGGGCCGTTCAGGGTCGTAGAGGTCTTAGAAGGTGACAGATACAAATTACAAGCTTTGAATTTGAGACGAAGTTACAAGTATGCCCATGACCGTTTACGTAGTATGTCCGAAGGTTATTTGCCTCCGGATGTTGACGATGAATCTGGTGCAGAGGCGTCTACCTTTCAATGTTAATTGTATTGACAGATCGTAACTCAATCAATTGTGTACAGTTGTAATTTTTTTCTTTATCATTTATTTTTGTGTGTAGCACTGAAGTATTCCGACATGTTTCAGCGGTAAATGAAGAGTGCTGAATGGCGCTATATGTTTGCATGAATTGGCTGCTGCTTGTTTTGTCAGACTCGTTCTGTCATGATGTGTAGCAGGTACATTCGTGTTTTTGTAAAAAAGAAGTATCCCGTTTACCGGCTAAAACTGTTGATGGTATTCCGTCGCCTGTATAGGTGATGATGGTATTCCGTCGCCAGTATTGGTGATGATGGTGTTCCATTGCCTGGATTGGTGATGATGGTATTCCGTCGCCTGTATTGGTGATGATGGTGTTCCACTGCCTGGATTGGTGGTGATGGTGTTCCGTCACCTGGACTGGTGATGATGACTGATTGGTATTCCGTCGCTTGGCGTTAGTGATGATGATTCTTTGTGGTGTCCCGCCACCCGGATGTGGTGATGTTTAGTTCTGGTGTTCCGTCGCTTGTGATTTGCGATGATGATTATGTTCCGTTCTATGTGCCCCTAAAAGTTGTAAATGGTTGTAAGGTTTCAAGCCTTGCAGCTGTGATTTACCTTGGAGACCTAAACTGATTTGAGATTGTTTGAGTTACGATGCTAATGCTGAGGTTTATTTAGTTTACGAGAGTGAAATTATTTTGGTTTTTTTGGGACTGTTAAAATATGTCATTACCATGATTGTAGTCTTGAATTAAAGCTTCACATTATTAGTGTTGCTTTTATTCCTTGAGCTGTGGACCTTCCTAATGAAGGTCAGGATTGGCCGAACGAAATGGAATCTACTGGTTACCCTTTTCTTTTTCAGGTTAGTCACCCGAGGACGTGTGACTCGCAGGATGGCCGTGTCGGAGGGTCATTGAAAACGCGACCAATACCAGCTCGAGATAAGTTTACATAGTTACACTTTGTTTGGATCAAACGTCAGGTATTAGTACCTGGGTGAAACCGGTGGTGGCGTGACGATCGCTTGTACTCGTGAGACGATCGTTTGTGGTAGCAAAGATGATGTATTAACGGAAGGCTGTTTGTGCTGCCACACTGAGTTGAGAATTTATTAGATCTGTGGAGAAGCCAGATTAGCTGGACGTCAGTCTCGGAGCGGACACTTTTTGACGGAGCGTCGAGCAGAACACAAGCAGTGGTGATCTGTGAGCAAAATGGACGTGTCACGCCATCGCTGTGATCACCGCGTTTGCATCCATTGTTATCCAAGGCATCCTGTACAATTTCGATTACCAAATGATCAAGACTATTGAAGAAGGACCTCTGTGATATAGCTGCATTGTTATTTCGACACCTACAACCGAAATAGTTAAGGAGTGAACCACGAGGCCATCCATAACCTAACCATCCCCCGCACCTTTGACATATTTATTGAAAAGACTACGGAATCCTACTATGCGCGTGGCCCCACACACACTTGGCCACTACTATAGACTATTCCTGTTATAGAAGTTCCTTCGTGCTAGCTACCTACCTTGGAACCTTTGTGGAAAGTGGAAGTTTCAAAAGGGTTTTATCGAGCAAGCCTTACTGCCTGCACGTACTTATTATACTATACAAGTGTATTTTTAACCGTTTTCAAAAAGCAGGAGGTTCACAATTTAACTGTATGTTTGTGAGAACATATCTTCGAAGATTGTGAACCATTTTTCATTGTTCTTGTTTTATTTGATACGGTATGCGACCAGGTTGGTCCCATATAAATTTTATTAAAACGGGTGTAGTACTCTATTAGGAAATAAACAAAAACTGTAAAATCTAGCAAAATAGTACTCGGCTGTTGCGATTAAACTAGTTTTTTATCGTTTTTAGAGTTTCTAAATAATAATTGTATGCAAGTCGCTAAGGGAGGAGGAGGGGGTGGGGGGGGGGGGTGTCGGCTTACGAAACTGAACTTACCCCAAACATTCGCAATAATTTTTACTTAAATTTCTTATACATCGATCAGCTCGGTTGGCAACTTAGTATGTATGGACAATGGAGCCCAATATTTACCTTCGACCCCATACAAATTAAATGATGTGAGAAGGTGCTACGAGGAGGTGTGCGTGCTCTCCGTGGGGAGTACACTTTTTTTCCAATGTCATGTTCCAAATGTCATAAAAACGATGTCCACGCAGGCGAAGCAAAGCTAAAAGCGGGCTAAAGCTAGTTTAAAATAGTTTATGGTACCTAAAAGCTTTTAATATTGCATTGTCACGCAATGTACATATGCATGCAAAATTTCGGCTAAATCGGAAACCGAGAAGTGGGTCAAATTTAACTTGCAAGATTCCACCCGAACAAACTTACATACACTGCAAGTTAAATTAAAGCTTGTAATAAATATTTTGGAATTTGGAGTGTCTTGGGGTAATACAGTTTCATGAGTTAGCTACAGAGTCTGCCCCTAATGGCTTGCACACAGTTGAAAAATTAACCTGTATGAACAAACAATCTAATCTGATCTAAATTTAGGTGACATGCTTAGATCAAAAATGAAAGGTACATTTAGTGTTAACGCTTTGAAAACGGGGTACTAAAAAGTCTGCTCCAATCACGACGGAGCAGAGTTTTGCAGACTGACTGTCAATATGCCGAAATATGCTGTGACATGTCTCAAATGTACCTGTCTCAATTACAGTGAAGGATAAGACCTATCACATGTCGAAACTTTATTCGAGGTCGATGCATACGTTTATAATAGAACAAGCGCTACCGCACTTTTTGTTATGACTGTTGTATGAAACTCAATATCTAAGTACATTATTTTTAATCTGGGGTAACATGGTATCAATGTACTTTGAAGTTCACAGACAACTCATTTACATTCAGATTCCGACTTCAGTGTGTAGTTTACTACCTGGCTGGTACCTACTTACTACCAATACGAATCCTGCATACGCGACACGAGTAGTAGCGATAGTAATCTTTGATGAAAGAACTGAAGTGGTCAAATAGGGAGAACATGTCCATAGATTAATGTTTTTTTAAAGAATATATTAACGTCTCTGGGTACAAAAGTACTTTTTAGACAGTCTTCGTAATATAATTAATCTTCATTTGTTTTTTGATTTGCAATGCTAGTGCCAGTGCATTACAAAATCTTCTCTGGAGTTCTTGACAGCATTTGCAGCAGCCTCATTCTGAGGTGGAACACCGGGTTGCAGTAGGTAGTATTCAGTGTCTTTGCCCGCACTCATGTTTAAGGCGTGTAGAGTATTCAGTCTCTATGCCTGCACTCATGTGTAGGGCGTGTGGAGATGGTGGCGCATCGGGAGCCGGGTCGTTCCTTTCCCTCTAATATGGTTGATGGGAGCGATGGCTGACTCTCGCGTTATACTCGTGACCGAGTGCTGTCCGTGTGAACTGGCCTAGTCTTGTCAAAGGTATCAATGATATCAATGATTTTTATATATAACTTTTCGTGTCATATTGTTTTCATGTTCTAATGACATATTCTGGTTTATTTCAAGGATTGAATTTTGACATTATTAACTAATGATTGTTTATTTCTTGATTTTTCACAAATGAAATTATGTTATTATTATTTTATGACTATTAGAAAGAGTGTATTTTGCACCTATTTTGAATAAATACCTTGTATCTTGAATCACTATGCCCGCACTCATGTGTAGGGCGTGTAGAGTATTCAATCTCTAAACTTTAGAGATTTACTTTATTTATTTACTTTAGAGTCTAAAGTATGCTAAAACAATAACAATTGACCACGCTAAAAAACGTTAAGAACAACCGACTTCATTCACAAAATTGCGACGTTAAACCTACGACCTGTTTTTCCAGTTGGTGGTACACACTTAACAGTCCATATCTTAAAAGTTAGAGAAACGATTTTGATGAAATTTGCACTGTTCCCTAAGTTGAAAGACACTTAATCCAATAAAAAAAGAATTAATGCATTTTGATTTCCAGTTTCTGAGAAATACCTGGACAAACATAATTACATAGAAACATACATACCCTATGAAATTTGGCACACATAGACTAACATAAGCGAACATTGTGCAATTCCAACAATATTACATATGTATATACGGGTCGAATTGATATCCTCCTTTTGTAAAGTCAGCTTAAAATAAGCATAATGAAACTTTATATCTGTGTAGTAATTTTAATCCCGGTATTTGTCAAGAGATGAC
The DNA here is from genome assembly GCA_947284805.1 of Coleophora flavipennella. NCBI lineage: Eukaryota > Metazoa > Arthropoda > Insecta > Lepidoptera > Coleophoridae > Coleophora > Coleophora flavipennella. The sequence continues at coordinate 18,146,180 of OX369265.1, forward strand.
GCTAGAAGCTGAGAAATAAATGGGTATGTATGTATTATGTCCCCATACACAACCAAGTACGAGGGCGGTTTGATAAGTCCATGACTTTCGAAAGAAGAAACACTCTTTTACACACACATTTTATTTATTTTTCTACATAATCTCCTTTCAACTCTACGCACTTAGGCCAGCGATGTTCCAATCTCTTACACCCATCAAAAAAATATTTTTTGTCAAACCCTGAAAAATAGGCCTCAGTTTCAGCTACCACCTCTTCGTTTGAGGAAAATCTTTGCCCGGCAAGCCATTTCTTCATGTTTGGGAAGAGGAAAAAGTCACAGGGGGCTAAATCTGGCGAATACGGAGGGTGTGGCAATAATTCGTATCCTAATTCAACAATTTTTTATGTCGCGATTGCAGATGAGTGGGCCGGTGCATTATCCTGATGAAATATAATTTTTTTCTTTGCTAGATGCGGTCGTTTCTTGATCAACTTTTCATTGAATCTATGTAACAATGCAGCATAATAAGCTCCGGTTATTGTCTTGCTTTTATCCAAAAAATCGATGTAAATAACCCCTTGGCTGTCCCAAAAGACTGTGGCCATCACTTTACCAGCCGAGCAAACAGTTTTTGCCTTCTTTGGGGCACGTTCCCCGGTAGAAATCCATTGCTTCGACTGTTGCTTAGTCTCTGGTGTATAATAATGGACCCACGTTTCGTCAACTGCTATGTACCGACGCATAAACTCACTCGGATTGCGATTAAACATGGCTAGGCATTCTTCAGAAGCTATTACACGATTTCGTTTCTGGTCGACTGTTAGTAAACGCGGCACCCATCTTGCAGAAAGCTTTTTCATGCCCAGAATATCATGCAAAATATAAAAAAACTCGTTCAGTCGAGATGTGCACAGCATCACTTATTTCGCGTATCTTCACTCGACGGTCTGCCAAAACAATATCATGTATTTTATTAACCATGCCCTCCGTAGTGACCTCAATCGGCCTTCCTGGGCGCTCCGCGTCATTAGTAGTAGTAATTCCACAACGAAATGCAGTGAACCACTTATTTACCATCCCATGAGAAGGCGCAGAATCACCATAATACTTTTTCAATTTGTCTTCGGTCTGCTTAATAGTTTTACCACGTAAAAAATAGTGTTTAATTAGCACTCGAAACTCGCTTTTCCCCATTTTCAAAGAATACTTAGAAGTCGCCTAACTTTTTTGTTTCTAAAAAGCTTGTTTTCGCGCCAAATTTGAAAAAAGAACGGCATGCGCTTCGTAGTGAGTTTACAAATATGAGACAAAAAAATATATTAAAAAAGTTTTTATTTAACCTTAAAGTCATTGAGTTGTCAAACTGCCCTCGTAGCACCATATATTAGCACTAGCGTAGCGTAGGCAGGCCTCCCACTCGGTGGACTGATGAGCTGGTGAAGGTCGCGGGAAGGCCTCCCACTCGGTGGACCGATGAGCTTGGTGAAGGTCGCGGGAAGCCGCTGGATGCGGGCAGCGCAGAACCGGTCGTCTTGGAAATCCTTGGGGGAGGCCTACGTCCAACAGTGGGCGTCCTTCAGGTGATATGATGATGAATATTAGCACTAAGTAAAATAACTGACATAACTTTAGACAGCTAGATAACGTTAGGTGTTCGAAGTACTATTGTAAACAAAACATGACACTTGTTAAACATCTCAATACGAATGTTGCAAAAGATTGAAAGTTTAACACAAATCAACGGCACACTAAATCGACTATTTGGCGGTCTCCTTGATATTATAATTCAAGTCTAATTCCAATGTTGTTTACATTTTCATGGCAGTTTAAAAATCAAGTCTTAAAATATACCAAGATTCCAAAATTACAGGATGTTTCTTTAAAATCTAACCGAAGTCGCTTCTCTGCTCATGAAGCGCAAGAACCTTTCCTTCACTAGCCTGTGGTCCAACTTCTCAAAAATGATCAGCTGATGTAGAAAAAATAAATCCATCAATTTCTTTAAATTTTCTCGTTTTATAACCGAGTTCAGAAGAACCTCAATTCGAATGTATTTTTGTGTGTGTATATTACGTGGTATCTTCACAGATTGTGCACTGATTTTAATGATCCTGTTTATTACTCGAAGATAGATTGTGTAGTATTATGGTCTCGTATAAATTGTATCATAACCGATTTAGTAGTTTTCAAAAGTTGCAGTTTTTATTACTGGATTTTGTTGATTTTAGCGGTTAGTTCTCAATAATTGAAAATTGGAGTTTTAACAGTAAAATTTTAACACCCTGAAAAAGCAGAACACTCTGTTTTTTTCTGAAATTGTAGTTTTAAAGTAAGTATGCATTTAACATGTTATCCGTGTTCTGTTAGATTGAGGTTGGACAGACAAACGGACATTCCCACATTGCGAGAACGACTGTCACTGTGACCCGAATAGCAAGTGGACGAACACGTGAATATGTTTATTGTATTGTAATGAGGTTGTAGAAATAAATGTATTAGGAAACGTGTCATATTACAACAACTCCATGGACTTTTAGCTGTTAACCTCAACTAGTTATAACAAAACTGTAAGAAATACCTTAAGTTTCTTGTTGAAACCCAGCAGTGTTAAATCCTCTTTTCAAGCGACTTAGGAAAGGAGGAGGTTCTCAATTCGTCTGTATGTTTTTTTATGTGTGTTACCTCAGAACTTTTGACTGGGTGAACCGATTTTTATGATTCTTTTTTTTATTTGAAAGCTAGTGCTTCCCGTGTGGTTCCATATAAATTTTATCAAAATCAGTGTAGTACTTTATTAGAAAATTAATAAAAACCAAAAATAATAATTGTACTCAGTTGTTGCGATGGAAGTCGGTTTTTTAACGTGTTCAGCGTTTTCAATTATTATCAAAATACAAAGAGGTATGCCTTGGTCCTACCAGCCAGTTGAATCGGTAGGATCTCAGGCTAGTGCGTTTTCGCTGGAATAATGTTGAGTCGACCCCAAGCTTGGTGAACATAAAAAATACACAGCTGATTTTTTAAACCTTGTTCTTCTTTTGTTCCTTCGTGGAGTATAATGGTTAGTTCATTCGCATCACACCAGGAGGTCGCTGGTTCGATTCCTGGCGGGGTCAACTTTTCAAGACTTGGTTAGATTGGTGGTAGGGCGTTTTCACAGCCCGCCTGGCTAGCTACCACCATCTTATCTAAGTTTTGCCGCCAAACATCAATGTTGGTGTTTCGGCTTGAAGATAAGAGATCCAGATCCCCATTGAGTTGGGGAATTTCGGTAAGCCCGCTTCCATCTTCGGCATCATCGTCACTTACTTTCAGGTGAGTTGATGCAAAGCGCTTATCAATTGTAAATAAAAAAAAAGACAAAAGCATGGTTTAATGTTTTCGCTTCAAAAACTATGTAGTTTTGAGAATATATGTTTCTCCTACATATCATAATAATGTTAGCGCATGAAATAAATACTAAAGTAAAGCTATAGACTAGACGAAATAATAATCAGGTAAAAAATGTTTATTTACCAAAAATGTTACATCACAATTCACAAAGGAAAAATACTAGAATGTTTATTAAGCTGGCAATCAACGAAAATGTGCAGTTGTGTATTAATGCCCAAAGTAATAGACAAGCAAAATTCAACTGTAAAGCTTTTACGCGTTTTTTTAGTTGTTCGCCAGTGGCGCGCGGACTGCCAGGTCTTAAACAAATAATGCAACGGTGAAATGTTACGAAACAACGTCACCAGGATACAGCAACTAAGGCTTAACATGCCTACCTACTACGTTCAGTTAAGTAAGGCCCACTGTCTCATTTCTTTGCATATCATGGCTAAAAATAAAAGTTAAATCATTGATAGCAGAAGAAAACGTACATTTTTATTGGAAGCAGGTGGATTACAAACCCAACAAGACTAAAATCAACTGAACAAGTGATAGGTAGGTAGTTCAAATCTAGCATTTCGATCGGCAGCGGTGGCATTTCACGAGCGGAGCCGACCATCGGATGACGGATCGATACGCATCGAGTATCGAGCAGATCTTATCGGCCATCGATTGATGTCGATCTGAGGCCGAACCGGCCACCAGCCGCCACCAGCTACCTGACTCAGCAGAAGTACAATCAAATACTTAACAACAGTAATTAAACCGCCTCCGTGGCGTAATGGTTACTCCATTAGTTTCTATCATGAGGTCACGGATTCGAGTCCCTGCGGAGTCTAACATTGTAAGGCTCGGTTCGGTTGATGGAAGGGCATTTTCTAAGCCCGCCTGGCTAGCTACCACCATCTTATCTAAGTCTTAACAACAGTAATTAAACCGCCTCCGTGGCGTAATGGTTACTCCATTAGTTTCCATCATGACGTCGCGGATTCGATTCCCGGCGCAGTCTAACATTGTAGACTCGGTTTGGTTGGTAGTAGGGCATTTTCTAAGCCCGCCTGGCTAGCTACCACCATCTTATCTAAGTCTTAACAACATCAGTAATTAAACCGCCTCCGTGGCGTAATGGTTACTCCATTAGTTTCCAGCATGACGTCGCGGATTCGATTCCCGGCGCAGTCTAACATTGTAGACTCGGTTTGGTTGGTAGAAGGGCATTTTCTAAGCCCGCCTGGCTAGCTACCACCATCTTATCTAAGTCTTTTCGCTAAACATCAATTTTGGAAGCATTCATGTGTTCTTGCTTGAAGATAAGATAGCCAATTCTCCATTGCATTAAGGAATCTTAGTAAGCCCGCTTCCATCTTCGGAATCATCGTCACTTAACATCAGGTGAGATGATGCCAAGGGCTTACCAATTGCAGATAAAAAATATAAAAAAGGTAAATTACGGTTAAATGGACTTTACGTTATTGTGAGTGCACACCAAAGCACAGAGAGTGAAATAGATAGATGGAGTGCAGGAGCTACAGATAACTTTATTGTATAATATGTACTATGGCGATTGCGTGACAAAAAGGATTCAATAGCGGCAACCTTTTATATTATTAGCTGTTTACCGCGGCTTCTCCCGCTCAGATCCCGGTGAAATATTTTCTATACCTCTTCTCAAGACCTACCGAATATACACAGAAAATTTTATGGAAATCCCGGCTGAACGGATTTCCATAAAATTTTCTGTGTATTTCGGAGGAGTATGGCAATTGGCATCTTATACTGTGACACGAGAATTTCAACACACTAATATTATAAAGGTGAAAGTTTGTGAGTGTGTATGTTTGTTACTTCTTCACGCAAAAACTACTAAACGGATCTGGATGAAATTTGGTAGGTAGATAGATTAGGGCTTGGATTAACACATAGGCTACTTGTTTTCACGGTCGCGAGCCGCTTGCGACTCGCGCACTGCGCACCCTCGAAAAGTCATAGAAACGTTGTCCACGCGGGTAAAGCCGCGGGAAACAGCTAGTATATTATATATTACACTAATCTACAGTGGTTTTGTTGCCCTATATATAAGATTGATTTTGGATATATTTATGTTCACAATTCATGAGCAGAACTCTAATCATGACTAGTAAAATGATTTTTTTACTTTTATTTTTTTTTACCGATAATTTATCAAAATTAAAGATATGCAATACAAATGTCAGCTCAATCGGTGGAAGATCTGCTTCAAAATTGAGTTGCAAGGTTCCACCCGAACAAACACACATACATTGCAAGTTAAATAAAAGCTTGTAAAAACAGTCGAATCCGTTCTCAAGTTAGTTTACATTATGTTATTATATTACTATTTTATTTAGTATAATTTTAGGTACATATATGAATTCTTTACTTTACTATTTCGCGAATTCCGTTCGCGTTAGTAAAGCCATTGTTATTCAGGGGCAGAATGAATTTTATGTCTGTCAGCATTACGGGGCTTTTTATTTTAACCTGTTGCATATTCGAGCCAACAAGACCACGAGCTATGTGCATTGCAACAACTTTCGCTTGAGTAACCAATACGTAACAGTTTCCCATACACCATGCAACCCCAGCAAACAGTCGTTAGATCAAGCCTATAATTTTTGCATAGCGAAAGCCAAATGGAAGTTTAATTTTAACGTGAGACTTTCGCTATTCTATTGAGGAAACACAAAAGTCTCTATCGTGTTATCTATATAGTCTTGTCACAGAGCATCGAAGTTTTGTTTTACATTGTTCCGTAAAATAGCATCGTTATACAAAGTTTCACAGATGATAACAATAGTGCAAGTACAGATGAAGTACTCGCAATGACGCTTTAAATAAATAGCAACTCTCGCTACGCGGTAATGAAGAACAATCTAGTTCGCAACTGCGCTTAGTGCCTACAGTTTTACTTCAACATACTACATACACCGATAACAATCGCGCCTGTATTGTAATTGGTAAACCCTTAGCATCATCTCACCTGACGATGATGCCGAAGATGGAAGCGGCCTTACCAAGATTCATATTCAATTTATTCACAATACTTTTAAACATTCCCCAACGCATTGAGGAACTGACATCTTCTCTTGAAACCAGAACACATCAAATTCAAATGTTTATTTGCATCAATTAAAATACATTAAGATACAATGTAAGTTCCAGGTGGTATGGACAGTTTTATAGGTTTAGGATCTCATGTTTGGTTAAATGTAGATCACATACAAAACTTAGCTATACGTATACGCCAGTTATATATAAGCCATTGGCTACGTATAATTAAAATGTTCGTTTATTGAATACAAACCGTGCTGCACGAGCCATGGCGGCAAGACTTTGGTAGCTGACTTTGAAGATGGTGGTAATTAGCCACTTAGCCAGGCTAAAAATACTCTACCACCAGGCAAACCCAAAGTGAGACCCCGCCGGGAAACAAACTTGTCAAAGCGAGTGTACGTACCGCTACGTGGCCTACGAAGGCGGAGATTGGGGGGGCCTCTTTAATTTTTTTAGAGTACCTCCCCTAGTTGTAAAGAGGGTGTGATTTAGTTTCGATGACGTACCCGGTCGTGTGAGTGAATAGGTATTTCAAAACGAATGAGGGTTTATTAAAACTATTTTGCGATTCAGGGATCGGTTTATGAAATGTTAAGGTTTAAATAGTTACAGTGATAGTTTTATTTTTAAATTGGGTATGCTAAATTTTTTATAAGCCATGAAAATAAAAAAACCATTTCGAGATATTTTTATTTAAAGCCATATTTTTTCATTTTCCACTCGAAAAAGTAAAAGATTGCGTAAAAAAATCGGAAAAGGACAATAACCTTCATTTGACCCCTATGACGTCACGAGTTTACAATAAAACCTTATTTCACCACTGAACGGAACGTGCACTCTTACTTGTCATATCAATTACGGACCTTGCATTTGAGGACGAGCTTTCGTCGAGCACTGAAAAAGGCACTATTTATTTATCATCCACCAAAAACTACGTTTGAAACAATCAAATATTATTAGAACGTCATTCAAATTAAATACTTAAATGGGTAAGATATTCATTAGAGGTCCAATTTTTATTGTGGTTCTAAAAAACATTTAAACTCTGAAGGCCTTGTCCATACATAGATTATGATGTTTGATGACAAGTAAATTTTGACTTTGACGTTTCGTTGTTGGCTTTGTGATAGTTTCGTTTCGGAAAAGGCAAAGGTTACTAAGACCATACAGCCAGGTCTGACGTATTTAGGCTTCCTTAGCTGTTGGATTTGTAATGCTAGTGCCGGTGCAATGAAAAAACAACAAAATAAAACTACGAATGCGTCTACCACAAATCCCGCCAAAAAACCTTTGGGAATGATTGACTTGAGTGACTTGACAGTTGACGTCAAGGCCTATTCATTTCATCGTCATAGAAATAGGGCTGTTCGTTTCATAGTAATGTGAACCGATGACGTCATCAAGGTTTCAAAATTTAAAAAAATATTTAAAAATATCTAGAGGCTTAAAAAATGAAATATTCAAATTAGTTTTTCAAAATGGTCTAAACCATCAGAAAAAAAATTAAAAAAAATACATTTTTTTTTAGCATACCCAATTGATTAAATGTTCTACAATAAAAAAAAAATATGTCCCAAAATAGCGGTTCAGCTGGTAGGGCGCCGGGGGGGGGGGGGGGGGGGGGTTACCAGCTTAACCGCTATTTTAGGACATATTTTTTTTTTGTAGAACATTTAATCAATTTAAAAATAAAACTATCACTGCTAAGTAGGTTTTCTTAGTTTAGGAGTAACAGTCGACCAACTTAAGGTGTGCAGTTGGATTTGTAAAAAATCATAAATTTCCATACAAAATGTTATATTACCAACCGCAAATGTAATTTAGTTTTTCAAAATATACATTTATCTATTAAAAGACTAGGGAATCCTACTTTGCGCGAGTCCGACTCGCCCTTGGCCGGTTTTTAGGGTACCGTAGCCAAAGGGTAAAAATGGGGCCCCATTACTAAGACTGTACTGTCCATCCGTCCGTCCCTCTGTCTGTATTTCATGAACCGTGGTAGCTAGACAGTTGATATTTTCACAAATGATGTCGCTATAACAACAAACACTAAAAACAGACCCATACAACAAACAGGATTTTATTGCCGTTTTTTGCTCAATATTAATAACGGCAACAGGTAGACGCTTCAAATATTTACAGAATATTTAGTTGTAGGTATGTTCACTTTAAAAATAAATAATTGAATAAAAATAAAATAAATAAAGATAATGGTACGGAGCCCTTCGTGCGCAAGTCCGATTCGCATTTGACCGATTTTTTTAAATTTTGTTTTCGGTAATTTAAATAAATATATAAAATCGATTTTGATAAATTTATAGGAGGCATAAACCTATCAATGAAAAAATAACCTTGAAAATCAGTTCACAGCTGGCAAAAAAATCGGGTTACATGCACACAAAATTAAATATAGTCTAGAACAAGTTGAGAACACTCTCCTTTTTTGACGTCGGGTGAAAATTGGATTCCATTTAAAATGTACGAAGGCATGAAGACCAATAACCTGGTCGACTAGAAGAGTCCAAATGTACGAAGTCTTGAAGACCAATAACCTGTTCGACTAGAAGAGTCCAAATTTACGAAGGCATGAAGACCAATAACCTGGTCGACTAGAAGAGTCCAAATGTACGAAGGCATGAAGATCAATAACCTGGTCGACTAGAGGAGTCCAAATGCACGAAGGCTTGAAGACCAATAACCAGGTCGACTAGAAGAGTCCAAATGTACGAAGGCATGAAGACGAATAACCTGGTCGACTAGAAGAGTCCAAATGCACGAAGGCTTGAAGACCAATAACCTGGTCGATTAGAAGATTCCAAATGTACGAAGGCTTGAAGACCAATAACCTAGTCGACTAGAAGATTCCAAATGTACGAAGGCATGAAGACCAATAACCTGGTCGACTAGAAGAGTCCAAATGTTTTTCGTATCGACTATTCAATTCTTGGAAAAAAAATCTGTTCAACGAGTCAACGGCGCAAAGGATAACGTAGCGTTGGCAAGCCTTCCACTCGGTGGACTCATGACTCGGTAAAGATCAGCAGGAAGCCGCTGATTGCAGGCAGTGTTAGACCGTTGGTTGTGTAAATTCTTGGGGGAGGCCTATCTCCTATTGATTTATGTAATTTAAATTTATGATTATTATTAAAAAAATTAATCTGTTAATTTCAGTATAATATTACCTTGATTTTTTATGAACATTATACTACTAATTTGAAATGCGTTACGTAAATAATTCATTCTTTCGTTCCCCATTCGATCACAGCACTCAGTCAGATTTTCTACTCACTTCCTGTACGGACACGACAGCTATCGAACATATACCTTCCTGGTGTAAAGAAAATAAAGTAATTCAATTTTCGACCATACAAAAGTGTGTTTCACTTATAACCTGGTTCCTACATCTCCAGCATTAGTCGTCTTTTAAGGTGATGATGAGGCACGTCCTATATCAATTTTGTTTACACCCTGCATAATTTGCTCAGCAGAATATATAAATGCTGAAGAGATAACAGTAAAACTTTAGTCTTCAAAACTTTTTTTACCTTCAAGGTTGTAAAATATATGAATGAGCATTTAATCACATATGACAGTAATTTTCATTCAATTCAATAATGTAGTTCCTCAGAGGAAAGTTTTCTATAGTACTCTATTTTTTTATGTTTGCAGAATATACAGTGAAGACCTAATATTACTTCGAAAAGACGGACAGTCTCATAGGCATTGTAAGTGGGACCACGTGGAGCGACTGTCAATTAGTGGCGGTCCGAGCGGGATGAGGAGTCATAGGGGGTCATGACCCCCCCAAAAATCTATTTATAAACATCTGCTTATAAGACCTCATGCTACTGTTAAAAATGTCCTTTCAAACCCCAACACAGCTTTTGGCTGCGCTTTGGCTGTGGCTGAGCTGGGACGGGAACTTGTTTTGTACTGTACCCGACCCCTAGTCTTCGCCGCCCGGGGCAAGGCCTTCGTTTCCTAGTGTCCCAGGAGGCGCAGTGCCTGTGGAGAAGACAATCCTCGACACTGACGATATCGTCAATTGTAACTAGACAGGCCAGAGATGACGATGATACCAATTATCCAGCAAATAAAGACGGATCTCGTTACGGCGAGTTTATTACTGCACCAGCCTCGATGTTCAATCCATCCTGTCTGCACAGTTCACAAGCCCTATCATCGGCGCCGGACTTTACACCAAGTTTATAACTTAACAACTACTTGTAAACGGTCTCAAGTCCCTTTTTGAATCATTCGATCTCCTTGTGATCGATAAGTTTATGATCGCATTTCATATTTGATGCTCGTCAATGTGCAGTCAGTAGTGACAGCTGGACTCGTTATTATAAGAGGTTTCCTTTGGATTGGAGAGTCATTCAGTTATTAAAAACTGAATAATAACTGATAGTGTTACTATTGAAGTGCGGCTGACTGTACTATATAGGGTTTAAAATCACGAGAAAGTCTTAAAAAGTATGAGAGTTGAAAAGTGCAGTTAGTTGGTTTGTGTGGGAGTTACCTCATTCCGATTTTTCCAGGAACAATAAACTACCCGGTGGTGTAGAAGACCTTACTAAGTTCTAGTAAGTTACAAAGTTTCATAAAAACCATTACGACCATATGACAGTCATTTTATACAAAAATAACAAGCAACCAGGGTTTATGGGAGGTTCCTTATCCGATTTTTTCTGGAAAAAGGAACTATTCTCTATGTAGTAGAACATAATAGTTACACACAAAGTCTCATCAAAATAGTTAGTTATTTATATAAAAAAACAAGCGTATTTTACTATGTTGCTATAATCCTAGAAAAAACTACATAGGAATTATTTGAATAAATCGTTTGAGATATTTAATAAAATTTCAGTAAATTGTATCCAAATCCGCCCAGCCAGACACACACACATACATTGTTACTATTTGTTCAGTTTTTAGACTATTAGTGCAAGACAATCGATCCCCATCGAAATATCAACTTCGATTCCTTTCCTTCACAATACGATCTTCACGCATTATTTATTTATACCATTGCTCCTCTAAAAAGCTTATTTTATTCACTGAAAACAGTGAATAAAAAGCTCTTTTAATCACTATTTTGGTGTTTGAATTTAGAACACACCAATATATATTTGACCTCGCTTATCAGCTACAAAACCTCCTTGCGAAAAAAATACACGATAAAAACGCCTAATCCAAAGAATATTTGACATACAAACTCCTTGTGCAAATAATTCCTCGAGATTTGATTGTTCGATATTTTCGAAAAGGAGTTTAGCATTAGAATAAAAACTGTTTTGTGTTCTTTGCTGTCATTTCATTAGTAAATTGGCGCTATTTTGAACTATAAGTTGTACGAACACAAAGAAAATTACTCTTTTAGGTTAATGACCATTTTTATTAATTTAACATTAGTTTTTTCTTAATAATATGTAATATTTTCGCTTAAATGTTTCTTTTTCTCGGAGTCATGGTATAAAGTATAGTATGCAACTCTTGAATAAAACGGATTTATATCGAGGGCCATGAATCACTCTCGTCGCTCAGGGTACTAATACTTGAATCACTCGCTACACTCGTGATTCAATCATCATGCATCGCTCCCTACGGTCGTGATTCAGTCATTAGAACCCTTCACTAGCTCGAGATTCATCTATGGCTCTCGCTTTAAATCCGTTCTTTACTCACAGTTGCATAATATACTATTATTTAATAGTTAATTGAACACAGGATACATAAAATACAGTTTTACTCCTTCGTGGCGCAGTAACGCTCGCTCTGCAGGCGCTCCGAAGTAGAAATCTTAAGAAATGCCCACTCAATCCAGACAACTTCACTCAATCATAGCTTTTGGTGATTTACTAATAACTGTAACTTGTAGTTAAATAAGAGAGTTATTTCCGCACTGCCGCGCTTAAGGGCAATGCCTTCGCTTTGCATTAAATAAAAACTGTAATTAACTTCGCTCAGTAAAGCGACCGCCCGTTTTAATTATACGCTCTTCACTTGAACCTTCTTGAAGTACACAACAAAATATTTCGAACTAAACGCTTTTCGTAACAATACAGCTAATCACATCTCTGTAATTTGAATATCCGGATCCCTGTTATTTAGCGATATGACGCTAACTGACAACAAAATAATGCTAATTGACAAAATTTCTGATGATAATATATGTACCTACCTACTTTATGTTTTGAGGCAGATATATGAAAATCCAACAGTCATTAAAAAAAATTAAGGTTACGCATTTAAAATGTTTGTTACGACGCATAAAAATTAATCATGACGCTGTGGAAAACTTAATAATTCATATAAAATAAAAAAACCTACCAATTGCGAGACGGACTTGTGCACCAAGGGTTCTCTATACGGAAGAATCTTTATTCTTCCAGGGTTCCGCACCGCCACACCTCTTCATACGAGTACAACATCAATACCTATTCATTTCAAACAAAAGACATCAACGCGAGCAACAAATAATAATTTTTTTTTGTTCAGTTCAGCGGACTCCTTAGTGCGAGTACGACTCACACTTGGCCAGTTTTTATATGTGGTTTTACGTTAATAGGATTAGAACTTTAATCATACCAAGTGTCACGCTTGTAGGTATTTATGTAGAAGAAAAAAAATCATTTGACGTTTCTTGTTTTTCTTTTTGTAATTTTATTATTTGTTCGTAAATCCCAACTATAACACATATTCTGTGAATTTTTTTGCCCACTACCTACTAGCCTTTAAAGATCGGACAGACAGACAGACAGACAGGTAGTGTAGGCTCAGTTATAAAATAAATCACTTGGAACCCTAAAACGATACAAAATTCCTTACAAGGTTCACTGACGTTTAACCTTAATACCATAATTGAATAGCAAAAGCTCTTGCAAGATTGTCTGTCTGTCCGTACAACGGTTCTGTATAATAACCGCGGCATGTGGTTGCGGATTCCACCAATTAGAACCCATTAAAGAAGGTTTCCTGTTCATCTGCGAGTGCGCGAGGCCTCATGATGGGCGAAGATTAGAGGGATCTGCGGGCTAATAACTTTATAGGGAGCAGGAACTAGGACTCCTCAAATGTATGAAGCTAAGTCGCGCGGACACACAGCGCGGTCAGAACACTGTGACGAGACGGATGAAAGAAAAATCAGCCAAGTGGGAGTCAATCTAGCACTTCGAGGGTCCCGTAGCACCAAACCTGACCCCACAACTACATAGTAATAATGACAACGATACCTCTTCACATTACAAACAAAAGATATTAACGCGAGCTACAAAAGTATGTTTTTTTTTGTCATTCAGTTCGGACTCCTTAGCGCGAGTTCGACTCACAGTTGGCCAATTTTTTTTATTTTTATTTTAACTCAGTGTTAGTACTATAATCACACCAAGTTTAATTTTTTTATGTGTTACTGTTTTAACGATAGATCTAAATCAAAAAAAATATCTAAAGACCTATAAAAAACACGTTTTTTGTTTGGAGACCCCGCTTGTTTTTTCACTTTTTCTATTTTTTGTTATAGCGGAAACAAAAATATACATTTCAAGTGTCTACCTATTGCGGTTCATTAAATACAGCCCGCTGACTGACGGACAGACAGACAGACAGACAGACAGACAGACAGACAGACAGCGCAGGCTTAGTAATAGGGTCCCGTTGGGTGTAGGGAACTCCCGCGCCCGCGGCCCGCACGCTTAGATTTTGATTTCTTGAATTTTTTATTTTTTATGCTCAATTGGTAAGCCCTCGGCATCATCTCACCTGATGGTAAGTGACGATGATGCCGAGGATGGAAGCGGGCTTACCAAGATTCCCCAACGCAATGGGGATCTGGCTATCTTATCTTCAAGCCGGAACACATCAATGTTGTTAATACTTTTAAAGAAATGATCCCTCATCAGGTAATAAATAGCACAGGGGTTTCAGAAACACTGGTCCATCTGGTTGATCATCCTTACACTTTCATTTATTACCGTCGGTGTGGCGTAGCGGATAGGGCCGCTACCTTCTGTCGGGGAGGTTGCGGTTCGAATCCTGCTACGTATCAATGTGAATTTAGATTTCATATGTACGTTTATCCGACGCTCTTACGGTGAAGGAAAACGTCGTGAGGAAAACTGCACACGCCTGCGAAGAAACTCGAAGGTTGTTTGTGAATTCGACCAACCCGCGGTGGACCCGCATGGTCGACGAAGGCCCAATCCCCTTTATTCAGGGTAGGCTCAAGCCCCTCAGTAGGGACGTATATGAGCTGATATGATGATGCCTTTCACGTCTGTGGCAGATCAAACACAGATACAACTGTTCAGTGTACATTCCTATGTATATATTTTTTTAACAAATTGGGATCTAACCGAATAAAGTAGGGCAAAACTTGGCCAACCCGTGATATGCATCAATTCGGTGATAGTTTGTATGTGCTCTTTTACCCGGTAACTGCGTAAAGATAGAGTTTAACATTAATATTAATCGATGGTGCTGTTCTTAAACTCTAAAATTTACTGCAGAGTACACTTAAAACAATCTCCAAACACTTTTTGAGAAATTAAAAATGTCGATGTCAACGTCAGTCTTTACTGTTAACCTCGTATTATTAAGAGTTTGTGCAAAAGGTAAATAAACAAATGTCTATTATTAAGAGTTTGTGCAAGAGGTAAATAAACAAATGACTATTAATTACACTACTTCGAAAATGGGAAATACCAAAGAAGATCTCAAAAAGTTAAGAGTTAAAAACATTTTTGTTGCATTTGTGATTATGTGTGTATACATTTCGATTTCTAAAATCCATAACTAAATCTATATCACACTATTACCCGAGTGTCATCAAATTAACTGATTTTAGGAACTGAATAAACAAATGTATATTGTTCAATCGGTATAATAATTGCCATATTTTTAGATATTAGTTATCAAAGCTCCTATTATTCACCCTTACATAGCAAATTTTAAAAACAATCTGATCAACGAATAAAATTTTATAAGTCTAAAACCAAACTATCACCGATTACCTAAGTTTTGCCCTATGTAACAGAAGCCAGCTTTCAGTTCCACCTTAAATATATTAATTCTGTTCTATTGCTTATAGTTCCTATAGACTGAGTGGTATCTTATTATACATTATTTATTTTATACTTCCAGTATCTGCTCTATTGATATTTCGTGGTTTTTGGAACCCATTCATAAACTAGTCTACTGTACTAACAGTCTGTAGCACTGTAAATGTTTACTAATATTATAAACGCGAAAGTTTGTATGTATGGATGTTTGTTACTCTTTCACGCAAAAACTACTGAACGTATCTAGATGAAATTTGGTAAATAGACAGATAGGGACCTGGATTAACATAAACGCTACTTATTTCCACGCTCGCAGCTTGCGGCTCGCTTACTGCGCACCCTCGGAGACAATCATATAAACTATGTTCACGCAAGCGAAGACGCTTGCAAAGGCTAGTGCTAATATATTATGTATATACTATAAATGTGCTGTGTCCGGAAAACGGTCCTGACTCGGCTTATTTCTGCAGGTAAGCAGCTATTACAGCGCGGGTATTTTGCCAGTATCTTCCTTACTCTATCACGTGGGTTTCGCTTAGAGTTGGCTAGAATCCTTAATAAGTAATAACTAGGAATTCATTTAAAATTAAAAACCCGACTGCGTAAAAACTTAACCCCCCTGTTTTGGCCAATCGGGTAAAAATGTCTTCTATATCACTCACAGGATCGAGACGAATCTAAGGACAACTCACACGTTAAGATCCTACAAACCGTTCAGGCTGTAGCAGGGAACATAGAAATTTACAAACATACATACACTAGAAAAACATAACCGTCCTTCTGAAGCAGTCGGGTAATAAGTATTTACGCAAAAAAGAAAATGTTACTATTTATTGCTCGTTTAGCTATTAACCGTAACACATTGACACTCACCAAACAACCGGTACCTATCAAAGTTACTTCTTTTGAATTAATTAGTATAAATCAACACGTACGAGTGTGTTTATGGCACAAGTAGTCCTCAAATTGGCACAACCATTAAGTTATCAAAAACAGTAAAAACACCATTAAATATCAAATAGAAATAGCACTAAAACACATGCAGATAGGTTTTTTACAGACACTATAATGGACAATATGGATAATTAATGATGACAGATGTTTTAACAGTGTTTTTAGTAAAATTTAATAAGTTCTAACAAATTTGCTAGGTTAAACTATTTAACCGCCTCCGTGGCGTAATGGATAGTCCATTCGCTTCACACCAGGAGGTCGCGGGTTCGATTCCCGGTGGGGTCAACTTTTAAGACTCGGTTTGGTTGGTGGTAGGGCATTTTCTAAGCCCGCCTGGCTAGCTACCACCATCTTATCTAAGTCTTGCCGCCAAACAGCAGTGTTAAGAACATTGATGTGTTCCGGCTTGAAGATAAGATAGCCAGTTCTCCATTGCGTTGGGGAATCTTGGTAAGCCCGCTTCCATATTCGGCATTATCATCACTTACCATCAGGTGAGATGATTCCAAGGGCGTACCAATTGTAACTAAAAAAATATAAAAAAAAGTCAACTCTAAGCAATACTGGAAACTGATCAACACATTCAACCAAAGTACGGGAAGTCCCCTTGGACATGAAGGATTGAATCGCTCGAGTGGCGCCCGCGCATTGAAGAACGTCAGAATCACGAGCAGAAGCCCTGTATAAAAGATTAGGCTCACTGAACCCTTCATTTTATGGCTTAACATTATTAAACATAGTTGCTTTCAACAACTGACGAAAACAGAGGGGTATTGTAAGTTTAATGTGTGTATCTATGTGGCTGCCGTGGAATCGTAGCTCCCAAACGGATGAACCGATTTTGATTTAGTTTCTTTTGTTTGAAAGGTGACTTGATTGAGAGTGTCATTAGCTATGATTCAAGAAATGTGGTTCAGCCGTTTGAAGATCAGGTCTTTTTTAGTCAATGAAGGGATGTAGGCAACTTCCACAGGTCCAATTGATTCGGAGTTCGGTATTCTGTTCTTTCAATAATATTGCAAAAGCATATGTGACAAAAATAATGGTAACTTAGGAATTTGCCACATATGACACATAGAATTTTTACTCGCTGCCTAAATATGAATTTCGGAAAGAAAATAAATTTTGGGGTAATATAGAATACTTTTATTTTATAAGATTAGAAAAAATAGATAAAGACGTAAACAAGTTGATGAGTTAAAGTTGTAAAGAAAGGATGACCATAATATTTAAAAAAATAGGTAAAAGGCGTAACAAATAATTGGTATAACAAATGGATGACCGTGGAACTAGTTAAATATAAAAATAACACATTACCTAAATTTAAAATATAAAAAGGTTAGGTAACGATCGATCGTCCCCCCAGGTGTAAAAAAACGATCGAATAAATACCTAAAACATAAATGAAGTTAATTTATCGGGTGTCTAAAAAACCCCCAAAGTTGTAGGAAATACTTTTGGTGTACAATACTCTTAATGATTTTAAAATAAATGCAAAATTGACAAAGTGAACGGAAACAGGAGAACACGTAGGCTAGCAGCTGCGCTTGGAGGAAGACAGCAGAACCTTGCCGGGCAGTAGCAGTGCTTGGTCACCAGTGATAGAGTTTGGTCACCAGTGACAACCAACTTCAATGGGCCTTAAAATTTGATAGAAACAAAGATTCCACTTCCCTTTGAGTGAGCGGCAGGCAGATGCAGAGCGGCGAAACAAACGCCGGTGGAAGACTAGCAGTAATCCAGGATAATAGTGTTTCGTTCGGGCCGGGTGGAAGACCCTACAACGATGAAATAAAATTTAGTTCGCAACGGCACTAAATAAAATTGGACAGCTATCTCCAAGCATAAATCACTTACCCCTGTTAAATATAGGAGGTCTTGTAAACAAAACCAAAATCACAGATGTTTAAAATAATTTACTTTCACCAATTTCGACGGTCATCAGTCATACAGAATCAATTTTTGTTTTACACTTGTCAAAAAGTCACAAATATTTTCAAATTAAATTTCCATAGAGGAACAAAATCAAAAGAGAATTTAATTATGAAACGCACGAAAAGAGATCGGCTCGAAACGATAGTTTGCGTTTCAAAATACCCACAAACTCACAAAAAAAAGGCGAGAAGTCCAAAATTTTTTTGAAATTTGGACAACCCTATGGATGTTGGACAGCCCTGAAGAAGAAAAAAAATTAAAACTCTCTAATTAACTAGTTAACTACAAACGTTTACTTGAAGCTGAAAGAAAAAGACATTTATACACGATTCGCGTACACATACAAACGCCAAAAACTCCATCTAAAAGTGAACAAACTTAATAACCCCAACGACACACTAGTGTTAAGGGATCGCTATGCACAGCCTAAAACTAGTCAATTAATTAGGAAAGAGCATAACTAAACAACTAACTAAAACTAGATAATATAAAGAGAGAACGAAGAAGAAAAAAAACGGAGCACTTCGCACAATAGGCAAGTAGGGCTGTCAAGCTTAACACTTCTCGAGGGAAAAACCACACAACTAGTAAAACATTAAAGACCAATAGGGTTGACAAAAACTGAAAAAAACTTGCAAAACATTGTCGGTTACCCCAGCGAAAATATGGACAAAAGCGGTAAAGGCGAATGCGTGAAAAATCCGACTCACGGATAAAATTAACACCGGAAGTCTGAAACGCGATACGCAAGAGTCTAAAGGGACAACTCTACCGAAAAAAAAGGCCATTTGAGGTAAGACAAGGGCAAGATTAATGAAAGAAATTTGAAAAATGGAAAATTGTTATAAGACCTCAAGAAATCTAAACAATACTGCGGAATACAGAAACGTTGTCACATAAAAGTGAACAGGGTACGCCAAAAATTTAAGGAGTACCTCGCAAAGCAACGCGCAAAAATATTCCAAACAGTAACCCTTAAAGATTTATTCCCTTAAAACAACGTTAAATAATCGTGAACTAAAAGTAAGTCTGTCCCGACTTTCGATTGAAAGAAATCTAGAGTCTGGCCATTGACTACTTAAATAAAAATTCTCTTGGAATCGTAAGGGAATACACAGGCAAAAACAACTCATCAACACGTAAGCAATTATCCGAAAGAGGTATAATGCCAATAAGCCGGGAAAAAAAACGACCCGTGTCAAGAGAAGCAAAAAAATACCGTGCATACAAACAAAAAAACCTTACGTTTCAAAGAAAACTGCACGATTAAATTAAGAAAGTGGGGTATGGGTAGGGGTACTTGAGGTATTAAAACTTGAACCATATTATCCGGAAAACGGATACACCCACGAACGACAAAAAAACGGGTTCGTTAGGGAAAGATTAAAGGCAGAAAAGGGGATAAAAACATTAGTTCGGGCACCATAAATATGTGACAAAAAATAAAGGTAACTAGCAATAAAAACCCTTAAGGAATTTGCCACATATGATACGTAAGATTTAGAGGTAATAAATTAAAATATATATTTAGAGGTAATAAATTAAAATATAATTTTATATTATATTTTATTATATTAGTTGTCCATTAGGTACTCGGTAAAAACCCTTGAAATATCGGCAAAGGATCTGTAATATACTAAAAAACTGCACCATACAACTTTGAAAAACAGCAAAAGGCAACTTATTAAATTTATAATCTTATTTTCGGTCAAAAATAGGTTTGCGGTGACCACCATTCCATTGTTATTTTTTTCTCTCATCTTCTTGTCAAAAAGAAACCAATTTTTTCAAATTCAATTTCCATAGACGAACAAAATCTAACGAGAATTTAATTATGAAACGCAAAAAGGAGATTGGCTCGAAACGATAGTTTGCGTTTCACATGTTAAGATAAGATAAGACAAGCATTTGGTACCCTTTACCTGATGCTGCAGCATCACTTGGCAAACCTGGCGTCTGCATGATACCCAACTCCTCACCAACTTAAATCAGAGATATCATATTTGGGCTATTTGGAATAGTCTCAATTAATAGGTTATATATAGATGGTGCCTACGCTACGTTTTCCGGTGCGCGGTCGCCACTCGAGAACTTTACTGCCCCATCGGCCATTTTTCGGCAACCGGAAAACGTAGCGTAGGCAGGCCTCCCACGCGGTGGACCGATGACCTGGACACGGATCCAAAATCCTTCAGACCCATAAGTCTCACGTCCTTCCTACTGAAGGCACTGGAGAGACTCTGTGACAGGGAACTGAGGGAAAACGCACTGAGGGACATACCCCTGCACCGCAATCAACATGCGTATAGCCAGGCTAAGTCTACAGAATCGGCCTTGCATGCTGTCGTTAGCAAGATCGAGGCAGCAATACAGAACAAGTCTATGTGCTTAGGCACCTTCATAGATATCGAAGGCGCTTTTGACAAAACAAACTTCAGCAGCATGAGGGCGGCACTTCTGAAACATGGAGCAAACGCCACTATGACCGACTGGATTGAAAACATGCTCCGACAGCGGGTCATCAGACTGGTGAAGGAGGAGACGAAAGCGGCCATGGTAGCAAAGGGATGCCCCCAAGGAGGAGTCCTATCACCGCTACTGTGGAACCTAGTGATAAATGACTTGATCACCACCTTAAACGGTAAGCACTTCTATACAATCGGATATGCGGACGACTTGGTTATACTTGTGTCTGGTAACTTCACCAATGTTATCTGCGACGCAACTCGAGCTGCTCTGCGAATCGTGGAGCGCTGGTGCACTGAGTACGAACTGTCCGTGAACCCGAGCAAAACTGAACTAGTACTGTTCACCAACAAACGCAACTTAGGTAACTACCTACTACCTAAACTTTTCAAAACAGAGCTCCGCCTATCAACGGAGATCAAGTACTTAGGTGTCACACTCGACAGCAAACTAAACTGGAGCAGCCATCTCACCAAGAAAATAGAGAAGGCAACTATTGCCCTGTGGCAGTGCCGTAGAATGGTAGGTAGGAAATGGGGCCTTACCCCAAAGATAATGCTATGGCTATACACAGCGGTAATACGTCCAATGATAAGCTACGGCGCAGTAGTCTGGTGGCCACGAACGAAGCTATCTACGGTCGTGAGTAAACTGCAACGCTTTCAAAGAATGGCATGCATGGCTGTGACAGGCTGCATGCGGACAACTCCCACTGCAGCCCTTGAAACCATCCTGGACCTGCCGCCTCTGCACCTGTTTATCCAACAGGAAGCAGCTAGTGCTGCAGCCCGTCTAAAATTGCTGTCTCTTTGGAGCACAAACAGGATCCCGCACACTGAGCTTCTGCACGATATTATCGCGGAGAAGCCATTGTTCGCGGCGACGAATGATAGAATCCCTAAACGGTATGTCTTTGACATGAAATACAAGGTACAGCTACATGAGGAGCCCTGGGAGGGTCAGAACCTGAAAGAACTACGGGTATTTACCGATGGTTCCAAAACAGGCACTGGCACCGGGTATGGGGTCTTCTCCGAGGATCTGAACATCAGGATAGCCAATCCCCTGGGTGCGCATAACACGGTCTTTCAGGCTGAGTGTATGGGCATCATCAAGGCAGCTGAGGCGATTGCTGCAAGGGAGGTGCGTGAGTACCCCATCCGCATACTCTCTGACAGCAGAGCCGTACTACAGGCCCTGCAGAGCAGCATGATCACATCGGGGCTCATACTGGAGTGCCAACAAAAATTGACAGAGGTATGTAACCGCGGCGGCGTAACTCTGCAGTGGATTAAAGGGCACAGCAACTCACGCGGCAATGATGCGGCGGATGAGCTTGCCAGGAAAGGGTCAGAGCTAATGGCCGTGGGACCGGAACCTATAATACCCCTCCCATATGGCTGGCTACGGTTCACCCTGAGGAATCGCACAAGAAATGAACACAATTTGTACTGGTCCGGTTTGGAAACCTGCAGGCAAGCAAGGGTGGCCCTTCCGGCAACTAACCCTGGTCTATCCAGAAAGCTTCTGAGACTTGGGAGAGCTCAGCTCCGCAAGGTAACAGCCGCTATTACAGGACATGGCCATTTTAATAAACACCTATTCGCTCTAGGTATCACCGACAGCCCCCTATGCAGAGCATGTATGGAGGCTGAGGAGACTGCTGCCCACATCCTACTTGATTGCGAGGGGCTGGCACAGTACAGGGTCGTGCACCTCGGTGACCCGAGGTCACTCCAGGAAGTCGTCGGCAACCTACGGGGGCTACTGGGCTTCTTGGAGGAGCTGGGCTGGCAGTGATGCCGGCCAATCACGCAAAATGGGCGCAGTGGTCGCCTGGTTGCGGAAATCAGCCCGCCCCTAACTTCAACTTCAACTTCAACTTCCTGGTGAAGGTCGCGGGAAGCCGATGGATGCGGGCAGCGCAGGACCGGTCGTCGTGGAAATCCTTGGGGGAGGCCTTTGTCCAGCAGTGGACGATTTGTGGCTGATATGATGATGATGATATAGATGGTGAAAAACGATGTCAAAGTACGGGTTTTTTAAATTTTAATTATTAATTAACACGTTTTTATCAAGTCACTTTCATGTTTGTCTGTCTGTCTGTCTGTTTGTTGTTCCTGGTGGAAAACGAAAAAGAAGAAAATATTTAATGTACATTAAAAATAAACTAAAAAACACGTTTTTATGTGCCTTAAAAAGAATAAAATAACCCTCCGGGGGTCTTGATGACCCAAACGGACATACACACATAAAACGTAAACCACCATCACATACACCACTACCACATGCATGCTTGCAGATTAACTCAAAAAACGTGGGGCCCATGAAACTTAATGAATGAGCATGAAAGCTTAGGTTTTAAAATATCTTAGTAGAAAGATGCGCCCCACGATTTCCGAGTTCACCTGTAAGCGTGTATGTATGTGGTGGTGGTGTGAGTGTTGTGTGTGTGAGTCCTCTTGGGTCATAAAAGCGTCACATAAAAACGTGGTTTTTAGAATATTTTTTAATTAATATAGTCATAGACATGTTGGTAACTGAATCGACCTCAATAAAATAAAATCAAGAGTACAGTACGCCCATTTGTTAGTAATTCAATTTATTTTAGTAAAGAAAAATACAAGTCAAATGTTATTAATAAGTTAAGGTCATATAGTCAACTTAGTTAATTAAGGTGAGTGTCACTTATATACTTATATTATTGTTACATTATTTAATAATGCCACATTATTTTCTAAATACCTTGTAGTAGTAATATTAAACTATTATGAATGCACAACTCGTAGTTAATGCCACCATCTCCGACCACCATCCGTCCACCACAGACAGCAAACTCTTGACCTGAGTACGAATGAAGTGTCCAAGTGCTTGTAAGTACCATACCAAGCTTACTTACACTAACATTATATTTTCTCACCGTTACTACATATTTGTGGAATAACATGTGATTTGTATGTAGGTGGTTAATATTACCTTTCTTTCGTATGAGTTACGTCCCCACCGAGGGGCTCCAGCCTACTCTGCTGAATTGGTTGATTTCACTCACAACGTTCGAGTTTCTTCGCAGGCGTGTGTAGTTTTCCTAACGATGTTTACCTTCCTCGTAAGAGCGTCGGATAAACATGCGTATGAAATCGAAATTCGAAAATACTTTGGACAGGAGTCGTATGTACAGAGAACAGCACCTCAAGCTAGACACTTTGGACTTTGTACCGTTCTTATGCCGTATGCGTATGGATCAGAATCGCACTACGAGTGTCTAGCTTGATGTGTGGCCTCTGTACAACAAGCTATCTTTAGTGTACCATCAGAAACCCTGAACTACTCGGCGTAATTATATAGCGTCCCCACTAACACAACCTTTCGGTTTGTACATCGGATATTGTACAATAAGCCCCGTCACTCATCCAACCTTTTAGTTCTTAGAGATAGCTTCTATACCTGCCAACTGTGAGGCGAAGGCAGGTACCAGCTACGGAAGGTTTTGCTGTCAAGTCTTCTTCAAGAAGGGAGTCCTGGTACTCTGCATTAAGCCGGGTGCCTCAGGGAAGTCAATCACTATGTCTGTCTCCTACTACCCAGACGTTTATGCGTCACCAAAACTCTGGTAGTTCCCCGCTGCAATACCAAATTCTTCTCCAACTCGTTCACTGTTGAAGCTGCGAACCTCTGGAATAAATCACTCGCCGACATTCGCGACTGCCCCTCTGTTAACTCTTTCAAAATCAAACTTAAAGAGCATCTTCTTTCCATACAAAACGTGTAAGTTTATTTGTATATATTTATTTTAGTAATAATAGTAAGTATTCTTTTTTTTAGTTATGTATTATGTATATTATTAATTTATTTACTAACGGTATGTATTATTTATGTGAGTAGATCAGGTTAGTTTATATTATATTATATTAGTATTTTATTTAGTATAATTTAAGTACACATAGGTTTGCCCCCCGTCCTTTAAATTCTCATAAAACCCGGTAAGGTTGGCTGGAAGAGATCTCTTATAGAGATAATTCCACCTTTGTATATGTCCTTTATAAGAGTTTTCACGTAAATATTTGTGTGCAATAAAGAATATATATTTTCACCCCGATATGGCATTTTTCTAAACTTGGTTTGAGAGGTCACGAGTAGCTGTCATTATTTGCTTACCCCATCTTACAAAAGCCGTATCAACTGTTACAATAACATCGACTTCTACAAACTTACCATCAACACAGACTACAGCCCACTTACGTATTAATGTATTCCACAAGAACTGGCTACCCATAAAACAAGTGATATTCCATAAAAAACCGGCCAAGTGCAACTCGGGGTCACACAAACAGGGTTCCGCACCACAACTTTAACTACCAACTACAGAATAAGACCTCTCAATACGTACTTTGCTCTAGGTAAATATAGGGGTCTACTTATTCTGGTTTTTAGAAATTTCATTTTTCTTGTGGGAACGGATAGACTTTAGATTTTCTCATAGATTTTTCTGTAATCTATGCATTCAACCTCTGTGATTTTTTCAAGTCGACAACTTGATTTATTTTCGTTGGATCCCACTTTTGAATCCCAGTTTAATATTTTTGGCATTGGATCCCACAAAACATTATTATGTATTTCCGTTGGATCCCACATTTTAAAAATGCAAGAGAATTACGTTTCATTATCGTTGAATCCCAAAAACTATTTCCGTTGGATCCCAAATGCTTAAAAAAAATTAAATGCGGGTACTATTAACAACAAAATTGCTTATAATAAAATGAGGGTATGTTTATATTGACTGACTATTTAGAATGTTGCAGTCCTCTTGAAGTGCATATTGTTATAGTTTGCAGTGAATGTTGTTATTTTGTGTAAAACTTAATCGAATCACCAAGAACTATGTCTATGAGTGATCAATTCCCATCTACTTCTTTATCAATAGATTTTAATTTTATAGATAGAAAAGGTGGTACAGTTCTTTTATTTGAAGCTCATCAATACACAAAGAAACGAGATATAAAAAATGGGAATTCTAATGGAGATGCATTATCTACCGTAAAGAAAAATGCAAAGGAATCAGTATTCCGTAAAATGTCAATATACTTGATAGTTCAGAGTCCCGAGACTCACTAACAAGAAGTCGCATAATATATTGAAAACTCTTTTAATTTACTCGCCATCAAATGATGTGTAATTTAAAAAAAAAAAATCTAACAATAAAATATTGAATTACAAACATATACGAGTATGTGACGCTACTTTTGTAATTTCGTAAACACTGGAAAAAACGAGTTTCGCGTGTTGATAAAACATTGTTTTTTAAAGAGAAAAAATATCGCTTAAGCACAGCAGTGGCTTATAAAGTGTTATCCGGAATATGCTCCATCTAAACCAAGAACCAACCATTTGCCGGTGGTATGCCAATTTCAAACGCGGTCGTTTGGACATAAATGATGCTGAACGCTCTGGTCGTCCAAATGAAGCAGTGACTGAACAAAACATTAACGAAGTCCTGGAAATCGTGAAAAAAGATCGGAAAATAAAATTGGGCGAGATAGCTGAGATAGTGAATATTTCAAGTGGTAGTGTTTTCACTATATATTACATCTAAATTTGCCCATGAAAAAGCTCTTTTTGGCCGATTTTTAAATGTTTGATAATGGTCAATCACTTTTCTTCTTAAAAGTACACATGTTGTTACAACATGGGATTCAATGGAAATAGCAAATGGGATCCATCGTCAATACCTTAGAAATGGGATCTAAAACTGGGTTCCAACGAAAATAAATCGACAACTTTCTTAAATAACTTTAAAACTATTAATTTTATTAAAAAATATATTATTGAAGTTCTTACAATACCTAAGCCCTTTTATTTGATATGTCACAAAATATGTATTTTGAAAAACTTTTTTATTTTATTTTCTAATTAACCCCCCAAAAGTTGGCCCCATGTTTGGAATTCATTTATTTACATGACACGTTCGTCCATGGGTCACCGACTTACATATGTGTACCAAATTCCAACTCATTTGGTATAGTAGTTTCCGAGCAAATTAGCTGTGACAGACGGACGGATAGACCGACACACGAGTGATCCAATAATGGTTCCGTTTTAACCTTCTAAGGTACGGAACCCTAAAAAAATACACGTACGGTAGAGGTATAATATAATTACGCAATTCTGGTGTCAATGTGTATGTGCGAAGCTGGCATTGCTCTGTCGGACTGTCGGACTCAGGACGCAATTACCCTGGAAGAGGCTAATTGCGGGCGGGGCTGGACGAGAATCGCGCTGCAGGGTGATTCTCAGGACGGCTAGACTGTGAGACCGGTGTTTGACATGTATTGTCTTCGTCATTGTCATTAGAGTTCGTGTGGACTGGACTCTTAGGAACATTGCATCGGTAACGTTTTACATTCAAGATGCAATGGAGAGCGTGCTATGCTCGGAGTTTCTCTGCGTGATCGAATCAGAAACGAGGAGATCCGCAGGAGAACCAAAGTAACCGACATAGCTCTCAGAATTGCTAAACTTAAGTGGCAGTGGGCGGGGCACATTGCTCGTAGAACAGATGGCCGTTGGGGCAGTAAAGTTCTGGAGTGGCGACCACGCACCGGAAAGCGTAGTGTAGGCAGGCCTCCCACTCGGTGGACCGATGACCTGGTGAAGGTCTCGGGAAGCCGCTGGATGCGGTCAGCGCAGAACCGGTCGTCGTGGAGATCCTTGGGGGAGGCCTATGTCCAGCAGTGGACATCCTTCGGCTGATATGATGATGATGTAAGATGCAATATTGCATTAATGAAAGTAAATACTGGAATCCAAAGAATGCGCTAACACAGTTGATCAAACAAGTCCCTGCGCAAGCCGGTTAAAGCTCGTAAAATCGAATCGAGTTCCTAGCGCATCATCATATAGATTGGAACTGGGTAAGGTGGGCACTTGCCACTTGCCACATGTCAACTGTAACGGCTAGTTTACACAGCGCGAGTTAGCGTGCCACTAGCAATGTACTCATACTGTGTAAACTCACCATACGAGACGGTCAGTAACTTTTTAAAGGGTGTCAATTAAATGGTTAGCATAGTATTGTTATTTCTGTGAGCAGAAAAATATAATCGGTGAGCAGAAATAGCTAATTGGTCAGCAAAAATAGCTAATTGGTCAGCAACTCATGGTCAGCAAACATTTCAAAATCAATCAGCAATTTATGTCATTCTGGATGGCTGTAATTATTTTAAACATCCCCGTACTACACTCTTCCTACAGTGTTGAGTGGTCGACGGAGCCCCTTCGGGGCTCCTACTTCTGTGTTCTCATGTTAAACCTAACACTACGACTGTGCGGGGAGGCGAGCTTAGCTCGCCTCCCCGCACAGTCTCCGAACCTAACGGATCCGAGTCGGGGTGCTCCGCAAGTCCGAGCTCGCTTCGCTCGCTCCCGCTTCCATTTAGAACTCCCCGTACCACACTTTTTTCTGCCGCTCAATCATGAAATCTTGCCGCTCAAGTAGTTATTTTGCGGACTGAATGTTTATTATGCATTTCAAATATATATGTATCTTTTAAATTTGTTTTGTATTTAATTTTTAATTTTTTAACTTTTTTTGCCGCCATATGTTAATCCCCCCCTTCACCCCATTTCCCTCACGTCACATCATGCATGTCACTGTATCACTCGCATCTTTTCAATGAAATTTACAGCTAATGTGTCACAAGTCAAAGGCATTTGTTGATACTTTATTTAGCTATATTGTTGTGTTTTTGGAATCATTTTTCAAGATATCTCCGTCTTATATACTATCTAATTTTGCGAACCAAACTATACATACCAATTAATAATGAATAATGAGAGTAGCTCGCATTGTGTAAACCAACCGTAACTGCTACCAGTTTGTCGCGTTGGGAATCGAACCCGCTTTCCAATGCATGCTAATTGGTCAAAAGAAAAAAAATACAACTTTGTTGCTTATTTCCTGTACATTCTAAAATTTTCCCCGGTGAAACTATTTCTTTTCAAATCACTTACTTCCTGCTGAGTAAGTCATGTTAAGCCATTAAATATTTTATGAAACTAATCATTTATTATGGCTGTTACGGCTAAATAAATTACTAAAATTTTGATTTTTCATTCGATTCATTAATCTATTAATCATCCGACAGTGTAAGTGAGCGAGCATATTAATAAGCATTCAAGACTAGAACAGATACTAATTAATATCTTCTTAACCATTTATTATGTGAAGGGAAAAACAAAACCAAAGAAAGGCATACCTAGTATGTAGTACTTAACTAACCATAGAGCAAGGAGTTAACATTAATACTGGCCACTGATAAAGGAGACCACAAACAAATGGGACGCCATATTTCAAGATGGCGTCGCGTCGATACGCCGCGGGCGGAGCAGGGTGCCGCGCTTGCATGCACACAGTGTTATTAACTTTTTTTGGGTTCCGTCCGTGGGTTGTAGGCCTTAAAATATAATTGGTCAAATTAGGAAGCCTCTGAGGTGGAATAGCGGGTTACGACTGTTTGGAATTTTGGTTTGAATAATCGATATCAGTTAAAATCAGTTTCTGACAAGATACCTGCGAGAAGATAAATAATTTCTGTACATACATACATATCTCATTGATTTATTTGTTCAGTAAATAAACAGAAATGTGGTCTAAACGAACATTTTTTTCTAACATTTGTCGTTAGAAACTAAAGACTGAATTTTCTATTATAGGTAAAATATCAAAGTATATGAGTTGTATTCAAATAACATCGTAACGCACCAAAACTACTGATGCAATTATCTATTGAAGTTAAAACGTTAAAAGTAGTACGGTGTACCGCACTTCCATGGACTTTCAGTATAAGATGTACTATTTACGCACAAATGTGGTCATTTATTATATATTAACGTCTCTGGGTACAAGCCCTTTTGAGAAGGTCTTAATTTTTCGTCTTCATTTCTTTTTTGATTTGAAATGATAGTGCCAGTGCATTACAAATCTTCTCTGGAGTTCTTACAGTATTTGTAGCAGACTCAATCTGAGTGCGAACACCCGGTCACAGTAAGGCGTCTATAAAACTGCACCCAGTCCAAGTCGGGTTTTCACGTTCTTCATTTTATTTTGTTGTTCTCCACATTACTCACGTGCATCAGACGATTTTCTTCAAAACGCACCACTTTTTGAAAAAAAACTCTAGCAGAAAACTATGCAAAAACATTAAAAATAAAATTACGAATGCGTTCACCACAAATCCCGCCAAAAAACTTCATTACGCACAAAACTTCGGTAGTGTTACCATGACGCAGGTTGACTGTACTGCCCACACTGTACTGTCACATGATCAAATCTAGTTAAAGGTTTAGCAACATTGGAAAATGTTAGATATTACAATTATTTAGTAGCGATTTATTTCTGTAGTAAGTAGTATGAAAAATAATTAAGAAAAATATTCGTAAGGGCTAGAACATATCAAAAGCTACGTCTAATTATTGTATAAGTAGGCAGGTACGTCCCCTAAACAAAATCTTGTAGAATTTGAAGAAAAAAGGGTAGGTAGTAAAAAAAAGAGGGAAGACATACAAACAAACTACACTTATGGCCATATTGAAGGTTTCGATAGGTTAATGTTAAAACTAAACGATAAATTCATTAAGCCTTGAACTTAATTGGCAGTAACTATTAATTTTCAAATGCCGTTAGTAAAGCCAATTAAAGTTAAGTTTGAGTTAATAATTATTATGTACCCAAGAATGGTGTTAATAATATTTTTGTCAAATTATTTATAAAACATTAGCAGTTTTATAAAATGTTGATACCAGTTATGCAGCAAAAAATGGCTTTCTAATGCGTTATTTAGAATCTGAATCTGACAACTGTGTGTATAAATCTTGAGATATTCTAGGAAAGATCGCGTTTAGAATTAATATATTGTGTAATAAAACTAATTAAGCTAAGATTAGATGAGACCACCTCAAACATGGCTTTGTCATTAGTTTTGAATGAGATTTAGATACCTCCATCATATTAGAGTTTGCCGCCAAACATCAATTTGAAAGAAAAGAATTGATGTATAGAGAAAGGTAAAGATAATAGAATAATGCGTCGGGGTTACTTACTATAACTTGATAATGATGCCAGTCATAATGGTAGACAAGTAAAACCTGTTATCGACATTTCATCAAATATCAAAAGTGGAATTTTCGTAGAAAGAGATTTTTATATCTTGAGAAAATGGTACTCGTACAGATGGACCACGAAAGCAGCTAAAGTAGGTTGCATAGCATGAACGCTGACAGAGTTATTGTAGATATTGTGTCAAAGTAATTCACATTGGAAGGAAAACGTTCGTCGACTAGAATGTATATAAACCATCCACTATACACTAATTGTGATGTGAAATGTGAATTTAATGGTATCAAAAGTAAAGAACCTAGACAACAAGGCTAAGGTATAATAGTATGGATTGTTTAC
This sequence comes from Coleophora flavipennella, assembly GCA_947284805.1. Taxonomy (NCBI): domain Eukaryota; kingdom Metazoa; phylum Arthropoda; class Insecta; order Lepidoptera; family Coleophoridae; genus Coleophora; species Coleophora flavipennella. Next base: position 18,177,472 of record OX369265.1, read on the forward strand.
ATTCTGTATTTTGTTGTTTGGGATAAAGTTTGTCTCGTACTTGTTAAATAGTAGGATATCACATTCGGTCGCACGCTCCACTTGTTAAGGACCAAAGACATATATACCTCGAGACCTGGCAACTACGAACTTTTTGATTTTATTATTCAACAAGTCCCCACTATATATTGTGAATCCAGTAGGCCGAGACTAAGGGCTTATATTACAAGCTTTCCGATTTTAAAAAGAATAAAGATCTGAAAAATATCCAACTTTCATACATTTAAATAGTATAATATACTTGCAGCTACATAGACTCAAAGCTGTTCCTTTTTTAATGCCGATGTATAGGTATGTCTTGTCTCTACGAAGATAAGGTCTATGTTACGAACGACTATAATGTTCACTCCACGCGAGTTAATAGGGCATTTGCATAACGCGATGCGACTATTGTAATACGGGCTAGAAGGCTTAAGCTGGAAAATTTGACCACTCTTTGCTTGTAAACTGTTTAAATTATAAGTCATTAAAACAAAAAGTAACTAATCAGTCAGTATCCTTGACCAACATGTACATTTTTTATGGAAAAGGAAATGCATAATAAGTCGCAGGGACATTATGATAAGATCAGGGTTTTCATCAAGTCCCGGTAGATGTCAAAATTACAACTCTCTTTTGTCCTTCCCTTGAACAATTGCCCTAACTATGTGATTAATTCTCTGATTTCATCATGTTCCTGTGACATATTATACGAATTGTTTGTACTATATGAAAAAAACAATTTGTGACGAACCAGTAAGTCCACCAGTAAGTGAATCATTTACTAGCTTAGCAACTTGAGCTGTTGGGTCGATCTCGCAGGTCAACTGGCCTGAACAACGGTCATTACCTGGATGGGTTTGAATAGTACCTAGTGTAATTTTCCATGCTTAATGTCGTTTCCGTGCTTCTCAAGGCATGTCAAGACAAGTCGCTCCGCATACAAAAATAAAAATAATATCTAAACCGCTGTAAAAGACTTAAATTACCAAATAGAATGTGTCTATGTCCTGTGCTAGTGCTGTTGAGTGCTAGTTTCAAATATCGCGAGGAGTTGCAGCTGGACCATCAGGATCTGAACCGGCGCCGGTGTTCACGCGCAGATTCCCCTGTGGTGCAGGTGAGTTCCTCTTACTGTTCTGTTTTCTTTTCTTTCCTGTTTAATGCCAGGGCAGAACAGTCTCCTACCGCATGTACGATAGACTGGTACACGCATTGTATTTGATAGGCCGCCATACTCCACCCGCTTCCGCTAAATACAGTCCATTATTTTCAAAAACTGAACCAGCTTACATACCACTTGTTGGTGCTAGTTGCTATTACAAGATGGCTGTCGTTAAGCCGTGACGGATTCCTTGTGGGCGTCTTGAAAAACTTCTGTCAGTCGGTTTTGCCATTAGCCTTACAACCTGTGTGTTTGTTACCAGTGGGGACGATTATGAGTTGTTAACGACTAGAAAGAACCGATGATTTAACCTGGTTAGTGACCGTCTCAAAAATGTAAGTTTGGTAAAATTTTTACGCATTTTGCGGATGTCGCCGCGATGATTTTTTTACGAGATAAAACAGCAGTTTTCGGTAAATAAAGTTGTTACTGGGTAAGAATTCTCCGTTATAATGTTTGTGATTTGCCGAAGTTTTATGCAGAACATTCATGAACGGTAAAATATTAATGGAATTTTGTGATCATTCGCACCACAACACGATATTAAGTCACTAAAAACGGCCAAGTGGCAGTCGGACTAGCACTCCGAGGGTTCCGTACCACTAGCGGTAAGATTGTGAATAGTAGAGCAAATAGCCCCGGTAACGGCCATAGTAACACCCAGGTATTTTGTGTACATTTCTATCTATCTAGCTACGTACTATATTACGTTTAAATATACTACGTGTAAAAAAAAACTGAACATTAATACTTAAAGGTGGGCGTATAACTCATTTAACTGAATAACTTTCGTTCCAAGACTTTGCCGATATCGCAAAAAAATTTCACACAATTCAATCAGCTGCTAGATCAACTTGTAAAGAGACGGCAATTTTTTTTAGAATGTTTATGCGGTCCTTGGCGAAAGTTGTTCAGTTTGATGAGTAGATGCGCACCTTAAAGTTTTAGTGTTAATTTTTTTTTACAGGCTGTATACAGACGTCTGACAGACAGATATACAGATTTACATACAGTTGACGCAAATAAGAGAGGGCACACAGTACCGCAAATAAGTGCACTTGCCATTTATTTTGAAGATTTCAAAATGTTTATTCAAAATAGGTGCATGTTATACTCTTTCTGATGATCGTAGGATAGCGATTACATTACATAATGTCAGATTGTGAAAAAAATTATAAATAAACAATCATCAGTTCATAATGTCTACAAAATCATTGATAGAAAATTAAAAAACCTAAAAAACGACTTCAATTAATCGTCGGTTATAATACCAAAAGCTTCTCCTAAGTGTAACAAAACACCGCATTAAAATCGGTTCAGCCAAACGTGAGATAATCGCGGACAAATATACATACATACAGGTCGAACCGAGAACCTCCTTTTTTTGAAGTCGGTTAAACAAATAAGTAATGTCATTTGGAAATGAAAACAATATACCACGAGAAGTAATACATGAAAATTATTGAATTTGTCGTTAATGCCTTTGACAAGAGTAGGCCAGTTCACACGGACAGCACCCGTTTATGTCGCGATACGTATTTCTGATACTAATAGTCAATATTCTTTTAAAATATGACACAACCGGTTGCATTCTCATGTGAACACTGAGGTCATGTTTTTAATTAACTCCAGTGCGAGAGGCTCCATGAGTGACTGTCCGAGGACGCTTAGTGCGGGCCCGGGGTCTGCATCAGCTGCACAGTGTTACCATCCTAAAAATTTTGTCTGCAAGTGCATTAAATGTTTGAGTGGAACACCTTGCCTGCGTCAGTGTTTCCCGATTCCTATAATTTGGGATTCTTCGAGGCAAGAGTGAATAGGCATTATTTGAGTTTGCGTGTACCATCCTCGACTGAATCATCACTTACCATCGGGTGAGTTGCAGTCAAACGCACTCAAATTTTTAGTAAAAAAAAAATATTTTTTTTTAACTAAAACATAAATAATAATATCATTTTGTGTTGAGGAAATGGTTTCTTTGAATCCATACACTTTTAAAAGTATTATATCAACGTGTCCGAGAATGAGTGAATCAAATTGACATGAGAGATAGCTCAGCTAAGGTCATATCAGATGAGCTAAAATGTCCTCAGTAAAAATGTCATAAATTTTAAGAAATTTTGCTTAATAATATATTTTTTATAAAAACTGCATTTCTTTGTATGTACCGTGATTTTGTGAAAATGTGTAGTATGAATATGAAATACTTCCTCATTTTATTAGCTTTTCAACAAGGCAAATAATAAAGGTTAAAACAATATTTATCGAATAAATTAAAACAGGGCAATCGAGCGCAGTTTGTCTTCGTGATCGAATTAGAAACGAGCAGATCCGTAAGAGAACTAAAGTAACCGACATAGCTCTCAGAATTGCTAAACTTAGTGGCAGTGGGCGGGGCACATATCTCGTAGAACAGATAGTTGGCGCAGTAAAGTTCTCGAGTGGTTACCGCGCACCGGAAAAGGTAGCGTTGGCAGGCCTCCCACTCGGTGGACCGATGACCTGGTGAAAGTCGCTTAGCGCAGAACCGGTCGTCGTGGAAATCCTTGCGGGAGGCCTATGTCCAGCAGTGGACGTCCTTCGGCTGATATGATGATGATGAAATGAAAACAGTAAAATAACTCACAAAGGGGAGCATAAGTCCCTAAAATTTCAAAAAAAAAAAATATGGAAAATAGATTCCGTTTTCTTTTTTATTAGTATGCGAATTAAACTTAGTCAAATGATGCTTAAGGGCCACAGATTTGTTATAATACAAAAAGCAATGCAAATCTTTGAAATTAAATTACGAAAAAGAAACTTATTGGAAATATGTAAATTGTAAGTAAGACTTAATGCTCCCCTTTGCGAATTGCTTTACTTTTTAGGGTTCCGAAGTCAACAAGGAACCCTTATAGTTTCACCATGCCTGTCTGTCCGTCTGTCCGCGGCATAGCTCAGTGACTATTAGTACCTACTAATAAGCTGTAGTTTGGCATGGGTATACATATTAATCACGCCAACAAAGTGGTACAATATATAAAAGCTTGAAAATTTTTTTTAGGGTACCTCCACTACATGTAAAGAGGGGGTGAAATTTGTCGTTGACGTACCCTATCATGCGGGGTACCGTTGAATAGGCCATTCAAAGCCACTGAGGGTTTGCATAAACAATTTTTCGATTCACGGATCGATTTGTGAAATATTAAGCTTTAAAGTGCTAATTTTTGCTAGAGTCTGGTGTACCTCCCCCCTCCCCCCCCCCCCTACTAGCTAAACCGTCATTTAAGAACATGTCAAAAATTCATAAATAGTAGGATATAAAATCAATTTAAAAGAAAAACTATCACGGCTTAGTAGACTTTCTTAGTTTAGGAGTAATAGTCGACCAACTTACGGTGTGCAGTTGGATCTGTAAAAAGATCATAGATTTTGTATTACCAACTGCAAATATAATTTTGTTTTTTAAAATCTACATTTATTTACGGAACCCTACTTGGCGCGAGTTCGACTCGCACTTGGCCTGTTTTTTATTATAATCGATAATTTATTTTAAACTTTAGTACTTTGTTGAAAGCAGATAAAATAAAGAAGTTTTTTTTTATATTCTACACACATAATATTGTATACGACACATTTTTTCACAAAATCACGGTACATTAAAAAAAATCATTTTTTGTACAAAATTAAAATAAAAAAAGCAAAATTTCTTAAAATTTATGATATTTTTTAAGGTAATTTCAGTTCATCTGATAGGTCCTTAGCTGAGCCATCCTTTAACTATGGCTGAGCTATCTTCCTGTCAATTTGATTTAACCTGTACTGCTTCATCATCATCATCATCATATCAGCTGAAAGATGTCCACTGCTAGACAAAAGGCTCTCCCAAGGATTTCTACAACGACCGACCTGCGCTGCTCGTATCTAGCGGCATTCCGCGGTCTTCTGGTGCGCGGTCGCCACTCGAGAACTTTACTGCTCTATCTATTCTACGAACTGTGTGCCCCCGCCCACTGCCACTTCAGTTCAGCAGTTGTGTGAGTTATGTCGGTCACCTTTGTTCGTCTACGGATAAATAATAAAAAATATTGCTTACGAAATTGAAAATAATAAAGTTAAATGAAATGAAAACAATATCTAAAGACTAGATTTTTTAAACAAAAACCATAATCATTTACTATCGATACATTTTAAAGTACTTTTGACCTAGCTAGAATGTCTTTTATTTGGCTTTTCTGCTGGGCTAACTCCGCTGAAACCAATATTAAACTTGCCGTGATAGTTACTTTGAGTCAAATCTTGGAAGATAAATTAGTATCACTTCCCGGTTTCCGATTGAGCTGAAATTTAGTAAGTTTGGTAAACAAAGCATGGTTAGCTAAGTAACGTCATTCCAAATCCAATATGGCGGACTTCCTAGTAAGACTGGGTTTTTTATGCACCCCCATGATATGGGTATGAAATGAAAGGGTGCGCTGAGAAGAACATACGAAATAAAAAAAAAATCTTTTTAAATAAAAGCTCACAAAATACCTAACAGTTTTTTTTAAATTGTTACGATTTCAGAGTTTTTTTTTAACTTGCTTATCGTCACTTACCATCACGTGAGATGATGTCAAGGGCTTACCAATTGTGAATAAAAAATATATATTTGCAAGCTATAGAGGCTATAGTGAGTAAAGGAATAAATTAGATACCATTTCAAAGAACAAAGACGATAAATTACTGTAATATGTAAAATAATTTAAATACTACTTTGAAATCTGTGCTTGGCTTTGAAAACTATGGTGATTTTAGCACCAATTTTGGCGACGAACGGAGGTCAAGCTAGCTGTGACAAATTTCATTTTATGTCTACTTCAGACTCAGAGGCAAAATTGATTAATGTGAATAGGTATATAGGTGCGGAGACAACCCGTATGTTGTTATGCAATAAAGAATAATGAATAGAATTGAAAAGCATGGTCATAAAAACATAGTTGCCTTAAGTTGACCACACTGGATCGCCAGACGGGTCGTACAACGCGAAACCAGTTCGGCAATGCGGGCCTATAATTTGTCTCGTTTTAATGCTCTTAGGCCATGCAAATAAGTGCATTGGCAGTGATGATGGGTAGACTATTGACTATCGGTGGTCTTACAGACACACCGACACAGCAGACTTTACTTGTTGTTCACTCTGCTAGATTAGCGTTACCATTACGTGAATCTGAAAAGTCCTGACAAAGAATACAATACATGTCTTTGGACAAAAAGCCCTTTTTTCCTTGAAACATCTCTCGACATTTTTGTCACAAAAGAATGCAGACTTACTTACGAGGCCGTCCCCACTAACCATGAATGAAAGATGGAAACTTGGACATGAGAAGCAAACCCGAAAATGATCTGCCTTGCTTGGATGTTTCAGGAACCGCGTTTAGTTGATGGTGGTTTTAGATTGAGGTATAACGTGACATTTGTAAAGTTACCTGTTTTGTACTTTAACAAATAATAATAATTTAGTGAAGTCACAAGGTCGAATGTCAAGCCTAGGATAGCGAACAATGATTTCATAGTACGGGTGTATGCACCTGGATTACTTTCTACGCAGTCTTATCAGAGCAACATGAACCAAATATATTTTTGTCGTTTAAATGATTAGAAAAAAGTTGAGATTACATAAAATAAATATGAATAGAATTAGATACTTAAACGTCGAAAATACAAGATATAGTGTACCTACCTACCTAGTCGGTTAAGTAAACTTTCGTGAGTTATTTTACTAGTTTTGTATTATCGCGTGGCACAATAAACCGTGCTATTCAAGGAATTGGACAGAGCGTTGTCACACTTAGCGTCGCCCCCGGACATGTGAATTGCATTTACGAGTACAGCTACGGATGGACGTGTGCAACGTGACCTTCATACACATCTCGAAGCAGGTGTGCAGGATTCCTTACGATTTTTTTCCATTCACTGTTTATTAAAACAATAAGTATTATGTCTGTAACTACTTTAATTTTGAAATACTCATTCTTACAATGCATTGGCCGTCTCCGAACTGTCATTGTTCAAGACAATTAGGGTATCTTTTATTTCTTTCTTTTTGTATACGAACTGTTTCATTATTGTATTCCTTTAGTCTTTTTAAAATAAATATATTAAACTAGCTGTTTCCCGAGGCTTCACCCGCGTGGACAACGTTTCTATGACTTTTCGAGGGTGCGCAGTGCGCGAACCGCAAGTGGCTCGCGAGCGTGAAAAAAGTGTCCTATATGTTAATACAGGTCCTAATATCTACCTACCAAATTTCAGCCAGATTCGTTCAGTAGTTTTTGTGTGAAGAAGTAACAAACATACACACTCACACACTTTCGCCTTTATAATATTAGTGTGATAAAAATAGATTATTTTTAAACACCTAATTTGGGTATTTTTTTCTTTACAATCACTGTTTATTTTTTAAACGATGAAGGAAAAAATCGTAAGGAAACCTGCACACGCCTGCGAAGAAACTCGAAGGTTGTGCGCAAACAAGTCGACCAACCTGCACTGGGCGCGCGTGGTCGACTAAGGCCCTATCATCCTAATTCAGGGTAGGCTAGAGCCCCTCGGTGGGGACGTAAATGAGCTGATATGATCAAGGCCCAAATAGTAAGTATGAAAAAAAAATACGGCGCCAGAACCAATCTTAATATATATAAATCTCGTGTCACAATGTTTGTCCTCAATGGACTCCTAAACCACTTAACCGATTATAATAAAATTCGCACACCATGTGCAGTTCGATCCAACTTGAGAGATAGGATAGAGTAGGGTAGGGTAGTGTAGGGTAGGGTAGTGTAGGGTAGGGTAGGGTAGTGTAGTGTAGGGTAGTGTAGAGTAGTGTAGGGTAGGGTAGTGTAGTGTAGTGTATGTAGGGTAGGGTAGGGTAGTGTAGGGTAGGGTAGTGTAGTGTAGTGTAGGGTAGTGTAGGGTAGGGCAGGGCAGTGTAATGTAATGTAAGGCGGTACGAAGTTCGCCGGGACAGCTAGTATCAATTATATATTGTTATTAATTTTTTTTATAGTGTAAAATCGTTATTACACCAAATGTTTTATTTTTATTTACATGCCTGAACAATATACCCGGGATCGCTCCCTCTGGTTAAGAGGATCGAGTCGTTATCAATACTTAGGTCTATTCCAAAACATACACACAGTCACAAAGCCCAGACTTTCAACCAGGAAGGTCTCATGTCTGTGCTGGGAGGTTATCGAAAGTGTATCATAGAGACACAGATCGATACAGTGTTCTGCAGTCGTGTAAACACGGCGCCACATCAAGCTGTACAAAACCAGTATACGCGGGCCTCGCGTATGTTGAAACGCAAAGGCGTCGCGCGACCAGCTTGTACTGGTTTTGTATAGCTTGATGTGTCGCTGGCCGTACCTACAAACGCGGCTTATATCGGCCGTCGCAAGCGCAGATCCCTTGCATCAGAACTAGTGCGCTTGTCGCTTATCTGTTGTCGGAATGTCAAACTGGGGATCAGGAGTTAAAAAAAATTGGAGTTTACTCCTTAAGAATTGATTTTCATGAATAGCACGCAGTACGAAAAATATATGGGGGGTGAAATAGAGTGTTAACTTCGTTAAGTCACGTTTGTTTACTCACGTTTTATGTCATCCAACCTTTCATACCACGACGGCTAAGACTACATGGCCATACAGCCTTAACCGTGAGGCCGCAGACCGAGCTCCGACTACCAGTCGTATGACACACGTGTAAAAACGAGAGCAAGGTAAGTCATTATATCAGCGCATATACGTCCCCACCGAGGGGCTCGAACCTAACCTGAATTAGGGCGATGGGGCCTTAGTCGACCACGTGGGCCCAGTGCAGGTTAGTCGACTTCATACACAACCTTAGGGTTTCTTCGCATGGTGGAGTAAAATGTGGTAAAGAGCACGACTGGACCACAGCTCTAGCACGTCTTCGATGCTTTGCGGAATACTTGAATAATTTATTAGTGTCGTTCTTGAGTTAAAGTTTAGAAGGCAAGTTTGTTCTACATCTCAGGAATTATCGGCCTACTTTACTACGCCTTTGAACACTTTGAGAATCGCAAGCAAAAGCACCGTGTACACTACACGCTGCGCGCCATTACAGTCAGACATGTGCGGCTGCAGTTACCCGCCACTGATGTCACCGTAAAGCCGATGTACAGGCTCCTTTAGATGGCTGATACGATATGCCTGAAGACGATATCACTAATATAATATATACTTTGCCTGAAGCTCCGCGCTGTATACTAGATCGCTAATTATTGTACGTATATTATTTATTTATTTACACTTAAAGTACACCAAAACAATTTCGTAATTTTAATACGTAGAGATACTATAATATAATGTACAGTAGGCGGTCTTATTGCTAAAAGCAATCTCTTTCAGACAACCTTTCATTACAGGAAAGCACGAAATACTAAATTTTCCAATAAGGGCAGAGAAATATTTAACTGACTTACATACTAATATTATTATTCTATACATATATAGTAACTATTATATAAATATATAAGTACATGTATTATATATTATAAATATACATACAAATGAAGAGTGTATGAAGTATGAGTGTATTTGTATGAAGAGTAATTATTATTAGTAATAATATACAGACAAACATAGTCCATTTTGTTAGTTATAATTGCTTATACAGGGTGTAAAAAAATGGTGTAGGACCCGTTAACTGGGGGTTCTACTCATCATACTGAACAATTTTTAGCAAAGAACCTATAGTAAATTTTTAGCAAAGAACCTATAGTAAATTTTCAAAATAAATTTGGACCCTCCATACTAAAATTCACAAAATTAGTCGATCAGCTGATCGATTTGTATGAAAAGTAAATTTTTTTTTGCTATTTACGCAAAGTCGTAGAACAAAAGTAGTTCAGTATGATGAGTAGAAGCCCCAGTTAACGGGACCTACACCGATTTTGTTACACCCTGTATAATACTTAATGTTGGTAAAACACAAAAAGATTAAATAAAATCAATCATCACCATTAGATTATTTTCACACCTCACACATTTTTAAGCTATTGCATAGCTTTTATAGCGGGCTGCCGAATCAAGAAATTCCGTAACGAAAAAACCTTACACACCACGCTCCGTCTACCATGTAGCTCGGCCGAGCGTGACGTAACGTTACCGCGTTCTAAAAAAAACTTACAGTGCCATCTATTAGCGATTTGCGGTACTAAAAGGACTTGGTAAATTTTACTAGTGTAACTTTCTTAGTGTTAAAAGTTGATAAAAAATGCTATGCAATAGCTTTACCGCGGCAGTCCCCGAGTGCCACACGTCTTTTTTTACCACATTATGCCAGCATGTGGTCTCTGTGTAACCATCACATGCATGGAAAGTGAAGTGAAATGTGTATCTGGGATACACAGATCCACAGATACACTGTGTCCTAGATCCACAGATACACTGTGTCCTAGATACACACTTCACTTCACTTCATCTCATATCAGATCGCTCCGCTGTAACACTCAGCAAAAAGAAAAACCGGCCAAGTGCGAGTCAGAACCGCACACAAAGGGTTCCGTACCATCATACTAGATGGCGCTAGTTTCTTCACGTTTAAAAAAAAGACGTTTTTTGTCATCATCATTATCATATCAGCCGGAAATCGTCCACTGCTGGACGAAGGCCTCCCCCAAGGATTTCCACGACGACCGGTCCTGCGCTGCCCGCATCCATCGGCTTCCCGCGATCTTCACCAGGTCATCGGTCCACCGCGTGGGAGGCCTGCCTAAGCTACGTTTTCCGGTACGCGGTCACCACTCAAAAACTTTACTGCCCCATCGGCCATCTGTTCTACGAGCTATGTGCCCTGCCCACTGCCACTTCAGTTTAGCCATTCTGCGAGCAATGTCGGTCACTTTAGTTCTCCTGCGGATCTCCTCGTTTCTGATTCGATCACGCAGAGAAACTCCGAGCATAGCACGTTTCATTGCCCTTTGGGTGACCTTGAGCTTTCTTATGAGGCCCATAGTAAGCGACCATGTCTCAGTTCCGTAAGTCATCACTGGCAACATACACTGGTCAAAGACCTTAGTCTTGAGACACTGCGGTATTTGGTACGTGAATATATTGCGAAGCTTCTTGAAGTTGGACCTGCCTAGCTGGACTATTTGTCCCAGGTATACATATTCGTCAACAACTTCCAGTGTAGAGTCTCCAACCTTTAGAGGGATGGGTGCGACACGGACATTTAACATTATTTTCATCTTGTCCATGTTCATTTTAAGACCCACTTGTTGAGAGACTTTACTGAGGCCATCGAGCATTGTGCTTAGGTCTTCCATAGTCTCAGCCATGACCACGATATCGTCAGTGAATCAGAGGTGGGGTATGTACTCGCCGTTGATATTGATGCCGAGTCCACCCCAGTCCAGAAGCTTAAAAAAATCTTCCAGGGCGGCGGTGAACAGTTTCATAGATATAACGTCTCCCTGTCTCACCCCTCGCTGCAACTGAATAGGTTTCGAGTTCTGGTCCTAGAGGCGAACCGACATGCTGGCGTTTTCATACAGACACTTCAACACCTCGATGTATCGATGGTCAATTTGGCACCGCTGGAGAGACTGTAGCACAGCCAAGGTTTCGACTGATTCAAAGGCCTTCTCATAGTCCACAAACGCCAAGCATAGTGGCTGATTGTACTCTTCGGTCTTCTGTATAATCTGCCGCAGCGTATGTAAGTGGTCTATGGTACTAAAGCCTTTTCGGAAACCGGCTTGTTCGAGAGGCTGGAAGTCGTCAAACCTGCGTGCGAGACGATTCATAATGACTCTCGAAAACAGCTTGTAGACATGGCTCAGAAGTGAGATGGGTCTGTAGTTCTTCAGCAGGGTGATGTCACCCTTTTTGAAGAAAAGCACGACTACACTTCTGTGCCATGCCTTAGGCGTTTTTTCCCTCGAGTATAACGGAATTAAATAACTTCTGAAGAGCTTTTAGTACCGGTGATCCACCTGCTTTCAGAAGTTCAGCCGTAATTCCATCATCACCCGGTGCCTTGTTGTTCTTGAGCTGTTTGAGAGTCATTCTAATCTCGTACAGGCTGACGTCCGGGATATCTTCGGTATAGTTTCGGGTTAGTCTGGCTCTTGGGTCTTTAGCCAGATCGCTGACAGGCAAACGTGTGGTCTTGTACAATTGTCAATAGAACTTCTCAACTTCTTCCAGCAACTCAGTCTTAAACGATATGGTCCTGCCATCCTCAGTCTTCAGCTTGGTAAGTTGGCTTTGTCCAACAGACAGATCTCTCGCGAACACTTTTGAGCCTTTGTTGTGCTCATATCATTACAGCTCATATACGTCCCCACCGAGGGGCTCGAGCCTACCCTGAATCAGGGCGAGTTGTGCTCAATTGCCTCTTTAATACAATTTGTATTATATTGTCGTAAATCGCGAGTCAGGGATTTAGAGATCTGCCTGTTTAGTTGCCGATACTGAGTAGCATCTTCAGAGGACTGCAAAACCAATCTGCGTCTTTTAAAAATCTTAGACCCGACCGTTTGGACAATTTCCACGAACCTGTCATTATAATCGTCCACATTCTCGCAGTCTCCTAGGCATTCGAAACGATTGTGCAACTCGAGCTGAAAGCTCTCGGGGTTTTGGAGCTGGATGGGCGCTGGTTGGAGCGTAAACTTCATCAGTCGACATCTTTCTAGCTTGGTCTTTAGATTCAATGTGCCATCCGGTGATCGCTTCCTGTTTTGACTGAATTGATCACGGAGACATCATTGAATATTTGCCTCCTTGTCTATAAGATGAAGTCTATCTCGTTCTTCGTTACGCCATTGGGATGCAACCATGTCCACTTCCGCTGTTTTGACTTTTTTAAGAAGGAGTTCATCATAAAGAGGCTCTCTTTCGCCATAAAGTCGGCCAGCATCTGGCCACGTGCATTTCTTACTCCATATCCAAATTGCCCCACTCTCAGCTCACCATCGCTTCGTTTGCCCAGTTTTGCGTTAAAGTCCCCCATAACAACGGTATAATGGGTCCTGGTGCTATGTAAGGCTGTAGAGATGTCCTCATACATAGTCTCTACCTCGTCGTCGGAGTGTTCCGTAGTCGGCGCGTATACCTGTATGACCTTCATTGAATACCGTTTGGTGATTCTGAGTATAAGGTATGCTACCCTTGTCGAAACGCTCACGATTTGGACCACATTGTTAATCAGGGACTTTTGGACGAGAAACCCGACACCACTCTGGGACTGTTGGTCGCCCTCCCGGAAATAGAGCAGGTTTCCGGATTTACGGATCATGGTGTCCTCTCCTTCTCTTCGGACTTTACATAAACCTACGATATCCCACCGTAACCTGCTCAATACTTCTTCGAGTTCTGTAAGTTTCTCGTCAGTCCGCAGTGTACGCGTGTTGTAAGTTGCCAGGGCCAAAGGTCGTTGGGTTTGGTAGCCTGGCCTCTGCCGGGGGTTACCATCACTGCTACCGGAGCCTGCGCCGGGGACTAGGGGCCGTTTTCTGGGTGTGGATTTCATAGGGGGGTTTTGCCGTAATCGCCACGCTTGGCAGGCGGGTTGGCGATCGCAGTGTGATTGCAGGTGTGTTGCAATGCACGGAAAGGACGCTGCTGCCCATCCTCCGGTTTTAAGTCTCTTAGTCGCCTCTTACGACACCCATTGGAAGAGATGGGATGGTCCTATTCTTAGCCGGGAACCATACGGCTATCAGAGTGTAACTATTCGCCTACTTTAAATAAACATTTTAAGTTTTTTGTATGGAGATGAATATAGGCGATGGGGCCTTAGTGGACCACGCGGGCCCAGTGCAGAGTGGTCGACTTCACACACAACCTTCGAGTTTCTTCGCATGGTGAGTAGAACTTCGATTCTCCCTTTGCTCTCTTCGAGTAGGAACGCACCGTTCCTAAAGAGACTTCCACTTTTCTAATTTTTAGTATTTGTTGTTATAGCGGCAACCGAAATACATTATCTGTGAAAACTTTAACTGTCTAGCTATCACGGTTCATGAAATACAGCCTGGTGACAGATTTACAGACAGACAGACAAACAGACAGACGGACAGCGAAGTCTTAGTAATAGGGTCCCGCTTTTAACCTTTGGGTATGGAACCCGAAAAAGTGAGGTGTAAATAAATACGTAATTGTATCGCGCTGGATTTTACAATGTTTATTTAAAGTAGGCGAATAATTACACTCTTCATGATAGTCATGAAATAGTTATGGCATTACTATTTTATGACTATCATAAAGTGTGTAATCTTCCAGTATTTACTTAATGTAAAATTTTGTGAAAAATTGAAGAATAAGCATGATCCTTACTTAATAGACTATGTTTGCTAAGTAGACTATAATTTATTTTTCAATACAGTTGCTCGAATAGTGGTCCTTTTTATGCCAGTTTACCGCACACATGTTTTTTACTTTTTTCTAGCTCAGAGGAACAAAACCGATCTTGCACTATTTAGTTCGACGCTTACAATATTTTTAACCATTGGCCCTGCCAATATATTAATGAACTCGACTGTACTTATCTATTTTTCATTTAAAACGTTTAATATTTCCGTAACTTGAATTGAATTGTAGTCGGCGAGTAATAATTATTACAAACTGACGGCAGCGCCATAATCTAAAATGGACAACAATTTTCGAAAAACTTAGAAACCTTATAGGTGTAAACAAGCCTTTTTTAAGAGTTAAAGCCAAATGCTCACGGTGCAAAATCTTATATATACGAGTATATATAAAATAAAGTCGTATTAGTTACACCATAATTATGACTCAAGAACGGCTGGACCAATTTTTATGATTTTTGAGTTTTTCCATATTTTGTCTTCGTCCGGAATAGGATAATAAGTATTAAAATATGATACTCGTATTCATCAATAACAAATATTATCAGTCAAAAAATAATTGGTTTTAGGTTAGGGTAGTGTAGGGTAGGGTGGGGTAAGGTAGAGTAGTGTAGTGTAGGGTAGGGTAGGGTTGTGTAGGAAAGGGTAGTGTAGTGTAGTGTAGGGTAGGGTAGTGTAGGGTAGGATAGGGTAGTGTAGTGTAGTGTAGTGTAGTTTAAGGTAGAAAGAAGTTCGCCGGGACAGCTAGTGTGAATATAAATATACGTTTCCAAATTCAAAAAAGGTGAGCACAGTATTTTGTACGATTGATTCTATTCTTCTTCTTTGCGTGTCGATGACAAATTAAATCATTCCGGCCCAGAACTTAGCCACTTCGACTGCACTATTTGTGGCGTCCATTAAGTCCTGCTGCGAACAGGTGACAGGGCAGGCAGGACAGGAAACTAAATGAGCCATGGACTGCACCGCTCCACACACACAGTCCAAATTTGGGTTTTCCGAGAGTCCCCACCTGAACATGTTCTCCTTGCTCCGGCCGACCTGAGTCCGAAGTCGATTTAAAGACTTCCAGATCGGCCATGGTAATACCTACATGTCCAGCCGGTAGACTCTCGTATATTTATATTCACACTAGCTGTCCCGGCGAACTTCGTTCTACCTTAAACTACACTACACTACACTACACTACCCTATCCTACCCTACACTACCCTACCCTACACTACACTACACTACCCTTTCCTACACAACCCTACCCTACCCTACACTACACTACTCTACCTTACCCCACCCTATTGATTCTATTGAAAATAAAAGATGATCCTGGGACCTTGATTCCACCTCCAAAGTTCATCATCAGATCAACTTCAAAATACCAAAAAGGATTTATTGTCGCCGGGAATACAGCTTCACACCAAATTTCAGCTCAATCGGATTTATGGAAGTCATTCTAAAATCGTCTGCAATATTTCACCTAAACAAACTATCATACATACTCGTACATACATTGCAAGTTAAGGGCCGCCAGGAGGCTCGAGTTTCCATACAAACGCAGTTCCGCTTTAATACAAACACTGCATGCCGGATTGAATCCAAACTTTGCAAACATATTGAGGAGACACAAATCGATGTTTGTAATTAAGTTTTCGATGTACTAATATAAAACGGAAAATAAGAGCAGTTTCAAACTTTCAGTACAAAACTAATTTAAGCCTTCGTTTTGTTGCGTTAATATTAACGACGATGAAAACTAATTACAAACATTGATATTTGTCTATTCAATATATTTACAAAGTTTGGATTTAATCCGGCATGTAGTTTTTGTATTAAAGCAAAACTACGTTTGTATGGAAACTCGAGCCTCCTAGAGACTCTTAAATAAAAGCTTTTAAAAATGTCCTCACATGGGCCTGACAACAGATCACTACGCGATAGGCCACCAGTCGCCGTTTAGCAACTATTTAGAAGCCTTGATAAGCGTTGGTTTATGTCTATAAGGTTTATGGAGGGCGCATGCATGTGGGCGGCGGCGGTCGGGAGATGTGGGATCTCCTTGGTCAGGACTACGGAGAAAGACTTGTACTTAGATATGGGATCTATTTGGTCAGGACGTAGGCAGGCGTTGTACGATTGCTGATAGAAGTTATGTCAAAGGAGTATTTAAGCGAAACTGCTTACAGCCAGGGAGTTTCATTTCACCTATACGTGTGTATTCTCCTTTGATATCCTATTGTTATGGTTTTCACCAGGTAGATTATGGATCTTGTACGAAATTAGTACAGAAACTGTCCGCAAATAACTTTTGAATTTATTAGAAGGATTTCACACAAAAACGCTAAACACGTTAAAAACCAACTTTCTTCGCAACAACTTAGTACATTTTTGCATTATTATTTTTGGTTTTTGTTATTTTCTAATAAAGTACAAAACCGATTTAGATAAAACTAATATGGGACCACACGGGAATCACTAGCTTTCAAATAAAAAAAAAGAATCTTATAAATCGGTTAACCTTGGATAATTTGGAAGTCAGTTGAAAATAGCGACTTGCGGCGTGTTTTGTCGACTCGACACTTTTTAATAGCTGACCCTGCCACTTTTCTACTTCATGTATATTAACTCTTTGGTAATTATGCTCCCAGGTTTTAGGAAAAGATTAAGTGAATAAGGATGGGAAGGTAGGTATTTACAGTTTAGCATGGCTCCGTCGGAATAAGGCAAGAATTACGGTATACACCAAGCTTTGTGAGGGTCAGCTCTTAAAAAGTGTATACAAGGCAAAAAAATCAAAAATTCCTCACTTAAATAAATAAATTATTGTTGTCACTCTGTAGGCATATGAGCATGCAAGATAGGTACACATTTTTTTCTATCTATTTTTGCATTTCTTAACCACCTCCGTGGCGTAATGTCCATTCGCTTTACACCAGGAGGTCGCGGGTTGATTCCCGGCTAGATCAACTTTATAAGACTCGGTTTGGTTGATGGTAGGGTATTTTCATAGCCTGTCTGGCTAGCTACCACTATCTTATTTAAATATCAGTGTTAACAGCATTGATGTGTTCCGGCTTGAAGATAAGATAGCCAGATCCCCATTGCGTTGGGGAATCTTGGTAAGCCCGCTTCCATTTTCGGCATCATCGTCACTTACCATCAGGTGAGATGATGCCATAAGGGCTTACCAATTGTGAATAATATATATAAGTATATACTTAATATATAGGAGGATCGTTGGCGTAACGGCTAGGACCAATGTGATTTTGAATTTAGATTTTATACGTACGTTTATCCGACGCTCTTACGGCGAAGGAAATCATTCTGAGGAAACCTGCACACGCCTGCGAAGAAACTCTCAGGTTGTGTGTGAAGTCGACCAACCCGCACTGGGCCCGCGTGGTCGACTAAGGGCCGATCGCATGATATAATATACATATATGTATTATCATTACTCAGACCATCTTTAATATCGTGACAAGTAGCAACTTCATTAGAAGCTTTTATTAATTGGTACGTTGTTGAAACATGATACCTGTGAGACTAATCGACCGTTCTTAATTTGTGTCCAGTTCCTGCCTCAGATTGATCTCGCCAGATCTTATCAGAACCATCAGAATGTCGTCAATACCGAGTCACGAAAGCTCAATTAAAATTGAATTTCTAAGATCGTTATCTTCCTTTTTTCTTGTTGATGATTACGTCTTAATTTAGTACAAAAATACGGTAGGTTCAGTGATTATTTCAAAACAATTAGGAGATATAAGTACATACTACAAAAGTTTTGATAATTTTAAAAGAAAAGATAAAAGAAGACTCTTAAAGACTGATATTTCCTATATTTTAGCTATCCAGGTACTTTATAGGGTAATTAGCGCTCATAGGGCATACTGTAAGGTAAGTACACAACCTCCTTGGGTATTCCCACGTTTTTTGTATGGAGACTTACTTTTTCTAACTTTTATTAGTAATTTGTTGTTGTAGCGGCAACAGAAATACATTATCTGAGAAAATTTCAACTGTCTAGCTATTGCGGTTCATGAAATACAGCCTGGTGACAGACGGATGGACAGACAAACAGACGGACAGCGAGGTCTCAGTAATAGGGTCCCGTTTTTACCCTTTGGGTACGGAACCCTAAAAATGTGTACAGCGCTCGAGCGCCGCCCTTTTTTTTCCGTCATGTAATCGGTTTGCAACTGTCATCACTCGTCGGCGGATTTAATGAGTCTTAAGTCTCCTTTAATAAGTCCTTGCAGATATTAAGACATGTCACGGGCTCGCTGCGCAGCTTGAAACAGTAATCCAGCAATAAACAATATATCGATACTTCGAATACGGTCCGAAATAACAACATTGCATTGGTATTTTTTTATTTTTTTTAAATTAAAAGTTGACTTTGCTGACTCATTTTTTGGGGTTCCGTCTCCAAAGATAACGGGACCCTATTACTAATCGTTTATCTAAGCTGTCCGTCTGTCCGTCCACTCTATAAAAGGCTGTATCTTTTGAACCGTAATAGCTCGCCGGCTGAAATTTGTTATTGTGGCGGATTACCTCCCAAAGATTAAAAAACAAACCCCCATTTTTAAAGTCATTTTAGCTCTAGTATAAAAACGGTGATACATAAAAAGTGTCAAACTTGGTGTGATTATAGTGCAAAGCCAAGTAGAGTAAAAAAAAAAGAACTGACCAAGAGTGAGTCTGACTTGCACCAGAAATCCCGAACTGAATTAAAGAAAAATCCCGTTGATCTTTAGATTAAAATGAATCGGTATTGTTGTTGTACTCGTTGATGTCTTTCAGACACCTTACTCAGAGGTGCGTTGGTACACAACCTTTGGTGCGCGAGTCTGCATCACACTAAGCCGAATTTTTAAGAAATTAGTTTTATGTGTTCCTGTAAGCGAATTATTTTAAAAATTAAGTAGCTACTTTTGAAGTGGGTAAGAAAAAGAGTAAGATAAAATAAAAACTTCACGATACGTTACCGTTTTCAAAGTTATTACAGGTAAAAAAAGCCTTAAAAAGTGGTATCTCTAACAACGATCAAACCATTAACGGATTTGTCAGTCTGTCTGTCAGCTAATAGACACGATTTGACGTGATGTGCTTCCGATAGGTTCAGGATTGTTTTATTTTAAAAACAGTTTGTGACTCATGTTCTAAGTTAAGTTGAGCTTAAAATTGATTTTAATTCGGTAGGCATGTGTGCACGTAACCATAAACAAATTACACGGCCGCTATAAAAAAGCTATAATAATAATCTCATTCGAAAAAAGATATCATCAGGATCTGCCGCCAACAACATATACAACCTCTTTCGACATGCGATATCTGATCGCCATTAAAAAATATTAAAAGAAGAAAAAAAAACTAAAAAAACGGCGGCAATCTAGCGAGCAAATGTATTCCGTGGCAATACTGACCGGTGAAACAAAACGCTATGGGAAAAAGAAATAAAAAACGTTTTATTCATACCGCTTAAGTTGGTATAGCCAGCCAGCTTCTGTGGGATAAAAAGCTGGCGGCTTGCGGCTATGCTAAAGCGATAATAACAAAATAAAGATACAAGGCGGTTTATAAAGTAGATTTTAACATGATTTTACACATAATCTGGAAGTCTTACGGACTTGTGGACTTTTATTACATACAGATCTACTCACTACTTGTAAAACTGAGCATGGTTATAGTTTTTTATCGGTGTCATCGTGTCTGATTTTATATGGTCTGTACGTAGTACTTGTGTCTCTCCTCCAATAGCATCTGATCGTGCCTAATGTAATTAAGGTGCTAATTAACGTGAAATTAGCAACTTGATGCGTGTCGGTTCAAAAGTCTACCCAACTTTGAAAAAAATCATATCAGCGCGCGCTGCACGTGGCTGTTAAATAGTCCACCGACCGCGACCCATCAGAGTAGCGCGAAAATAAACATAACAACACTTTTCACGTAAAAAAAATTACCACCTGTTACATAATTTTACAAAATAAAAAAAAACAAATTTAAACTTTAGTCACCGAACGATTCAGAACTCCTACTGTCATATTGGGGGAAAATCGAGATTGTTTTGGTTTTTGTTTTAGTTAATTATGTTTGAGTGACTCGGTGGCTCAGTGGTTAGTGCTCTTGATTACTGATCCGAGGGTTGTGGGTTCCATCCCCACCCAGGGCAAACATTTGTGTGATGAGCAGATTTGTTTGCTCTGTGTCTGGGTGTTAAATATCTATATATGTATGTATTTAAACGTATATAAGAATGTATATCAGTCTCTGGTTTCCATAACACAGGGAATCCTACTTTGGGGTCAGATGACCATGTGTAATTTGTCCAAAAAAAATAAAAAAAATATGATACATTTGATCAATTTTTACTTAATCAAGATCAAAATCAAGATATCCTTGAGTATATGTCATATATTTTTGGCATGATATCTTGTTTTTTTTTTTGAAAAATGGTTCCAAATTAAAATTATTTTTGGACGTAATTCTAACTTAGCGCCTTTAGTACAAGCTGAGTTCGCGTGCGCCACATCTTCCATCTGTCCGCCTGGCACTGCGAGGAAACGGGCATTACTATGTACTAACCGGCAAACGCGGGGTCTTTCTTTTTCTGTATTCCTAGGTTATTATCTTTGTTTAATTTTGTAACCAGTTGCATAAATGCATAGAATTGTAAATACTGGTCAACACAATGCACACCAGAAAATCAATGATTTGGTTAGTAGTAACACCATAAAATTTTATTAAGTGATAACATAGTTTCTAAACCCTCTCTTTAAAAATGGTATATTTTTTATCCTTCACTTATATTATTCGTCTCCTTTTTCAGCAAACGCATTATTACAGCGCCGCTTCATGGCCGCACGTCGTCGGATCCAATAAAATATTCGCCACTGGAAATGACAGCTGGTCAGAACATCCATATTGAATCTTGCAAAACAATCGTTGCCCGCTATGGTCAGTCAATCTCAAAAATAAATCACAACCCTAGCGAAATCTGTGGTAAAAGTGCATCTCGAGCATGCTTCAGACATTGAATTTGTGCTAAGTGTGGTTTCTGCTGACCACCTTCGCCGAGAGAAACACCAAAAAGCAGACACAGTCAGTGCATGGGCCCCCCAAAATAATGAAAAAAATCCCTTTCCGTAAATACAGTCCCTAACACAATCTACCGACACGGCAGCGCCACTGTCTCAGACAGGCTTCCATTTTCTAAGTCGCTTCACCAGTTAGAGAGTTTCAATTTAGACAAAAAACGTGTGGCACTCGGGGACTGCCGCGGTAAAGCTATTGCATAGCATTTTTTATCAACTTATGCAACTATAATTATTTATTTAGTTTTTATTTATACAGTATTTACCAGTACCATATTATAGTCCTTGGGGCGCGGGATGTTTATTTTCAATTTAATTTTTCAATTTATTTATTTATTTTCAGGCTTCATTGACCCATAAATGTGTTAATAACAAATACAAAAACCTTAAATAAAGTAGGAAACAACTAAATATTCAAAGAAAATAATAATATTAATTATATAAGTAATTAAATAAAGTGTCAGTCTTACTTACGATGGGGAGCGGTAGATACTACCTCACTGTGTGAAGGTGCATCCACCGCTCCAGCATCGGACTGTCCCACCTGTCAGCGACTAATTTATGTAATAAATTAACACTAATAAAGTTACACCAGTAAAATTGACTAAGTCCTTTTAGTACCGCAAATCGCTAATAGATGGCACTGTTAGTTTTTAGAACTCGGCCGAGCGTGGGGTGTTAGGTTTTATTTTTGTTACGGAATTTCTTGAATCGGTCGCCGCGCTCAAAGCCCGCGATAAAAGCTATGCAATAGCTTAAAAACTAATCGACAGTGATTTAATTTTATCTTCATCAGATATTTTATTACATTTAAAAATTGTTTTCCAACCCAAAGATATTAGGAACAGAATCAATTACATCAGTATAATTAATTTGGTAAATTGATTTCGTACGAAGTTACGGAGTGTACATTTGGAAGACGAGATTTTGAACGGTGGCCATCAATCAACTCGCTTCCGAGTCGGCGGCGGCCGCATCAGAATATGAAGATGGAATTTTTTATTGCTTAATCAACCATTTTTATTATAACACGAGAGCTGTTTCCCGCGACTTCGACCGCGTGGTTGTTATTTTCCTTCGACTCGTGAAAAAAACATTAATTATTCTGGAATTTTTCAATTTTCCCGGCAAGCGGGTCACGGGTTGTTTTTTGTTATAAACCGTCCCGGGCGCGCGCGCAATAAATCGCTATAGTTTTAATCGTAATAAGTTAAGTCGTTTAGATGTTATGCGATGCCTACAGACGTACTCAAGATTTTAGGGCTCCGTACCAGATAATGGAACCCTATTACTAGGCCCACACTGTCCCTCCGTGTGTTTATCCAACATTCGAAAGACTGTATCTTTTGAACCGTGATAGGTGGCCCAAAAATTTTCACGAAATATGTGTTATTAGCTTATTAAGGAGAGTTTACTAACAATAATAAAATTCAAAAGTGAAAAATTAAGGGGGGTCCCATACAAGAAACATGTTTTTAGGGTTCCGTACCGCTGTCCATCCGTTTGTCTGTCTGTCTATCCGTCTGTCATCATCATCATCATCATATCAGCCGCAAATCGTTCACTGCTTGACAAAGGCCTCCCCCAAGGATTTCCACGACGACCGGTCCTTCGCTGCCCGCATCCATCGGCTTCTCGCGATCTTCACCAGGTCGTCGGTCTACCGCGTGGGAGGCCTGCCTAACCTACGTTTTCCGGTGTTCGGTCGCCACTCGAGAACTTTACTGCCCCATCGGCCATCTGTTCTACGAGCTATATGCCCTGTCCACTGCCACTTCAGCTTAGCGTTTATCCGTCTGTCACCAGGCTGTATTTCATGAACCGTGATAGCTAGACAAGTGAAATTTTTACAGATGATGTATTTCTGTTGCCGCTATAACAACAAATACTAAAAATAAGAAAAAGTTAAAAAATAAGGGGGTCTCCATAAAAAAACGTGTTTTTAGGGTTCCGTACCTAGAAAGGAAAAAACGGAACCCTTATAGGATCACTTTGTTGTGCGTCCGTCCGTCTATCTGTCAAGACCCATTAAAACCATATGTTTCAGTCTACAGTCCCTTGAAGCTGTAAAAAAATCTAACTTCTAAGTTAACGCAAAAAAGGATACGGCCGTTTATGCCGCAAAAAACGTATGTTTCCACACTCTCAAGGGAAAAAATCATAGATGATTTCCCGTTGAACGAGAACTATAAAATTTGGTAAGTAATACCGTCTTAAACTACAAGTATAGGGAAAAAACTGAAAACTATACATTTGTAGTTAAATTATATAAAATATAGTCTTTAAAGTACGTAATCAATTATGCAAGGAACGGCGGCGGTCCAAATTTTGAATTGAGTTAACCGTGTCATGTGGGGTATCGTATGAAAGGGCTTCATTGGCACAATCTTAAACAGATTTTTGATATTTTTTTTTGATGTACCTATATAGTTTTCAATTTATGAAGAAGAATGTAAAAAAAAATCTTTTCCCTTTTTTATATGTAATAAGTATAGGTAGTGTAACGAAAACTTTTTCGTCACAAAATAAAAACTCATTGATGATTCTTTTATTTGGCATTAAGCCGAAAAATGTGATGAAAATTTTTAAAGCAAGAAATGTTATATTTTAATAGAGATATAAAAAGAAATATACATTCTGTGAAAATGTCAACTGTCTTCCTATTAAGGTTCATGAAATAGGTACAGCCCGCTGACAGACGGACAGACGGACAGACAGACAGCGGCGGAGGCTTAGTAAGAGAGTCCCGTTGGTCACCCGTTGGGTGGACGGAAACATGAAAACCTATGTCCGTCGGCGTTACACTTGTCGATGGAGTGTCGCGTCATTTTGTTTGCTTACCTAAGTTACGGAAGGCACCTTTCGTCGCAGTTAATAATTTTGTCGCGGTACTCACCTGGAACAGAGAAAAAAACAAGTAAATAAAGACGTTATGCAAATATTCTTACCTAATACTATTATTTAACCGCCTCCGAGGGGTAATGGTTAGTCCATTCGCTTCACACCAGGAGGTCGCGGGTTCGATTCCCGGTGGGGTCATCTTGTTAGACTCGGTTTGGTTGGTGGTAGGGCATTTTCTAAGCCCGCCTGGCTAGCTACCACCATCTTATCAAAGTCTTGCCGCCAAACATCAGTGTTAACAACATTAATAAAGTACTGAACCGATTTTAATAAAATTTATATGAAATCTCACGGGAAACACTAGCTTTCAAATAAAAAAAGAATCATCAAAATTGGTTTGCTGTAAAAACACCATGTACATTAATTATTAGAAAAATATATTGATCATAAATTAAAGTGAGAATTTCATTCTACGCTATCCGAATTTCTCTATATGACCCCTATTATGGGATTTAAGTTATGTGTACGTCACATTAAAAAATATTTCTTCTCTAAATTTGCGCAAGAGTTTTACTGAAACTATTTACTAAACACATAGTATCTGCATGTCACTTATATCACACCCTGGACACGTCATACAACGGGCCAGAAATGACATTTTAAAAAACAAATGACGGAACAAACAAAATGGCGGCGAAATCCCATACGTTCGACAACCAATCTGTATCAACCTGGGTGACGAGCGGATGAGGTCGAATCTAGAAAGCGGCAGGGAGTGTCCATCCATACTGTATGTTAGAACTAATATATACACTTTGCTTATGTTAAAAAATCCTTAACAACTATCCAACAAGTATCCAATAAACTTTTATTGGATACTCGTTGGACACCAGTGGCAACAATTCCCCAAGCAAAACGACCGTAACTGCCAGTTACTCAATTACAGCCATGACATCCAAATTAGCGTAGAGGTGTCAAATATCCGAATGGGGCGTAAAGCCGGCCAGATTGAGTTGTTGTGTCTTTCTTGGCCAAATCGTACGCCTACGTGCCTAGACGGTCGGGAGGTCGCGAGAAAAAGTTGATTTGTTGACTTCCATTGGCAAATGCGAATAAATCATGCTTTAATCCAGACCATGGTACAATAATACGAGCCGCCTGGTACTCTCTTCCGAGACTCGCGAGCCACGTGACTGACACAAGCCTACGTCAGCGCTATCCTGTGTTACCATTAGTGTAAACAGAATTACCCGAACGTCTGAAACGCCTTTCGTGAATCGGAAGATACTGTTAACGAATAATTAAAAATGACATGTTGTTGTAAAATTGAAGATAGAATACATATAAATGAAAATTATAAAATTACAAAGAAATATTTTAATAATTTCAACTATGTAACCATAGATATAATTTACCCATGTAACATGTTATGTTGAAATAAAGTGACAATGGTATTGTGACGTAGGCTTGTGTCCCTCTGGGAAGAGAATACCAGTTTTTTTAGACCATGATCCAGACGTATAACAAAATATAGCCGAGAGGAAATTTCATGGCTCAAAAACCAATCCACTCATTATCCATCCTTCTGGTAGAAAATACGTAGTCAAATTTCATTGTGTCAACTAAAGAAAAAACCGCCCACGCGCGACTTGGGGTCACACAAAAAGGTTTCCGCACTAAAACTTATTACCAACAGAACTAGACCTCTTAGTACATACTTTGCTCTGGGTAAATAGGGGTCTGCTTATTCTGGCCGTGCAAATTTCATTTTTCTTGTGGGAACGGAAGGACTTTTGGTTTTCTCATAGATTTTCCTGTAATCTATGCGTTTAACCGCGGAAAGCCGCTGGATGCGGGCAGCGCAGAACCGGTCGTCGTGGAGATCCTTGGGGGAGGCCTATGTCCAGCAGTGGACTTCCTTCGGCTGATATGATGATGATGATGATGCATTTAACCATATATACACTGGGATTTTTTAAAGATTTTGCACCCAGTAATTTCTAGGAGGAAGGGGGAATGGTTAATTTTCGCCTATTTCCTTAAATAACTTCAAAACTATTTATTTTCAAATTACTTATAAAAAAAAAATATTAGAAATTATCACAACAAGCCCTTTTATTGGGTATGTCACACAATATACTTTTAAAAAAAAGTGGGCCCCATGTTTGTAATTCATTTATTTACGTTACGCGTTACTTTGGTTCTTCTGCGGATCTCCTCGTTTCTGATTCGATCACGCAGAGAAACTCCGAGCATAGCACGCTCCATTGCCGTTTGGGTGACCTTGAGCCTTCTTATAAGGCCCTTAGTAAGTCAGTCTCAGTTCCAAAAGTCATCACTGGCCACACACACTGGTCGAAGACCCTGCGGTATTTGGGACGTGAAGATATTGCGAAGCTTCCCGAACGCTGCCCAGCCGAGTTGGATACCGACATAGCTCACAGAATCACTAAATTGAAGTGGCAGTGGGCAGGGCACCTAGCTCGTAGAACAGATGGCCGTTGTGGTAGTAAAGTCTTCGAGTGGCGACCGCGCACCGGAAAACGTAGCGTAGGAAGGGCTCCCACGCGGTGGACCGACGACCTGGTGAAGATCGCGGGAAGCCGATGGATGCGGGCAGCGCAGGACCGGTCGTCGTGGAAATCCTTGGGGGAGGCCTTTATCCATACGTCCATCTTTAGGTCACCGACTTACAGTCTAGAAATGAGAAATCGACTATGTATTTAAATTTAATAAATTAAATTTTTACAACACAATTTTAAAATGTTATTTGCAATGTTAGTCATAGTTATAGCCGGGTACAATAAACAATGCATGGTATCCAATCCAAAGCCACGTGAATTCTCTGACTTAATTTTTCTTCTCAAAAACTCGTGGAGAGTCAGTTAATCATGGATATAACATTGAATATTCAACAAAATACGATAAGGGAACACTATCAGGTCCCAATCGTAGCCAGTTTCTACCAATACGGCATGACCTCGTTCACCATCAGACGTGAAGCCACCGCCCGGCGCCGTGCGTGACGGCGTGACGGCAGGGAGGGGGGGCTTCCGCTACCGAAAGTAGCCTCATCAGATCTCAGTGATGAAGAAATTATACGGATTTGAACCTCAACTGAAGAGAACTGCGGTTGTTTTTTTGTTTTTTTTTTATATTTACAGTTGGTAAGCTCTTGGCTGCATCTCACCTGATGGTAAGCGACGATGATGCCGAAGATGGAAGCGGGCACACCAAGATTTCCCAACGCAATGGAGAACTAGCTATCTTATCTCCAAGCCGGAGCACATCATTGTTGTTAACGCTGATGTTTGGCGGCAAGAATTACATAAGATGGTGGTAGTTATTAGCCAGGCGGGCTTAAAATATGCCCTACCACCAACCGAACGTGCCTATCCTATTTCTGTGAACCGAACCGAGTCTTACAAGTTGACCCCGCCGGGAATGAAAACCTATGACCTCCTGCTGTGAAGAAGGACTAACCATTACGACACGGAGGCGGTTAAAGTGATGATCGTCTTATATCTAGATATTTGCGTGAAATTACTGAAGAGAAAGATCAAAGGGGGGACGAATGAATCACACATTCACAGCAACCATCATCGGTCTCGTTACCCCGATCCGAAAAAAAAAACAGTAGGAATTTTGGTTGATTTGTGTTCAGCGCGTTTAGGATATGAGATAAGTAGATTTACTCGGTCAAGTTTTTTAAAAAAGCAACAAAAAACATGTTACGTTTGCAATTTCTTAATATTTATTAAAATCTAGAGTTTTACAAGACAATCTAAATATCGACAACAGCGCTACCTGCCGGGTGCAACCAAGAACCGTACAGGTGACCCAACAAGTAAAAAAAAATACGAGTGTGCTTTAGACCACACGACTGAAGTAAAACTTCTTTAGCTCCATCTATATGTATGGAAATAAATACTTAGTCTTCAGAAAATAATCAAATCTTTTTGTCATAAGGAGGATATACACACTGTTTATGAAAAGAGTTTTATTATCCACTGAAAATGATCAAACCTTTTTTATCTTAAATGACAACCGATATTGTTGCCTTGGCATCCGATATTGCTGGTAAACAAAAATAAATAGTATCTAACTTTTTATACTTACTTATTTATATGTATATCCCTCTCAACTTTCGTTCGCCTCGCCTAATCATACTTCCGTAACGCTCTCGTCACGCATCCACCAGCTTACTCCCCAAGTCAAGCGAGCGTAAAGAAGTTTTACTTCAAACATATCAACATCGGTCAAGCCGTTTAGGAGGAGGAGAATAACGTAAGTACGCACACTGTAACTGCACAAAGACACCAGAATACACAATTTCTTGCGGAAATACGGTATTTTTACATTTCAACGAACAATTTATTCTTATCTAGATGACCGTATGAAAATCTCAACTCTTTGTTAACATTTTTATAACAAATGCAAGACAGTAACAAGATGTAATGCATATTCAGCTACTTACGAGTACAACAAGTAGTATAAACTAATTGTGCCGCTCACCGTTTATCGGGGGCCATAAAACAAAAGGCGGAGCTCCTGGCCTCGTCGTCGTAACTAGCTCAGTTTTTTTGAGCTTGCTAATGCTGGGTTACACGTCGTTTTAAAACAGTTGAAGAATAATTTGATTTTTGTGTGCATGATATGAATGTTTTTTTTCCTCGTTTTGTGGATTTCTAAATATATATAACTCACTGACTGACTGACATAGTGATCTATCAACGCACAGCCCATACCACTGGACGGATCGGGCTGAAATTTGGCATGCAGGTAGATGTTATAACGTAGGCATCCGTTAAGAAAGGATTTCGGGAAATTCCCACGGGAACACCAAAAAACGGGAACTGCGCGGACGAAGCCGCGTGCACCCACTAGTTACAAATATGGACGCGGGCAGCGCAGGACCGGTCGTCGTGGAAATCCTTGGGGGAGACCTTTGTCTAGCAGTAAACGGTTTTCGGCTGATATGATGATGATGATTACAAATATAACAATGTTTTTTTAAAATCCACAATTGGTAAGCCCTTGTCATCATATCACCTGATGGTAAGTGACGATGACGCCGAAGATGGAAGCGGGCTTAACAAGATTCCCCAACGCAATGGGGAAATGAATATCTTATCTTCAAGTCGGAGCATATCAATGCTGTTAACATTGATGTTTGGCGGCAAGGCTTAGATAAGATGGTGGTAGCTAGCCAGGTGGGCTTAGAAAATGCCTTTCCACCAACTAAACAGAGTCTTTTAAAGTTAGACTCCGCCGGGAATCGAACCCGCGACCTCCTGGTGTGAAGCGAATGTACTAACCATTACGCCACACGGAGGCGGTTATATCATAAAATTATCGGTTCTATTCACAGCACAATCAACAAACCAGGGACAACTCATTCTTGATAAATGGTTTTATCTCCTCACATACCTTTCATTAAAAAACTCTTTCCACATAATTATTTCAAAAAATATTATGCATCATCACTTACCATCAGGTGAGTTGCAGTCAAACGCACTCAAATTTAAATAATAAAAAAAAAGATACAATTAGTGAGTTAGGTGTCACTATCACCAATAATAGAAATATCATAGGTTGTCGTATCAGATGACACGTGAAAACTTTAAATTTAACTACCCATAGTGTCCCCAATACCACAGATGAGATAAAGTTCGATCACTCATTTAATCGCGTCTTTGACGGCTCCCGACAAACATTGTCAAAGGTGCCGCCCGCCACGCCGGTGCGGCGGCGGCACGATTGAACTCAGGGCGGCTAATTGACAGGGTATTTGTCGGGAGCTGTCAAAGATGCGATTGAATGAGCAAACGAACTATACTAGTTATGCCAATACTGAGAAATTACTCCTGCGTGGTCACCACTGCTGCAGAACGAACTATACTAGTTATGCCAATACTGAGAAATTACTCCTGCGTGGTCACCACTGCTGCAGAACGAACTATACTAGTTATGCCAATACTGAGAAATTACTCCTCCGTGGTCACCACTGCTGCAGAACGAACTATACTAGTTATGCCAATACTGAGAAATTACTCCTCCGTGGTCACCACTGTTGCAGAACGAACTATACTAGTTATGCCAATACTGAGAAATTACTCCTCCGTGGTCACCACTGCTGTAGAACGAACTATACTAGTTATGCCAATACTGAGAAATTACTCCTCCGTGGTCACCACTGCTGCAGAACGAACTATACTAGTTATACCAATACTGAGAAATTACTCCTCCGTGGTCACCACTGCTGCAGAACGAACTATACTAGTTATGCCAATACTGAGAAATTACTCCTCCGTGGTCACCACTGCTGCAGAACGAACTATACTAGTTATGCCAATACTGAGAAATTACTCCTTCGTGGTCACCACTGCTGCAGAACGAACTATACTAGTTATGCCAATACTGAGAAATTACTCCTTCGTGGTCACCACTGCTGCAGAACGAACTATACTAGTTATGCCAATACTGAGAAATTACTCCTCCGTGGTCACCACTGCTGCAGAACGAACTATACTAGTTATGGCAATACTGAGAAATTACTCCTCCGTGGTCACCACTGCTGCAGAACGAACTATACTAGTTATGCCAATACTGAGAAATTACTCCTCCGTGGTCACCACTGCTGCAGAACGCCGGATTTCTTATCTCTCTTCTTTCTATATCTCGGAAAGAGGATAAATGCAGAACACAGGGGCAAACTTCAGACTGGTGGGGTAGCGAACCCACTATATGGCTATACTATAATATAATTTTGCGACAAGTAATAAGTGCCACTTTTGCGACAAGTAATAAGTGCCACTTTTGCAACAAGTAATAAGTGCCACTTTTGCGACAAGTAATAAGTGCAATTTTTGCGACAAGTAATAAGTGCCACTTTTGCGACAAGTAATAAGTACCTTTTTTGCGACAAGTAATAAGTGCCACTTTTTCGACAAGTAATAAGTGACACTTTTTCGACAAGTAATAAGTGACACTTTTGCGACAAGTAATAAGCACCGCTTTTGCGACAAGTAATAAGTATCATTTTTGCGACAAGTAATAAGTGCCACTTTTGCGACAGGTAATTGGCATTAGCTTTCATTAAATGGGAGCTGAAGTGGTTAGGATAAAAAAAATCTCTGGTACACTCAAGCGGATTCCGCGTCGCTAACAAGTTTCGTTTCAACCAAGTATTTATGAATTTAAATAAAAGAAAAACCAAATAAAACAATTCATTTAACATGTTGCTGGATTCAAACATAAGTCGCAATCCTTAAGAGTGACATGTCCCACAGACTCTAGTGTAAGAATCGCTCGCTCATCAATCTTTCGAAAGTAAAAACAGCATTTTCTGTCGCTTGCGTTGATTTCTTTTGTTTAAAATTAAAAGGTATCATTGTTGTTCACATATGGAGAGGTGAGGTGGCCGGTTTTTTTCGCTTGTTTGACTATGATATTATGTAAAATCTATTGTTTTGATAACGATCAGTTTTTAACTCACTTCATTCAATGAACGCTTCATTCGATCTCCTACAACAGTCCAGCAAGTGAGAGTTTGTGAAAGTGGCTATTAAATGGTACTAATTATTGCATGCACCGTTCAGTGAATAGCCCTATATATCAACCCATGTAATAGCCATAGGATAGCCATCTTTACAGCCCTGAGGTGCTTGAGGTGCCTGAGGTCTGTGGTACCTACACTAATTGACGTTTTTATTGGGGGCCTTTTGAACATTCCTTAGTTGAATTCGTGTGAGGCTCCGTCTTAACTTGTCCAAGGAGTCTCTGAGCAGTAGATTCAAGTCTTCGTCAGTTATTATTGCGCAATATAATTCGTTTTCTAGTTGCCATTGTGTGCAATATAAGATACTAATGGACATATTTACTTACATATCATTCTGAACAACAACGGGAATTTCCTCATGTGATCGATTCAGAAATAAAAGGACCCGTAGGAGAACTAAAGTAGCCGACATAGCTCACTTTCTAAGTGACCCGTAGAAGAACCAAGGCAAACGACATAGCTCACAGAATTGCTAAGTAACCCGTAGAAGAACCAAAGTAATCGACATAGCTCACAGAATTGCTAAGTAACCGGTAGAAGAACCAAAGTAATTGACATAGCTCACAGAATTGCTAAACTTAAGTGACCCGTAGAATAACCAATGTAACCGACATACCTCAAAGAATTGCTAAACTTAAATGACAGTAGGCGGGATACATAGCTCGTAGAACAGATAGCCGTTGGAACAGTAAAGTTCTCATTGGACCGACAGCCTGGTGAATGTTGCAGAAAGCTGCATGTGGACATCCTTGGGGGAGGCCTTTGTCCAGCAGTGGACGTCTTTCGGCTGATATGATGTTAATAATGATTCCCAACTGATGAACAACTATCCCCAAGGAACCTAAAGGAACCATACAGTCAAATCGCAAAAAATGGGACTTTCCATAGTGTTAGTTTTTTGCGATTTGACTATTTCGATTGCTTGAGAGAAGTTGATCAGCATCTCGAGTAGGAGTCGGTCACTTCTTCTTCTTTTCGTGTCGATGGCTTCTCCGCCTGCAGCAATCAAAAAATGTGGTCGCTGCGATGGCCCTTTGCGTTGCCTCGACAAGGTTTATAGAGAATGGTGGTCAGGGCGAGCTCTGATAGGAGCCGTTTTGGATCGCAAGTAGAACTAATCAACTAGGAACTTATACAGCTCAGTCCTTAGAGTTATCAGATAATAGATCAACAAATAACTCGTCTTGTCCATTTCACTAAAGCTGTTATAAAGCCAACTGAAAGTGCTGTATACGCGTTGTCTAACACTGATTGAATAAAATCTTTTACTGTACGTGTGTATGTCACTGAACTCCTCCTAAACGGCTGGACCGATTTGAATGACTTTTTTGTATGCGTTTGGGTGGCGCCCTGGATGGTTTAGATTCACAAATCAGCCCGGCAGATGGCGCTGGTAGTGTAATGTAGTGTAAGGTGGAACGAAGTTTGCCGGGACAGCAGTATGAAATAAATATACTTAGTTTAAAAAACTATAAAAACACGCTTTTAAAGCACATCAAACTATAAAGTGAAAAATAATTATTAATATAAGCTGAAAACGATAATAAACAAAAAATACTAGTATTATTGTGAAAAAAGCGTGGGTTGCTCGATAGACGAAAAATATGGTACAGAGCGCCCCACGCTTTTTCTCAATAATACTTGTATTTTTTGTTAATTATTATTTTCTACTTTTTAGTCTGATGTACTTTAAAAACGTGTTTTTTAGTTTTTTAAACTCTATTTATTTTTTATTTTTCACTTCAAACTTATGAAATTATTATATAGTCGCTGATTTTTGATAAGTCTACAAAGTTTGAATTAAATCTGTCCGCTTAAAGTGGATCAAAATCGAGTCCAAAGGAGTCGGTTACATACAAACATACAGGTGAAGCTAGATAAAAGCGTGATAAAAATGGCTTACCGCTTCTTAAATCGATGCTTATTAGTGGCTAACTAAAAGCGTGGGTGGGGCGCTCTGTGCCATATTATTCGTCTATCGAGCAACCCACACTTTTTCACAATAATACTAGTATTTTTTGTTAATTATTATTTTCTACTTTTTAGTCTGATGTACTTTAAAAGCGTGTTTTTTAGTTTTTTTAAACTCTATTTATTTAAAATTCGATACCGCAAAGGAAATCCTGCTGAACACACACACGGACCGACCGACGGATGTATTTGTCAAATATTTTTTTTTATCTTAGTGATATAGAACACGTTTTGGGTAAAATTAGAAAAACTTACATCATGTGTTACGATCTTTCCTCTCGCTTTTCTGCAGTCTGTGGGAGTGAATTCGTGAAAAGGGACGGAAGTGTGTAAAAGGAAATTTGTTTTTTTAAGTCACGAAAGCTAAAGAAACATGTTCATGCCGTTGTATTTTTTTTCAGTCACGAAGGCTAAGGAAACATGGCCTTGCCACCTAATGCGAGACCGGAAGCCGGATGGCCGGTAGGTTTTTTATATAGATAAAAAAAAATACTTATGTCAGATGTTTTGTTGAACTTTTATGTGGCTGCTTAAGGATCGCCCTTTTTTTCGCGACGACTATACTTTCAAAAATACTGATTTTTCATCATCATCATCATATCAGCCGAAGGAAGTCCACTGCTGGACATAGGCCTCCCCCAAGGATCTCCACGACGACCGGTTCTGCGCTGCCCGCATCCAGCGGCTTCCCGCGACCTTCACCAGGTCATCGGTCCACCGAGTGGGAGGCCTGCTTACACTACGCTTTCCGGTGCGTGGTCGCCACTCGAGAACTTTACTGCCCCAACGGCTATCTGTTCTACGAGCAATGTGCCCCGCCCACTGCCACTTAAGTTTAGCAATTCTGAGAGCTATGTCGGTTACTTTGGTTCTCTTACGGATCTCCTCGTTTCTGATTCGATCACGCAGAGAACAGATTTTTACATTGTATTTATTGCGCCAAGCTCTCACATAAACAATCACTCGCTAACATTACATAGGCACATGCAGAGATAATTGGCTTCATGTAAATACAGCGCCGTGTGCGCAAGCGCAGGTTGGCTCATTATCGCGCTAATGAGCGGCCGGCGCGAGCGGGGAGCGGACACGACTCGCCGACAAGGGCCCGGGTTCGGTTCCCGGCCGGCCACTCGAGGAATGTGTGAAGATATCCTGTTCATGTTAGTGCCATGTTCTTTGTGTGTTATAAGGGTATAGCAGTTCCTTTGTTATCCACGTGCCTGGTATTACGAGTAGGGAACAAGTATTTGTGGATAGAAAGTAAAGATTCTAGGTTCAAATTTTATGGTCTAAGCCTCAATATAAATAAAGCCTAAATATAAAAGGAGAGTGGAATATAAATAAAAAACCGGCTAAGTGCTAGTCGGACTAGCACTCCGAAGGTTCCGTACCACCACACGCCTCCACACAACTACATAGTGACATAGATCCCTTTTCGCATTACAAGCAAAAGATATTAACGCGAGCGACACAAATATGCTTTTTTGTCATTCAATTCGGACTCCTTAGCGCGAGTGCGCTTCACACTTGGCCAATTTTTATTATTCGTTGTTTTACTTCAGTATTAGTTCAATAATCTGACAAAGTTTCACGCTTGCATGTATTACCATTTTTACTATAGAGCTAAATCAAAAAACTTCTTAAAATAACGTTTTTTGTATAGAGACTCCCCTTATTTTTTCGGTTTTTCTAATTTTTAGTATTTTTTGTTATAACAGCAACAGAAATACATATTCTGTGAAAATTTCAACTGTCTACCCATTACGGACAGAAGGACAGACAGCGGAGGCTTAGTAATAGGATCCCGTTGGTCACTCGTTGGGTGCACGGAACACTAAAAATAACGGATTATTCTCAGTGTTTTGTCAGTTTGGTTGTGTGAGATCCTGCACGGTCTACAAAAAACAATCAAGGGGTGACCATACAAAATACGTGTTTTTTATAGGTTTTTAAAAGTATTTTTGATTTAGCTCTATTGTGAAAACTGCAACACACACAAGCGTGAAACTTGGTGTGATTATAGTACGAATACTAAAGTTAAACAAAAAATAATAAAAATTAACCGAGTGTGGGTCGAACTCACTCTAAAAAGTCCGAACTGAATGGCAAAAAACATATTTTTGTAGCTTGCGTTGATGTCTTTTGTTTGTTACGTGAATAAGTATAATTATTGTCATTATACTATGTAGTTGTGTGGAGAGGTGCTAGTCCGACTCGCACTTGACCTGGTTTTTTTATTCACGATTGGTAAGCCCTAATGTTAAGTGACGATGATGCCGAAGATGGAAGCGGGCTTACCAAGATTCCCAAATGCAAAGGGGAACTGGCTATCATATTTTCAAGCCGAAATACATCAATGCTTTTAACATTAATATTTGGCGGCAAGACTTATTTAAGATGGTGGTAGCTAGCCAGGCGGCTGAAAATGCCCTTCCACCAACCAAACCGAGTCTACAATGTTAGACTCTGCCGGGAATCGAAACTGCTACTTTCTGTTGTGAAGCTAATGGAGTGACCATTAAGCCACGGAGGCGTATCTTTTCATAGAATAGAATAGAATAGAATAGAATGCTTTATTTGCTTTTAAATAAGGTAAGTATAAAAGATCTTACAATAGTTATAGAATCACTTATTTAGCTACTTAAATGTTATTAGCATGCAAATATTATTTATAAGTACAAAAATAATAAAATAAAATAAAGTAGGTCCAAGTTCAACATTTTCCAAATTCATAATTCAAATAAAATAATGATACTACAGATTAATACTACAGATTAACATTGCTTATGTTTAAGAAAATCCTCAACGGAATAAAACATGTTCTGAAGAAGCCAATCATGCAATGTTGCCTTAAACTTGTTAAAGGGCAATTCCCGAATCGATTGCGGTATTTTATTATATATTATGTGGCCCATCCAGTAACAATTTTTCTGAAATCGCGTTGTTTTGGGAATCTCATCCGTTACTAACCTGTCAGGATTCCTCTTATTTCGAACTGATACGTCACTTACTTTTTTGTAGAACACATGTTGATTTTGTTTAACTACTTTTGCCATTTCTTGTATATAAAGACAAGGTAGTGGCAGTATTTTTAGGTTTCTAAATAGGGGCCTACATGAAATATCTTGTGAAACACCGAATATGGCACGGACACACTTTTTTTGAGCAATAAAAACCTTTTTGACATTAGTACTGTTCCCCCATATTATGAGACCGTATCTGAGGACCGATTCTACGTAAGCAAAGTATGCTGTGACTGCAGTATGTCTTGTCGCTACCTTAGTCAGTTTATAAATAGCAAAACTGAAACTATTGACTTTTGCACATACTTTTTCAACCTGTTCTTTCCAGTCAAGCTTCTCGTCAATAATAGTACCTAGAAACTTAACGTTACTAGCGCTTCTAAGGGTTTGTCCATTACAAGTAACATTTAGTGAATTAAAATTATAATTGTTAAAGTTAAGGTATGTCGATTTGTCTAAATTAATTTGCAAATTATTACTGCTTACCCATTTGTATATTGATTTGATGGCATTATTGATGTCAGATTCGTGAATATTAAATGTCAAATTTTTATTAGTTGTCACTATTACTGAAATATCGTCTGCAAAAAGCATTGTTCTATGTCTAGTCGTATCCGGTAAATCGTTTATATATATTAAGAATAAGAGAGGACCGAGTACACTCCCTTGTGGTACGCCATGTGTAATTAACCTCAACTCTGATTTGTAAGTCTGCGTTATATGCTTGTTGTTGAGTTTACTTACTTCTACACACTGCTTTCTTTCTTTAAGGTATGTAGATATCCATCTGTTTGCTGGACCTCGAATACCAGATCTCTCTAGTTTTGTCAAAAGCAGTTCATGTGAGACAAAATCGAACGCCTTTGACAGGTCGAAAAAAACGGTAGTCGTATGAGATTTAGCATTGGTGCCATTGAGAATTTCCCTTATGAGATTAAAAGTTGCTAGGGCAGTTGATTTTTGTTTCTGAAAGCCATATTGGTAACGATTTATAATATTATATTTAGTGAAGAAACTCATTAACTTACTATGCAAAACTTTCTCAAAAATTTTCGAAAATATTGGTATAATTGTAATTGGGCGATAATTGCCCATTTCTCTTTTTGAGCCTTTTTTATATAAAGGTTTAACAACAGAGTATTTAAGCTTATCTGGGAATGTACCAGTTTCCATTGACAAGTTAATAAGATAAGCCATAACTTTGCATATTTCTTCATTGCATTTCTTAACCACTTTTGTACAAATGCAGTCATAACCCTCAGAATTTGTTTTGTTAAGGGACATAATTATACTATTCACATACGTTTCGTCAATTGGAGTCAAATATATTGAATTATTTTGTCTATTATTACTTGTATTTTTTATGTCATCATTTGTTTCGTTAGTCAAATTGATGTAAAAATGGTTAAAAGCTTCGGCCACTTGTATTGGGTCCGTTACTGTTTTACCGTTACTGTTAACTTCATCTATATATTTGTCCACACTTATTGTACCAGATTCACTGTTTATGACATCCCAGGTTGCCTTTGCTAGATTTTTATTGTTTATTATGTAATTGTTGTTATTCCGTTTTTTAGCATTAAAAATACACTTTCTGAGCATTTTATTGTAGTGTAAATATGTGTTTCGATTTTGATCATTTTTTTGTGTATAATATTTATAACGGAGTATCTTTTTAGTATAACAGCTTTTCCTTAGACCCTTAGTTATCCAGTTTAGAAATGGCTTTCCTTTAGATTTGATTTTCATAACTGGAAAACAAAGTTTGTAAAACAGACTGAATAGGTCGAAGAAAAGATTGAATGCTTTATTCATGTCTGACTCTGAATATACCTCTGAAAAAGACAAACTACTTATACAGTTTTTAAACTTTTCGATATTATCATGACTGTAGCTACGTTTGAAAATGAATATACATTTAGGTATGACCTTCTTTAAGTGTACTTTGAACTTCAACACTTGAGCGGTATCGTGATCAGAAAGCCATAGAGGTAATACTGATCCTTTCGCTTCTGGTTGATTACTTAAAATTTGGTCAATACATGATGAACCTCTAGTAGGCTGCGTTATATGTTGATGTAGATTATAAGCACTTACTATTTCAGTAAAACGCGTAGTAGTGCTATTTTTTTCCAGCATATTTATATTTAAATCCCCAGCAATTACTATCATTTTCTTTGGGTATTTTACTAAACACTTATGAAGTAGGAGTTCTATTTTGTGAAAGAAGTACTCAAGGTGTCTTATTTTCTTTGAGGGTGTTCTGTAGATACATACGATTACAATATTACTATGGGGAATCAGTATCGAACAACTTTCGAAGTGAAAATCAGCAGATAATTCCTCGAAACAGTTTAGATGCTTGAATGGCATACCACTCCTGACCAAGATACACGAACCACCCCTTTTTTTATCTCGACTGTAGCATGATGCCACTTCATACCCCTTAATGTTGATATATTTCTCTTCACCGGATTTAATGAATGTCTCGGTTAGGCATATCACGTCAACAATAGTTAACACAAATCGATGTGATATAAGCCTTAACCTGTACAGAAATCATATTTTTTTAATTCCATACTCTGTGAATTTCTAATACGTCTTAAACAAATTACTAAACATTGTTTATTAAATTGGCTAAATAAAAAAAAACGGCTATGTGCGAGTCAGAACCGCACACATAGGATTCCGTACTATCATACTAGATAGCGCTAGTACAAAGGGTTCCGTACCACCATACTACATGGCACTAGTTTTTTTTGGATGGAGACCCCCTTATTTTTTCATTTTTTCTAATTTTTAGTGTTTGTTGTTATAACGGCAACAGAAATATATCATCTGTGAAAATTTCAAGTATCTCAGACAGATGGACAGACAGACAGATAGACGGACGGACAGCGAAGTCTTAGTAATAGGGTACCATACCCAAAGGGTAAAAACGGGTTTTACCCTTTGGGTATG
Organism: Coleophora flavipennella; assembly: GCA_947284805.1. Taxonomy (NCBI): domain Eukaryota; kingdom Metazoa; phylum Arthropoda; class Insecta; order Lepidoptera; family Coleophoridae; genus Coleophora; species Coleophora flavipennella. Next base: position 18,217,461 of record OX369265.1, read on the forward strand.
GTACCCTAAAAAACCTGAATCGTTTCATTTCTCTACTATCAAGTTTTAGATTAATCCAAATCACAGAGTTACTCATTTAAATTAGTGACGTCACGCCAGAAAAACATAGTTTTTGGTAGGTGATACAATGTAACTCAAATGACCAGTATGTAGTTAGTCCGCTAATAGCATAATCACAATATAGATAAGCAACAGTATTTTATCTTCATACAAACTGGTCGAAACGACGCGCTTCGAAATCTCAGCCTGTCTTGGCACGCAACAGTCGCGAGTGGCCCGCAGTTACGTTCGGACGTGAACGGTCGGTGAGAGACGCTTTCGCACGCAGTTTAAGTAAACAATGGCACGAATTTATCGGCAGTATTGTTCCGTATACGTTTGTTTAAATTCGTCGATATCGAAACCAGGAGTATCATTTTTTCGATTACCAACTCAATCGGCTAGGTAAGATTATAAAAATAACATTATTTTTAGTTCTTACATTTAATTTTTTTTACCTATGGCGTATGATAAGTAGCTATCGTAGCAAGAGAGACAGCCCTAGGCACGAGCTCGTGTTCACGCAGTTGTAGGTAATGATTTCAAGGACACTGCCGAGTTAAAATACTGTTACTTATCTTTATTGTGGCATAATGTAATATACAAATTAGCTACCAGTTTACACTCGCCAGTGACGAGGTGCCACCTGCGCCTGCACATGCGTCAGTCAACAGTGGTCGGGCCAAGCCAACGATACTTCGAGAGCTTGACAAATATTACTGGCTACTGAGATATTTAGCATCTTCCATCCTTATCCAGCACATTGTGAAAGCGAGCGAGATGGAACTCGTTGAAAAAGTGTGAACAAATATTTCGTGAGCATCCGATTTTGAAGATACGCGTACAGCTTTCCACTCAGCCCATGCTGCAAAGTAGTAGATTTTTCTAAGGAAATTGTGGTGACATGTTTGGGAGATTGTCTATATTTGGTTAACAAGCCTCTTGTCTTGTTGTGAGAGACACGAGAACTCGTAGGAGTGTCTATTTGAGATTGATCGGTGACAGTGACTATTTTGATTGTAAACTGTTCAAATGCTACCATCCAAATCTTTTAGGTTTTACTGACAACGATAGTCGGGCTACCTTTACGGCGTGTTCATCTCCCCACTCGACTATTAATACTAATAATTGTAGTAAACCCACATCATCATCATATCAGCTAATATACGTCCCCACCGAGGTGCTCGAGCCTACCCTGAATTAGGGCGATTGGGCCTTAGTCGACCACGCGGGCCCAGTGCGGGTAGGTCGACTTCACACATACCCTTCAAGTTTCTTCGCCGGTGTGTGCAGGTTTCCTCACGATGTTTTCCTTCACCGTTATAGCAATCGGTGAGTATATGTACGTAAGTTTCGAAAAACGCATCGGTATATTGGCCGTCCGGATTTGAACCCGGCACCTCTGGTTAGGGGAACCGAGTCGTTACCGGTTGAGCCACCGACGCTTTCAAATCCAAACCCACATTAATTTTAAAAGACCGATTAGGGTAAACCTCAACAAGCTAAGTAAAAATAGTTCACCCCCACGTCACGGTATATAATATAATTATTAGTACTTGCTCATGTAGAGGATTTTATTCCATAATTTGAAAGTAGTCACATATTTGTACAAATACTGAATTTCAGCTTTATTTTAACTGTTCCTAATGCTGTGACATACCAACGGACAGACAGACAGACCGGCCAAGTGTGCATCTAAGTAGCGCTAAGGATCTCGAACTGAATGAAAGAACAATATTTTTTTTGTCAGTCTCGTTGATATCTTATGAATTATGATAGAAAAAACAATAAGTTTAACGCTTGTAAGTATTACCTACCGTTTTTACGATAATGCTAACTCAAAAATACATCTGAAAAAATATAAAAACACCTTTTTTGTATAAGAACCCCTTTTCACCCTTTCTTAACAGCCACAAATCGTCCAATGCTGGACAAAGGCCTCCCCCAAGGATTTCCACGATTTTCACCCTATCACTTTTAAATTTTTAGGGTTTCGTACACCCAACGGGACCCTATTACTAAGCCTCCGCTGTCTGTCCGTTTGTCAGCGAGCTGTATTTCAGGAACCGCAATAAGCAGAGACAGTTGAAATTTTTACAGAATACGTATTTGTGTTGCCGCTATAACAACAAGTAAGTACTAAAAATTAGAAAAAGAAAAAATAAGGGGGGTCTCCATACAAAAAACGTATTTTATTATAGGTCTTTAGAAGTATTTTTGATTTAGCTCTATCGTAAAAACAGTAATACATAAAAGCATGAAACTTGGTGTGAGTATAGCACTAACACTAAGGTAAAACAAAAAATTCTAAAAATCGGCCAAGCGTGAGTTGCACTCGCGCTAAGGAGTCCGAACTGAATGACAAAAAAAAGTATATTATTGTAGGTCGTGTTGATTTTTTTGATTGTAATTGTAATTGTGGGGACTAGGTGTAGTGCTACGGAACCCTTGGAGTGCTAGTTTGGCTCGCACTTGGCCGGTTTATTATTATTTATTGCTATAGCGGCAATATTATTTCACATTCTATGAAAAATTTAACTGTCTAACTATCACGTTTCCTGAAATACAGCCCACTGATCGACAGACGGATGGACGGACAGCGGAGGCTTAATAATGAAGTCCCGTTTGTGTGTACGGAACGTTTTCAACTTGCGCTGTCGTTCTATGGATCATCACATCAGCTCATATATACGTCCCTACCGAGGGACTCGAGCCTACCCTGAATTAGGGCGATCGGGCCTCAGTCGACCACGCGGGCCCAGTGCGGGTTGGTCAACTTCACACACAACCTTCGTTTTCTTCACAGGCGTGTGCAGGTTTCCTCACGATGTTTTACTTCACCGTAAGAGCATCGGATTAAGTAAGTACATATGAGATCGAAATTCGAAAATCGAAATTCTATGGATGAAAGGAAATTAATGAACTTAATAAATACCACTAGTCTACAGTGGTTCTGTTGCCCTAGATATAAGATCGATTTTGAATATATTTATACTTACAATTCATGAAACTATTAATGATTTTGTAAGATTTGCTCTCGTTTTTTTGCGCAGAACTCTAACGATGACTGGAAAACTAAATTTTATTACTAACGAGCCGACAATTGATCAAAATATAAGATATGCAATAATCATAAAAACAAGAGCACATTCAACAATTTCATGAATAAACTCGTAATCTGGGCACCAGAAGACATCAGAATTTGCTAAGATATCCAGGGCAACAATTTTTTTTTTTTGTAGAGCTGTGTTATGAGTAAATAGGCATTATTTGAGTTTGCGTGTACCATCCTCGACTGCACTTCACTTACCATCAGGTGAGTTGCAATCAAACGCACTAAAAAAAAAAAAAGAACTTTAAATATTTTTACGTATTATTTATAAATTTAGCCGCCGCATATTGTTATTGACAGCCTTAACAAGAGCTGACCGTGTTGCAACTAGTAACAAACAATACAACAATATGTCCGCGAGGTGGGAAAGCGATGAACGGAACGAAACCGACACCACTTTCCCGCAGCGGCAGCGGCCGGCCGGCGCGTACGCATAGAAATTAGATCTCCGCTGGCCACAGATTAAAGATTAGTGCTGTCAAGAACTGAGACTGCAATGTTACTTGACGAAAGTAAGCTAGGGAAATATCATATCGGTAAGTTGATATAAGCTAATATAATTAATATAAAATTAACATTTTAACTACTTAGAAAACTAAACAAGTTTTGGTTACAACTTTGTTGAAATCATAAAAGGATGCGTCACGAAAATGATGTACTTTGAATACCCGAAAGGACCTTCGAAGAAGGAGGGGGGGGGGGGAGGCAGTATCAAAATTCTGATTAGAATGCTAATAAATCCTGGTCGGCATACATTTAATTGCAGCGTGTAATTCACGAATCTTAAAATTTAAGCGGCCGTGGCTCTGACATAGCCCACCCCCATTTTTTTGTATTTCAGCAAAGTTCTAAAACAAAAAAGGTCCAGTGTATACATAGAAATCCCTCTCAAAAAATATGCTCTATTTTACATTATACAAATTTTCGATGAGATTCTTAATAGCTGAACCCAAGAATATCTAGATGATCCAATATGCGCAGAGAAATCTAGGCTGGTTCCGTAGATTAATAATCTAGATTAAAATGAGCGATGAAGCCTGCCTATAGATCAGTTGATACCGTGACCTGGGAAATTGAAATGTTTTCCAACTATTGCTAAGTTATTACTTTTAGTCATCGACGAGTTATGTTCGTCGATGCTTTTAGTTACTTTCATTATTGTTTAGTTAAGTTTAAGAAAGAGTTTTGGATTAGGCTTTACACCTATCTACGAGTACTATAATGTGCTATTAATATCTGTTAGTGGAATGTCGGTGGTTCAACCTGTAACAACTCGACCCTCCTAACCAGAGGTCTCGGGTTCAAATCCGGACGGCCAATGTACCAATGAGTTTTTTAATAAATAATACGAGTATACTTACCGATTGCTTTAACGGTGAAGGAAAACATCGTGAGGAAACCTGCACATCTGATTCCAGATGTGTATGAAGGTCGCGTTGCACACGTCCGTAGGTGTAAATCTAAATGGCCTACACGTGACCGCGGGTGATGCTAAGTGCAACACCAGGCAACCGCCGTCTATCCCTTGGATAGCACGGTTAATTGTGCCACACGATAAGAAGAAGAAGAATATCTGTTAGTCATTTCTCGTAGCACAGCAACGGAATCCATCTCTTCATATCAATACAATAAACTAAGAAAATTAACTTTTCTATAAATAAAACTTCGAGTCATACTTTTTGTTAATAACAAACTGACAGGTCAATAACCCCTTGAATACACGTACAAATCAAAGTGCCTCATTACCAATTCAAGAGTCCCAATAAGCATAACTCTCTAAATCGATCGAATAAGGTTTTGTTTGACACCCCGCTGGCTTCGAGTGGAGAGAGTATTGAAAAATTTAGGTAATTTTTCTTGGGTTTAAAAACAAGTGAATTACTCGATTCTGTTTGCCTATAGACTTTAAATGTTGATTGATTAAAGAGAATATTATTATTATAGAGCTCAACAACTTTAAGTATTTGTAAAAAATGATAAGTGCCTTTTTATTAAGTTTAGGTACAAATTTAGGGGTGCCAAAATACAAAGCTACGAAGGGTAGTACCAAGAACCCTATTCGTACTGAAATGAAATATCTACTACTTACCTCATATTACAAAGTCTCAAATGTTCACAAACGCGAACTTTTTGGCGGGGAACAAGATATCTACAGTAGGAAGGATGTTGGGAAGCCTTTGGATCCCGTTCATTGCCACAAAAAAAGCAAAAACAAAACTACAAAAGTCTGGTTAATTAAAAGTGTGCAAACAATATTTCGTAATAAAAAATATGAATAGAATGAGGAAGAACCAAACCTTAATAGTAATTAAGTATATCAATGGGAAGAACCTCTAAATCTATCAGCATTGGTTGTATTGGACGACATCAGTGCTTGTAAACGGTAGCGCGACGAGATAACATCTCTTGTCTCTGTCCGAGACGCCATCTTGCTTTTAGTTTTATTTTTTAAACGAGATGAGCAAAGGCAGCATGCTGCAGACAGTGTCGTTGCATTGTGCGGATTACTGATACGTTTTGAGTTTCATGATTCGTAATATCAATTTAATAAAATTAAATGAAATTACATTCATACAATCCTATGTACTAGTAAAGTAAGTAGGTAATGTGCTTGAGATTATGTGGAGGAATGGATGTTTGAGTGAAAAGGTACCTAATACGTATTATTTTATGAAATTATATTACGCAAAGTTTCTGAATTTGCTCTCGGTAGAGCTATCCTTGAGCAATTATTTTGTAGCATTGTAATAATACAAGGGTGGTAAAAAGGTAAATAAATAACACACGAGTGACATTATTTTGTAAGCCCGAGCCGAAGGAAGAACGTTTTTTAATACAGTTGTGAGAAAACAGGTACTTAAAAAACCGGCCCAGTGCAAGTCGCACTCGCACACGAAGGGTTCCGCACTTGTATGGAAGCCCCCTTAAACATTAATTTTATTTTAATTTAATTATTTATTTTTAAAGTGAATAATACAACTCAATATTCTGTGAATATTTCAAGCGACTACCTGTTGCCGTTATCAATATCGAGCAAAAACAAGCAAAAAAAATCACGCTTGTTGTATGGGAGTGCCCCATAAATATTTGTTTTATTTTAATTGTATTATTTATTTTTAAAGTGAATCATCATTACAGCTCATATACGTCCCCACCGAGGGGCTCGAGCCTACCCTGAATCAGGGCGATTAGGCCTTAGTCGACCACGCGGGCCCAGTGCGGGTTGGTCGACTTCACACACAACCTTCGAGTTTCTTCGCAGGCGTGTGCAGGTTTCCTCACGATGTTTTCCTTCACCGTTAAAGCAATCGGTAAGTATGTACGTAAGTTTTTGAAAAACTCATTGGTACATTGGCCGTCCAGATTTGAACCCGGTACCTCTGGTTAGATGTACCGAGTCGTTACCGGTTGAGCCACCGACGCTTTTTTTAAAGTGAATATTTAACTAAATATTCTGTAATTTTTTAAGCGTCTACCTGTTGCCGTTATCAATATCGGGCAAAAACGAGCAAAACAATCACGTTTTTTGTGTGGGAGCCCCTTAAATGTTTATTTTATTGTGTTTTTTAGTATTTTTTGTTATAGCGACAACAGAAATACATCATCTGTAAAAATTTAAACTGTCTAGCTAGCACGGTTCATGAAATACAGCCTGGTGACGGACGGACGGACAGACAGAAAGACAGACGGACAGCGGAGTCTCAGTAATCGGGTCCCGTTTTTACCCTTTGAGTACGATACCCTAAAAAGGACCGTAACAGAAAAACCAAATAGATGGGTACCAACATATCTATCAAAAGTCATTTTACGCGACTTGCGGCATGTTCGGGGGAGTAATCTCACTGTGTTTTTCCTACACATACATATAAGTATTAAATTACTTAGTATATTTTTTATCACACGTAATATATTATCTCACTGTTTTTTTCTTATACATACACATAAGTAATTTTTTTAAGTACATATATTTGTTAATTAAATTCGGATTCACAAATAAAACATCTCAATCTAGTTTTACGAAAATTGCACCTTATTTTAGCTAGGCAGCTAGGTACGCATGCGTAAGTTTTTTTTAATACATATTACCATAAATAGATTACAATAAGGCTTGAGACAATATTGTAAGCATTTAAACCTCCTTGGAGAGATTGTCATCGTGGTATTTATTCTCTTTTCTTCAAAAAGATTTCAAATTCAATTGAATTTATAGTCAATAAAAATACAACATACCAGCAGTAGCACACCAATTCGTTAATAAAAATATATATTAGTATCAACTAATAGTGCTTTTCCTCGCATTCGTCTCTAGCATTTTTTTGTACTCGGTCATCAAGCTTCTTCAAAAAGATATACTAAACCCAAAGAGAATATGACCATCTAGCGTTATGGTAACCTCTCGGAAAAAATTTCATGTCAAAAGTCTGAAAGAAGATTCAGTATCTGGTAATTTTTTTTTATTTGCTAGAAATGTCTTGTTCTTCCAAGCTAGAAAAAGTGGTATAGTAGACAGCGCGAGTGCTACAAACCAATTTAACTGGCATAAAAGGCACCACTTTTTGAGCAACTGTACAACTGTACTGAATAAACGTTTATGAAACAGCTAACATTAGGTCAGAATGATGCTTGACTAACCTGTAGCTTGAATCTATTTTCTTTATGTCTCACTTTGACAAACAATTACTTTGTTGACTAAACCTTACTTTGCCTTTGATAACCTCAACTGACAATTTTATGCGCGTTTCCTCCACATTACGGAACAATCGACGGAGAGAAAATAAATGTGGTATAAAAAGGCCAAAAGGAACATTGAGGTGGCTTTATAGTCAGCACCAAACCGCAGGCATTGTGGAATTCTTGGTAAAGCCATTACGGCGGCCGTGGAGCCACAGAACTGCGCGCGCGCCGCGAGAAGGACGGCGCTCGAAACTCGAAAGTTGGAGAATTTGCATGCCGGAACATGCAGGGTTGTGTGGATGGCATATGGTGTGAAGGCCTTGCTTTTGTGAGATAGCTGTAAGTAAATACATTATTGAAATTCAAAATGTTTTAGAATGTTGAAAGTTTGCAAACTTGTATTGACCATAGATCCTCTATTGTGTCATTGGCTACGCATATTACAGCCACTCCACGCAACATATTTTTGTATGTTTTCTAACTGCGCGGAGAGTGCGCGCAAGAACTTCACGACCTCATTCCCCCGGCGCCATTCCACCGTCGGTCAACGAGACGCAGGGAGGGGTTGCACCCCTTCGTTGTTGATGTTCCACATTTTCGCACGAATCGTTACGCTTCTTCATTTATTATGCGTACAGCGCAGGAGTGGAACTCCTTGCCTGCGTCAGTGTTTCCCGGTTCCTTTAATTTGGGGATCTTCAAGGCAAGAGTGAATAGGCATTATTTGAGTTTGCGTGTACCATCCTCGACTGCATCATCACTTACCATAAGGTGGGAGAAAGCCCTCAGTAGAGGCGTAATGAATGTTTTAAAAACCGGCCAAGTGCTACTCGGGGTCACACAAACAGGGTTCCGCATCACACTCTAACTACCAACAGAACAAGACCTCTCAGTACATACTTTGGTCTAGGTAAATAGGGAATTTAGATATTTTTTTTTGCCTGTGGACTTTATATTTATTTATAGGTTTTCCTGTAATCTATGCATTCAACCTCATAAATTGTTATTTTTTTCATGATTGTAGGCCCAGTAGTTTCGGAGATAAGGGGGGAATGGTCAATTTTCGACAATTTTCCTAAATAACTTCAAAAGTATTTAACTTAAAATTATATTTAAAAAAAATTGAGGTTCCCACAACAGGCCCTTTCATTTGATATGTCACACAATATATTTTGAAAAACTTTTTTTTTATGTTTAGAATTTATTTATTTACGTAACACGTCCGTCTTTGTGTCACCGACTTACATACCTACATATGTGTACTTTCCGAGCAAATTAGCTGTGACAGATGGACGGACAGACCGACACACGAGTGATCCTATAATGCTTCCGTTTTTATCTTTTGGGGTACGGAATCCTAAAAAATAATTAGTACAGTTTTGGTGAACCCAAACATTTTTTAGGAACCTACTCTACAAAATAATTATGTATTACTAGCTGTCCCGGCGAACTACGTACCGCCTTACATTACACTACCCTACCCTACCCTACACTACCCTACCCTACACTACTCTACCCTACACTACACTACCCTACCCTACACTACACTACCCTACCCTACACTACTCTACCCTACACTACACTACACTACCCTACCCTACACTACACTACCCTACCCTACACTACTCTACCCTACACTACACTACCCTACCCTACACTACACTACCCTACCCTACACTACCCTAACCTACCCTACACTACCCTACCCTACACTACACTACCCTACCCTACACTACACTACCCTACCCTACACTACTCTACCCTACACTACACTACCCTACCCTACACTACACTACCCTACCCTACACTACTCTACCCTACACTACACTACCCTACCCTACACTACACTACCCTACCCTACACTACCCTAACCTACCCTACACTACTCTACCCTACACTACACTACCCTACACTACACTACCCTAACCTACCCTACACTACCCTACCCTACACTACACTACCCTACCCTACCCTACCCTACACTACCCTAATCTAAACCATCCTCAAACCCCCTGGAATACACACAAAAAATTTCATCAAAATCGGTCCAGCCGTTTAGGAGGAGTTCAATGACTAACACACGGACAGAAGATTTATATATATATATAAAGATGTCCCAGCGAACTACGTACCGCCTTACATTACATACCCTACCCTACACTACTCTACCCTACACTACACTACCCTACCCTACACTACACTACCCTACCCTACACTACCCTACCCTACCCTACATACACTACACTACACTACCCTACACTACACTACCCTACACTACACTACCCTACACTACACTACCCTACCCTACCCTACCCTACACTACACTACCCTACCCTACCCTACCCTACACTACCCTAATCTAAACCATCCTCAAACCCCCTGGAATACACACAAAAAATTTCATCAAAATCGGTCCAGCCGTTTAGGAGGAGTTCAATGACTAACACACGGACAGAAGATTTATATATATAAAGATTGTATAATGAAAATAGAGCGTCGGTGGCGTTATGGCTAGAAACGCCACCTCCTGCACAGGAGGTCGTGGTTCAAATCCTGCCACGTATCATTCAATGTCTTTTCAAATTTCGATTTAAGTTTATCCGACGCTCTGACGGTGAAGGTAAACATCGTGAGGAAACGTGCAAACGTCTGCGAAGAACTCGAAGGTTGTGTGTGACGTCGATCGACCAGCACTTGACTGGGCCCGCGTGGTCGAATAAGGCCCGATCACCCTAATTCAGGGCAGGCTCAAACCCCTTGGTGGGACGTATATAAGCTGATATGATGTATAATAAAAAAAAACGGCCAAGTGCGAGTTGGACTCGCGCACGAAGGGTTCCGTACCATTATCTATAAAAACATGTTTGTTGTATGGGTTGTATTGTACCCTTAAATATTTATTTTATTTTAATTTAATTATTTATTTTTTCAGTGAATAATACAATACAACTTAAAATTCTGTGAATATTTAAAGTGTCAACTTGTTGCCGTTATCAATGAAGGGCAAAAACGAGCAATAAAATTACGTTTGTTGTATGGGAGCCGCCCTTAAATATTTGTTTCATTTTAATTTGATTATTTATTTTTAAAGTGAATATAAATATTCTGTGAATATTTTAAGCGTCTACCTGCTTCCGTTATCAATATCGAGCAAATACGAGCAAAAAAATTTGTATGGGAGCCCCCTTAAATATTTATTTAATTCTGTCTTTTAGTATTTGTTGTTATAGCAGCAACAGAAATACATCATCTGTGAAAATTTCAACTCTGTAGCTATCACAGTTCATGAAATACAGCCTGGTGACAGACGGACCGATGGACAAACAGACAGACATATAGCGAAGTCTCAGTAATAGGGTCCCGTTTTTACCCTTTGGGTACAGAACCCTAAAAAAGATGTACATGATTGTAATAATTTAAAAAAAAACTTACTCATTGCAGAAGGTGACCGACGTCTGTGTGACGGTGACCAGCGTTGTGGTCGTAGTAGTTAAGGTGTCCCCCACGCACTTCTTCCGTTTGTAATCATTCATCACCCGATGCTCCTTCAATGGCAGCAACATCTCCTTCACTGTATTGGGCTTTGACTTAACTGTAGATCTCTGAAACTTCAGATTGGCCATCCTCTTCCCATCTGTCGATATATCCGTTTCTTCCGTCACTAACGCACCTTTCTTCGTTTTACAAACTGTTTTTGACGTTTTACCAAACACATCACCGTTTTTGTGTATCTCCTCTTTACAGTCTATAAGTTCATTAGTCTGAGGTAGTCCGTTCTCGAGCATACTCTTTATGCTATCAGCGTTTATTCCTATACCTAGAATCTTGTCTAGCTGAGCCGCACCTACGTATTCGTCATAGCTTTGTTGTATAGGTTGTCGTCTTTGATCTCTTTGCCATGACGAATCGAAACCGTAAATAGGTTCAGATTCAGCTCCAAAGTATTCTTTTTGTGTGTCATTTTCAGGTTCATCTGGTGCAGGTTCTATAGATATATCATTTGTTTTATCAAAAAAGTCATCTGTGAGTTCTGTTATTTGAGCTCCAGGCCTTTTGGTGTCCATAATATCAAAGCTGAATGTTGTTTTATTAGCACTGTTAGTTTTTCGTCTTCCGTAGAGTTGTCTGTAGTACTTCTCCTGGTCGCCGTGCATCCAGCACACTTTCCACCATTGCTTGCACATTAGGATGTTCGCTGAGTTCGAAGACTTTACGTGCCTCGTTGCTGTTGCCGACATGTTGTTTGGTGTCTATAGCACTGTTATTTCATTAGCTGTAAAGTATGTTAAGAAGTTGGAAATTAAGAAGGAACTTTCAGTGTAATTTATTTAAAGTGATTGGTATTGATATTTAGCGTTGCATAAATTGGGAATAAGGCTACGAGTAGACGATGTAGAAACTAAAATAATATATAGTTATTAAGTTGTTATTAATTTGTATGAAATTACGTATTGCAGTTTACTGTTAGTGATTAATTAATATAAAAGATTTTTATAAATGTTTCATTTCTTTTGTTAAAAAGCCGCACAATACTTTGCTATCAGACAAGAAGCAATCAAAAACCTGGAAAATAATAGCATTTACTTTTGCTTCCATCTAGTTCGTGATTTACTGACTAATTGGATTCCCTCGTGATGAGCGGTCTGGGGCCACTGCCCGCGGAACCCTGGCTTGCTATCCTGGCCTTCTCTGGAATGTTCTATTATCAAAGTTAGTTACACTTCGAAGAAAATTGGCGGTTGTTTTGCGGAAGTCTTTATTGAGACCAATCGTTGTTATGTCACAGTTATTGCAGGTTTAGCTGCAGAAAATTGTTTAAGGATAAATTTAGAGAGGGTTGACGAAAGTTTTTTTAAAATTATTGCCTAATTTTGGTCAATAACCAATTAGGCTCTTCAATTTTAAATGATATATTAAGGAATGTTTCTTCCTTCTTTTATTTCTGAGAAGATTTTTGTTAAGCATTTTATTGTGTAGCTAGCGAGCGGCAGAGTTTTAGTATGAGGTTTAAAAAGGTAAACACGTTAGATCAAACAAAAGAGTAAAACCAGAAAGTCATCAAAACACCTAAAAATCAAAAGCAATTCTTCTCCTCCTACCGATAACTTTAGTTAGGTACTAGTTAGCTTTACTTCCTAGGAAATTTTCAACAAATCTTCTGTTTCAATAGTGTTGCGCCTTGCTTTATCGATGAGTTCAATCGATAATTGCCGCTCCTGCTTGAAGCTGGACGGTAATTGCTTATTTATAGTAAACATCACCGTTCTTTGATCAATGGCTAAACTAAACCATAGGAGATTACATTATTGACCAAGCTTTACTGCTTTTATTTCACTTAGATTGTTGGAGACTGACTATTTTTAATTTATATTGTTCCTGTATAATCTGACTTCCAAAAACATAACAATATTTGTGAGTGTTGTTAGGAAGTATTAAACTGAGTCTAAACTCAAAGCGGGGCGATGAGGTGATGGCGCCAATTGTAATCTTTTTTAAGGTTTCTCGTAAATTATATCTCCATATTTAGTTTTTAAACAAGTTTTACCTGTTTTGCGTTACTTTCTACCAATTTTAATGTAACATAGCTGGTATACATTTGTGATTAAGGATTATGTATTCATAATGTTATTCGTTTTCACAACTGAAACATCTAAATTCAGTTTTACGGAAATTGCGCCATATTTTAGTTTTTTAAAAAAATTATCTATATATATAAATGAATCCCTATTTCCCTTGGTTACGGCATCACGCGTGAACGGCTGGACCGATTTCGCTAATTCTTTTATCCAGACGAACACAAATGCAAAAACACAAAAATCATAAAAATTGGTCTAGCTGTTCTTGAGTTATAAAAGGTGTAACTAACACACTTTTCTTTTACGACTTGCTATATAGATTTGCTAGAAATGTCTTGTTCCTCTGAGCTAGAAATTAAAAAAGTGGTAAAGTAAAAGCACGTGTGCGGTAAAATAAGTTTTGCGCAAACTTGACTGGCATATAAAGGACCACTTTTCGAGCAACTGTATTGAACAATTCATCCTACATTATTTTTGCGAAGCAGGTAAAACTTAAAAAAAAACTAAATATGGAGTTATAATTTACGAAAAACATTAAAAATATATAATACGCGCCATGACCTCATCGTTCCCTTGACTTATTTGTATTTCGAGCACATTTTTGAGACTGACTATTTGAAATTTAAAATCATCGCATTATTTTTCCTATGCAAATTAAATTATTCCAGGGACGTAACGCCAAGCGTATGAAACATCTTATTCGACATTTCAATGTGCGCAGGAGTATGCAAATGACACAACAACTAACCCTCAGATCTACTACAAATAGATTACAAAATAAATTGTTAGAAAAAGAGGGATAGTTGCGATATGGCACGAGTGCGAAAAAGATACCGATATTATTTTTGTCCTTATCGACATGACCACTTTTTGGCTAGCTAATTGTCAATATCTGACAGTTTCTTAGCCAAACAAAGTTTCTTTCAATGTTGGCAAATAAATTTAAATTTTACTTTATAAAAATGATATATGTTTTTAGGTTTCTATGTGACCCCTGATTTTGAAGAGGTATATTGAAAAATAAAGCTTTACAAATGCTTTTCGAAAGCATTACTTAAATTTCATCAGATCTGCTACAAAGGCGCTAGGTCGCGTTGATTAGATTGAAATTTACCCTGACTTAATGGAAATAATATTAAGGTGGCAACACAAACGCTTAAAACGGTTAAAGCGAGAGGCATTGTAGTGGCCATGCGATATAGAAATCTATTTGTAGTAGATCTGTGAACGAACCTAAAAGATCCCGCTCTGACATTAGCGTTTCACATAAGAGCAAAAGATGAAAGGGTTATTATTATGGCATGATTTTTCGTCTTTTTGCTTACATCGGTTACGGATGCGGACGGCTACTGTTGGGCGTTTTTTTGCGGGCTGATGAGCTTAATTTCGCGAAAATTATCATTTTCGCATCAGGAGCATGTTTTTTGTAGCGTTTCATTTTACTGTTTTTATACGATGAATGTTAACGAAGTTCACTTATGTTATGGACAAAAGTAACTGACGAGGTTTAGATAAGACATTTGTTAAATCCGCTATATCAATGACACGAGACTTTCTGAAATACAATATGAGATGATACAAAGGCCGACCAATTGTAAACAAAAAAAAACCGCTAAACACGTTAAAAAACCGACTTCCCTCGCAACAACATTTTTGCATTATTCTTTTTTGTTTTTTTTAATTTTCTAATAAATTACTACACCGATGTTGATAAAATTTATATGGGACCACACGGGAAGCACTAGCTTTCAAATAAAAAAATAATCATAAAAATCGGTTCACCCAGTCAAAAGTCTGAGGTAACACGCATAAAAAAAATATACAGTCGAATTGAGAACCTCCTCCTTTTTGAAAGTCGGTTGAAAACATTATCGTTTGTCTGTGTCGCAATAATGTCGATTATGGGAAACCTACCACAGATATTAGGTATCTGAGTACTGTTTGGTCCACGTGTCAGTTAGTCGCGTACGTTACGCGGTAGGTTCGAAAAGAGGAAAGTCATTAAAAATCAATTATAGCTCAAAAAAGAAGCTTTAGAGTAACAAGCGCAGGCTAGCAGCCGCAGGCGAGGCCGGCTCTCAACAAGAGCTTACTAAAATAACCTCCCAACTAAACGAACTAGATAATAACCTCCACAGCCACACGGTGACGCTGACGCAGCGTAGTAACTCTGTTCTACTATAAACTTATCATTATGAACATTCCTTAGAAACGCACTGATTGAATAGTTTTATTTTTATTTTAAATTTACAAGTGTAAGTTTGCTTCGTACGGAAACTCGAAAATATATGGTACAATACAACACCCTGTATATATGCTCGTACAATATAGTCACCCTGTATATATGCTCGTAACTGGCCATCCCAGACATAGAACTTCTTTGCCCAACGTTTGCAGTTCTGCACGGTACAAGGCGCAGTGGCTCCACAGCCCATGTTCCAGAATGTCCGCGCATGTTGTACTAATGATCGCCCGGAGAGACTCCTGCGCATATTTATATACACGGGTAGCTGCCCCGAGCTGCAGCAAATTACGCGTCCGTTCCATATTTAATAGCCAGGCTGCTATTTGGTATAGCTATGGTTTTTAAGGTTCCATGGTCGAACTAGGAACAGTTAGTTTCACCATGTACATTGAGCGTGGAATCCCGTCTGACATAATGTCCGTTTTCCTCTAAGACTATACGAGTATTACCGATGGAAAGCTAAAATTTGGTATGGTTCTACAAATCTGTATCGCTTATGAAGTTACGTAGTGAAATCTTAAAACAGAATTTGCGTAGATACCTATTACATGTACCAACCTACATGTTGAGTAATTTTCAAGTATTTTATACAAAACATCATGAACCAAGTGCAAAAATAACTTTGTTTTTAAAACATACATACAATTAGTTTTTGAAATGACTAAGGAACCCTTTTAAATTTAATTTATTTAATGTAATATTATTTCAGGCTAATAATTTTTAACCCAAATCGCCAGCAAGTTAAAAATAACACAAGAAAACGATATATCTAATTTTAAATATTAGTCAAACTTTAATTAGGCATCAAAATGTTAGTTAATTTCTGTCATTTCAGTGCTGGAGATGTCAAACTCAAACTTAAAAGGCTTTATTTGCTAGAACACTGTAGGTACATACAGGACCTGAATAATAAAACATAGAATATTTCGACACACATGCATACACTTGAAAAAAATTAACCTCCTTTTGGGTTTTGGGCTGTCGGGTATAAAAAACACCTGTCGCGGCCAGTGAAGCACCGAGCACAAAGTTCTTAATACGCACCCCTGCTGTATGTGTGTGTGTGTGTGTGTGAATGTAATCCGCGGTGTGTAAACGTGTAAACGCATTCAACTGTGTAATACAACGTTAGTACAATGTACAATGGTAATACTGTTGTAAATGGCAGCCATGTTATTCGCGTGGGGAGAGCTCATTTACTATTATAATAATATCTTTATTGAATTGTACAGTTGTATTGTGGTTATATTTACTGTTTACCCGACAACCTATTGCTAAACTTAATTGGCAGTGGGCGTGGCACATTGCTCGTAGAACAGATGGCCGTTGGGGCAGTAAAGTTCTCGAGTGGCGACCGCGCACCGGAAAACGTAGTGTAGGCAGGCCTCCCACTCGGTGGACCGATGACCTGGTGAACAAGGCAGCGCAAAACCGGTCGTCGTGGAGATCCTTGGGGGAGGCCTATGTCCAGCAGTGGACGTCCTTCGGCTGATATGATGATGGTGATGACCCGACTACCTAAGTAGGAGGGTAATGTTTTTCAAGTGTATGTTTGTATGTCTGTTTCTCTGGCTGAGCCTGTAGCCTACACGGTTAGACGGGCGTTTGACATAGGATACTTTTTAAGGCTTTTAAATGCAGTCGGGTTTTTTAATTAGGGCTCTATACCCAAAGGGTAAAAACGGGACTCTTTTACTGAGACTTCGCTGTCCGTCTGTCGCCAGGCTGTATTTCATAAACCGTGATAGCTAGACAGTTGAAATTTTCACAGATGATTTATTTCTGTTGCCGCTATAACAACAAATACAAAAAATTTGAAAAAGTGAAAAAATAAGGGGGATGTCCACACAAAAAACGTGTTTTTTTAAACATGAAGAAACTAGCTCCATCTAGTATGATGGTACGGAACCCTATGTGTGCGGTTCTGACTCGCGCTTGGCCGGTTTTTTATGTTTTGGTTTGTTATTTGTTACCCTGAACCCTGAACCGGGGTACCTCTCAAATAAGTACATAACTAGTTTACAAACAATTTCATAGTTTAGATCGAATCACAGTTAAAATATCCATTTATTCATTTATTTATTTGTAATATAATATTAACCTTAGTTAAAACCCTCAACACGTTAAAAACCGACTTTCATCGCAACAACTTTGTACATTGTTGCATTATAATTTTTGATTTTTGTTAATTTTCTAATAAAGTACTACACCGATTTTGATTAAATTTATATGGGACCATTCGGACAGCACTAGCTTTCAAATAAAAAAAATATTATAAAAACTGGTTCACCCAGTCAAAAGTTCTGAGGTAACACACATAAAAAAACATACAGTCGAATTGAGAACCTCCTCTTTTTTGAAAGTCGGTTGAAAACCAATACACATACTTACTTAATTACAGGTGAGATGTTGTCAAGGGTTTACCAATTGTGCATTAAAAAAAAAACATTCACTGAGTTAAGTATAATATTATATTTAATTATGATTTAATAATTCTTAGGTATCATCATCATATCGATTATCGGCTCATATACGCTCGAGCTTACCCTGAATTTGGGCGATCGCGCCGTATACGACCACGCGGGCCCAGTGCGGGTTGGTCTTGGTAGATGAGTCATTTTAATGAAATTAGTATTTTAATATTTCTGGTGTATCTACTTAACTAGACTTCATGGCTCTCTATCTACTGGGCTCTACAATACCAGAACTCGATTCGAAACCCAAACCACAGAGTGCTATGATACCCTAAACCACAGAGTGCTATGATACCCCAAACTTTGAAATATACAACGGGATACTTTTCAGTATGTGGAAGTAGAGACACCATTGAATTTTATCGCTTTAGTTTATGAAAGTCAATTTATTTTGTAGTCGTCTCTAGTTAGTCTCTCCGTCTCTCAATGTGATTTACCTACCTTATTGTACCGCTACCCAAATTGTACCGCTATAGTACCTTAATAAGTTCCTTTTTTATATTGTGTTTGTTTTTTTAATATTTTTCACGTTTTAATAATTTGTTTATATTAAAGCTATTGCATAGCTTTTATCGCGGGCTTTGAGCGCGGCGACCGAATCAAGAAATTCCGTAACGAAAATAACCTAACACTCCACGAGTTCTAAAAAACTTACAGTGCCATCTATTAGCGATTTGCGGTACTAAAAGGACTTAGTCAATTTTACTGGTGTAACTTTCTTAGTGTTATTTTATTACATAAACATCCCGCGCCCCAAGGACTATAACATGGTACTGGTAAATACTGCATAAATAAAAAATAAATAAATAATTATAATTGCATAAGTTGATAAAAAATGCTATGCAATAGCTTTACCGCGGCAGTCCCCGAGTGCCACACGTTTTTTTTAACTAGTGTGTACAATACAGAGAATTTATCTTATCTTATCTACCTAACCCTCGTGTAGGCAACCCTACACAATAACAGGTTACCTCGGCAGGAGCGCGAGCGACCGTGCAATTTTTAAAGCTCCAGAATTAATGCAGTACCATTGTGGTCGGATACATTTTGTTATAATCCTGGAATTGGATCACGTGCCAATGAAATGCAAGGTGGTTGTTCTGCGCTCGAGAATCAATCTCAAAAAATGATGGGCTTTCGTCAGATAATCGGTCTTTTCAAGATTAAGGGGAATAAGCTTATTTGTCTCCGTGAGTTTTTAAAACTTTTTCACGTTCTGAATGTGAAAATTTACACCTACCTACATACTCGGCATTTTTTTAAATAAAAGGTATTTATGCATAGATTTGTAATTAAGCATTAAAATTCGCCTTACTTAAATATTTTCTTTCTTAAATATATTTTTTTTTTAAAGATATGAAATCTATTTCGAGATAGTTCGGCTATTCTATGAAACCGATTTGCTTGACTTTTATTTTAATATTGATGCATAGATTTGTCATTATTCAAGTATTGAAAATCACCCAACTTTCGCCTTTCTTAAGTTATACCCAAACGTGATTTACATACTAGCTTTCTTTCTCAATGTCTCCGGTTTTAAGTACGCAGTTCGTTTTGGTCTTAGAACACTCGCTGGCACGAGCTCTTTCATTTGAGCTATTGCCCTCGGAAATTGATCACGTTGGAGGGAAGCTACGTGTGAACATTCAACGCGCACATTCTCGCACACCGCGCAATATCGATGGCGAGGCGCTTGCGGGTCGCCCAACGCGCTCCGTCGACGGCCATAGTAAACAAAATGCTGCAGAGCAGCACGGATCCTCCTCGTAGGATTATGATTCTTAATTTAAATTTAATTCTTGATTACAAGAAAAAAGTTTCTTCGTACATACCTATCACACTGCGCCCAGAACTACTACATCTCCTAATAAAACTAATTTGCTTGTCAGCCTGCTGAGGCTGCTCACACTGGTGTCCTGCCGCTGCTGGCATTTTGTAGATAATATTAACTCACTATATAACCCCCACCGAAACCAAACCTCAGATTCACACCCGTTGCCTCTAGACAGATTCTTGGTACAGGCCCGAAAAGATTCCAAATGAAAACCTATGGGATATGTGTCGCGAAACCCCGATCAGCCAACAGATCGCTCGTCGCAAGTGGACCTGGATTGGCCCCACTCTCAGAAGGGACCCCACCCACATACCTAGACAAGCGCTAGAGTGGACCCGCAAGGAAAGAGGAAGCGTGGCCCTCGAAAACATCCTGGCGGCGCTCAGTGGCAGCGGTAGCGGATATGATCGGGTTGTCACGGCTCGAAGTGAAGTGCGTAGCACAAGAGAGAACGCAATCACTGTGGACGCCCTCTGCCCCACCTAGTGGGCTCTGGGCGAAAACAACGCTGGGCACTTGAGTTGTCCATTAAGCGGAACTGCCGGTTTAATTACTGGCAGGGAAGCATCTCCGGCACTTGCCTGGATAGCAAGTAGAGCTAAGCTAATACTGCTCCGGCCGATCCAGCCGCGTAGGAGTAAGTCTGGACAGGTGCGATAAGCGCCGGGAAGTGAGCGTGCCTACAGCTCCGGTACCATACCGGATATGTGGGAGCCAGCTTCTCTGGCGTCTCGAGCCGGGATCGAACCGCCAGCAGGGAAAGCCGTGGGAGGTGAGCGCCTACAGCTCCAGGACCTACCTGGACAGTAGGTAGTGGTTCTCTTCCACAAGGCACTCGCCTTGCAGAGTACCGGGACAAGCGTCTTGGCGGCAAGACCTACCGTAACTGGTCCTTGTCTTCACCTTATGGTGTTGGCAGGAGTAGCGTTCCTCACTATATGACCTAGCTGTCGGTGAGTGGGGACGCTATATCACAAACCAGATAGTTTAGCGTATCTGGTAGATATACGAGAGGGGAATGCCCCACCTAGTAATTCCGCCTATTGTATAGGCTTTGTTCTATTTTGTTGTATTCCTTTTTATGTTGCGATGCAATAAAGAATATTGTATTGTATTGTAAGTCAAGAGGTTACATAACTACGTGAACCAGCCAGGTAGCCCTAAATGTCAAGTCTGTCCATTACATGAACGTGATCGACAATGTATATTATTGTGGTTGTACTATCCAAACCGCAAGTATTTTCTTGAATTTGTATAATAGCTCGAGGAGTTACGGAAAATTGATTCAGTTTTACTTTGCTTTTGATTCCAATTCCACTTCTTCTATTATGTAGCAATCACAATCCAGGATTGAATCCATTCCGTATCTAGGATATGGTGTAACAAAATGATTCTACGAGCCCGGAATCTGTAAGACTCATTTGGTCCTTTTAAACTCACGATAGTATTGTATTAGGTACACTCAAAATACATTTATAGGTAACTAGAATGGTAACCAATAACTTAAATTCCAACAAAAAATCATTTACAAGCCAATTCACAGTTCTGCCTGTATGGTCCTTTAAGCTTTGAACTTACTATGTATTAAGTAGGTACATTCAATTGGTCAAATGTGTGCGACAGAAAATTCATAGAATTGACCAGTTTACGTAACATCAAATTAACATTTTTCCACTCCCTGATTCTTCTGCAGAGCCATGTAGATTCCTCTAGATATTCCAGGTATGATTGCTGAATCGCAATTAAAATTACTATTGCCCCTAACTGGTTAAACTACTGCCATAAGCACGTAATGTTGATGATTGATAGTCACTGTTTTTCCTGCGAATTCACATTAATTAGCATTAATGCTGGTATATAATAGGTGAGTGACAACCTGACATCTACTCCTGGTACTTTATTGTTCTGTTTATTCCATTTCTTAAAGGTTCCACTAAATCTTAATGTGCCTACCCACTGCAGCCCCGTAATTCTTACCCATTACTGATCTAGTTTTATTATGCAAAAAAAATTGGACTCTGCGTGCAAGCTAGCTCACTATCTAATTACGTTAATTAACCATAGAGTCCCCACTAGTGGGGCACGGGTTTCTTTTCATATCTCAAGTATATATTAGTTAGCCCATACTCTCGACACAAGTGCAAATTGGTTATCGGTTTCTTAATTAATTAACTCATATATTAACTTTTCAGTATTTAGGCTCTTGGACCAGCTAAGTAAGTAATAAGTTCTAAAGTGTGTGATCTGACTGATATATATTAAACTTTTACGATTGACTAAATAATTTGAACGTCAATAGGTTCCTCTAATTATTAGAAGCAGTAATTAAAAGCTTAAAGTGAAGAAGTTTCCTCCTCTCTTCGGAGATTTCTATGCGATGTGGCGACATACATGGCAAATACATTGACGGTAGTATCCGTTCGTTGGACTCTACACAGATGTTTGTTTTGCTGGAAGACCAATAATTTTGAACAAAAAAAATCGACTTCAAACAGGAAACTAAGGTTCCTCTCGCTTTCCCTGGGATGCCATCATCAGATCCTGGTTTCCTTATAACCCTTGGGATATCTCCTTTTTAACAAAAAATAATCATCCGCGAACACACATTAAAAAATATATATACGGTCGAATTGAGAAATCTCCTTTTTTTTAATTTGGTTAAAACCTAAAAGCGATGAGGCCGCCTTAGCACTGTACATATTTCTATATTAAGTTTTGTAATTCTTCTGGTGTGCAATGACAGACATTTACTTACTTATACTTAGGGAGGTGTAGAATATAATTCAAATCAAATGTTTATGAAATCTGATGTTTGGTTTGTCTGTAAAATTGTAAGTTAGCGTCGTTCGGCCGCCCGCGCCGCCCGCGCCCGCGCCGCCCGCGCCCGCGCCGCCCGCGCCGGCCTGTACGAGCTCTTCTTTCAGACATTATATATTATCTTGTTTTTTGGGGTTCCGTACCCCCAACGGGTGACCAACGGGACTCTATTACGTAACTATTTATTAGTAATCTGTGCTATCACTAAGCCACCTCTGTCTGTCGTCTGTCCGTCTATCAGCGGGCTGTATTTCATGAGCCGGTATAGGTAGACACTTGAAATTTTCACAGAATGTGTATTTCTGTTGCCGCTATAACAAAAGATACTAAAAATTAGAAAAAGCGAAAAATAAGGAAAATTTTGTGTTTAAAGTTTTTATAGGTCTTTAAAATAAAATGTTCATACAAAACACGCTTTGTTTTGAAGCTCTTTGGAAGTATTGTTGATTTAGCTCTATCGTAAAAACGAACGGTAATACATACAAGCGTGAAACTTGGTGTGGTTATAGTACGAATACTGAAGTAAAATAACAAATAATAAAAATTGGCCAAGTGTGAGTCGTACTAGCGGTAAGGAGTTCGAACTGAATGACAAAAAAGCATATTGATGTATTTTCTTTGTGATATGAGTATCATTGATATTATACTATTGTAAAAAATACTACCTATCGACCTCGACTTGCAACAAATGTTGTTAAAAATAAATTTAAATTTTATTTAGTTGAGTGATGGTACGGAACCCTCGGAGTGCTAGTGCGACTAGCTTTTGGTCGGTTTTTTTAAATTATAAAAGGTATTTTAATACTTTGTCCGATCTACTAAATTCTACGTACTAAGACCGTCCTCTTGAAACATTTATCATAATTGACAACGGATTAACATTGCGAGCAACCGTCTTCAATCACAAAATGATGGCGTTTTAAACCGACGAGCTCATATCTTGGAAGCTGTTGAAATAATTTTAATGAAATTTGCACTGTTCCCTGAGTAAAAAGGTAGTCATTATTTTTATTGGGTTAAGTACGTGTGTACTTATATGAGATATTCGTGCACAAACATGCATACAAACATACTAACGTATACATACATACACTTGTGAAATTTGGCACACCCGATTAGAAGCCCACATAAACTAAAATACGACTAGACTGTTGATTAATTTCAACAATATTACGTAGTGACTACATAGATACGGCTGAAATTAATAACCTCCTTTTTTGAAGTAGGTGAATTAATTTTGCAAGTACGAAAACCTACAAACTACCTAGACCATCTGATTTCTTTAGATAAACAAGCTGGCTAATAGTTCAAAAAATCTGCACCTTGAAACTCTACAATGTAAGTGTTTCCATAGTTTTATCTAGTGATCCTACATCTGTGACCCAATGCCAAGATAAGCTGGATTCGCGTAAACCCGTCGCATGCGCACCGTTACTACAAATTGCTTTTGCAGTTGATTTCCAGACATCCTGTCATAGCGACACCACACACTCAAACAAAAAAAATATAACTCAGATGTGTGAAAAAGAACGCCTCGATACCTCCGAGCACGCAGTGGGTGCTCGCATTATGTTATTTGACCGTGTGGGCCCTGAACATATATTTTTTATGGTTCCGTAGTCAAACTAGGTACCTTTACAGTTTCGTCATGTCCGTCTGTCTGTCTCTCTGTCCGTTCGCTTTGTCACCAGTACTACAGATTACGGGCCATATTGTAATTCTGTGCCAGTACCATGAAATTTGGTATGATAGATTATACAAATTTGTAACCC
Source organism: Coleophora flavipennella (assembly GCA_947284805.1). NCBI lineage: Eukaryota > Metazoa > Arthropoda > Insecta > Lepidoptera > Coleophoridae > Coleophora > Coleophora flavipennella. The sequence continues at coordinate 18,242,004 of OX369265.1, forward strand.
ATATAAAATTATGGAATAAAATATGTATTTTTTTACCTATTCTTTTTTACCATTAAAAGTAGGGGTGAATTTTTTCACTCATCTTATTTTTTTTTAATAATTTTGAGATCTTAGACAACCAAGTAAAAAGGTTATGGTAAACTGTACCGTAATACAATAGGGGATCGGACTGCTAGTCATTTGAGTTACATTTTATGATCTGTCAAAAAAGAAATTTGTTCTAAAAATGTTTAAAATACTCACAAGTGACGTCATAGATTTCAAGCGTCATTGACGAACTTATTTTGTGAGTTTGATCAATTAAAAATTGAAGACGTGATGGAAAAACAAAACGAGTAAGGTTTTTTGAAACTTCAAGAGGAGAGCACTTTAGGAAATTATATTTCAGATTTTATTTTTGATGCAGTCCGATCCCCTATTGTGTATGTAAGTACATGGACGAACACAAGAGACGTGTTTTTTTAAGGATTTTTCTTGTTAAAAACATATTATATACAAGCGCGAAACTTTGTGTGGTTAAAGCACTAATTCCAAAATAAAACAATAAAACGGCCAAGTGTGAGACGTACTCGAGCTAAGAAGCCCGAACTAAGTAAAAAAACCTTTTTAGGGCTCCGTACCTCAAAAGGATAAAACGGAACCCTTATAAGATCACTTTGTTGTCCGTCTGTCCGTCTGTCTGGCAAGACCCTTTATCTCGGGAACGTGTTAATCCCATATACTCCGGCTACAGTCCCTTGAAGCTGTGAAAAAATCAAAATTCTTAGTTAACGTAAAAAAAGATACGGCCGTTTATACCGCAAAAAACGTACATTTCGACACTCTCATGGGAATCAAAATTTAAAGTGTGTTTTCCGTTGACTTAGATCTATAAAATTTGGTCAGCAATACCGTCTTGTACTACAAGTTTTGGGGAAAATCTGAAAACTATACATCCTTTCCCTCTAATATGGTTGAAGGGAGCGATGGTTGACTCTCGCGTTATACTCGTGACCGGGTGCTGTCCGTGTGAACTGGCCTACTCTTGTCAAAGGTATGAATGATTTTTATGCATAACTTTTCGTGTCATATTGTTTTCATGTTCTAATGACATAATCTGGTTTATTTCTAGGATTGCATTATTAACTAACGATTGTTTATTTCTTGATGAAATTATGTTATTGTTATTTTATGACTATCAGAAAGAGTGTAATTTACACCTATTTTGAAAAAATACATTGCATTGAATTATAATTAAATCATAGAAAATTTAGTATTAATTTAAGTACGTAGGTAATCAATTTTGCAAGGAACGGCAGTCCAAATATTGAATCGAGATAACCGTGTCATGTATGATAGGGCTCCATTGGCACAAGCTTAAACAGATTTTCAAAATTTTTATGATGTATTGTTTTCGATTTATTATTATAAAGGTTCCTTATCCAGAGATGTGGTGGTACGGACCCTCAGTGAGCGACTTGGCCAGTTTTTTCTTCAGTTATCGTTGATGCCTTGCAATGAATAGGGAATCGTATCGTTGTTGTAGCCTCGGTAGTTTTCATTGAATTAATGAAAAGCTTCTGATCGCCCACACACACAGCCGTCGAAGTAACTAAATATGAATGGCGAGGTACTATTTTCGATTACACGTAACCTGTTTGATCCAGCTGATTGGTGCATTGATAAATTCGCTTGCCGATTGAAAGTAAAATAATTGTGTTACACAATGAGAGAGTCAGCCGGTCGATGTGTCCCGTAGCGAGCAGTTCAAACAGCAATTATATCACAAATTAGTTGTGTTATTGTGATGTGGAGGCCATTGTTGGATGGTGAAAGGTGCAGTCCGCCATTGTTCAGATCTCTAGCGATGTATGTATTATGAATATTAGCTACAAGCATATTATTCGTGAATTTTATCAATAGCTTGTTTGAAGAAACTTGTGATCTTTATCGTTGTAAGGCGTTCGATTCGTTTATTAAGAACTAGCTTTTTCCCGCGGACATCGTTTTTATGACTGTAGGGTGATTAGTAAATTATGTCGTTTCCCACCTACTCAACCATCTCTGCAAAAAATCACAACAATCGAGTATTTTTTTAGTTCCCTCAGGAACTGCATCAGATTATGCTATTTTCCCGGGATAAAAAGTAGCCTATGTCCTTCCCCGTGACACAGGCTACCTGCATGCCAAATTTCATAAATATGGGTCAAGGCTTTGAAGCGTGAAAAGGTAACAAACAAACAAACACATTTTCATATTTATAATATTAGTAAGGATTGTATAATTGTCACGGTATGCAAGTTGAATGAATAGATTTAGACTTAGATCATTCATATCCAGATAGAGGGTCAGCCAGTAAGCACAGCGAGAACAATAGCCCAGCTTTTGAGCTTTCATTACCTACGGCCGGAAAGGTAGTCCTATTTAGGCTAACCAGTCAGCTGATATTTTTTCGCCACATCAGCGCAACCGCGGCTTACTAGATAGAAAATAGTCACAAGTGCCAAAATCATATTTTTTGATGTCAATGTTATACAATCAAAAATTGATTTCATTTTCAGCTCACTTCAAAAAGGAGGAGGTTCTCACTTTGACTGTTTTTTTTGTATGTTGTTACGCGATATCTTCGCAATTCGCATCTTGTACACCATTTTCAATGTTTTTTTTTATTCGATAGGCTAATTTATTATAGTATGTATTATTTCTATACTGCCAGGTTGGTTCCATATAAGTTTTATCAAAATCTGTTTAGTACTTATTTTTTTTAGAAATTTAACAAAAAACAAGATATGTACCAATTTGTACGTCTCTCGTTGTGATCGAAGTTGCTTTTTTAACGTTTTGAGAGTTTCCAATTATTAATAATTGCGATGTTCTCCTGTATACAGGGTGTAAAAAAAACTGGTGTAGGTCCCATTAACTGGGGATTCTACTAATCATACTGTACAGCTTTTGTTCAATGACTTTGCTGGAATCGCAAAAAAAACCCCTTCATACAAATCGATCAGACGATCGACAAATTTTGTGCATTTTTGTATGGACGGTCCAAATTTTTTTTGAGAATTGTTTATGGTTTTCTTGGGGAAAGTTGTTCAGTATGATGAGTAGAAGCCCCAGTTAACGGGTCCTACACCAATTTTGTTACATACTGTGTATTGTGTTAGCTTAGTGATATTAATGCTGCGTCAATTATTATAATGTGAAATATATTAGTGTTGCCTACGTTTTAAATCGCCCGACGTGTCCGTCTGGTAGTCTGTCTGTTCACTTCGTTATTTTCATCCTTATAAATACATATTAACTTCAATATAGGTACCCTTATTTTTTTTCTAAAAGTCAGTATTGTGATAAAGAAATGTGTTTTACGCGGCTATTCCCGTTTCCTAATTATATACTCGTGCGCACCTTGTTTGCAGCTGCTTGTAAGAAAATGTTAACTTGAGCTTTCATAAGATTATATAGAGACCTAGCTTTTACAATAATTAGTGTTGAACCTTTATTTTGATCTATAAATTAGTTTGTTTTCTTTTTTTTGGATTGATAAATAGAAAACACGTTTAAGATAAGTAAAACTTGGTGTGTATTTAGCAATTTGAAATTTGAATGTTTTGCCAAATATCAATACCATTTATCACAGTGTAACTGTTTAGACTTTTATAACAGTTCTCTATTATTGCTTTTTTAATCACTTGCCATTAACTGCAGTTTGCACTAAGAACCGCCTTCTAAACGGTTCTTAACTTTTTAATTAGCGGCTGCACCGATGTTCCCACGTGCTCCGGCAATATTAATCACTGTGATCCTTTGTTTATTCACTTCACTTTCTATGCAAAGCAAAAAGTTATTATTTGTATCGGCATTTCATCACATCACTGGCACAGAACGCGGCAACCCAACCGCGAATCCGGCAAACCTTTATTAAAAAGAAAACAATGCATGAGCATTGAGCACCAATAATGTCAACGAAAACAATATCCAGAGCGCGACTAACGAATTACGCGCAAAAGATTTAAATTCAAATTTCGAACACAGACGCTTCCCGCGAATGCGTGAGCGCAACTGAGTGACACGAAGGCAGCCAACCGCGATGAACGATGAGAAGAGATGCATTATATAGTTATAGACGGGTGCGATAAGGTTAGACATAGAAACCATCCCTTTGGCTAGTAGCTAGGTATTGAAATTTTAGTCGCTTTATATTTAAGACTTTAATTGAAACGGGTTTTACATATATGTCACGCTATCAGGATTGGCAGGGACGCTAAACACTTTCGCGAAACAAATGGAAATTTTGAGCTTTGTCTATCTGTTTCACAAGTTCTCATTTTCAAAACGTGATAAAATGGGACAAGCAAATAAAAATCTTTTCTTTACAAAGAAAGTGAAACTGGCAATACTGTAGTACACTACAGGTACATGGAGTTTTTTGGCGGGATTTGTGGTGGATTCATTCGTAGTTTTATTTTGTTGTTTTTTCATTGTTTTCTGCTGGGATTTTGTTCAAGAAGTGGTGCATTTTGGAGAAAATCGTCTAGTGCACGTGAGCAATGTGGAGAACTAGAAAATAAAACGAAGGAGGACGTGAGAACCCAACTTGCTCTGGGTGCAGTTTTATAGACGCCCAACAGCAACTGGGTGTTCCACCTCAGAATGCAGCTGCTGCAAATGCTGTCAAGAACTTCAGAGAAGATTTGTAATGCACCGGCACTAGCATTACAAATCCAAAACAAATGAAGAAAGTGAAAATTATTTACGAATCCGGCTGAAGGACTAGTTTCCATGGCCAAGAAAAATTTACAACAACAACTACAGTACATGTAATGACAAGGACACAGCGACAAACACTTTATTATAACTCACAACTCAATAGCAATGAAATGTGCAATGTTTTCGTAAAAGACACATTCAAAATAGACAGACAGATAGATAAAATAAATATTATTTCAGCGCATAGAATAACAATTCTATTGTCTTTTAATACACTTTTTGATTCTTAGATTTACTTTATTTTTTTCTCTAATAGTTATCAATTCTTTTTACTACAATTTTTTTATTTGCTGTTGTTTTTAATATTTATTTGATAATTTTTTTTTTGGAACAAATATGACATCTTTTTGACAGTTTATAGCGGTAGATTGATAAGTAGGCTTATATTTTTAAATAACTGTGGAACTCGTTGTTGGAATGTATAGACTTACCTTTGTATTTATATTTAATCCCTTAAATATCAATGTACAGAGGCCCAGTGGCGGCGTAGCATGGTTGGCATCCGGGGCGGTTTTCTATCGAGCACCCCCAAAATAAATAAAAAAACAACCAAGGTCGTGGTCACAAATTTTCGTGGGGTAAAGAAGGAAATTCCTGGCTACGTCCTTGGTTGTTTCAACTCTGGACCAGATAGACAACAGGATCTGACTAAAAAGAAATTTAAAGGTGTTTTGCAACTATATTGAATGACTCTCTGCTTCCATTTAATGTCCTAACTACCACACCTTAGGGGTGCCCATTGTACAAGAAAGCCCATTGGGTGCCCATGGCAAGCGTAGCGAGCCCGAAAAATTTTCACTAGATACGTACCGTTTTTTATGGTCGAGTTGATATAAATCTATACTGGTGCTCACGAAATTGACTATCGGGCACAAACTACTTGACAACGTGTCAACCAATATCATGATGCAAACGGTAAGTAGAGAGCGGCGCTCTACGGTGATGTGTCGCCGCAGGGCGAGCGAAGCGAGCCTGAAAATTTTCGTATGTGTCTGATCTTGAAGGGTCTCTTTTGCTAATACATATTTGTTCACTTTATCAAAATTGGCTACTAACTAAACTGCACGAATGAGTAAGTTGGCACCCCTTGGTGCTTTGAACCAGGGGCGGAACGCCCCCCCCCCCCCTCTACGAACAAAAAATTAAATTAAAATTAAAATGAACTTCGGTTCGATCAATTCATTCATAGGAGTTTTACGACAGTCCTTACAACAACAGAAATCAGTTGCTGCCGCCATTTGCCACTAATTAGCCAGTAGAAGTACCAGTTATAAATCTAGGAGAAAGTCTAAAACATAGATTTACTCGGCGCTAATAAGTGACGAGGGGAATGGTATCCTTACTATTCTTACTAATATTATAAATGTGAAAATGTGTTTATTTCTTTGTTACCTTTTCACGCTTCAACACCTTGACCAATCTTGATGAAATTTGACATGCAGGTAGACTGTCACGCGGGAAGATATAGGTTACTTTTTAACACCGTGAAAATAACATAGTCCGATGCAGTTCCTGAGGGAAACGGAACAATGGATTGTTGTGATTTTTTGCACAGAGATGGTTGAGGGAGTGGGAAATGACATAGACTGCTATTGAGAATAGCCTGATCTGGGATAGGGATCTGGAGAAAACGAATGTCCACGCTCGCGAGTCGCATGCGGCTCGCGCACCACTCACCCTCGAAGACAGTCACAAAAACAATGTCCAAGCGGACGAAGCCGCGGGAAAAAGCTAGTTAATATTGTAAATTTGAAAATGTGTTTGTTTATTACTTTTTCACGCTTCAACACCTCAACCAATCTTGATGAAGTTTGGCATGCAAGTAGCCTGTGTCACGGGGAAGGGCATAGACTACTGTTTATCCCGGGAAAATAGCATAATCCGATGTAGTTCCTGAGGGACTAAAAAATACGCTTTTTTTTGGTTATTTTCTTTAACATCGCAACAGAACAATGGATTGTTGTGATTTTTTGCACGGAGGTGGTTGAGGGGGTGAGAAATTACATAATTTACTAAGCAAGGGATCTGGGGAAAACACATTTCCACGCTCGCGCACGTCTGCGTCACAAACGGAGCAACGGATTGAAGTTATTTTTGTATAGAATTGGTGGAGGGGGTGGGAAAGTGACGTAGACTGCTGATCAGAATAGCCCAATATAGTTACTGATGAATCTGGAGAAAACTCATGTCTACGATCGCGAGCCGCTCGCAGATCGCGCACTACTCACCCTCAAAGACAGTCTTAAAAACGATGGCAACGCGGGCGAAGCCGCGGTCAAATGCTAGTACAATACAATTTCGATTTGTTTAAAAGTATGTAATACTCTCTGATACTCTTTTTCGTCGGTAGAGCAGATTCAGTTTTTTTTTGACTAATACTTAAGGTTTCAATGGTTATTAGGGTTCCGTACAGCCAACGGGTGACCAACGGGACCCCATCACTAAGCCTCCGCTGTGTGTCTGTCTGTCCGTCTGTCCGTCTGTCAGCGGGCTGTATTTCAAGAACCGTAATAGGTAGACGGTTGAAATTTACACATAATGTGTATTTCTATTGCCGCCACAACAAAAAATACTTAAAATTAGAAAAAGTGAAAAAAAAAATCTTCATAAAAAACACGTTTTGTTTTGTAGGTGCGTAGAAGTATTGTTGATTTAGCTCTATATAATATATAATACATACAAGCGTGAGACTTGGTGTAATTATAGAACTAATACTGATGTAAAACAACAATTAATAAAGATTGGCCAAGTGTGAGTCGTACTTGCGCTAAGGAGTCCGAACTGAATGAAAAAAAAGCATATTTGTGTCGCTCGCGTTGATGTTTTTTGTTTGTAATGTGAATAGGTATTATTGTCATTATCCTATGTAGTTGTGTGGAGAAGTGTGGTGATACGATACCCTCGGAGTGCTAGTCCGACTCGCACTTGGCCGGTTTTTTTTTTTGGTTTTCTTTAAAGATATGTCGACTACAATCTCATCTTTGGTTTCGATATCCCGAACATTATCTATTTATTTATTTATTATTGTTACATAAAAAGTATGTTCACATTTACCATCACCAAGCACAAAAAGCAAACAAAAGATTAAAAAACTAAGACAAGCGCCACAGACAGCCCATGCCAAGCATGTCGTGAAACACAGTAGTGTCCCAAAAAGACCAAGCCTGTGTTACAGGGTACACTACAGAACATTTACTAGTAAACAGTTACTATTAAGATCTAAACACGAAATTTTGCTTTGATGAGAAACTACTAAAATATCTAAAGATTACGAATAGTTGTCTTTATCGTAGTCACTCCAGGTTTTGCGCTGCGCTTGAAGTATCATCTACGAAAAGTTAAGAAATTTTTAGGTACTTCCTTGAATTTTATTTTAGTAGAAACAGGTGATAAATGTAAACTCGTTTTCACATTAACAGCCTCCATAGATAGTTTTAACTTGGTTTAAACATCGAGCTTGGGGCTGAAGAAGCCATGCCAGTAAACTTTTACGACGACTCGAAGCCGCTTTATCCAATGAACAGCCTACTATCCTGTGTCATCTTGTTTCTTTCGTAGATTGCCCGATTTACATAGAAACGTTGATTGAAGCTGGGATTCGCCGTATGTTGCGTCTGGCAGATGAAGGTCGTGAAACAGGAATATTATCAGGTCTTTACCTATGAAATTGCCGACTGTATAAAAAAGTGTAAAGATAAAAATTTAAATTTAAGAACAATAGTTATTAAAACAAAATTTATTCTCAAAATAGAATAAGACTATTATAAATTAAATGGTGGTAAACATATGCTCATTGTTTAGATACTTTGAGAGCACGGTGACTCTAACCCCATGAAGTCGGGTTTTTTCACCTAGAGTTAGCGCAGCAGTTTCCTAGTTACTAATGTCATATTTGGGAATACCCCGCATAAGATTTCGTCACTTTCAGGAAAATTAAAGAAAATTAACAAGTCAAAAAAATGCCCCATACGACCACTAAGAAAACGCCTTTGTTCCATTCAATAGTACATAGCTCAGGGGATTGGAACATGAATGACATGCCACTAGTTACTAATAAAAGACCATAAGTAGTGTCACGATAATAAAAACAATAACTTTACTATTTTCAATAAAAATTGGCAATGAACTTCAAAAACTGAATCAGCAATTTCATAGAACGTAATGTAGTGAGTTGACAACATGTGTCGTAAAATTTTATGCTACACTCGTACTTTTTGTGTAAATTGGTTGTTAATTTATTATTTTATAGAAATAAAAATCTACTACACGGGTTTCCACACAGAGCTGATCACCTACTAAAAGTTAAATAACATGCAGATTATACGGCAATAAACTTAGTCGAAACACCCAGAATATTAATAATTGAAAACGCTAAACACGTTAAAAAACCGACTTCCATCGTAACAACTTGGTACATTTTTTCATTATTATCTTTGGTTTTTGTTAATTTTCTAATAAAGTACTACACCGATTTTGATAAAATTTATATGGGACCACACGGGAAGCACCAGCTTTCAAATAAAAAAAAAGATTCATAAAAATCGGTTCACCCAGTCAAAAGTTCTGAGGTAACACACATAAAAAAAATACAGTCGAATTGAGAACCTCCTCCTTTTTGGAAGTCAGTTGAAAAACCGGCCAATTGCGAGTCGGACTCGCGCACGCAGGGTTCCGTATCAATATCTTAAACATCACGTTTGTTGTATGCAAGCACCCCTTAAATATTAATTTTTCAATTTAATTTAATTATTTATTTTTAAAGTGAAGAATACAACTTAATATTATGTGAATATTTCAAGCGTCTACCTGTTACCGTTATCAATATCGAGCAAAAAGGAGCAAAAAAATCACGTTTGTTGTATGGGAGCCCCCTTAAATATTTATTTTATTCTGTTTTTTAGTATTTGTTGTTATAGCGGCAACAGAAAGACATCATCTGTAAAAATTTCAACTGTCTAGCTATCACGGTTCAGGAAATACAGCCTGACGACAGACGGACGGACAGACAGATCGACAGACGGACAGCGAGTTTTTACCCTTTGGGTACGGAACCCTAAAAAGCGTCGGTGGCTCAACCGGTAACGACTCGGTCCTTCTCGGTCCTAAATGTCCAACACGTGACCGCGGGTGATGCTAAGTGCAACACCAGCCAACCGCCGTCGCCGTCTATTCCTTGGATAATGCGATTAATTGTGCCACACACGATAAGAAGAAGACTCAGAATATTGGAGAGACCACCCGCTTACTGTACTTACGAGTATAGTGTAAGAGTATGTCACATTGATAGGCCAACTGAGCCTTCCCCAATGTCCGCTCTACTACATTAGTGACGGGAGAAATGGATCGAGAATGAATTAACTGCACAAAGTCGAACCAAGTTCCAGATTAGCCGATAATAGCACAATCACTGGCGTACATAGACATCTTGCTCTAGACCTGCCCTCAGAACATTTAATACAATTCAATATGTAGTTGCTTTATCTGTGTATAGTTCAATATACTATAATGCATTAGTAAAAAAAAAGAAATAAAGAAAACAACATAGAATGAATATTATTAATTTAAGGGCGGCCGAACGTTCATCTTCAAAAAGTTCTCATATTACAATTTCAATCTAGTAGTCTAATAATTCTATTTAATTATTTATTACAGCAATTCTGTAGCTCATAAATTGTTAGTAAAATAACAGTTTTACATACAAAATAATAATTTAAATTTCTCAAAAATTACAAAAGCTATTCTAATGTTACTTTATACATTTTAACAAAAACGAAAATTCTACCAAGCGTACGATTTATGTTTATAAAAATTATATTTTTGCAAAAACATTGAGATTTTATGAATGAATGAATATTATTTATTTGCTAGAATACATGGTACTAAATTGGGTGGGAGTAAAGATATAACAATAATGTATCACATGATTCGCTTTTGTCAAAGCATGCAAAAATTGACACAATAGTAATAATAATAATAATAATATAAAAAGTGTCATATTAATATTTCGATGTAATCATTTAACATGTTTGTTACTATTACATACCATTAATTAAATTCAAATAAATTAAGCATTATGGTCAAAAAATTATTTAATTGAGTAGAAGCATTTTTCTGAAAGCCATTTATAAAGTTTGCTTCTAAAAAGTTTAGATGGAGAGTGTCTTATGTCACTTGGCAATCGATTATAAATTAAGTTAAGAGTAAATAACCATAATAAATGTATAATATTGAATATTAACGTTTTAATTTAAAAAAAATCTTTAGTTAAATACAAAAGTGCAAGGGTGCAGATTGCAATACTTTTACATGTGTATGTATCAAAAAATATCCTAATGCGTATTGGTCCAAATGCGTATTGATTCAAATGCGTATTGGTCATTTTATCTGTATTGGTCTTTATGCGTGTAAACGAGTTTTTCATTGTAATTTAAAAATTTGAATTGTGTTTTACTTATATGTACAAAGTCTCATTACAATCGTAACCGGTCGAGACGTGAAATCCGTAGCGGCGAAGCGTGGGGGCAGTAATACCTGTCCTCTATCATCTTCAGGATTATGTTGGGGCTGTGACTCTCCACCTCTCGTGGACAGTCACGGCCTATTAAACAAACAGATATGTGTTCCACTTGAGCTTATTTACATTAATTAAACCATATTAGCTCCACATAAGTAATCCCTTATACATATAACAGTTCTGAGCCTGTCCTACAGTAATGTTAGGTCTTTGCCGGCACACGTCAAATTCTAATCTTCGTTGTAATGAATGTATATTAATCAGGAATTAATCAACGGGAGTTAGAAAAAGGTTGTATCGAAAACGGAAATGGCTGGTGATCAGTCTTGCCGTAACAGTTGTATTTGTAAGTATTGGGACGACTTTCTATCGCCGGAGGATTTGCATCAAACCGCCATTAGTTCTACAGACCGATAGCGTTGATTCGATATAAATTATGACGGTATTACGATATTCGTACGAACTGAACAAGATAACTCCATAAGCTTTTTAGGTATACAAAAACTCACAGATCTCACTTTCGAACATTAAAAGGCATTGAAAAATGGTGTTATCTATCTATACATACCTACAACAAATATAAATTGACAGGAAAAACTACGCATGTTTTGTTATAATTGGGACGCCAAAATCTCAACGGCTTGCTAATAAATTGTAAACAAAAAAAAACACACACACAAACAAACCCTCTAGAAAGAGAGGTTTTTTATACAAAAAGGTGCTTCCTCAGTCTATTCTCTCATCATGATCATATGAGAAAGACCTCCCCCTAAGGATTTCCACAACGACCGGTCCTGGCCTACCCTCATCCAGCGGCTTCCCGCGATCCTCACCAGGTCGTCGGTCCACCGAGTGAGAGGCCTACCTACGCTATGTCTTCCGGTGCGCGGTCGCCACTCAAGAACTTTACTGCCCCAACGGCTATCTGTTCTACGAGCTATGTGCCCTGCCTACTGCCACTTAGGTTTAGCAATTCTGAAAGCTTTTTTGGTTCTTCTACGGATCTCCTAGTTTCTGATTAGATCACGCAGCGAAACTCCGAGCCTAGCTTGCTCCATAGCATTCTTCAATTCATATATTGTATTGAATTGTACAATTCAATTCAATTCATATAGTTTATTATTGGAGTTTACTCCTTAAGAATCGATTTGCATATAAGGCGCCCGATATGAAAAAAGTATGAGGAGTAAAATCTAGTGATCGAAAACGTAGTTTGTTATGTTCTCTTTGCGCGTTACGTTTTTTACGCGCAACCTATTGTGCGCACCTCTGTCACGTGATACAAAAAAGTCAGGATTGGCTGAATCTGACAAAAAGAATATAAGTCACTACGAAATCTAAAATGAAGTCACAACACAGTAATCAAATCAGATCTGTTATTGTTGCAGTCTTACAATTTTTGATCTGATAAGATTTTAAAATTTGTGATTTTTATATAATTTGGCATTCCACTCCATCATGGGTGTCAATTTTGTGAAAGCAGAAAGCAGAAACTTGCCCAAAGTGGACGCAATCATGTTCTTTTTGACAGATTATAAAAAGTAAATCAGGTGACTAGCATTCGTCATCCCTATTTTCTTTAATAACATTTCAATTTCACCTGATATTCCTGGAGCCATACACATAAGTAAGTCGTTATTTAATGTTTTATCTGTAACTCTCTGTGGTTTGTTCGTTATGGCGAAATCCATGAGTACCTCAAGTACCAACCGTAAAATAGGTAATATCAAAATACAAAAACAATATGTTGAACGTCTATCCACCCACCTGAACCCCTGCAGATCTGCTAGTCAGTGCCGGTGTTGCATCATGCCTCAAAAGAACAATCATTTTCGAGCTGTCCAAGGGCAGCAGTGGCACTGATCACTGCGCTCCCAACGTCTTCATCCTGCATAGCAATTACTCATGGTCCAAAAGACGGATTGCAGTTTTCACAGAGATGGTTAAGGGGGTGGGAAATGACATATACTACTAATTGGCATAGTCCGACATAGTTCCAGGGGAACTGGGGAAAACTTATTTCGAACCTTACGCACGTCACAACGTAGCAGGCCATTGTCGCGCACTACGCGTCCTCGAAGACAGCCATAAAAATTATGTCCACGCGGGCAAAAGCTAGTAAAAAAAAATAATTAATTTTTAGGATTTTCTCCCATACCTATACTTATGCAAAAGGAGGATGCATGATCTTTTATCTCGATCTTCGTTATTAAATAGTTTAATAAGATACGTATTTCCATAATAAGGAACGTGTTGCCTCCGTACATCACGGTAGCCCACACCACAGCCCATCCCATTCCAATATTCCCATTTTAATATTCAGGCCTCGTCCATGCAAATTAGAACACGCGCAATAAACTCCGCTAGTACCAATCTTACCAACAGGTTGATCTTATAGTCACTAATGGTAGATGTGTACTCATGAAAATGAACAACTTTCTCATGAGGACCTGTGGAATCAAACCAAATAAGCATTCGCACACAACTGTCATTAACTGCTTTAACTGCCTCCGCGGCGTAATGGCTAGTCCTTCGCTTCACACCAGGAGATCGCGGTGGGGTCAACTTGTAAGACTCGGTTTGGTTGGTGGTTCTATATTCTAAGCCCGCCTGGCTAGCTACCACCATCTTAAACAAGTCTTGCCGCCAAACATCAGTGTTAACACCATTGATGTGTTCCGGCTTGAAGATAAGATAGCCAGTTCTCCATTGCGTTGGGGAATCTTGGTAAGCGCGCTTCCGGCTTCGGCATCATCGTCACTTATCATCAGGTTAGATGATGCCATTGCCATGAGCTTACCAATCGCAATTTTAAAAAAATCTTTTGGCAAAAGGTGTTCAGTTTAGCTATTTACCAGTTTTGAAAGATATAATGTCGTTTTGTAAGTATTAATTTGTAATAAAGTGGATGTGATACTTTCCGAACAGCTTTCCCAAAAGCACCCGTGGACAGCAATTCACAAAAACATGTTTGAACTTCCCGCACATGGTAGGCCTGTCAGTAGATCGATTAATTTTTGGACAAATCCAACGTAGGTTCGTTGGCCAAAGTTGTTCAGAATGACGAATAAAAACGAACAGGAAAATCTCCTGATTCAAAGCTGATAAATTTAGAACCTGAGATTTTTTATTCACAATTGGTAAGCCCTTGGCATCATCTCACCTGATGGTAACTTGGTAAGTAACGATGACGCCGAATATGGAAGCAGGCTTACTAGATTCCCCAACGCAATGGGGAACTGGATATCTTATCTTCAAGCTGGAATACATCCAAAGCTGTATTATACAGGACGTTGATAAGAACAAGCTTCAGCTCATTCACGAAGAATTTTAATTAGAAAGCCAGCAGTGCCTACATACTTCGATTATCATAAAATTGGATCACGTTGGCCAAAATTGATGAACACAACAACTAGTATTGGATCACGTTGGCAAAATGTAATGAACACAACAACTAGTATTGGATCACGTTGGCAAAATATGACTAAAGACAGTACCTCCTTTAATGGACTGTAATTATAACCAACATATTTAATATTTTTTTCAAGATTTTTTTTGCGATTTCTGCGAAGTTGTAGAACAGAAGTTGTTTACCTTGTTTACCTTGGTTTTGCGTTGATTTCAAATAACCCAGTATAACACAGTAAAGCGCCGGTGGCTCAACTAGTAACGACTCGGTCCTCCTAACCAGAGGTCCCGGATTCAAATCCGGACCGCCAAAGTACCAATGACTTTTTCTTAACTTACGTACATATACTTACCGACTGCTTTAACGGTGAAGGAAAACATCGTGAGGAAACCTGCGCATCTGATTACAGATGTGTATGAAGGTCGCGTTGCACACGTCCGTAGGTGTAAATCTAAATGTCCTACACGTGACCCCGGGTGATGTTAAGTGCAAGACCAGGCAACCGCCATCTATCCCTTGGATAGTATGGTTAATTGTGCCACATGATAAGAGAAAGGGAGAGAAGTATAACACGTACGCATATTTAAATTCATCATCATCATATCAGCCAAAAGACGTCCACTGCTGGACATAGGCCTCCCCCAAGGATCTCCACGACGACCGGTTCTGCGCTGCCCGCTTCACCAGGTCATCGGTCCACCGAGTGGGAGGACTTCCTACGCTACGCTTTCCGGTGCGTGGTCGCCACTCGAGATCTTTACTACCCCAACGGCCATCTGTTCTACGAGCAATGTGCAAATTTAAATTATTAATTAATAAATAAACGGACTTATTCATATTTAATTTTCATTGTTTAAATTACGCGGTCCATAATAACAGAACGTTGGATGATATCATAAAAGTTAGAAGTGACTGAGCGCGTGTCGGTGTCGGGCTACGCGCGAAGTAGGGTTACGTATTCTTTACAGTAAATCAATTTACATTTAAAAAACAAATTATTTTTGTAGTTGTTATAGATATTGTACTCGTAAGTGTGGAAAATCGATAAACTTTTTACAAGTCCAACTACATGATCTTAAGTTGGTTGACTATTACTCATAAACTAAGAAATGTAATGATTTTCCTTGTTGATTGATTGTATGTCCCGCGTATCACAATTGTTTCCAAATTCCTGAAACAGCGGTTCACTTACTTGACTCTAACAAAATTAAGCACGTTAAATCTTAAGCTTTCGCCAACGGATCCCTGAATCTAAAAATAGTTTCCACACATCTGCAATATTTTTGAACAACCTATCCAGCGTCCCCCCACACCATAGAATAGTTTCCACACATCTGCAATATTTTTGAACAACCTATCCAGCGTCCCCCCACACCATAGAATAGTTTCCACACATCTGCAATATTTTTGAACAACCTATCCAGCGTCCCCCCACACCATAGAATAGTTTCCACACATCTGCAATATTTTTGAACAACCTATCCAGCGTCCCCCCACACCATAGAATAGTTTCCACACATCTGCAATATTTTTGAACAACCTATCCAGAGTCCCCCCACACCATAGAATAGTTTCCACACATCTGCAATATTTTTGAACAACCTATCCAGCGTCCCCCCACACCATAGAATAGTTTCCACACATCTGCAATATTTTTGAACAACCTATCCAGCGTCCCCCCACACCATAGAATAGTTTCCACACATCTGCAATATTTTTGAACAACCTATCCAGCGTCCCCCCACACCATAGAATAGTTTCCACACATCTGCAATATTTTTGAACAACCTATCCAGCGTCCCCCCACACCATAGAATAGTTTCCACACATCTGCAATATTTTTGAACAACCTATCCAGCGTCCCCCCACACCATAGAATAGTTTCCACACATCTGCAATATTTTTGAACAACCTATCCAGCGTCCCCCCACACCATAGAATAGTTTCCACACATCTGCAATATTTTTGAACAACCTATCCAGCGTCCCCCCACACCATAGAATAGTTTCCACACATCTGCAATATTTTTGAACAACCTATCCAGCGTCCCCCCACACCATAGAATAGTTTCCACACATCTGCAATATTTTTGAACAACCTATCCAGCGTCCCCCCACACCATAGAATAGTTTCCACACATCTGCAATATTTTTGAACAACCTATCCAGCGTCCCCCCACACCATAGAATAGTTTCCACACATCTGCAATATTTTTGAACAACCTATCCAGCGTCCCCCCACACCATAGAATAGTTTCCACACATCTGCAATATTTTTGAACAACCTATCCAGCGTCCCCCCACACCATAGAATAGTTTCCACACATCTGCAATATTTTTGAACAACCTATCCAGCGTCCCCCCCACACCATAGAATAGTTTCCACACATCTGCAATATTTTTGAACAACCTATCCAGCGTCCCCCCACACCATAGAATAGTTTCCACACATCAGCAATATTTTTGAACAACCTATCCAGCGTCCCCCCACACCATAGAATAGTTTCCACACATCTGCAATATTTTTGAACAACCTATCCAGCGTCCCCC
This sequence comes from Coleophora flavipennella, assembly GCA_947284805.1. Lineage (NCBI taxonomy): Eukaryota > Metazoa > Arthropoda > Insecta > Lepidoptera > Coleophoridae > Coleophora > Coleophora flavipennella. The sequence continues at coordinate 18,259,222 of OX369265.1, forward strand.
CACACCATAGAATAGTTTCCACACATCTGCAATATTTTTGAACAACCTATCCAGCGTCCCCCCACACCATAGAATAGTTTCCACACATCTGCAATATTTTTGAACAACCTATCCATCGTCCCCCCACACCATAGAATAGACGAGAGAAAAAATATCCCGACTCTAGGTGTAGGAGAGGTTATTTTTTTAAACAATTGATTTCACCACTTTGTCGGCGTGATTAATAAGGTATACCTACCCATGCCAAATGCCGAAAAAGTGAAAGAAAGCCGACTACGCTGTTTCGGCCATATTCTAAGATGACAAGACGACCACCCTGTCAAAAAGGCCCTAAACATCCCTAAACTACCACGAGGGAGAGGACAACCACCGGCCACCTGGTGGTCAAGTAAGCAGAAAGAGATCCAGAGCGAAAACCTGTGTAAACAGACGAGCCAGAATAGAACTCTCTGGTGCAAGCGTACAAGGAGACCCGACCCCAGATGAACTGGGAAGAGGGTTGGACAAAGAAGAAGAAGCCCTACCCATGTCAAATAACAGCTTTCTAGTAATATTACTGAGCTAAGCCGCGAACTGACAGACGGACGAAACCTTTAGGGTTCCTCGTTGATTACGGAACCCTAAAAGATCGTGTCATTGGCAGGTACTTATTGATTTAGAGATTCCGCTAGGAATGTGCGACACCTCACGTGGAAGCGGTCGCAGTGCTCGTAGCTAAGTGCGACTCGCGTGGTCGCGTGGTCGCGGCGATCACGCGCTTTAGCTGACCATAATCGTGGTCATTACCAGGATGAGCTTATCTTGACTGTTTTCGTGTTGTGCAAGAATCTTTAAGCTGTTGGTGTCGTTAAGTCGTGTCAGAGGCCTTATAGTTGGCTTGAAAACAAGTGACAGTTGGATTTTCCATTAGCCCTAACATCCTCCACCATTCCGGATTTGGCCCCGTTTGTGTAGTATGGCCCTACCTTCGGAGTTTGGGAACAGACCCGGGCCTGGTTTGTAGGTCGCAGCTCGAGCCCCACAGTAGGGACGTCATATAAGTAGACAACCACCTCCGTGGCGTAATGGTTAGTCCATTCGCTTCACACCAGGAGGTTGCGGGTTCGATTCCCGGCGGGGTCAACTTTGTAAGACTCGATATGGTTGGTGGTAGGGTATTTTTATAGCCCGCCTGGCTAGCTACTACCATCTTATCTAAGTCTTGCCGCCAAACATCAATGTAAACATCATTGATGTGTTTCGGCTTGAAGGTAAGATAGCCAGATCTAAATTGCGTTGGGGAATCTCGGCAAGCCCGCTTCCATCTTCGGCATCATCGTCACCATCAGGTGAGATGATGCCAAGGGCTTATCAATTGTGGATTTAAACAAAGGTAATTCTTGCTGTTAATACGAATGTGATGAATGATCCTATAGCTATGGCGATGGCGTCGTCGAACAAGCTCCGTAAATCAATTTATTAGGCCAGAAACCCACTGAGATTACTTCCAGCCCGCAGAATGAAATCTCCAATAACTTGTAGGTCCACTTACAGGATGAAGTTATAACATCTGTGGTGTTATTTTTATAAGGCACTGTTCTGAAAACTTAAACTTAAACTTGTCCCCATAGGAGGCTCCAGTTTCCATACAAATGTAGTTCGGCTTTAATGCAAAAACTACATGCCGGATTAATTCCAAACTTTGCAAATATATTGAGTAGACACATGTCGATGTTTGTAACCAGTTTTCATCGTAGTAAATTTAAACATAACTAAACGAAAGCTTAATTCAATTTTGTACTGAAGGTTTGAAACTGTTCTTATTTTTTCCGTTTTGTATTAGTACATTAAAGCTAATTTAATTACAAACATCGATATGTGTATAATCAATATATTTGCAAACTTTGGATTCAATACGGCATGTAATTTTCGAATTAAAGCGGAACTACGTTTGTATGGAAACTCGAGCCTCCTGTGGGGACCCTTAACAATTTGTATAAGGAACGCGCAATACTTGAAAAGAAACGGCGAAAGCGGGAAAAAATATCCATATTACATAAAACTTTTTGTGGCGCTGGTAATACTCAGTTCGATTTTATGTATTATAATAAATGATTCTCAATTAATTTTAACTAAGTGAAGCTACTTCAAAAAACTGTTTAGTTTATGTGCAGAAGAGACACTTCTTTGACGGAATAAATCGAATAATCAAAATAATAGAGGAAATGGGAATTTCAGTATTCAAATGTTTTATCGCATTAGAAAGTTGTTTAGTTACATGTGTAGAAGAGACACTTCTTTGACAGAATAAACCGAATAATCAAAATAATAGAGGAAATGGGAATTTCATTATTCGAATGCTTTATCGCACGAGAAAGTTGTTCTGTTCGATCACTCCTTTACCAACAAAATGGACATCCCGTAGCTGCAGATTGGCGCGGGATAAATCATCTGGTGTGGAGGTGCCCGCTGATTACCGGCGCACCCGTTATACCGCAAACTGGGTCCCGTAACTCATTGCCATTGTCTGCTCTGTGGCCACCAGTACTGGTGGCTTGGATGAGTACCATGAACAGGAGATCAAGTATTTTATACACACAATGAACCTCAGCATTGTTTGTATATTAACACGTCAACAGTCCAGTGTACTGTATGTGTTACAAGGGGAGCGGTTCCGCCGCATTTGTGTACCCTATGAGGGACACGAGCCCTTTATTGCTCTATGGGCTTACACATATGGTCATATGACGTGTTTCAGAACACTTATAAGGGGACAGTTAATCACAGTAATATTATAAAGGCGAAAGTTTGTGTGTGTGTGTGTGTGTGTGTGTATGTTTATGTTACTTCTTCACGCAAAAACTATTGAACGGATGTAGCTGAAATTTGGTCGGTAGGAAGATCAGGACCGCTTGCGGCCCGCGCAATGCGCGCCCTCGAAAAGACATAGAAACGTTGTTCCACGCGGGTGAGGCCGCGGGAAACAGCTAGTGTGTTAATAAATCTTTGCTATACAAACATAAACTAAAAAACTTAGAAAACAATAACAAATAACTATTACAAGTTCCCAGACTACTTAAAATGTAGGTACCTACTAGGTACCCTATGTCACATCTTGACACACACATGGGGTCAAGACAAATCTAACGACACCTCGCACGTCAAAATCCATCAAGCCGTTTAAGCTACAGGCTCTGCCAAAGAAACAGATAGACATACGTACATACAACCGAAAAACATTACTGTCCTTTTTGGAAAGTCGAGTAAAAATATAGCATTATGAGAAAATAACTCGAAATAAAATTACGTACACATGGGGCAACACTATAAAGGTCCACACAGAAGCACATAAACAGCTTTCTACTAGTACTTACAAGCAGACAGTTCGATTCAATTCAATTCAATATATTTATTCAAAATAGGTGCAAATTACACTCTTTCTGATAGTCATAAAATAATAATAACAATGTCATTTGGGAAGAATCAAGAAATGAACAATAATTACTTAATAACGTCAAGATTAAAAGCGTCGGTGACTCAACCGGTAACGACTCGATTCTTCTAACCAGAGTTCCCGGGTTCAAATCTGGACGGCCAATGTACCAATGAGTTTACCAAAAACTTACGTACATATACTTACCGACTGCTTTAACGGTGAAGAAAAACATCGTGAGGAAACCTGCACACACCTGCGAAGAAACTCGAAGGTTGTGTGTGAAGTCGACCAACCCGCACTGGGCCCGCGTGGTCGACTAAGGCCTAATCGCCCTAATTCAGGGTAGGCTCGAGCCCCTCGGTGGGGACGTATATGAGCTGATATGAATGAACGTCAAGATTAAATCCTTGTTATAAACCAGATTATGTCATTAGAACATGAAAACAATATGACACGAAAAGACATAAAAATCATTGAATGCATTTAACAAGAGTAGGCCAGTTCACACGGACAGCACAGTCTTCAGACAGTGCTCGAATACCTACCAACTGACTAAACTGTTTAAAGTTAAAAAGTTCGTTGGTGTTTTAGTAAACGTTTCAACTCGCATTAGTCGATGTTCGCAGGCCAGCACAGCGGAGGCGCGGAGGCGCGGAGGCGCGGACAACAGGTAGGAACCACCTGCCACCATAAAAACACTGCACGCCCCTTCGAGACTTTGAAAAAAGAGGTCATTTCTGCCCCGGGGTCAGGACTCGGAATTGAGGAATCATTAGAGACTCTCGGAAACCTGCAGGAAACATGCCATTATGAGATATTCGGAGGGGAATAACAACCAGTAGTTTGTAGTAGTTATAATGGTTTGGAAGAGGAATTTTAATTTCTAGTTTCTGGTCCACTCCAAGTTATATAATTGAAAACGCTAAACACGTTAAAAAAAACGACTTCCATCGCAACAATTTAGTACATTTTTGCATTGTTTTTTATTTTGGTTTTTGTTAATTTTCTAAAAAAGTACTTAACCGATTTTGATAAAACTTATATGGGACCACACGGGAAGCACTAGCTTTCAAATAAAAAAAGAATCATAAAAATCGGTTCACCCAGTCAAAATTTCTGAGTAACACACAAAAAAAAAACATACAGGCGAATTGAGAACCTCCTCCTTTTTGGAAGTCGCTTGTAAAGAAGTCAGAGACATGGTTGTTAATACAGGGCTATTTGCAATTTGCCCAAACCTTTGATGGATGATCCCACTGATTAATCCGAACAACTTTGCTGAAAAACCAAAAATCCTTTCCCAGACAGTTTGCTGCTCAGCTAATCGACTTGTAGAAAAAAATAATAAAAAAAATATCCAAAACTTCAATATCATCATTCAACTTAATAAATAAAATAAATAAATAAAAACGTTTTTGAACCTTTAGAAAAGTCTTATAATAAAAGTTCTTCTTACTTTTGAGCGACTGACGAGCGAGCAGAGAAGGAGTGAACAAAGTATTTAAATTTTGATGGGGATCGATTGTCCTCTAATAGTCTTGGCTAAGTGCGAGTCGTAATTTTATCTACTGCGCCATCTGTAGATATAAAAGGGAACTAATTGCTGTTGTCGTATTACTACGTAAATCAACCATTTATAAGATGCTAGTAGATGCCACTAGATGTCGCTAGTTTCTAAAAAAAAAAATACAAAAAATTCACGTTCACACCTTGTATGGCCCTATAAGTATTACCGTTTTTACGATAGAGCTATATCAAAAACACCTCTGAAAAACCTATATTAGTGTTAGTATTTTCTTGTATGGGGAACTCTCTTAACTTTTCATTTTGACAAATTTTTATTATTTGTTATCATAGCGGCAATAGAAATACTCGCTCTGTGAAAGTTTCAAATGCATTTCAAATGTATTTCATGAAATACAGCCCGCAGACTAACGGACAAACGAATGGACAGCGGAGCCTTAGTAATAGGGTCCCGTTGGCACCCAATAATGTGTGTATGCCCGTCCGGTTCACTAGCGCCTAAACTGCTGGACGGATTTGGAAAACTAAAAAAAAGTCCAAATTTGATATTTAAAATTGCCACCATAGTAAATTTTTTTTTTACTCAAAAATGGCTATAAAGATTTTCATGTTACTTTGTAAGTTAGGTAATATATCTTTATACAACCATTTTCGCAGGGTAGTTCGGTGCTCCAGAATACAATCTAGATAAGGCACTCTCCCATAGAAACCATTAATTTAACCGCCTTCGTAGCTCAGAGGCAAAGTTCACTGGCTCTACACAGGAGGTCGCGGGTTCGTTTTCTAAGCCCGCCTGGCTAGCTACCACCATCTTATCTAAGTCTTGCCGCCAAATATCAATGTTGATATCACTGGTGTGTTCCAGCATGAAGATAAGATAGCCAGTTCCCCATTGCGTTGAGGAATCTTGGTAAGCCCGCTTCCATCTTCGGCAACATCGTCACTTACCACCAGGTGAGATGTTGTCAAGGGTTTACCATGTGGTTAAAAAAAGTATGTGTTTTCGAATTTCGATTTTATATGCACGTTTATCCGACGTTCTTACGGTGAAGGAAAACGTCGTGACGAAACCTGCACACGCCTGCGAAGAAACTCGAAGGTTGTGTGTGAAGTCGACCAACCCGCACTGGGCTCCTGTGATCGACTAAGGCACTATCGTCCTAATTCAGGGTAGGCTCGAGCCCCTCGGTGAGGACGTATATGAGCTGATATGATGAATAAAACTTTATTAATTACTCGAATTTAATACGGCATACTACACAGGGTTTTTGTATGGGAGGTACCTTTATTCAGGGAAAATCAGAATAAGGTACCTCCCATACAAACCCACATTATTTGTGAAACTCTTCTTTGCTCCGAGTTTGAATGCTACGCCGTAGCTGTACAGTTTTTTTTAGAGTTCCGATCCGAAGTCAACAAGGAACCCTTATATGCCATGTCTGTCTGTTCGTCTGTCCGCGCCCCGCGGCTTAGCTTAGAGACTATTAATACCACAATTAATACTAGGAAGCTGTAATTTGTCATGGTTATAAAAAATAATCACGCCGACATAGTTGTACAATAAAATCTTGATAAAAAAATGTCATGTTCCTCCCTAAATGTAAAGAGGGAGTGACTTTTTTTTGGTAACGTACCCTATCCTGGGGGTGTCGGGGAACCGGTCAAAACAACTAAAGGTTTGCTTTGATTCAGGGATTGGTTTACCAAATATTAAGCTTTAAAGTGTCAATTTTTGTTCGAATCAAGTGTCCTCCCCCATAAAAGCTAAACCGCTATTTTAGAACATCTCAGAAAAAAAGTAAATAGTAGGACATATAATCAATTTAAAGGGAAAACTATCACGGCTAAGTAGGCTATCTTAGTTTAGGAGTAATAGTCTAACAACTTAAGATGTGCAGTTGAATTTGTCAAAAGGTCATTGATTTTCCATGTAAAATGGTCTATTACTGTAAATATAATTTTATTTTTTTAAAAGACTTCGGAACGTTGTCTCAGTTCGGAACCCTAGTTTGCACGAGTCCGACTCGTACTTGGCCGGTTTTTTTAAGTCATCCTCTTGCCAACCAGTACTATTAATAGCCATAGCCTTTAGCCAAAGTGTATATATTAGTACGAACATACAGTATGGACACTCCCTGCCACTCTCTAGACTGCGACCTCACCCCCTCGTCACCCAGACTGATACAGATTGGTTACAGTTTGGTTGTCGAACGTATAGGATTTCGCCGCCATTTTGTTTGTTCCGTCATTCGTTTTTTTAAAATGTTATTTCTGGCCCGTTGTATGAAGTGTCCAGGGTGTGCTTCAGCATAGATGTAAAGACACTTGTCTTTCAATTTTTATAGGATTACATCTGAAGAGTTTGCACAGGAGTTGCAAGATTTTATTCTACCAGCACCGTTACATCTTCGATGAACTAGATGCAGGGCGCGCTTCCACTCTTATGTGGTAGACATTCCAACTTTTCGCACGAAGCGCTTCGCTTCCTCGTTCACTATGCGCTCTGCTTCACGTTACGCAGTGGAATTCTTAGCCAGCCTCTGTGTTTCCCGACACAAATATACAGATCTTTAAGGCGATGAACAGGTATTGTTTGAGATTGCGCGTTCCACCTTCGACTCCATAGTCGCTTAACATCAGGTGAGATTAGAGTCAAAGGCTCCCGAATCTACAATTCAAAAACCGGTCAAGTGCGATTTGGAATCACGCAAACGGTTCCGCACCAAAACATTAACTACCAACAGAACAAGGCCTCTCAGTACATACTTTGCTCTAGGTAAATTTGGGTCTTCTTTTTCTGAACGGTAGGATTTTAGATGTTCGCATAGATTTTCCTGTAATCTATGCATTCAACATCATATACTGTGATTTTTTAAGATTGTAGGCCTAGTAGTTTCGGTGACATGGGAGGGGACAGGGGAGGGAGGGGAACGATAGTAAATTTTGGCCTCTTTTCTTAAATAATTTCAAACCTTTTTATCCTAAAATTAATAAAAAAATATTTGAGTTTCTCACAATGTGAGGTGTCACCAAATATATTTTGAAAAACTTTCTTTTAGAAATTGGCTTCCATTATTAAAATAGCTTTATGTAAGTTACACGTGCGTCTTTGATTCACCGGTAAGTGTACCAAACTTCAAATCATTCGGTCCAGTAGTTTTCGAGCAAATTGGCTGTGAGAGACGGACGGACGTACACACGAGTGATCCTTTAATGGTTCCGTTTTTATCTTTTGAGGTACGGAACACTGAAAACGATTCTAAATTATATATTAATGCATTAATCTGTATACAATTTTTTCTAAAGTACTTAGTTGCATTTAAGAAGTCAGTTTTATTGGAAAGTCTGCAAGAATTCATACATTACTCTGTCGATAGATCTTAAGTGGACTTAAATTACCATGCAACTCCCCCCTAGTTACATGCAGGACTCGCAATGGACCCTTAGCGCGTAAAGAACAAATGATAAGCGATATTAATGTCTGCAGTCCCTGCATACCTTTCATCAAGCACCTACTTATCAGCATCCGGATAAGGTATAACCTAATAGCACCTCGCGTTGAAGACATCACTTGAATTTAAACAGCGCTAAGCATAAAGTAACAAACGGCACTGTTCTGCCGAGCTGTTTATAGAAATATTGAGTGTTCCTACTATAAAAGGAAAGAGCAATCTGTGCTTGTCATTTCTTGCGACTCATAGATCGCATTGGAGAAGAGAAGGTATTTATTTATTGTTATCGGAATTGTTTATTTAAGACTCCTTCGTCTCTTAAATTAGCAACTCGATTCAACATGTTTCAAACATCGAACGAAAAAGCTTGGAAATAAAGTTCTTGTCAGCTCGTATTGCAACGTGTACAATTGTGGTTTTTAATTCCTTATGAATAAAATAACAAGAATTTCCAAAAAGTAAGAAAACAAAATCATTTTACATTGTATTGTTAAGAAGTTCATAAATTATCAAAATGTTTCGATTAAAATTGCAGCTGTTCTATGATTACAAAGGTGCATCAGGATATTTTTTCTTAGTTCTATGTATTACAACAGAATTCGCGGAAATAAAAATCACTTCTCATATTATCCTTTAATTTTTTTTCGGTAAAAAAAAACCTTAATTGAAGTAAAAAGTGGTTCCAAAATTGATCGTTGGCGGCGGTATAAGCCTTAAAATGGTTCCGTCAAAAGTTTGTATAGTTAGACATTTGCGATAATAAATAAAGCACTGCCACTAAATTCTCCTGATATGGTGAGGTTCCAGTAAGGGTATAGTACTGATATGGTGAGGTTCCAGTAAGGGTAGTACTGGTAAAACCGTAAAAATGAAACCTCTTAGCCTAACAACGTGCCTTCTCAGCAGCCTACTTCTACTGATGAAAATTTCGATACACTTATAGGCTTATTTTCGATCCCTTGCGTTAGTCAGCGGAAGATAAAATCGATAAATACCAAATACTTTGAATTAGAGTATGTAACTATAGTAAGATGGTAATAAAGATGAACTTTAAATTTTACTTCATGATCGTTAATTCAGCAGTTTTCAAGCGACTTCCAAAAAGGAGGAGGTTCTCAATTCGTCTGTATGTTATTTTTTATGTGTGTTACCTCAGAACTTTTGACTGGGTGACCCGATTTTTATGATTATTTTTTTAATTTGAAAACTAGTGCTTCCCGTGTGGTCCCACATAAATTTTATCAAAATCGGTGCAGCACTTTATTAGAAAATTAACAAAAACCAAAAATAATAATGCAAAAATGTACTAAGTTGTTGCGATGTTTAGCGTTTTTTGATATTCGCGCAAAAGCCCTTTCGACTACGCCGTTGTATACACGTGAACGGAACTTTACTTTATCAGCCCCACCAGTAGGCCTGTTGGCACCACGTACTCGTACTAGTCAATACATCGTCACTTATCTGTGAGTTACGACGGCAGCAAAAAAGTGGGAAGTGCGTATGTGTTGGAATTCTGCAGTTTTTACTGTGGAATTTATGGTTAAAATTGTTATGTCATCAATTGGTCACAATCTTTCAGCAACGGCAGTAAATGTAAAAATACTTACAAAATGTGCCAGTCAAACATAACTTTCTTTGATTATTAGTTGTTTACCTATAAGCTATTTTGAATCTCTATTTTACTTGATCTAGATAAGTTAGATATATGACATTAAACAATCACAAAATTAGGTTACCTACTATACAGATTAACTGTGACCCCATATTAGGTTTGGCCAGTCTCGTGGTGGTCAAGAGAATTTTAAAAATAAAATTTTAAAAAAAAACCCACACCGGATGTTAAAACGTATGTAATCGAAAAAGGATTAAATAACTTTTTTTAAAGTCCACCGAATAGAGGGAAATAAGAAACGAATGATAATTTAAAAAAATCCAAGAGAACTTGTCAGGGGCTGCCATTATTTGCTCTCAAATTAATTGAATAGATGTAATTCTTTATTAGTGGTGTTTAATTAATATAATATAATATAAATTGCTATATTTTAACTACAATTTGGAACATAGAGAGCGATTGCCATTGATTGCGATTAATCCCGACGGATTTTCTTGGATTTTTAAAATTTATCTTTCGTTTTCTATTTCCGTCAGTCAGGGGACATGTTAAATAATAATCCGTTTTCGATTTCATTTTAACATACAGCGCGGCGTAGGTTTAATTTTTTTTTCCTTTTATTAGAGACTAGCTGATTCCCGCGGCTTCACCCGCGTGGACCACATTTCTATGACTTTTCGAGGGTGCGCAGTGCGCGATCCGCAAGCGGCTCGCGAGCGTGGTAAAAAGTAGCCTATGTCTTAACCCAGGTCCTAATCTGTCTACCTACCAAATTTCAGCCAAATCCGTTCAGTAGTTTTTGCGGGAAAGCGTAACAGACAGACAGAGTTACTTTCGCATTTATAATATTAGTAGGGATAATATATTGTAAGTATTTCTTCCCATTCAAAGCCTTGAACCACTTCCTCTCAAACCTTTTGTTGTCCGTATGCCGTAGATTTTGAAACTATTTACGAACATTCATTAAACATACATGCTTTATGTATTTTCATTCACGTGCAGCACCCGCGCCGCTGATGGTCTACGGGACTAAGGCTAGAACATGTCATGACTAACTCTGCATAAGCTCATTTCAAAAAAGATAAAAACTTTACAAGCTATTCAACACCATATCAACTCATATACGTCCGCTTCGAGGGGCTCGAGCCTACCTTGAATTAGGGCGATCGGGCCTTAGTCAACCACGCGAGCTCAGTGCGGGTTGGTCAACTTCACACACAACCTGCGAGTTTCTTCGCAGGCGTGTGCAGGTTTCCTCACGATGTTTTCCTTCACCGTAAGAGCGTCGGATACACGTACATATGAAATCGAAATTAGAAATCATACTGGTACGTGGCAGAATCGAACCACGACCTCCCAGACTGGCGGCGGCGGCCCTAGCCGTTACGCCACCGACGCACCAAACCTACTCACAATAAATAAAACAAGAGCGATACCCACTCAGGGGCCAGGGTCGCACGTTCTCTAATAGATTCAAAACATCTCAATGTCGGTCGGTCTATCATTACTATAATTCGGGCACCTTGCTCCACTCCACATCCACACCACCATCTTCGTACAAATTACAGACACTTCAAATTGCTTTCCTCAGCGTTTAAAGATTTTATTTACTGTAGGTACTTACAAAAAGTTAGAGCTTTGCAAGACGAAAATAAAAATATTGTTGATATCATTATTTTATATTAATTTGTCGGAGCGTCATTGAAAACGCGACCAATACCAGCTCGAGATAAGTTTACATAGATCGTTAAACTTTATTTGGATCAAACGTCAGGTATTAGTACCTGGGTGAAACCGGTGGTGGCGTGACAATCGCTTGTACTCGTCAGACGATCGTTTGTGGTAGCAAAGATGACGTATTGACGGAAGGCTGTTGGTGATTATGTGTGTGATTGCAGTGACAAATAAACGTGTTATCTAGCTATCTATCTATCAGCACTGAGTTGAGAATTTATTAGATCTGTGGAGAAGCCATATTAGCTGGACGTCAGCCTTGAGGCAGACACTTTTTGACGGAGCTTCGAGCAGAACACAAGTAGTGGTGATCTGCGAGCAAAATGGACGTGTCGCGCCATCGCTGGGATCACCGCGTTTGCATCCATCGTAATCCAAGGCATCCTGTACAATTTCGATTGCCGAATGATCAAGACTATTGAAGGAGGACCCCTGTGATATAGCTGCATTGTTATTTCGACGCCCATGACCGAAATAGTTAAAGTCGTGAACCATAAGGCCATCCATAACCTAACCTAACGTGGTGGTTATCTGGGGGTGGTCCCCCTTCGACATATTCATTAAGTGTTTGCGTGCTGGTCCGGACGAGTGGGGAAAATACGAGGTACGAGGTGTTCTATCTTAGCCCTCAAGGCAAACCTCTGGTCTTACATCTGAACTGCATTTGCACGCATTTGACAATAGGCTGCGGTAGCCACTATCCATGAGGGATTAAAGGAAATCTTGCATCTTTTGAGAGCACACGTCCGCAGGTGTAAATCTAAATGCTCCCAGGAAACCGCGATGATGCTAAGTGTAATACCAGACAAGCGCCGCTCCCGTCGAAAAAGAAGTTTGCCTTCCGTGTTGTACGGCTCTTAACTCTTAGAATGTTTCAAAACTTTTAAGATCAAATTTCAAGATAATGTTCCTTTATTTTCAATTCAATTTCTTTGTTTCAAATTGAACTTTGGGATTCTACGAATGTATTTAATTGGTCTGAATTTGTTTTGTGTCGTATTATTTTTATTATTTATTCATTACTGTATGTAACTTTTTGGCAGTTTATTTTCTCCTTAATAATATTATAATTATTGTAAAAATGTGTTTATTTCTTTGTTACCTTTTCACGCTTCAACACCTTAACCAATCTTGATGTAATTTGGTTTGCAGGTAGCCTGAACGCTACTCAGATACTGGTTGGATTCTAGGATTGGTCTGGACCTAACTTATTTGACTATTTGTCCAAGTATACATACTCGTCAATAATTTCGTCTGTAACTTTGAAAGGAGTTGGTTTCACAAGGGCATTTGACATATTTTTTTCTTGTCCATGTTGATTTTAAGACCCATTTGTTGAGAGGAACTACTGAGCCATCGAGTTTCGTGCCTAAGTCATCCAGTGTATAATTCCATGTTATATTTCCAGCCGTAAAAAAAAAGCGTCGGTGGCTCAACCGGTAACGACTCGGTCCATCTAACCAGAGGTACCGGGTTCAAATCTGGACGGCCAATGTACCAATGAGTTTTTCAATAACTTACGTACATATAATTACCGATTGCTTTAACGGTGAAGGAAAACATCGTGAGGAAACCTGCACACGCCTGCGAAGAAACTCGAAGGTTGTGTGTGAAGTCGACCAACCCGCACTGGGCCCGCGTGGTCGACTAAGGCCTAATCGCCCTGATTCAGGGTATGCTCGAGCCCCTCGGTGGGGACGTATATGAGCTGATATAATAAATAAATAAATAATAAACAAAATTTTGTCCTTAAATCGAAAGTTACTTACCTTTAATACTTACCTACTGAACTGAAATTTTGTTCTTGCTAAAACTGAATGTGTACCTGAAACAAGTATAAGATAAAAATGAATACTTATTTCATGTAGGTACAGTTTTAACATCATCTTAATGTAGGGGCGCCGCGCAGTAGTGCGCCCGCCAAATCGAGTGAAGAGTAAGCATTTCCGTTAGATATCTTTTTAGGGTTCCGTATACCCAACGGGTGGCCAACGGGACCCTATCACTAAGCCTTCGCTGTCTGTCCGTCTATCAGCGGGCTGTATTTCATGAACCGTAATAGGTAGACAGTTGAAATTTTCACACAATATGTATTTCAGTTAGTTAAATTGAAAAAGTGAAAAGATAAGGAGGGGGGGGGGGGTCTACATAGAAAAAACGAGTTTTTTATAGGTTTTTAGAAGTATTTTTGATTTAGCTCTATCGTAAAAAATCATAATGTGGTTATAGTACTAATACTGAAATATAACAACAAATAATAAAAATTGGCCAAGTGTGAGTCGTACTTGCGCTAAGGAGTCCGAACTGACTGACAAAGAAAGCATATTTTTGTCGCTCGCGTTGATGTCTTTTGTTTGTAATGTGAATAGATATCATTGTAAGGTGGTACGTAACCCTTAGAGTGCTAGTCCGACTCGCACTTGGCCGGTTTTTTCATAACCATTTCGGCAATTTTTTTAACCCCTGTATCTTAGCACTAGGATTAAAACGATGAAAATATCACGACCGTATAAGCTACGTGAACTTACATGGATCCTAGGATTTTTTATAACTTAGATATTTTCGAAGATATATAAAGTCAAAGTAAAGTTCATCTTATTTGACACTAACTCACTCACTCGCTCGCTTAAAGATCATCAAAAAAGAACTAGTACGTATTTCCCATATGTACTTATACCCAGAGAGTTAAAATTTGAAACAGGGAAAGGTTTTAAAGTTACACAAAGGGAAATTCAAAATGATTGTTAGAGCGAACAGATAAATTATTGGAGATAAAGAAACGTGCCAAAAAAAAGAAGTGAAATCCTATCAAAAAACATTATTTGAAAAACGTATCTAGTCTCGATTAAGATTACTCGGCCGATCATCAAAGTAGTGAGGTCGAATAAAGAGCCAAGTCTAAGTGAATAAAAGGGTCAATTGGCTGTTAAACATTTTGTAAGAGTAGTCAGTTTGGGTAGATCAATCAATAAAATCAAATGTACTTATGCCATGGTCGCTTACTATGGGCCTTATGAGAAGGTTCAAGGACACCCAAAGGGCAATAGAGCGAGCTAACAAAATTAACCGACAAAGCTCACAGAATCGCTAAACTGAAGTGGCAGTGGGCAGGGCACATAGCTCGTAGAACAGATGGCCGTGGGGATAGTAAAGTTTGCGAGTCGCGACCGCGCACTGGAAACCGTAGCGTAGGCAGGCTTCCCACGTGGTGGACCGACGACCTGGTGAAGATCGAGGAAAGCCGCTGAATGCGGGCAGTGCAGGACCGGTCGTCGTGGTAATCCTTGGGGGGGAGGCCTTTTTCCAGCAGTGGACGTCTTCCCGCTGATATGATGATGCCAGGGAGTTTTCTTTCCCCTAGACTGGTTGCAGACAAATACTAGTTCTAGTTTTGCTATACCGGTTCTTAATGTACACTGAGCTAAATTCATCACAGTTCTGCAAAAAGAACTTAAGGGGCGGGAATGGACGCGGCACTTAATGATACATGCGCAATGGCCGTGCACATGACAGTTCGTACGGAAAAACGTGTGGGTATAAATTTCCAGTATTTATTGGGTGCTGGGTGCAAGGTGTGCGCGACTAGAGGACCTCTCGCTTAGAGTATACATCGCTCTCCTCTCCACCTATGTCGTTGGCTGTTTTGAGTGTACTACCTACTGTTTTGGGGCTACTACCTACTGTTTTGGGGCTACTACCTTCTGTTTTGGGTCTACTACCTACTGTTTTGGGTCTACTACCTTCTGTTTTGGATGTACTACCTACTGTTTTGGGGTTACTACCTACTGTTTTGGGGCTACTACCTTCTGTTTTGGGTCTACTACCTACTGTTTTGGGTGTACTACCTTCTGTTTTGGGTCTACTATCTACTGTTTTGGGTTACTACCTACTGTTTTGGGGCTACTACCTTCTGTTTTGGGTCTACTACCTACTGTTTTGGGTCTACTATCTACTGTCTTGGGGCTACTTACTACCTACTGTTTTGGGTCTAATATCTACTGTTTTAGGGCTACTACCTACTGTTTTGGGGCTACTACCTTCTGTTTTGGGTCTACAACCTACTGTTTTGGGTCTACTACCTACTGTTTTGGGTCTACTATCTACTGTTTTGGGGCTACTACCTACTGTTTTGGGGCTACTACCTTCTGTTTTGGGCACACCCCGGACACTCCATACAAACGAGCGAGAAATGATATACATATATATAACTGACGTATCTATAGGCATGAATGCAGGTAGGGTTGAATCACACCGGCGGTATTGGTCACGAAATGTTTGTTAGTTATTTACTGCATGCACACTGCAAGATATATATATACTGTGCTGCAAGCAACAATCAACAGTTATCTTACATGATTAAGTAACTTACATGGATAACATTGTTCATTTGTTCTTCAAACACAGGAGCTTTTGTCCGTGAAACAATCTCATTTAGCAACCTACAATAATAGTCAATCTCAATCTATAATTCCGAGATCACATTTTATAATATCACACCACTAGATATTTCTATACAACTCATACTTTCACACCATCTAATCAAATTATTACAAACAATCATTATAAATAAAACGAACAAAATATCTCACAAGCCACAATAACAAACTGACATCTGACATATGAAAAACATAAAGGAACTACATTTCTAAAAAAAAAAGATACAGCTAGTATGAAGATTCATAGGAACTGATTGTTCTTAGATTTGGTCGTATAATATTGGTGGTCAGGCAATCATGATACGAGGCATGCTGAGACGCCGCGGCCGCCTATTGGCGTCGAGCGGTGAGCGGCGCGCAAAGTAAATATAAGTGACGTTAATCGCGCATGCGTAGTTCGTCCTTTACGTTCGGTAACTAGTTGCTTTTTATTCCGGTGTACGAAATCACAGCGGCGCGCAAAGTGAATATAAGTGACGTTTATCGCGCTTGCGTAGCTCGTCCTTTACGTTTGGTACCCCAATCTACATCCAATCTGAGTGACGGGGGGGTGAGGTCGAATTTAGAGAGCGGCAGGGAGTGTCCATACTGTACGTTAGTACTAATATACATACTGTGGTTTTGGGTCTACTACCTACTGTTTTGGGTCTACTACCTACTGTTTTGGGTGTACTACCTTCTGTTTTGGGGCTACTACCTTATGTTTTGGGGCTACTACCTTCTGTTTTGGGGCTACTACATTCTGTTTTGGGGCTACTACCTTCTGTTTTGGGGCTACTACCTTCTGTTTTGGGGCTACTACCTTCTGTTTTGGGTGTACTACCTTCTGTTTTGGGGCTACTACCTTCTGTTTTGGGGCTACTACCTTCTGTTTTGGGTGTACTACCTTCTGTTTTGGGGCTACTACCTTCTGTTTTGGGGCTACTACCTTCTGTTTTGGGGCTACTACCTTCTGTTTTGGGGCTACTACCTTATGTTTTGGGGCTACTACCTTCTGTTTTGGGTGTACTACCTTCTGTTTTGGGGCTACTACCTACTGTTTTGGGGCTACTACCTTCTGTTTTGGGGCTACTACCTTCTGTTTTGGGGCTACTACCTTCTGTTTTGGGGCTACTACCTTCTGTTTTGGGTGTACTACCTTCTGTTTTGGGGCTACTACCTTCTGTTTTGGGGCTACTACCTTCTGTTTTGGGGCTACTACATTCTGTTTTGGGGCTACTACCTTCTGTTTTGGGGCTACTACCTTCTGTTTTGGGGCTACTACCTTCTGTTTTGTGGCTACTACCTTCTGTTTTGGGGCTACTACCTTCTGTTTTGGGGCTACTACCTTCTGTTTGACTATATGACTATATTCAAATCACAAAAACTTTTTGACATTCCATACTAAGTTAGTTAGCTGATCGAATTGTTTGAGGTCCAAAATTTTTGGGGTTCCATATTAGGTAACGGGATCCTCTAAGCCTATGTAGACAACATCTGTCCGTCCGTTTAAAATGTTTGAATACAGTCCGCTCTGCAGCCTTGAGGCAGAACAAACAGTCAGTCGTATGATCCTGGAGTGCACTGGTCTGACCGAACATAGGGCAAAATACTCAATGGGGCATGCGGTCGCTGCTAGAAGCCTGCGAATGTCCCAGGAAACTTCTGTGCTTCTGGAAGGAGTTGGGTTGTGTGGACTAGTCAACCACACCGGCACGTATACAGGACCGAAAAGAGTCTTAATACGGAAACAGGTGCCAATACCAATGCCGCAATAGGTAGCTGGCTGAAATTTTTACAGAATGTGTTTAATTTTAGCCTATATACGGTGCGGCCCCAGATTGGTACCAACGCATCATGGCGCTAGCATTCTTTCCTCGTACTGTGCCACCCACAGCACACTGTGATCGCCAACCCGCCTGCCAAGCATGGCGATTACGGAAACACCCCCCAACTCGGGCGATGCGTATGTCCAGTAGTGGACATCTTTTGGCTGATGTGATAATGGTCATCATCATCAAATGCCAAAGTAGGCTGATTCTTATGACAGGTCACCTAAGAAGTGATGAAAATATTAAATAATAATAAGTTAAGGCGCTAAGATAACTCAATCCAAGTAGATTGATATGTTTCAATAATATTGAACGCAAGTCTATTCATTTTAAGTTCAAATCAACGCAGGCTTCAACGCGGCTGTTACGTTAAAACCGAACGCCCAGTTCTCGATTTTTACATTTATCACTTTTCATCACTTTCAAATAACTTTAAAAAATATTTTTCAATTAAAATGAAAGATCTTAGTCACCGATTTTTGTGTGTTGGTTTCATTCAATATTAACTATTTGTTTTTTAAAAATTTTGCAATTAATGCCAAAAACAGGGTCTACAGTATATTTTTTTACATTAAAAGTGGTAATATTTTTAAAATTGTATTCAATTAAATTGTTTTTTTATTACTATAAATATATAATATATTTTTGCCATGGTGATAGTTTTACACAGTCTTTCAATAATTTGAATGGAATATTGTCATTGGACCCATCTTAAGGCCTTAAGAAAGAGGCTTCTCATAAAAGAAACGTGTGTTTTTCAACGTTTATTGTTCTCGCTCTATCGTAACAACGGTAATGCGCTATGCGTCTACTTGGTGTACTATATAGTACTAATCCGAAAGTAAAACAAATAGAACAACCGGCAAAGTACTAAGAGTCGTTCTCGCGCTAAGGATCCCAAACTCAATAAAAAAATATTTTCTGTCGCTCTCGTTGATATCTTATGCACCATCATTGTACTTGTGTGCAGAAGTGCGGTGGTACGGAACCCTTGGTGCGCGAGTCCGACGTGCACTTGTCCGGTTCTTTTTGCGATTTATATTATTACTAGCCATCCGCCTGCGGCTACGCCCGCTTTGTTTTCCATTTTCCCGTGGGAATAAGACGTTTTCCCAGGGTAAAAAGTAACCCATGTCCTATTCCAGGACCTAACCTATATGTGTTTCATCCAGATCCGTTCAGTGGTTGAAGCTTGAAAGAGTAACAAACATCCATACATACAAACTTTCGCGTTTATAATATTATAAGTAAGGATTAGGGATTATAGAACGTATGGCCGATGGGGCATTAAAGTTCTCGAGTGGCGACCGCGCACCGGAAAACGTAGCGTAGGGAGGCCTCCAACGCGGTGGACCAAAGACCTGGAGAAGATCGCGGGAGGCCGATGAATGCGGGCGGCGCAGGACCGGTCGTCGTGGAAATGCTTGGGGGAGGCCTTTGTCCAGCAGTGGACGATTTTCGGCTGATATGATGAAGGATTGGGGAAAGTTGTTCAGGATCATGAGTGGAAAGATATGACATATCGGGTACTTATAGAGTAGGTATCACCTTATAACATCCCTACACCAGCATTTTGGGTTGTTTATTGCCCTAAAACCACTCGGTCTTCTCCTTTTGACCACACACACACACACACAGACGTCTAACTCGAGATGAAATAAATGCGCTGGAATTGAGTTTTTCTGTTTTTTGTCGAGCTGATCCAGTACCACTACCTACTGCCGTATAATTTGACTCCGCCATTTGCAATTCAATGGCTTATTACAGCAAGCTCTGCACCTCGCGAATCCTATTTTATAATATTTTAATTTAAACTTTAAGATAAATTCTGCCTTTGCGGATTGTAATGTAGAATCACATTTCGGCTCCATCCTCAGATATGACAATTTTCCGATGGTATACAATACATAACTTTTATTATTGTCTTCGTAACTTGGTGTTTTAACAAGCTTTTAATTAACTTGCAATGTATGTATGTTTGTTCGGGTGAAATCTTCCAAGTTAAATTTGACTAACTTCCCGGTTTCCGATTAAGCTGAAATTTTGCATGCATATGTATATCAATATGAAATACCATAGCATTATACTTATAATTATTAATATGATAATTACTAACATATGCTAAGTCTTACTAACAAGCTATGGATCACTGTTGTCTGAAAATAAATAATTGAGTTGAATATAATATCGCGTGACAATGCAATATCAAAAGCTTGTGAGTACCTAAAAGTTTTTAGGTTTTTCCAAAATTATTCCAAATAATTTATAGATTATCGACAATCGCTGAAATAATTGTCATTAAAAGTATTACTAAAATCCATTGAATTACTTCTATTATAGTCAGTCAATGCAAAAATCTGTACATTTGTAAAATCTGTACAATAGGCTTGTTTCCACTACGAATAAATCGGATGGCTTTGAGTTTCTAATGATTAACCATGATAATTAGTAAACAAAAAAACAACTTTTCTATTAAAATAATAAAAGATTAATAATATTTTTGGAAAATAAAATCGACGAAATTGAGGCGTTTAATCACGTGACATTAAACGCCAATCAGAGAAGCGCATGGAAACGTGACCTCACGCCTCGCGAAACGAGCGCGAAACGCTATGTTGTATCTGTCATTTTCGTATAAAGTGAACAGGTTATTTCGAGTTTTCAGCAATTATTGTTAAATTAATACAGTTCGTTTTTAGTTTCATCTTGAAAGACAGGTATAATTTGCCATGGAATCAGGATTTAACAAAGCAAACAGCAGTAATTTGCCCAAAATTGACACCGTTATGCTTGGCAATTTTTTTGCAATGAACACCGACTTTTGTTCATCGGAGTTCCGCAATGTTAAAACTTCTATGTAAGTATTATGTGAAGAACAAACAAAGTCTTATTTAATTAGCAATTACCAGTCAGAGAGTCGCATTTACCTACTGTGGAATGTAAAAAATAGAATGATAAAATAGCTGTCTTTGGTACGTTGTGTTCAATACTTACATCAAAATGATCTTCACAGAAATAAATTGTGGAATCAGTTGATAAAGTAAGAGCATCTTGCCTCCTTGCCATTTTTAACCACTTTCTTCGTATTTGTTTATTGTTTGGAACGTATATGAATAATTTGTTTGGCGTTTTTATCGTTGTACTTTTACATTGGGGCTTTATACAGTATTTATAATACGAGGAATTCATTATTTATTAGAAAACACAATTGACTGTCATATACAAACACGGCTGTTTCGCGAGGTGTGACGTCATTCAAGACGCCATGACAGTCTTGGCCTTTTTCGCGGTAAATTTCAAGTTCATTTCTAAAAACTCAAAATACTAATGTAAAACACCTATTTTTCTTAATATAATATATTTTTGGGGTGAAATAGATGCTTAGCTATAGTTTTAAAATAATTTCCAAATTTTGTCAACTAGCCTATTGTAAAATCTGTACATTTGTAAAATCTGTACATTTGTAAAATCTGTACAATTGTAAAATCTGTACATTTGTAAAATCTGTACATTTGTAAAATCTGTACATTTGTAAAATCTGTACAATTGTAAAATCTGTACATTTGTAAAATCTGTACATTTGTAAAAGATAGCTATTGTTATTGTGTATTTGAAAACAGTAGGGGTATAGAGGTAATGAAATGCTTTACCGATGAGAAGTGTAGCTCAATTACGATTTATAAACTTTGCCTGTACTGTAGCTAGCTACCTCACCTCATACTTTAGTTAGGTCATCATTATCCTGCATCGGAAGTGTTCCTTGATTTATCGCTCAGAGTTATTAAATTAAATACTGTATAATATTCACATGACGGATAGTGAACATTGAATTTAATTAGATTGATATTATTTTTTAATTTACCATGACATGTACCTATAGGAGCGTTAATTATAAAAAAAGGCAAAATTGTCTCGTTCGAGCCCACAAAACACTGCAAACTGGTGCACATTAAACAAAAAAGGAACAAAAGCCTGCCAAATTACGACCGGTTTCTTCTGAAAATGAACTTATTACTTCTGCGCGAGTTGAATGACAAAGAAATGATACTAAAATGAACAGCGTGTCATTATGTAGCCATGAGAGTACGAATTTTAGTTTTATTTTTGTTTTGATTCTAGATACCTATTTCGAGATTCACAAATATATCTTTTCTAAGTTTTAAGTTATTTTGAAGATTTTGTTTTTATCAACGATTTCAAGTAAAAAAATTAGCATTTTTAGTTAACTTAATTGAGCTAAATAAATAAATAAAAAAATAAATAAAATAAGTTTATTGTTTTTAACAAGGAGTACACTTTGAGGTGGGGTCGGTGTTAAAAAAAATAAAATATATATATATGTATAACAATCATATTAGGACAATTTGAGATAAGCAAAGTAATATAAAATTACAAAAGTATCTATAGTAAGTGCCAATGCGTGTGTCTGTGTATGTGTGTGAGTTTGTGTGTGTTTGTGTGTGTGTATGTGTGTGTGTGTGTGTGAACGTGCCTTAAAGTTTTAAATATCCAGGTAAGTTTCCTGACTCTTTGTATGACATGTTCAAAAAATCTAGCTATAAAGCTATCTTCATCGAAATGTTGCTTATGTCGTCAGTGGAGTAACTTATCTTGTTCTCTCTCTAGTATGAACATCGTGTAACTTAAGTTTATTACACACAACGCAGATATTACTTAAATATCTGTCTGTATCTGAGGAGTTCGCCATACAATTTGAAAATATATAATACCTGCATCGTGTGTGATGGTCCATTGAATTGTATGGAGAGTATTGGAGAGCGATGTTTTATTCTACAGATAAAAAAATATAGTATCTGCGCCGTATGTGACAAGCTGTAGACGCCGAGCGCCGTTCTCAGCTGACTCTTTGTCCTCCTAGTGCTTTATAATGTCACGATGATGGACGAACTTTACCTGTTTCTTCACGGTACGCCAAAACTAAATGAATATCCGTTAAACAGCAATATATTGTTACATCATGGCTCAGTAAGCGAGCACAAAATAAAAGCGTTGCTCTGGCTAACCAGAAGCGGGTTTGTGCATTCAGTTCCCGGCGATGGTATCTCTGCGCTTGCGTGTTGCCGCAGATTGCTTCCATTCGGTCTTGTTTTTGTTTGTTTGTTCGACTGTTTATTTCGATTTGATGTAATGACTCATATAGCTCTGTTTCACCTCTGCGGTCTCTTCCCGCCTCCTCTTCTGTTTTTCCGGCAATCTTTTTACATCATCCATCAATGTATCTCGCTATACATGATATTCTGTCTATAGGTACTAAATTACTGACCATGGTTTTTTTGCTACCACATTCTTACAAAGTAAATAAGTAATATTCCTTTAAGATTCCTGAAAGAGTGTAATTTATAATTTACATTTTACTCTTGGAATTTTGACCCTAAAAAGTAGTAATAACCCGAATAATCCATAGATAACGATGCGATGTGGAGATCCATAATCCACACTCCGCCAAGAATAATGACTGTGTACGGCGGATTAAAAAGGAAATGAAATTTAAAATGACCGTAATCTAAGTTAATATTATCACAACAAAATCACAAAGAAATCTTATTTTCTGTCACGAAAATTTGTTGCGTGACTCTAAAAGATGAGTTATTACATCCATAAATTACGTTGCCGAATGGTCATTTCCTTAACTAATGCCTATTTAATAGTCGGTGCTACGGTCAAAACTCAAAAGCCATAAGCCTCACAATAGAATATTCCGATCTAGTGCCGTTACGTTACGTTACGCATGCGATGACAACCGTGTCACTCGCTTTTCGTCTGAGTCGCGGAAGTATTCTGGTAAATAACAAATGAAAGATTTGTAGCCATCATAGTAAGTTTGTAAGGTCAGGGAACGCATTGGATATCAGTATCACAAACATGAAATCTACATCTACATCCAGCTCCACGGATCTGATTCTAAGTACTGGTTCCGCCAGAACTGTATAAGACCCAGCTTTGATGAGCAAGCGGATGGAGGGGCGATCTGGAACAGGAATCCACCGTGAATTGTAGTTGAGGTTCCAGTTCTTCATTGGTTACGGCTTCAGTACCGGCCGTCAGATCCGCGAAATATACGGGTCCGAGGATTTGGTTACGAATGGACTACCCATCTCTAATAAGAACATAATACCAGTCTAACTAATCATATGAACGTTTATCCGACGCTCATATGGCGATGGAAAACATTGTGAAGTGAGGAAACCTGCACACATCTGCGAAGAAACTCGAAGGTTGTGTGTGAAGTTGACCAACCCGCACTGGGCTCGCGTGGTCGACTAAGGCCCGATCACTCTAATTCAGGGTAGGCTCGAGCCCCTCGATGGGGACGTATATATGAGCTGATGTGATGAACTAATAATTACATTATCCTTAATTAAAATTCAAATTTAAAATAACTCTTTATTGTACATCAAAATAAATACATATGTAAAATATAAATTAAAATTAAGAGACGTACAATTTAGGCGGTCTTATCGCTGAGAGCGATTTCTACCAGACAATTCTACCTTAATATTACAAATGCTGAGAACTAAATATCGATAAAGGCTTCACGCTATGCTCTTCAATTTCATCTATGACATACAATATAAATATAATCTACAGCTTAATTTCACGGTAACTTATGATCATTTGTTGTTTATTAAGCAGTATCATCAACATTAACAGACCATGGTCACCCACTGTAGAGGCATTTTTCATTTAACCATTGCCGAGACAGACATTTCCTGCAGTATGTTTAACCATCATATTTGATTCAATATCATCCAACTTCCATCTACCTGCTACTTGTCTCCTGTCAATTTTATTAATAAGTTTCCTAGCTTCCAGGTTTACGTTGGCTGTCCAGAATACGCCAGCGGCGGTCAAGTGTGTGTCGTCTTGACTGTTTGAGCGATGGCCGCTGATCTCCGATTCTGCTCGGCTGTCGCGCGTGATTTACGTTTAGGTACGTTGTATGATTTATTAGGTTTATGTGAGATTTTGATGGAATATCGAGCGTTCGAAAGCCCCGAGGCAAGTTTGTAATTAATTCAGGATGTTAAATTAGCTAGGCCAGCATTAACATCGTCATGATATCGGGCGTGACGAATGTTTCCAATCAGTGCATCCTAACGTTTACAACACACGGTGCCGACGCCTCAGTTTATTAGAATCATAGTCTAAAGAATCCATAAAGTCTCCGTAGCTTCACATCAGGGTCGTGGAAGGCCATCTTATAAGCCCACCTGCCTAGCTACCACCATCCAGTCTTTTGCCGCCAAACATCAATGTTAACAGCATTGATGTGTTCCGGCTTATCTTCGGCATCATCGTCACCATCAGGTAAAATGAGGCCAAGGGCTTGCCAATTGTAGGTAAAAAAAAAACGTTATGTATGATCAAATTTTTAGACTTTAAGCTTTATATCAAGGACCATAGCAATGCAGTTGGGAAATATCTTCTGTCATCATCAGTCAAAATATATATTTTAAACAAAGCCTCTCCCTACTAACTTAGTATGATCGTCGACGAAAACCACCAAAATTGCCGTTACATTAAAAAATTCTCGCAGCCGAAACCGGGGTCGCACCCGAGGCCACAGGGACGGCGTGGGACCCCCCAATTACGGGCTATCACGCACACACAGGGCCGGATCACTAGATAGCCTAACTAATATATAAACTGCCTAGGGCAATTTTTCTACTAATTAGTCTTGGACCGAGAGCTCAAATTTTGAGAAATAACAAGAAGTATTGATCAATCCAGCTTTGTGAGCACCAACATTCTTATCTTGATCATTCTAGTCAGGTATGATGGTCCTGAGGGTAAACTCTTCGAGCACTTAATTACCCAATCTTATTCCATGACTGTTTAAAACGTAGCCTGAAAACAATTTCAATAATGACCACAACAAGGTCACCTTATTTTGGTGTTGTCCTTTTATTTTTGTTACTTTTTTTGGAAAAAAAAATAATGAATTGAATTGAAAGTTCACAATAATATCTTACAATAAATAAATCGGAAAAGTGCGTATCGTATCACACATAATGTAGGGTTTTGGAGCCATTACTAGGCAACTGTTTCTTAACAACCTTTGAAGTATTATAAGGAACTGTACATCTGATAAAAAGCAGAAAGCACTACTTTCTTTAAAAATACCAATTCAAAGATACCCTACAGTAGGTGGTTACGGAATCTTTTTTTTCCTGACGCTTTTGCTTGTATGGGAGGCATCCCTAAAATTTTTTTTTGACAAAAGGAGACCATTTTTAATTATACATTATAATTTTATAAATGTAGATCTTATAGATAAGGATGTGCAGTCAAAAACAACTTCTATTTGTTCGTAATATTTATTTGCTCACTTTTACCCACGACGCAACGGTAAGGAGACGGTGTATGCGTTTAGGATGAGCGGTTGTTTGTTTGTGTGTGCAAACGAATGTTGCCAATTAACTCAAAAACTACTAGTCCGATTTTGTTGTGGTTTACATTGATGGATTCTAGTTTGATGGGTGCAAAACTCATAAGGGGGCGCTGCAGTAAACATTAGTTTGTACAAAACTACTAGTCCGATTTTGATGCGGTTTTGTGGTAATGTGTTTGCGGTTGATTTTGTATAATGGTACATACATTCTCTATCAAAAGTATGAATAAAAAAAATAAAAAAAATATGTAAAAGAATAAAATAAAAAAACCCAGACTTGAAGAATTTCTGTAACTAGAGATAATAAACGTAAAAAGCTTTTATAAGCAGAAGATAATCCATCCGGGGCTGCCATCACTATTTTAAATTTCAACATAAATATAAATATATAGCAATTAAATATCTCTAAATAATAATATAGCCGATGTTTTTGCCATAGTTGGATTTTAAAATAATATGGCAAAAAGTTAAGCTCATTTTTAATTTGAGAACAGGTAAATTGTAGTGTGATAATTGTGGTGAATATTTATTGAATGAGATTTTAGAGTTCTGTATAAAAAGGTATTAACTAGAACTGAACAGTGCCGCTTTAATATGATTGAAAAGGGTTGACTAACAAATCATTAAAACAATAACAGAACGAAGTCGCACAATAGTTTTTGGCGTTAAGTTAAATAAAACGTTCTGTGGTTATTATCGTCGGTGGCGCAACGGCAAGGGCCGCTATCCGGGAGGTCGTGGTTCGAGTCTTGCCACGTACCAATGTGTTTTCGAATTTCGATCTCATATGTACTTTTATTCGACGCTCTTACGGTGAAGGAAAACATCGTGAGGAAACCTACACATACCTGCGAAGAATTCGAATGATAGAGCTATAATGATGATGATGATGATTCAATCCATTTTGGGATAAAAATTACATCTGTGTACTTAATTACTGTATACGAGCAGCAAATTGGTCGTTTTTGGTTTCGTTTTTTGTTATTTTTTTACCTTGAAACTTAATTATACAGTGGCACCTGTCAGCGAAAAATAGTAGCGTTCATGTTCCCGTTCATGACAGGGTGTAGACGAGGCGAGTGTTTGCACGGGGCAGCGGGCACTGGGCACCGAGCCACCTGAGTTCGGCCCTGTGCATCTATCGAGATTTATTTACATCTTGCTATCGTGTGGGAGTGAACTAGTGTGCTTCGCTTAGATATTATTCGCCGGATGTAGAGCAATTTGTCGGCTGAATGTGTTAAATATTAAAGAATGTTAATAATAGTGAAGATAGTTGTTTTAACTAGTACTTACTCCTACAGAACTTACAAAAATTTACCTGAGGCAACGCACAAAAAATGAACACAATTTCGGCTTGGAAACCTGCAGGCAAGCGTTGCCCTGCCGGCAACAAACTCTGGCCTATCCAGGAAGCACCTAAAACTTTGGAGAACTCAGCACCACAGGGTAACAGCCGCTATTACTGGACATGGTCTTTTTATAAACACCTATTCTCTCTAGGTATCACGGACAGTCCTCTATGCAGAGCCTGCATGGAGGCTGAGGAGACTGCTGACCACATCCTACTGGATTGCAAGGAGCTAACACAATACAGGGTCGTACACCTCAGTGACCCCAGGTTGCTCCAGGAAGTCGTCGGCACCCTGCGGGGCTACTGGACTTCTTGGAGGAGCTGGGCTGGCAGTGATGCCGGCCAACCACGCAAAATGGGCGCATCGGTCGCCTGGTTGCGGAAATCAACAATATATAACTTTTTACATGTTCGTTTCACGTAGGAAAGGAAGGGACAAATGGAACATTTTTGTTTTTTAGCGAAACGACGGGCGCAAACGACAAAAGCTTCTCCGCTCTTCTGCGGCGCAAACAATCAAAAATATACTAGGTCTTTATACATAGGAGTAAGTATATGGAGGTCGCGTTACTCACGTCTGTCGATCTGTCACGTCTAAATGTAAATATCCTACATGTGACCGCGGGTGACGCTAAGTGCAGCACCAGGCGACCGCCCGCGCCTACAAAGCCTTGGACAGCTTGGTCTATTGAAAGAGTATGTATGTGGCTGACACCTTCCTACGTGTGCGTGTGCGTGTGCGTGTGCGTGTGCGTGACACACACCCATACACTCCATTTGTTCACTTGTTATGTAAAAGGCATGAAAACACAATAAAAACATTTAGAGATACAACTATTTTAATAAATAATTTTAATAATTTTAATAATTTATTTATTGACCAAAAAACGTTTACAAGAATATTCTCCACACGCAGCAAGAAATACAGAACAGTATTAAAATGATTACAACTAAAGCCTAAGCTAGGCAAGAGCCTGTGTTATAGGCATTAGTCCTCTTCCAGTTGGCGCAATATTTTATTTTGATAAAAAGAAGTAACGGAGAGAACAATTTAAAAGGTTCACTAAAATTAAAAGTAGAATAATCCTAAACTATCATGCAAGCATGCAATGCGTGTATTTGTGTGTGCGTGTATGTGTGTATGTGTGTGTGTGTGTGTGTGTGTGTGTGTGTGTGATTGTATGTGTGTGCGTGCGAGCGGGTGTGTTGTGAGTGTTAGATTTATACATGTGAGCCTGTTAATACAAGAAAAAAAAAAGGATAATCAACTTATTATTCGTAACAGTTTTTCTGTTTCGTCAAAACTAAGAGACATTAGCCATTCATTCATTTTCACCTTACAATTGTGGGATGACAGGAAGTATAATAGGTTTTCATGGGCGCATGCTTTATTGTACAGAAAATTGCTAAGGAAACTGAAATGTTTTTGGGCAAAAGACGTACGACAGTTTATTGTAGGACAAATTCGGTCAGTTCGTCTTTTTGAAGCTGCAGCCGTAATAAGTGAGCATGGCAAAGAGGTGTGAGTTTTCAGGATTACATGAGCGATAAATATTTGTCTAACTGATAGCACCTCACATTCCTTATATAGTTTTTCAGTAGGATACTGGAAACCGCGAAACGTTGCGACTTTTAAAATAGCTCTATTAGCTCTTTCTAACGGAATCAAGTGGGATACACAAGAACCTCCCCAGGTGACGATACAGTAGCTTAGAACGGATTTACACAAGGCGAGATATAACATTTTTACAATTTTGGGCTCTGCAACTTGACGTATGTTTCTAAATAGTGGTACTAACTTTCTTATTCGTTGAGTGACAGCGTCTATATGGCATTTAAAGTTAAGGTGTGAATCTAGAATTACACCAAGGTACTTTATGTTATTAACCCTTTCTAATAAAGAGCAACCGCAGCTGAAATTACGGTGCAGAGAGTTTATAGAAAGACATGAAGAAGAATGTGCAATAATGTTGAACGTTCCAACAGGTTGAGTTGTTTTTTGAATGGAAAAGGTAAGATACTTCGTTTTTTCACTATTTAAAGTCAGTTGATTATCGCAAAGCCAGGCAGTCACCATATTAAATCCTTTTTGTGCCGAAGAAAAAGTGAAGATAAGAAAAGAAAATTTTGTAGGTAGATACTGTAAAAAGTAAAATATCATCACATCATCATCACATTTACAATATAGGGTGACTTTTAATTAGTTCTTGATAGCAAAGGATATGAACGTACTCGTGATTACAAACAACTTTCCCAAAGAAACTATGTATCAAATATATGAAAAAAAAATTTTGGTCCTTCATACATTTTTGCCGATTTGATAACTTATTACCTATTTATCGAGGATCAAAAATTTTTTTTTCTGATTAGACAAACTTATAGTTTCTTTGGGAAAGTGGTTTGTAATCACGAGTACATTCATATCCTTTGCTAATAAGAACTAATTAAAAGTTACCCTATATATATAAGTCCCCACCGAGGGGCTCTAGCCTACCCTGAATTAAGGTGATCGGCCTTAGTCGACCCCGCGGGCCCAGTGCGAGTTGGTCAACTTCACACACAACCTTTGAATTTCTTCGCAGATGTGTGCAGGTTGTTCACATTGTTTTCAGCTTCTGTTCATCGATGGAAAATGTTAACCGACCACTTGAGATTATAATTCTATGAAAAGGAGAAAGGTTAGTTGGGAAGCAAGAATAAGCAGTGTTGAAGCAGTCCATTGTCAAATTAGTGCTATTCACGACGCTTTAATAACTTGAGCTATTGACACTCAGAAAGCTGATGTTCAAGTCTATCATGACTGTGGCTACTACTCAATTTGAGCAGTTAAAATAATTATGGTCAATGTTTGCCTATTTTCTTAAAAAACTTCAAATCTATGCCCAAAACTATTTACCTTTAAATTATAAAAACAATATTTCAGATTCTCACAATAAGTACTTTGATTTGAAATTGTGAAACAACATAGTTTGCAAAACTTTTTTTAAATCATTCTAATTTACCTCCCGAGTGATACTACAATGGTTCCGTTTTTCCCTTTTGAGGCATAGAACCATAAAAATGTTCCGGAAAACCCAGAACTCAAACTCTGGGGTGATTTCCAATTAAAATTACTGTAAACTCTAAATTAGATATAGCTGGTTGTATATATTGTGTGATGAACTCATAAATATGAAATCTTTTTTTTCCTGATCAGAATGTGGTTTTTTCTCTCTTTATTTTAAATTTTATCAATAACTAGCTTTTGCCCGCGGCTTCGCCCGCATGGACATCGATTTATGACTGTTTTTGAGAGCGAGTGGTGCGCTAGCGGCCAGCGGCTCGCGAGCATGGATAAGAGTTTTCTCCAGATCCCTCAGGCTGGAACTATATCGGGCTGTTCTGATTAGCAGCATAATATGTTGCCTTACTCTCCCTCAAGCAATTCTATATAAAATCACTTCAATCCGTTGCTCCGTTGCGACGCCGACGTGCGCGAGCGTGCAAATGAGTTTTCCCCAGATCCCTCGGGATATATATCAGGATATGATAATTAGTAAATAATCATCTCTTTGCAAAACATCACGCAATACATTTTTCCGTTGCGATGGTAAAGAAATAAACCAAAACAGAGTATTTTTTCAGTTCTCTCAAGAACTGCATTGGGCTATGCTATTTTCACGGGATCAAAAGTAGCCTATGTCCTTTCCAAAGACACAGACTACCAACATGCCAAATTTCATCCAGATTGGTCGAGGTGTTGAAGCGTGAAATGGAAACAAACAAACACATTTTCACATTCATAATATATTGATAAGGATTGCAACTTACAAGTACAGTATCCAAATGTATGGACATCATTGCTTATATTGATCAACTATGCCTGTAAGGGTTGCTAGTAGGAAAATGATTTTTTCTAAACTAAAGCTGATAAAACGAATCTGCGATCGACTATCTCAATCTATATCGACAAACTTGGCAACTTTGTCAATCGAGAATGAATTGCGGAAAACATAGACTTTGATATCCTAGTAAAAGAGTTCACCGATAGAAAGGCTAGAAAAGTAAAATTGTATTTGTCTTTCTTTTAATAAACGATTATTTTATTATATCATTTGCATTATTTTGGTATGGGTTTGAATGAATGGCAGAAAGGGGGCGCCGTAGATATCTCGCCCTGGGCGCTGGTAGTGCTAAAACCGGCACTGCACATAACGCGCACGTTCGAAGGAGCACGTCAGCACGTCGCCGTCGGTTGCGCCGAACTCCTCGTCGCAATCAGCCCTCCATAACCAACTGCAATCGGCCATCTTGCGGTTTTACGAGTACATGTTCAAGCTTCATAAAGTATGTCGTTAAGTTGGCTACTTGGTCATTTTCATGTGCGTGTGTGCAGAACTTTACGTGAAATGAAAATCATTCTATGCCTATTGTTTAGACTTAAAGTGGCAGTGGGCGGAGCACATAGTTCCTAGAACAGATGGCCGTTAGGGTAGTAAAATTCTCGAGTGGGGGGAAATCCTTGGCGGAGGCCTTTGTCCAGCAGTAGACATCTTTTTGCTGATATGATTACAGACAATCTGTTTGTAACTAAATAAGATAATCTGATTTAAACGATAAGTTTTTACAGACGATCTGTTTGTAACTACCTAAATAACATAATCTAAAACCAACAACTAAAATATTTACTTGTTTACCTAGCACATAAATTGACAAGATATTTTTAGAATTTAAAACTGGGGTTTTTAATTAAATTAAAAAAGCCTACATAAGTGCCATTTTCTATCAGTGTACGAGTACGTCTTACAGCTGAGATGATGATGATTATCAGGCTATCAAAATGCTTTATTATATGTATATACTACTATTATATACGTTTTATTTGGGTTAAGAATAAAATATAAATTTTAGGAATAAATGTTAATTTTAAAAATAAAATGTTAATTTTGTAAGCGTATACTTACTTTAATATAACACTAATAGTTTCGCGTTGCGTTTACGCGGTGCAATTAGTTGCAAAATATTAGTTTTATTAAAAATTAGTGAATTAGGGGATGACACGTAACTGATTCAGTGTCATTAAATTAACACGTATTGTAAAACGTGACGTTTGTACACGTGACATTGTTGGTGAAACTAATGTCATGTTCATATTTTTTTAATTTTTTTATTATTTATTCACAATTGGTAATTTTATGTCATAAATTTCGTAATGCCAATTAAGCCTGACTTATTTTAGCATTGACTACTGCAAACAAATCGCCTGTAAACACTTCGCTTGTAAAAACACCAAAACAATACTCAAAAGGATAAGGATAAGGATTTATCACCAAAATAGTATTTTTTTTTCAAATAAGCAAAGTTGCTTCTGGCGCTTCGCCGACCGCCGGTATCGTTTTCCGCATGTATAACCAGAGACACATAACATTTTACGAGCTCGCAACGCCGCCACATTCGTGGCCAATAGAGGAACTAAATCGAATCAGTATAAATTCCACTCCCCGAGCATAGATGGCGCTATACCAATTAAAGTTACGCTTTAACCCTTCAATGCGGCGACCATTAAAATTAAAAGTAATGGCATTCGGGGTCGGAATGATCATCATATTTTCAATCATTTATTATTATTGCTGTTTTTATTCGCCCTTTGGATGGTTTCGTTTGAAAACGTTGTATCCAACGCAACGAGCAACTGTAACAGAACTATCAAGTTTACTTAATCAAAAACTTTATTATAAAACAATTTTTTATTTTTTTTATATAAAATTGGTAAGCCCTTGGCATCATCTCATCTGATGGTAAGTGACGATGAAGCCTAAGATGGAAGCGGGCTCACCAAGAGTCCCCAACGCAATGGGTAACTGGCTATCTAATCTTCAAGCCGGAACATATCAATGTTGTTAACACTGATGTGTGGCGGCAAGATGGTGGTAGCTAGCCAGGCGGGCTTAGAAAATGCCCTACCACCAACCAAACCTAACCTTACAAGTTGATCACTTCATCGTGTTGGCGATCGACTTCTTGATCTTTTTCCTTCGATGTTGCCAACAACGATTACTTTTTTCTAATATTTTACCCCCTGTTCTCATTTTATGGCCGAAATCGTTGTAAGCATAAGCTTGATAACCGACACCGTTACTCTTTCATGCCACGACAAATAAACGGATAGTTCAAACGATGACACATTTGACATCGTGCCCTACGTGCCCCTACATCTGCACGCGGGAGGACCTCATGACAGCGGCTGATAGTGCTGTTAACGTGGCCAAATTCTAAACTGCTACAGTGTAGTGTCTGCCATCGACACGCTAAGAAGAAGAACGGATCTGGATGAAATTTAGTAGGTAGTGTAGCATAGTAACAGTTGGTGGGTGGATCCGTTTTCCGGATATTATGGTTAAAGTTTTAATACCTCAAGACCCTTTCTTAATTTAATCGTGCAGTTTTCTTGGAAACGTGAGGTTTTTTTTGTTTGTATGCACGGGATTTTTTTGCTTCTCTTCACACGGGTCGTTTTTTCCCCGGCTTAATGGCATTATTCCTCTTTCGGTTAATAGCTTTCGTGCTGATGAGTTGTTTTTGCCTGTGTATTCCCTTACGATTCCAAGAGAATTTTTATTTATGTAGTCAACGGCCATACTCTAGATTTCTTTCAATCGAAAGTCGGGACCGACTTACTTTTTAGTTCACGATTATATAATATTGGTTTAGGGGAAAAATCTTTAAGGGTTACTGTTTGGGATATTTTTACGCGTTGCTTTGCGAGGTACTCCTTAAATTTTTGGCGTACCCTGTTCACTTTTATGTGACAACGTTTCTGTATTCCGCAGTATTGTTTAGATTTCTTGAGGTCTTATAACAATTTCCCATTTTTAAAATTTCTTTCATTAATCTTGCCCTTGTCTTACCTCAAATGGCCTATTTTTCGGTAGAGTTGTCCCTTTAGACTCTTGCGTATCGCGTTTCAGACTTCCGGTGTTGATTTTATCCGTGAGTCGGATTTTTCGCGCATCTGCTTTTACCGCTTTTGTCCACATTTACGCTGGGGTGACCGACAATGTTTTGCAAGTTTTTTCAGTTTACTAGCTGTTTAGTTTCTCCTGTTTTTCTTAAGTGACTAGTTTTAGGCGCATACACAGCGTATACAGCGATCTCTTAACACTAGTGTGTTGTTGGGGTTATTAAGTCTGTTCACTTTTAGATGGTGTTTTTGTCGTTTGTACGTGTTGCGCTTCGTGTATAAATGTCAATTTCTTTCAACTTCAAGTAAACGTTTGTAGTTAACTAGTTACTTAGAGAGTTTTTTATTTTTCTTCTTCAGGGCTGTTGTTGTTTAGGGTCGTCCAAATTTTGAAATGTTTTTTGGACTTTTCACCTAATTTTTTTTTGTGAGTTTGTAGGTATTTTGAAACGCAAAATGTTCGTTTCAAAGTCATTATTCTTGCTTTGCGTTTCATGATTAAATTCTTTTTGGTTCTGCTCTTCGATAAAATTTGATTTTGAAATAACAGAGACTTTTTGACAAGGAAATATAAACAATTGATGACCGTTGAAACGAGTTGTTTTGCAAAATATTATTTTAAATTATAAAGTGCTGTAATTTTCCTTTTTTTTAACAAGACCTTCTGTATTTATCAGGGGTAAGTAATTTATGTTTGGAAACCACTATCCGTTTTTACTTGTTGCTGTTGCGAACTAGATTTTTATTTATGTTCGTAGGGTTTTTCCACCCTGCTCGTACTCCGCATCATAACAACCCTGAGTCACTGCTGAGTCTTCCAACAGCATATATTTCGCCGCTCTGTGCGACCTACCACTTACCCGAAGGGAAGTAGAATCCTTACTACTAACTTATTTTAAAGCCCATCGATATTGCTTATCATTTGTGACCAAGCACTACTACTGCCCTGCAAAATACTATTACCTGCCACCAAGCGCTGCTGCTGGCCTGCAATACTTCCTATCTCCGTCTACCTTAACAATTTAGTATTTAATTTAAAATTATTAAGAGTGTTGTATACCCAAAGTGATTTCTACAACTTTGGGGTAATTCCGACTCCAAATTAATTTACTCCTTTTAAGTTAGTATAAAGCTTGTAAAAATACCTGGCAGTTTTAATTTAATAATTTCAACACTGTGTTGCTAACATTTGTGTCGTGACAAAAAAAACTTTTAAGAAAACAAAGCTTACTCAAATGCCGTTTTTAACCGACTTCAAAAAAGAAGAATGTTTTATGTTCAACTTTACATTATTTTGGTGTGTGTTCACCGATTTTTTCGCCATATGTTTTACTTGATAGGTTATGCCTTCATAGGTAGTCCCATAAATGTACATTTCGTTAAAATCGGTTTGGGTTTTTTTTTTAACCACAGCAAAAAATATTGCAAAATTGAAGTCGAGTGTTTTTATCGTTTTCACCGTTGTCAATTATTACCAATCTATAACAATCTGGCGAGGTGAAGAGAACCGGTTCCCACTATGATGTTTTTTTTTTAAAGTTACATCATTTTGCCTTTGCACGGCGCTGCACAAAAAGCTATTAGCTCTGCCTCATAATTGGCGCAATAATGACCAAGAGTGCGGCCAGGGCGGCCGGGGGACGGCCCCGGGGCGGGAGGGTTGCGTAACGGGACAGGGGCGGACTCCACGACTCTCGTACAGGTAGATATCCTTACTAATATTATAAATGTGAAAATGTGTTTGTTTGTTTGTTACCTTTTCACGCTTCAACGCCTTGACCAATCTTAATGAAACTTGGCATGTAGGTAGCCTATGTCACAAGGAAGGACATAGGCTACTTTTTATCCCGTGAAATAGCATATCCCGATGCAATTCCCGTGGGAACTGAAAATATACTCTTGTTTGGTTAATTTATTTAATATCGCAACG
Source organism: Coleophora flavipennella (assembly GCA_947284805.1). NCBI lineage: Eukaryota > Metazoa > Arthropoda > Insecta > Lepidoptera > Coleophoridae > Coleophora > Coleophora flavipennella. Next base: position 18,295,843 of record OX369265.1, read on the forward strand.
GAACAATGCATTGTGTGATTTTTGCACCGAGATGGTTGGGTGTTAAATGACACGATTTACTAATAAGCATATCCTGACATAGTTCCCGAGGGATCTGGAGAATATTCATGGCCACGCTCGCGAGCCGCTTGCGGCTCGCGCACCGCACACCCTCTAAGTCAGTCACTAAAACGATGTCCACGCGGGCAAAGCCGCGGGCAAAAGCTAGTACCTAAAAAATAATTTAAGTAATTTGAATAGAGATTATGGATTGTTAGAGATGGGTAAAAAACGGCAAGTGAGTATATAAGCTTTATTTTCTATTCTTATACTATACTAGCTTTTTCCAGCGGCTTCGCATAGTTTCTATGGCTGGCTTCGAGGGTGCGCAATGCGCGAGCAGCAAGCGGCTTGCGAGCGTGTAAAAAAGTAGCCTATATGTTAATACAAGTTCTAACCTGTCTATCTACCAAATTTCATCCAGATCCGTTAATCTGTTGTGGCATGAAAGATAACGAACATCCATATGTACAAACATGTACAAACTTCCTCGTTTATAATATTAGTAAGGATTTCTTTTAAATCAAAATTACTTTACTTTGCCTTGCCTTAAAAATAGTAAGTATTTATTGCCGCAGCCCTGAAAGATGTTTTCAAGCTTCTGACTCGGCATCAATATCAACGGCGAGTACATCACCCACCGTCGATTCACTGACGATGTCGTGATCATGAAGATCCTGGAAGACCTAGGTACAACGCTCGGTGGTTTTAATAGAGCCTCTCAACATGAAGTGGGTCTCAAAGTGAATATGGACACGATGAAAATAATGTCTAAAGTCCGTGTCTAACCCACTTCTCTGAAGGTTGGTGACTACAATCGAAGTTGTTGAGGAATATGTATCATCATGTCAGCTCATATACATACCCACCGAGGGGCTCGACCTACCTTGAATTAGGTCAGTTGGACCTTAGTCGATCATGCGGGCCCAGTGCGGGTTGATCGACTTCACACACAACTTTCGAGTTCCTTCGTAGGTGTGTACAGGTTTCCTCACGATGTTTTGTTTCACATGGGCCGACGTAGAAAATATTTTCGTCTTGCAGAAAAGAGATATCCGCGCAATCTTTTAGATGCGATCACGATCGCTACTTAGCCTTTTAAATTAGTTCTTTTGAAATATGAAAGATGGCGGCCGGTGTTGTGTCACAGCATCAAACTTGCTTCAATCACGCACCATACATAAAAATACTTTTCAGAAAACCTGTCAAATACAATTGGGCTCCCTGGTGTATAAAAGGGAAAAACAAAAAGAAAGAGCTACTTAACAAAAATTAAACCAATTATTTCAACATATAAAGCTAGAAAAACGCTCATCAAAAGATGAGGATGTAAGTTTCTGCACTCACGAAACTGTGGTGGTTTCTGTAATAATTACGTTAAATAATTTTATTTAATAACCTGAGAAAACGATTAACCAGATACCCACTTGTAATTAAACCTTTATTTAAATCTAATTTTTTATGGCGACCACTGCTGAGTCCGCTCCTGCAGTCCATAACAATATTCATTGCCGAATGGTACAATTTAATTCGAATAGCATGCCGCGGGCAAAACGGAATTTCAGCCATTAAGCGGAATGGATAATTTCTCAATTTATGCAACAAACTATTGCTCGTTATGAGTTCAATATTTAATGATTGTATAAAGTAGGTAATCTTTATTGAAAGATTAGGAAAAATCTGAGGTGGCTTCACACTATGCGAAGGATGAGGAGCAGGAACATTTTGATAAGAGCCCTGAACTAGCTGGAGAAAAAGAGAAGCACTCTTGCTTACATCTTGACGTGGTGGACCGGCATAGCCAGACTCTGAATTATAAATTCTCACCCGATTTGGGTACGAGTCTCCCTAAACTCGGGAAGCTTAGGCCATAGGCACTCACGGAGGCCAAGTCAAGCCAAGGATAGCTGGAGGTTAACAGAGCTTGTGGCGAACCCCATTCTAGCTAGGTGGAAAGCCGCCAGCTGTTCACCGATATTGACCGTTCGCTCCACTTGACTTCTAAATTATTAACTTTTCATTATTTATTTACATTATTCTATAAACTATGTAATTTTACAAACAAAATATTAAAGGTTTTGAAAAATTAACAAAAAACCTAAATTAGCTGTGGCAGACGGACGGACAGACAGACACACAAGTGGTCCTATAATGTTTCCGTTTTTACCTTTTGAGGCACGGAACCATAAAAAAACAACAAATAATCACCAACAAATAATGCCAACTAAAGGAAGAAGATAGTTTCGTTCGTACGTGACGTGACGTACTTAGCGAGAAACTTATGACTGCTATCGCCAACACTCTCAGAACAATGATAAATATTGAACAATCGACCTCGCACCGCACCCTTCAGTGCCATAAACCTGATCCTTGCCATGAATATTATATTAACTTACAATGTCATTTAATAAATAACACCCTAGAGTTTACGCTTCGACAAACTTTACCTAGAAAACATTCGTCACTCGTCATTCGTCATTCGTAAGGACGTATTATTATTGCTTCGTAGCGATCGATATCGATCGAGTGACTTTTCAACCGACTTTGAAAAGGGAGGAAGATCTCAATTCGACTGTATGTTTTTTTTTATGTGTGTTACCTCAGAACTTTTGACTGGGTGAACTGATTTTGATGATTCTTTTTTTATTTGAAAGCTAGTGCTTTTTATGTGGTCCCATATAAATTTTATCAAAATCGGTGTAGTACTTTATAAGAAAATTAACAAAAACCAAAATAATAATGCAAAAATGTACTAAATTATTGCGATGGAAGTCGGTTTTTTAACGTGCTTAGCGTTTTTATTTTCTTTTTTATTAATCACTCCAAAATTCGTGTAAGGGTTTAGCACTACAGCTGGCGACACAGCTACAGCTACATAATGTTTATAAATCGCATCGAATGAAGCTGCTCATGCCTAATAGGTGTTTAAGTATGAAATTGCCGATTCAGTTTTTGAAGTTCAGTGCTAATTTTTATTGAAAAAAAAAAGTTATAGTTTTTTATTATTGACCTTATAGTGACACTACTTATGGTCTTTAATTTTCATGTTCCAATGGACTATTGAACCACTGAATGGAACAAAGGCGTTTTCTTAGAACTCAGATGGGGCATTTTTTTAGATTAGTTATTTTTTTTGAATTTTCCTGAATGTGACAAAATCTTATGCGGGGTATTTCCAAATATGACATTGGTAACGAAGAAACTTCTGCGATAACTCTAGAGCTCTAACATTAAAGATGTGTGTTTTTTGCCTTTAAAAAATGGTGATTTATTGAGTTAAAACTAACCTTCTTCATGAGTATATATCTAAACAATAGGCACACATTTACTAGCAGTTAATTTCTAACAGTCTAATGCTATTGTGAGAATAAATTTGGTTTAATTAACTATTTTTCTTGTTATTAATTTTCTTCTTCAACCTTTTTTATCCAATCGGCAATTTTATACTTAAACACCTAATACAATTATTGTGATGGAACTTCACGTACAGGTAAGTTCGTTTGATCATCGATTATTACAGTTGAGTGTAAAGTCTAACTTAGCTGGAAAATGTTACAACGGTCACAAGAAACGCCTGTATTAAACTTTATGCAACTTTGCTATAAAGTTTCTACCAGGCGCTTGAGTCTTGTATACAAAAGATTAAGGCGTGTGCGTCGAACAAAATTCATATTAATAGTCATAATAGTCATTTATTAGGATAATGCATTTACAAGTCAAGAAATAATTGTAAGTATAAAATTAGATTACTATACATTTAAGTAATTACATCATACATAGCAAAAAAAATACATTAAATTTGAAACATTTTTCTTTCAAGAAAAGAAACAAAAATAATAAAAAACGGTTATTTATAATTTACTAGCTGTTTCCCGCGGCTTCACTCGCGTGGACCACGTTTTTATGACTTTTCGAGGGTGCGCAGTGCGCGAGCCGCAAGCGGCTAGCGAGCGTGATAAAAAGTAGCCTATGTCTGAATCCAGGTCCTAATCTGTCTACCTACCAAATTTCAGCCAAATCCGTTCAGTAGTTTTTGCGGGAAAGCGTAACAGACAGACAGAGTTACTTTCACATTTATAATATTAGTAGGGATAAATTTCTCCCAACTATAAAAGGCTCGCTCGACAAGCCATTGCTTCAGCTGCGACTTGAAGGAGGCCAAAGATGGCGCCTCTTTCACGTGCGGGGGCAACCGGTTGTAGGCCGCAGGCGCAGGTCCCATCAGTTTGGCAGATTTTTCTAATGAGTGGGGGGACATGGGTGATTTTCTCCTTATCACGCAGGTTGTAAGTATGGCTGTCACCACTTTGGTGTACTCACTCATATTTCCTCTCACATATTGCGCTGTTTGCAAAATTATGAGTGACGGCAGCGTTAGTATACGCAGCGACTGGAAATATGGTGGTGCCGGGGTGTCGCCAGGCACCCGCACTATGGCTCGTACAGCTCTTGTCTGCATCCTGAAGGCGCGTAACCAGTCCGCGGCCCGCCCCCAGAGCTCGACGCCATACTGCAACAGCGCGTGCGCCGTCGCGAAGTAACATGAGCGTACCATCTCTGGCGGCAGTACCATTCAATTTATGGTCCACCGAGTTAACGACAGGTAACATACTATGTACATAAACGTATTTTAATTTTAAGAATTGAGTAGATATTCTTACATTTTTAACTAGTGTAAGTACATAAGCAAAGGAAGCGGAGCGTGCTGTCCTCGTAGTTTCCCTGCGTGATCGAATCAGACACAAGTAGATTCGTATATAGGAGACACAAAGTAACCGACACAGCTCTCAGGGTTACTAAACTTAAATGGCAGTGGGCAGAGCACATAGCTCGTAGAACAGATGGCCGAGCTGCGACCGTATACCGGAAGACGTAGCGTAGGCAGGCCTCTCACTCAGTGGACCGACGACCTGGTGAAGGTCGCGTTATGGTCGCGGGAAGCCGCTGGATATAGGCAGCGCAGGACCGGTCGTTGTGGCAATCGTGATATGATTTAAGTGTAAATAAATATTTAGGTAGGTAAGAATGTAGGTACGCTATGTGTTAGTATTTTTTCTGATATCGGTTTAAAGTACCGCCGTGGCGTAATGGATAACTCCATTAGCTTCACATCTGGAAGTCGCGGGTTCGCTTCCCACCGGAGTCTTACTTTGTATTTTATGCTCGCCTGGCTAGCTACCATCATCTTATCCAAGTCTTGCCGCTGAACATCAATTCTAACAACATTGATGTGTTTCGGCTTGAAAATAAGATAGCCAGTTCCCCATTGCGTAAGCGAATCTTAGTAAGCCTGCTTCCATCTTCGGCATCATCGTCACTTAAGTAACACCAAGGTGATCTCAAGGGCTTACCAATAGTGAAAAATAATATACAAATTTGGTAATGATGTACATATGTTCAAGTTATGCAGTAATCATTGCGGAACTAGCTATGCGTGGTCCAAAACGCACTTGGCTGGCTTTTTAAATATTTTTACTCGACTGCCCAAAACCGATGACAATGATTTTCGGATCCTAATTGTTTTTAAAAGCTCCTATTTAACTTGCAATGTTTATATGTGTGTATGTGTATGCTAGTTTGTTTGGGTAGATCTTGTGATCGATTTTAGAGCGACTTACAGGGGTCCGATTGAGTTGAAATTTGGTATGAAGTCGTATTCCCGGTGACAATATATCTTTTTGGTATTTTGAAGTTCATCTGATGATGAACTTTGGAGGTGGATCAAGGTCCCAGGATCGTCTTTCATTTTCATTAGAATCGTAGAAAATGCTGTGCTTACCTGTTTAGAATTTGGAAACGTGTGTTTATTTTCACATTTGGCTTTTTGAGAACTCTTTTCAAATAAAAGGTTCTATCTAAAAATATTAAGGTTTTTCGGAAATTATTTTGGCTGAGTCTGTAGATGGCGCGATGGATTTTGCAATGCGAGGTGTCATTAGATTCGTCCGGTTCCCGTGAGTGACATATGATACATTTTTACTTGACTCGCCCAAAAAAGATATGTAATGTTTTTGCGATCGATTTTTAAGTTTTAATGAAATTAGTAGGTAAGATTATTAAATGTGAGCTTATTATATTTGTGTATTATATTTATTTGAGATGAAGAATAAAGATTATTATAAAATTTGTAATTATAATCAATGTGGACGATTTGTGGCTGATATGATGATGATGATGATAATTTCTATATATTTGACATTAAAAATTACAAACATTAAAAATATTTTTCGATATACCCAAAAACTTTAAGGTACAAGCATTTAATATTGCATTTTCACACGATATACATATGTATGCGAAATTTCAGCTCAATCGGAAACCGGAAAGTGGGTCAAATTTAACTTGCATGATTCCGGCCGAACTAACTAACATACCAGTAACATACATACATTGCAAGTTAAATAAAAGCTTGTAAAAAAACAATCCGTTTTTTTTTATAAAGGTAAACCGCCAAGTATTCAGACTGCATTCAGACCAGAGATTAGTCTTCTCATATTGTTTATTTAATATCGACAAAATGACAGTCTGTAAGAATGTTGTTATCCACAGATACTTACTTACTCGTATTAAACTTGGAAACGTCTCTTACAAAACAAAACAGCGAATTCGCGTTGGCATTGTTGTCGTCAAACAACAAAACTTCTAGTAATTTTGAACTCAAACAAAGTTGTTTGTCTTTCTCAGAAGTTGTTGTATCATTCCTGCAGCAGTGGAGACGTGTGTCGAGACGGACGCAGTCGCGGGATCGCGGGTATAGTGATCGTAATCTTTGCACATACGCACCCATGTGCATTGTGCATACGACCCGTGCGAGGTATAACATAGTGAACACACAAAATAAAGTTAGCACAAATAAAACAGTTTCAGGAAGTAAAACAAACAAAAATAAAATAATAGAAGAAATCAAAGTTACAGAACAAAAAGAAAAAAATAGTTGCAGAAAAGAAAAGTGGTAAATAAGTAATATTATAAGCGGAAACTGCTTACAATATATACATTTCTCACTACGATTACAACTTACTGAACAATTAATGTAAAAACTAGTTACACAATGTAAAACATTCATTTTGTATGCTTCATTTATTTTGCACAATAAGTAAAGTAATAAATAATCAAGTTTTAAATAGATATGTTAAGTTTAAGATAACATCAACATGTAAATGGATTAACCAGCCGGTGCAATTAATTCCGAGAAACCTTCTTTCAAAGGAATGTAAACATCTATCCAACTTCACGCGCGAGAACAACGACATAGATTATGGAAATCCGACATCAAAATACGTGCGATGAAACAGAAAGGAAAGCTGATTGAAATAGACCCGAGCGACAGGAGATAGATGCATTCAAAAAGATGCAATGTCAGCTGGTAACGTGACCGATGATTTATGCAGAATATGTGATGGTAGAATCGAGTGTGCACCCACTGCAATACTTCTTATAACTCTGGTTCACGTGCTGTACGGCCATATTGGTCCGGAGCCTGATTACTTTGGGAAGAACAAAATTATTCTGATGAGTTCACCAAGAAACCCATTCCATGAAGATCGTATGTCCCATCAAAGGAAAATTGGATACCAAGAAAGCTTTGTCAGTCCATTGCAAACTGAAGATGAGAGTTTTGTTGAGGAATATGATTTTATCATAGTGGGAGGTGGCACAGCAGGATCTGTGGTCGCAAGCAGGCTCTCTGAGAACAAGAAATGGAAGGTAAACGCCTGTCATTTCTTTTCTTTTCGATATCTACTGTTAAAACTAATCTAAAACGAAACCTTTACGTAAAATAGTAAACTAGGTAGTCTCCAAAAAATAAAAGTTTAAAAAACTAAAAACCGACTTCAAAATGAAATTCACTCAAAAGTATGAAATAATATTTTAAACTTAGATACACACATTAACCAACAACAACGAAATCAAAGGTGGGTACGAATTAAATTAAGGGCCTAAAGTTTTTTTCGGACGGTGTCAGCAATGCCAGAAGTAAAATGTGAGAAGCTGTGTGCTGGTACAGACCTCAAAAATAAATTTAGGCCCCTAATTTAATTCGTACCCACCTTTGATTTCGTTATTTTTGGTTAATGTTGTGTATCTAAGTATAAAACAATATTTCATACTTTTGAGTGAGTTTCATAAAGAAGTCGGGTTTTAGTTTTTTAAACTTTTATTTTTATTTTCTTTATTTTTAGTGATATTGTTATCTATCTAACAACGTTAAACCCAATCACCCACCCGGCACCATCAAATCAAAATGCATGTGTTTCATTAACAGATACAGATTTCTGTGACTTCCATCATTATCTCAACAGCATGAAAGTTAAGGAGATAAATCTTTCATCATCAGCTCATCTAAATAATCTGAAAGAATACAACTATCGGTTTATACGTACCTACGTTAAATATTTGAATAATTATTCTTTAACTCCTAACTGTTAAGGAGTTGTACCTTCCTTCATCAGCTCCTCAACATGAGATGATGACTACCAGACGCAAATACTTTAATAATTTTAGAAAATACATGTAAAACGTAAAACGTGCTTATAAAATTCGAGGGTTGCCCTCGATTTCCCTGAGATTCCATCATCAGATCCTGACTTGGTGACAATGAGACCACCTCGGGAGTATACTCTTTCGAATAAAAAAAGAAATTTGAAAATCGGTTCACAATCGGCGGAGATATCGCGTAACTATCATACAAAAGAACATACAGTCGAATTGAGGACCTCCTCCTTTTTGAAGTCGGTTGAAAAAACTAAACAGAAAACATAGGAATTATGGCCTACCTGAGCTAAAGTGCACTACGTACCAAATAGATATTATCCTCTTAACTTCTGTAACTCTTCAATAAACGCTACTCCATTGGTCAGCTTCTGCCTGCTTTGCCGAACTTGTTAGTATTAAGAATTGTTAGTATGACAAATTTTCAAGTTTACAGTAGTGAATCTGTATGTTTAGGTGCTGTTAGTGGAGGCTGGACCTGAGGAGCCGAAGATGGCACTAATTCCCAGCCTCACCAGCGAGTTCAAAGAGTCCTCCATAGACTGGAAGTACAGTATGCGGCCAAAGAAGGGGTGAGCTTCAATATGATACCAACTTCAAGTGGCCTGTTGAAGAATTTAGCTGCAGAAGTAATTTTTTTCTTGAAAGAATAAGTAGATAGTTAAAAAGTTATCTGAGAGTCAACTGAGAAACTCTAGTAGCTTAATTATTCAATGGGCCTGTCTGAAACGACTTTATATATCATCAATCATATAGTTTTATGATGTTTCAGGTTTTGTCAGAATCGTGGTGAAAGGGGCTGTGAGGTGGTGCAGGGAAGGGTTCTTGGAGGATCTTCTACTATCAACGATATGGCTTACATGAGAGGAAGTCCTGCCGACTACGATGAGTGGGCGCTTAGTGGCAACGATGGGTGGAGCTTCAGTCAAGTTTTACCCTACTTCAAATATTCAGAAGGGAACTATGACAGAGACATCTCCAAGAACCAAATGTTCCACTCAACGGAAGGACCTCTTGATGTAGGACGATATTCCTATGTTGATGACAATGTTGATGTCTTACTGAGTGCTTTTAATGAACTAGGTTATAATTACACGGACATTAATGGCAGAAATCAACTTGGTTTTATGAGGATACAGACAATGTCATATCACGGTGAAAGAGTTAGTTCTTATACGGCTTTCATTGAACCAGTTAGAAGAGTAAGAGATAATTTACGTATAGAAACAGAAGCGTTGGTTACAAAAATAATAACTGAAGATTATAAAGATAGATTACTAGCTTACGGTATAGATTACATAAAAAATGGTACAAAATATAGAGCGAGGGCTCTTAAAGAAGTAATAATAAGTGCTGGAGCAATAAACAGCCCCAAGCTTTTGATGCAATCTGGAATAGGTCCTAAGGATTATTTAGAATATCTAGATTTATATGTATATGCTAATTTGCCAGTCGGTGGAAACTTTCACGATCATTTGTCATTATGTCTGCCGGTCATAAAGTTAACAAAGACATCAACAACGTGTAAATTTACCGAAAAATTAAAGGACATTACAACTTACTACTCAAAAGGAATTGGACCTTTATCAGCAAATTTTCAAGTGGTTTCGTTTATTGAAACTAATTTATCTGACATTCTTAGTACACCAGATATAGAAGTAAGGTTTAAGGGACATGCTTCAAACATGTATTATGACAAAATAGATATGTGCATATCTCTTCTCACACCCAAAAGCCGAGGGCAAATAGTACTGAACGCAACTGATCCAGTTTTTGGAAAACCTTTGATTTATCCAAACTTTTTGAAACACCCTACTGATTCGCAGAAGATTTTAGAAGGCATACAACACGCTGTCAAACTTTTTGACACAGAAGTTTTTAAAACTGCAGGCATCGAATTCGATGCCAGGCTAATTTTGGGCAACGAGTGTAAAAACCATGAGAAAGTGACCGAAGAATTCTGGTCTTGCATCATTAAATATTTCTCCAGTCCGTTACATAACTATGTTGGTACTTGCAAGATGGGACCTTCTGATGATACGGACGCAGTAGTAGACAATGCCCTGCGAGTGTATGGGTTTGAAAACCTCAGAGTAGTAGATGCGTCGATTATGCCAAAAGTAACTAGAGGATCTACGGCTGCTCCTGTTATTATGATAGCTGAAAAAGCTAGTGATCTAATAAAAACTAGTTGGTATTGAAACTATGTTTTATTTACAATTTTTTTTATCTACCTCCTTTTGTTATCTTTTCTTGTTGTTGTAAAGTCCTTTTTCTTCTTTCCAATCTTTGAGAATCATTTTTGCTGCCTTCTCTGCAATCATCATTGTTGGTACAAAAATGCCTCCTCTTACATGTGTAGGCATAACTGAAGCATCCACAATCCTAAGCCCTTCAATGCCATGCACCCTTAATTGAAAATCAACGACAGAATCCGTGATGTTTAAGCCCATTCGACACGTTCCTATAGGATTCCCTACAGCCTTAGTGTAATGTCTTGCTATACAGTTCCATTGGTCTCTACTTCTTAACCTGTCACAAGGGAATAAATCAATAGGTGCTAACTTAACTTCAGCTTTCTTTACTTCTTTTTTGTCAAGAAGTTGTAGTGATATGTCTATTGCGTCAACCAAAGTTTCCAAGTCTTCCGGTTCTTTAAGTAGATTTGCTTGAATAACTGGGCGTCCCAATTTAGGGTTTCTTTTGTTAAGAGTCACCTTACCTTTACTCTTAGGTCTTAGAAGAATAGGATAAATATTTACCAAGTTGTAATAAGGCAAAGGCATGTTTGTTTCTTCAGCAGCCTGAACACTGACGTTAGTAAGCATAAACTTATCGCTTCTTACATAATTACCTTCCAAAGATAATTCTACATCTGGTGCGTTGTTATTATCGTAAAGTTGTATGAAAGCTGACAATTGGTTTATTCCTCTAGAAGCTAAGGGACCGTTGCGGTTTTGGAACCAAGTTTTAAAGTCGTTGATGACCTGGCTTTCACTGACTGGGGCGACATCACTAAGTGCGAATGCAAGACCACCAGTGCTGACTTGATCCTGGTAGTTCAAACCTACAGGAAGATCCATCATCATAGTAATGTTCAACTTTTTTAGTTCAGATTTAGGTCCGATACCTGACAAATGAAGTAATTTAACATTATTGATAGCACCCGCAGTCAGAATAATTTCTCTTTTAGCGTAAGCCGGACGTTCTTTTCCTTTTTCAACCTCATAGATCACAGCTTCGACAGTCTTATCTTGTTTCTCAATGATGATTTTGTTCACCGTGACTCCAGTGATGACGCTGAGGTTCTTTCTGTTTCTGATGGGTTTGAGGAAAGCATTGTTGGTGCTAAGCCTGGTGTTGTTCTGAACGGCGAACTGGTGATTGACGGCAGCTTCCGGAACATTGGTGTTGATATCCAGGGTGCGCAGACCCATCTCTGAGAAGGCTGCAGCGAACACTTCCAGGTAACGGTCGGCGTACTTGAACCTTTGCAGATGCATTTCTCCCCCACGGGAGTGGTAGAAAGTGTTCATCAATACGTCGTAGTCACCTGTAAAATAATTCTGAATTAAGCGAATAAAGCGAATCTTAAAAAAAGTGACTTAGCACCAACTTTATTTTTTCTATCCCTGCTTTTGTAAAAGAGGTGGAACCTTAATGATTGAATATTTCATATTTTATTTACTAGTACCTACATTCATAATTTGATTGTTAACAAAGTATGTAAATAGTGTTATGGACGAAACAATGTTTGCTTTATATATCAAGAATACAAAAGTTCTATCCCTTGGATAGTACGGTTAATTGTGCCACACGATTATAGAGAGAGAGAGAAAGTTCTATCGTCTCTTTTAGTTCTTTTTGTGGCTTTGTTAGTATTAAATCAAAAAACCTTAACTTTTTACCCGACTATGAAAAATGAGGGTTATGATTTAACAGTCTATGTATGTATGTTCATCCTTTCCCTCGTATTTCCAAAACCACTTAACCGATCTTGACAAACGTGGTGCCTTTGGATTTGTGTCATCACTTCGCGTGTCACAGGATATATACCATTTAAAAATCAACATGGCGGATTTAAAAGGGTAAGTAAATTACACAACCCAAAAATTTTAGATATTCATATCACGTTTGGTATCAAAAGGAAGGTATTGACGTGCATATTCTAAACATATAATATACTAGCTGTCCCGGCGAACTTCGTACCGCCTTACATTACATTACGCTGCCCTGCCCTACCCTACACTACCCTACACTACACTACACTACCCTACCCTACCCTACACTACCCTACCCTACCCTACATACACTACACTACACACTACCCTACCCTACACTACTCTACACTACCCTACACTACACTACCCTACCCTACCCTACACTACCCTACCCTACACTACCCTACCCTACCCTATCCTATCTCTCAAGTTGGATCGTACTGCACATGGTGTGCGAATTTTATTATAATCGGTTAAGTGGTTTAGGAGTCCATTGAGGACAAACATTGTGACACGAGATTTATATATATTAAGATGTCCCGGCGAACTTCGTACCGCCTTACATTACATTACACTGCCCTGCCCTACCCTACACTACCCTACACTACACTACACTACCCTACACTACCCTACCCTACCCTACATACACTACACTACACTACACTACCCTACACTACTCTACACTACCCTACCCTACACTACTCTACACTACCCTACCCTACCCTACACTACCCTACCCTACACTACCCTACCCTACCCTATCCTATCTCTCAAGTTGGATCGAACTGCACATGGTGTGCGAATTTTATTATAATCGGTTAAGTGGTTTAGGAGTCCATTGAGGACAAACATTGTGACACGAGATTTATATATATTAAGACTAGCTGTCCCGGCGAACTTCGTACCGCCTTACATTACATTACACTGCCCTGCCCTACCCTACCCTACACTACCCTACACTACACTACACTACCCTACCCTACACTACCCTACCCTACCCTACATACACTACACTACACTACCCTACCCTACACTACTCTACACTACCCTACACTACACTACCCTACCCTACCCTACACTACCCTACCCTACACTACCCTACCTTACCCTATCCTATCTCTCAAGTTGGATCGAACTGCACATGGTGTGCGAATTTTATTATAATCGGTTAAGTGGTTTAGGAGTCCATTGAGGACAAACATTGTGACACGAGATTTATATATATTAAGAAAGATTTATTACATGTGCAATGTTTTTTAAGTTCTAGCAAGCGATATTATGAGACGGCCCAATGTACGCGCGCTACAATCAAGCGACACGCACGACACGCGGCCGCTGGTAGAGAGATAGTGTGGCTGTGCACAAAAAAATATGGAAATAAAATGAAAGTAAAAAAAAAACGAAAACCCGATTACGGAAAAGTTAGAATACAAGAGTTTCCCGCCTGAAATCATAGTCTTTATTTTTCCTTTCATTTGGGGTCCTTTAGGGCAAGCCTTAACGTAATCTACATTTTTATCATAAGTAGGTACGTATCAGGCGACCACGGCTATTATACCCCAGGTAAAAATAAAAATAAAGACTATGATTTCAGGCGGGAAACTCTTGTTCTCATACTTTTCCGTCGGGATTTATTTATTTTTACTTGTATGTTTTCTTCATAGGCTCTATATTTTAATATCACCAACACTCACCGTTGTCCTCGGAAGCTTTGAAATGCTCCATCAGATTCCCATACTTCCATTCCAAAGAGCCCAGCTCCCCCGCACTATGCCAACCATCATAGTCCACCTTCGACCCTCGGGTGTACTTCATGTCATTGGTGACACTGGACCCACCCAGCACTTTCCCGGTGCGGACTTCGCAGCTGCCTCCAGGTCTTGACAGGCAGGAGTAGCCGTTCCTCTCGGTACGGTAGTTCCAGAGTATCGGCCGGTAGTCCTTGGTGGGGACTCCTGGGATGTCGTAGTCTATGTTCTCCTCGTCGCCAGCTTCGAGGACCAGGATCTTTGAAGGGTTAGGTAAGCATAAACTTAATTAAAATTTGGTGTTTGACGGTAAATATAAAATCTTGTAGTGATTATCAGTCTGAATAAAAAATCTAACTCAAGCGTAGAATAAAGACTGCTAGGTTATCTGAGTTGCTTTATATTAGATTTTTGACAAAGAAATTTTGTTCTTAAAATGTTTAAAATTGCAAAGCGTGACGTCATAGTTTTTTTAAATCATTGATGTACCAATTTTATTAAAATCGGCCAAGTGCGTGTCGACCACGCATAATGCAGGGTTCCGAAGTAATTACTTGAAAACTGTTTGTCTCAGGATACCTTAAATCGTTTTCCTAGCTAGCTTAATAGCTTAGAAATAAACATCTTGGAAACGTCACATGTGTCAAAAACAACACACGAAAATTTATTTTTATGTCCCTTATCTCCGAAACTACTGAAATAAAATTTTGAAACAGTGACAGTGTATGAGGTTAAATATATAGAATACAAAAAAATCACATCGAAATCCCATACGTTCGAGAACCAAACTATAACCAATCCGTATCAATCTGGTTGACGAGGGTTGAGGTCGCAATCTAGAGAGCGGAAGGGAGTGTCAATCAATACTGTATGTTAGTACTAATATATATACTTTGCTATAAATGTTCCATAGGTTTTTGCTGATTTTAAAAACTTTGTGCGTCTTCTATCAAAATACACAAAAAAATTAACACTTCATAGGGTATTTATTCACGGAAATTGTTTTGCCTGTTTTTTCATTTTTATGCTGGCTAATAAAAGTGGAAAATGTAAATTTAAATGATAGAAGCCTAATAGTGGAACCAAAAGACACAATATAATATCAAAAAAAGTCTAAATGACCGTTTAATTAGTTTTACCTTATTTCTGTAACTTGTCTAAAATTTTTACAGTTATTAACTTAAATGGCCAATTTGTGTTTTTTGAATGCTTTCAAAATTTTCAATATAAAATTTTGCATAGGAATGATACACATAACTTTTTTTTGGCTATTAGTTTGAGGCATTTTTCGCCTCTCCACCATTGAAGGAAAATTTCAGCTACCCTATTAAGTACCAAATGTTTTGTTCGTTTTAGTTACCTTAGTTTTTGATATAAGCAGAAGCGTATGGAATATCTTTTTTGTATTTTTAAATTAAAGTTGTAAATTAGAGCCTGTCCAAAAAATCTGAAAATCTTTCAAAACTTCTTCATGACTTGCAAGAATGTCAGGACGTTGATTATTTTACGTATGAAAGTAACATTTAATATAATTATCGATTGTAAATTCTTATCATTTTAATATTTAGAAAACAAACTGTAACACAATCATATCTCAAAAAAGTATCGACGAAATAGCCGCTGTTAAAAAATATGAATTTTTAAAGTCCTCCGGCAGATAATGAAAAATAAATTTTAAAATATATAACTTGTGAACTACAAAAAGGCGAGTAACATACATTGTACATTAAATTCAAATACAGTCTATTTAATGACTGATTTTCAGTCTTTTATCAAAATGCAACATACCTATTGACTTCATCTTCCTAATTTTATATCTGTGTACTAAATCTCATTACTGTAGTTCTAATAGTAGCAGAGTAAGTTGACTGTGGCATACGGATGGACGGACGGACAAGAAGAAATTATAAAGGTTCCGTTTTTTCCTGTTTTGGCTCCGGAACCCTAAAAATTGCAGGCGTAACGAAAGAACCACAGAATAGGAGCAATTTTTTTTTTCTTAGCTGTAGCAAGAACAAACGAGTGAGGTTTTCTGAAACTTCAGTACAAAGGCATAATTTAAGGAACAACACTTCATAATTTATTTTCGACGCAGTCTACCACTGTGTGTTGCAGGTTTTGTTTGGCTACAGGGGGGGGGGGGTTCCAGTTCACAACTTGCCCCACGGTTTTAATTACCCCCTGTATAGCGAGCATGCACGTTGATTAACATGCTGTTTATATAAGATAGGTAGATAAATGCTTTTATTCAATACACAGCAATATATATAATGATTATTCTGTGATCTCTATCGTATCCTTCAAATTTTTTTTAATTTTTTTTTATTCACAATTGGAAAACCCTTGACAACATCTCACCTGGTGGTAAGTGACGATGCTGCCGAATTTGGAAGCGGGTTTACCAAGATTCCCCAATGCAATGAGGAACTGGCTATCTTATCTTCAAGCCGGAACACATCAAAGATGTTAACACTGATGTTTGGCGGCACGACTTATATGAGATGGTGGTAGCTAGCCAGGCGGGCTTAGAAAATGCCCTACCACCAACCAAACTAAGTCTTACAATTGACCCCTCCGGGAATCGAACCCGCGACCTCCTGTGTAAAGCCAGTGAACTTTGCCTCTCAGCTACGGAGGCGGTTCTAACGAGGCCGACGACGTCACCAGTAAGGCTGGTATAATTTTTAGTCCCTCACCCTCACCTAGCCCAGTGAGGCTGTGCGTGACTGAACTCATTCAAGACGCCTACCTTCCACTCAGGCACAGCAGAGAGCCTGTTCGCCAGCACGCAGCCCGCAGTGCCACCGCCTACGATGACGAAGTCGAAGACGCTGCTGCGCACGTCCAGCTCGTCCTTCTTAGTGCGGGTGGCGCGCGAGAACAGGTCTGCACCAGCCGCCGTAGCCAGCAGCAGCACGGCGATACTTCGGATTGAAGATCATGTTTTTTTTTATTAAAAACAATCATGCGTTTGACTACATCTCATCATTATTATCATCATATCATCCGAAGGACGTCCACTGCTGGACATACGCCTCCCCCAAGGATTTCCATCACCACGACCGGTTCTGCGCTACCCGCTTCCGGCGGCTTCCTGCGACCTTCACCAGGTCATCGGTCCACCGAGTGGGAGGCCTGCCTACGCTACGTTTTCTGGTGCGCTTGATCGAGAACTTTACTGCCCCAACGGCCATCTGTTCTACGAGCTATATGCCACGCCCACTGTCACTTAAGTTTACCAATTATGAGAGCTATGTCGGTTACTTTGGTTCTCGTACGGATCTCCTCGTTTCTGATTCGATCACGCAGAGCAACTTTGAGCATAGCACGCTCCATTGTTCCATTGCATCTCACATGATGGTAAGTGACGATGTAGTCGAGGATGGTACATGCAAACTCAAATAGTGGCTATTCACTCTCACCTTGAAGATCCTAGAATTGTAGGTTTCGGGAAACTCAAACGCAGGTAAAAAGTTCCACTCCATCTCTGTCCATATAATAAATGAGGAAGCGTAACGCTTTTAACGTGTTTAGCGTTTCCAATTATTAAATTTTGACCCCCGATTCCAGACCCTATTTTGAGTAAAATATCATAATTTTTAAAGTAATTTTACCTTTTAATTGTTTGAGTAAATATGACCTACAATTGGCGGAGAACAATAAGTTTAAAAAACCACTAAAATCGTAAAATCAATTTCAGTACCTATCGAAAAACCAAATGAAAAACGTTTCACGTCAAAACTTAATGACATGGCGAATCAGTCAAGTTAATTATTTGCATGTTTGCATTGTTCGGTGAAGGACATTTAACGCAAGTCGAGTGCATTTAGGATGGATAAACCATGTAGCTGGTCAATACCAGCGGCATTTTAACAGACAATAAAATTTCGTTATTTAACCGCACTTTCTCGTACGAAAACAAATAAAAACCCTAAACAAATAAAAAATAATCTAAAGAAATTACTTCTGCATGGTTCGGAGGTGCACCCGGACAGTTCCCCCGTATCAGCGGATGTCGGGCAGCATCCAAATTAGCTATAAACGCGCATTATTATTATTATTATTATTATTTTTAGTGTTTAAGTTAACCCGTGTGTGTAGTGTGATCCATCAGGCGCACACAATCTTAATATTAGATTTAGCGTTCTGATGTTGTCTTTTTTATATGTACTTAACTCAAAAAAAAATAAACAGATTAATTTTTTTTTTTTTTTTTGAGTATATAGCTCTTAAAATTGTCGTAAAGCTAGTAAGATACCTGGGTATACGTAACTATTGCCTGTGGTACATGTGCGAAGTTATATTGGTTGGGCACAGCCGTCAAAAATATCGCGATATATTAGGTCAAGGAAAAAGTTACTTCGTATTTTGTATGCAAATTCAAACAGGACGAACAAAACGAGCTGCATCTTGAACGTTAAGATTTCCACACAAGGAAACGCTTGAACCAAGTTTGTGCTACTGATTGATACTGCATTAGATCCATAAACAGCACTCATTATTTTATTTGTGGCCCGTGTTGCTTTTTTACCTTTTTTTAAATAAAATTTTCATAGACAGAAAAAAACAATTTTAAAATTGCGGGAATTTTATTTTTTGTGTTTTTTTCGAAAGTCCACTTATTTAATTTTATTATAACCAGCCAGGTACAAATCATACAAGCAAAGAGATTACAAATTTATACTTAACATAAATAAAAGTTTAAAACTATAAAACCCGGCTACGAATAAGTTTGAAAACAAATGAAGGGAAAAATAAAGGCTGTGATTTCAGGCGGGAAACTCTTGTTTTTACACTTTTTCGTAAACGGGTTTTAGTTTTTTAAACTTTTCTTTTATTTCCTTTTTGTTTGTAATCAAAGTATAACGTTGTAGCGCGCGTACATTGAGCTGTCTCATATTATCGCTTGTGTGACCATTTGCTAAAAAATAAAAATATTTGCATATTATAATATATATATTTAGAATGTGCTCGTCAAGACCTTGCCTTTGATACCAAACACGATATGAATATCTAAAAAAAAGTTTTTTTGGTTGTTTAATTCACCTATAAAATCCGCCATGTTGATTTTTTTTATATGTTATATATCCCATGACACGCGGAGTGATGGCACGAATCCAAAGACACCTACATTTATCAAGATCGGTTTAGTAGTTTAGGAAATACGAGGGAACAGATGAACACCCATCATACATACATACGTAAATATACGAAGAAACTTTTCCCCGACCTATAATATTGTTCTTTTACACTAATTAGGTTGACACAGTATTTAAATTTTCCGTGTTATCAAGAGAAGCGTAGAAAAATAAATTGTATGGAATTACTCTATATTCGTCTTACTCATACTACAGCGAACTGTATAGAGGAGTGTGCTTCACGTGGAGCTATTAACATGACACAGAACTTCTTTCTGGAGATATAAAAACGCATTGTTATCTAACCAACGCCAGGAGTTCCTTGCACAGTCACTGAGCGCTGGTTTTTGCACTTGCCCTAGGGGGGGGGGGGGAGTCGCTCAGTTAAAGGGTTCATAAGTCTTAGCAGACTTGTAATCCAGTGAGGCTTTTAGTGGGTATGCACAAGAGGAACGAAAAAAAAAAACCAACGCCGCAGATGAGATACAAGGTCAAGATGCAGGCTCTAGTCTTAGCATTCATACAATTATTAAAGATTTATTATTTTGTAAAATATGGTTAGAGGTTGACGGGCCACACGAAGCAAAGTAGCGCCGCGCTGCGCTTGCCAGCTGGTCTGTGGCGCCAGGGGCCTGGCAGTGCTTTGGAAACCCTCGAATTAACATCGCAATGGCCAGTGAATTTCTATATCTTCAGAGGGATATTCTATGTCACGTACATAGGCCCACGTGGAGTATGCTTTACGGCATACTTTCCACACAGGCTGCTGTAGTCAGAGTGAGACAAATATAGTGTAACTTTCATAGAATTCATTTTTATCATGTATGTACTAGAATACTAAACTAACTTGACGCCATGTCTCCGTCGAGCTGTGATAGATAACACATTGTTTCGCTGGAGATGTACGATTTCTCTGTCAATTCAGGACCGATTTTGAAAAATATTTTTTTTAATTGAAGCCTTCATAGTGGTCCCATATAAATTTTATGCCAATCAACAAAAACAAAAATAAATATTTCGAAATTGAAGTTTTTAATTTGTTGTCAATTATAATAACAGCTTTTTTCACTTGAAAACGGGATTACGTTTAATGTGGTGTATGTTCATTCATCTTCACACCACATAGACTTTCTAGCTACGTGACGGGGTTGAACGATCAACGCGTAAAAGTGGAACCAACCAAATCACTACTTTATTTTATTTTTTATTATTAAGAATTTGAGTGCGCTTGACTACAACTCACCTGATGGACAGTAACAATGCAGTCGAGGATGTCACACGCAAACTTAGTGCAAATTCACTCTCGCCTTGAATGCACCCTTTTTTTATTGAGTGCGTTTGACTATATCTCACCTGATGGTAAGTGACGATGTAGTCTAGGATGGTACACGCAATCTCAAATAATGCCCATTCACTCTCGCCTTAAAGATCCACAAATTATAGGAGTCGGGAAACACAGACGCAGGCAAGGAATTCCACTCCTTCACTGTGAAGGATAACTTTTTATAATGAAAGATGCTGCTCATGAAACTATACACGTTATAAACATATTCAATCGAAAAAAAAGTTATCGACTTTCTACACAAAGTTTGCAACGTCTTCGTCTGCGATTTGTTCCCTACCATATGAATTACGAAAAATCCATCCATCGCATCAGCACAAATTATTTGTTACTAGCTGTTTCCCGCGGCTTCACCCGCGTGGACAACGTTTCTATGACTTTTCGAGGGTGCGCAGTGTGCGAGCCGCAACGAGCGTGAAAAAAATTAGCCTATGTGTTAATCCAGGTCCTAATCTGTCTACCTACCAAATTTCAGCCAGATCCGTTCAGTAGCTTTCGCGTGAAGAAGTAACAAACATACACACTCACAAACTTTCGCCTTTATAATATTAGTGTGATTCATTATACTTTCATCATAAAGGGAACCTCTAGGCCGAGTGTTGATGTGTAGTCAGTTATTGAGCGAGTTAGTCAGATTTTTACATAATTTTTAACCGCCTCCGTAGCCCAGCGGCAAAGTTCACTGGCTTTACACAGGAGGTCGCGGGTTCGATTCCCGGCGGGGTCAATTGTAAGACTCGGTTTGGTTGGTGGTAGGGCATTTTCTTAGCCCGCCTGGCTAGCTACCACCATCTTATCTAAGTCTTGCCGCCAAATATCAATGTTGATATCATTGGTGTGTTCCGGCATGAAGATAAGATAGCCAGTTCCCCATAGCGTTGGGGAATCTTGGTAAGCCCGCTTCCATCTTCGGCAACATCGTCACTTACCACGTTATCAAGGGTTTACCTGCACCCGGTGTGGTCCAGTTACTGCAGACAAAATATTTCTACTTGTTAAAAGTAAGAGTGCTGCGTACTACTACGCGAAGGCATTCTGATTGTACACGTGTAGTCGTGCAGTCGTGCAGTCGTGGTAGCGGATAGGTTAATACTAGTCTCGTGTAAACAACCTGGGATGTTAATCTGACTCCAATGTCCATGGCCGCTGATATTGTACGCGTGCAGTCGTGCAGCAGTCGTGGTAGCGGAAAGGTAAATACTAGTCTCGTGTAAACAACCTGGGATGTTAATCTGACTCCAATATCCATGGCCGCCGATATTGTACGCGTGCAGTCGTGCAGTCGTGGTAGCGGATAGGTAAATACTAGTCTCGTGTAAACAACCTGGGATGCTAACCTGACTCCCATGTCCATGGCCGCTGATATTGACCACTGATACTGATAACGATCCACAATTGCACGCTCACTACAGCGGTGCGCGCCCAACACTGGAAGGAGCGAGGCCCGACCGCACGCTCCAGCGGCGCGCGCGCAGCCCATCCGGGATTGCGCACGTATTTTGCAATAATGAAGGATGCGCAAAACGGTTCCTTCGCCGATTTCCGATGACTTTGATGATCGGTGGCGGTAAGGTTTCGCTTACGTAATTCAGTTTTGTAGGTCTTGAGTTACTTACTCAACGGAGATGCTACACTGAGGCGAGATGAGCGGGAATTGAATTTGTATTACACAATTTAAAGTCCCTTCTTCTAGCGCATCTTTAGTGAATATTATGTGTAAGGCGAAAATTTAAATACAGTGTAAACTGTGTAAAACGTCACTCGATATAACGATTCACTCTTTGAAACGTCAAAATTTTCTGTCTCCAGTTGTTTTACTTTGACGCTAATTTCTCTCTGTATAACGAAAACTCTCAATAACGTCACAAAATGCCCGGTAAAATTAAACCTTATTCGTCGTCACTTACCATCAGGTGAGATTGTATGTGACGAATTGGATTTATTCTGTAATGTTATGTTTTTATGATGAATAAATAATAATTAATTGAAGATGATGGACCGACGACCTGGAGAAGCAGCGCAGGACCGGTCGTCGTGGAAATCCTTCGGGAGGACGTTTTTCGGCTGATATGATGATGATGATGACGATGAATTTAAGATGAGAGGTAGATGTAGTCACTTCCTAAGCGAAAAAGCAGATTAGCAGACTAAACCTATAGCACCTATTTGGAGGTAAGCGGACCCCCCTCCCTGATACTTAAACAGGCGTTTCTACTCATGACACCAAACAACTTTCTCCAATGAACCCATACTGAATATGCAAAAAATGAACTCTCTATACAAAGTCGGCTGATCAGCTGATCGTTTGTATGAAAATGAACTCTCTATACAAAGTCGGCTGATCATTTTTTTCACGAATTTAATATGGGTTCCTTGAAACAAGTTGTTCAGTATCATGAGTGTAATCCCCTGTTATAGGTTCCGGGAGTTGTCATTTTTAAACCTGTATAAATTACTTATTTTTAACTGCAAAAGCCCTAAATTCAGAGCCCTAGGGATTTTATTCCACCCTTTAGCTCTATGTCTCTCTTTATTTCAGAGAAATGGGTTCAGTAGTTTTAGGTAGGTACCTAAAATGAGTACCAAACAGACAAAAATCACATTTTCGGATTTATAAAATAAAAGGAAATAAATATAAAGGAAAGATTTTGTTCGGGTTGAATCTTGCAAGTTACATTTGACCCACTTTCCGATTTACGATTAGGCTGAAATTTTGCATGCACGTTTATGTCGCGTGACAATGCAATATTAAAAGCTTATACCTAAAAGTTTTTCGAAAATTATTTTTTCGACTTGAACTTTCTGTATTACTATAGAATAGAACAGAATAGAATTGAAAAGAAAAAAGTTTATTCCCAGAAACACAAAACAACAGAATAAGAAAATAAAATAACCTTATCTAACCACTCCGGGAGTGTCGACAGAATCAAAAACTTTTTACAGTTTTATAAGTTTTGACCCTCCGAGTGTTCCTGTCGGTGTCAGTTACAATTCTGAGTTCCAGTGTCAAATTCAATGGTTTTTTCCCATCTCAAAAAATGCCCAACGCGCCTAAAGAAGTTTTCACTTCAAAAAACAACAGTTATTATTATATTTATTCACAATTTAGAAGCCCTTGGCATCATCTCACCTGATGGTAAGTGACGATGATGCCGAAGATGGAAGCGAGCTTACCAAGTTAACAACAAGATTGAAACTATGATATTAAAGTTCTCGAGTGGTGACGCGTAGATAGATACATATGGTAGCGTAGACAGACCGCCTACTTGGTGGACTGACAACCTGGTGAAGGTCGCGGGAAGCCGCTGGATGCGGGCAGCGCAGGACCGGTCGTTGTGGAAATCTTTGGGGGAAACCTTTGTCCAGTAGTTGACGTCTTTCGGCTGATATGATGATGATGGTATAAATGAGGTACACTACACCACTGTCACGCAGAAGGACATCGAGCATGTTGCTTAGAATTTGAAGCGGCCGGATATTTGGATCGATAGAATAATGTTCGCGTCAATCAGCCTACTAGCTTGTGTGCGCTGCGGCCCTAGAATAGTATCACCCCATCTCTTTCTGAGGTTTTCGTAAGAGGCGACTAGGGGATCCAATCATCCAACCGGAGGACAGGCAGCGGCATCCTTTCCGCTAACTGTGTCACCACACTGCATATTGCAACCGCCAACGCGCCAACCCGCCTGCCGCCTGCCGAACGTGGCGAATACATTAAAATGGACATGTCACGATTTTGAGATAAAAGATGGTCCGTCGAAATCACACGATGGAAATGCCCAAAAGGAAAAAGAACGCTGGCAGGCCAATAAGACGGTGGGCTGAAGATATTATTCAGGTAGCAGGAAATGTATGGTTAAATTCAGTTAGGCAAGGATAGGGAGTTTTGAGAGGAAATGGAGGAGGCCTTTACCCAAATAAGGGATTCATGTTTCAATCAAAAATTACTAATTTCACTTACAATAAATTAAGAAAACTTACTCACAAAACACTAACAACGCTTGAAATGTAACATAGAAATATGGAATAAATGGCTTATTTATTTATTTATACAACTGTATATTCTTAGGTCGGCCCTTTCGCTGGGAGCTTCTTCCTGTTGGTGCATCCGCTGTGACTATCGAGCTTGGAATGTTGGCTTTACATCAATAAATAGGAAAAGTGAGAATCTCTCTTTGATGCTTATTTGCAGAATTTAACGACTTATTGTTTTATTAAGCTAAAGATGATTATTGATGCAAAATATTATTAAAATATATGGAACTTATCACCTAAACTTTTTACGCTCTTGACCACTTTATTTTCAAGCGACTTCCAAAAAGGAGGAGGTTCTCAATTCGACTGTATGTTTTTTTGTGTGTGTTACCCCAGCACTGGGTGAACCGATTTTTATGATTCTTTTTTTATTTAAAAGTTAGTGCTTCCCGTGTGGTCCCATATTAATTTTATCAAAATCGGTGAAGTACTTTATAAGAAAATTAATAAAAACCTAAAATAATCTATATATTATCTAAATATATATAACTCAAAGGTGACTGACTGACTGACTGACATAGTGATCTATCAACGCACAGCCCAAACCACCAAACCACAGGACGGATCGGGCTGAAATTTGGCATGCAGGTAGATGTTATGACGTTGGCATCCGCTAAGAAAGGATTTTGGGAAATTCCCACGGGAACCGCAAAAATCGGGATCTGCGCTGGCGAAGCTGCGGGCATCTACTAGTGTATATATAAAAATGAATCCCTATTTCCCTTGGTCACGGCATCACGCGTGAACGGCTGGACCGATTCCGCTAATTCTTTTTTTGCCGAGTTCGTCATTGTCAGGAGAAGGTTCTTATGTAGGGTAGGGTAGGGTAGTGTAGTTTAGTGTAGTGTAGGGTAGGGTGGTACGAAGTTCGCCGGGAATACTAGTAATGTATAAATGTACTAAGTTGTTGCGATGGAAGTCGGTTTTTAACGTGTTTAGCGTTTTCAATTATTCAATTTCAATTAGCTATTGGTATTGTGCAATTATTGAAGCCACGTGCAGTAAGCCAGCCTGGCTCGCGTTACACAGCAGTGACGCCAGGACTGCAGCGACGCGTGACCGATATCGGCCGGCAGCCCGACATCGGATAACGATATGAATTGTAAATAGAAACGATTAGTGTAGTTGGGAAATATGATAAAGGCAAAGCAAACAACGATGTAGGTGTCCTTGCGTGAAATCTCAGTTAAGAAATTAGCTGCAAAATTATTCAAGTCATTCTTGATTTTTTTCTTAGCAGTTGCTTAACCAACTGTTGCGTAATGCTCCCATATAGCTTTTTTTACTAGTTTATGCCCGCCGCTTCACCCGGTGTGGACATCGTTTTCATAATTTCGCCATGTCTGTCTGTCCGCGTCTTAGTTCGGAGACTATTAGTACTAGAAAGCTGTAATTTGGCATAGGTATACTTAATATTAGTCACTCTGACAAAGGAGTACAATAAAATATATAAAAAACATTAGGGTCCTCCCCTACATGTAAATAGGCGGGATTTTTTTTTCGTTGACGTTAGAGTATACTTCAACGACAAAAAAACTGGTGTGGCGTAATAATTGTAATTGTAAGGACGGGCTGATTTCGGCAACCAGGCGTCTGAGCGCCCATTTTGTATGCGCGTATTGTGTGGCGTATTGTTGAATATGTCTTTCAAAACCACTGAGGGTTTGCTAAAACCATTTTGCGTATTGTGTGGCGTATTGTTGAATATGTCTTTCAAAACCACTGAGGGTTTGCTAAAACCATTTTGCGTATTGTGTGGCGTATTGTTGAATATGTCTTTCAAAACCACTGAGGGTTTGCTAAAACCATTTTGCGTATTGTGTGGCGTATTGTTGAATATGTCTTTCAAAACCACTGAGGGTTTGCTAAAACCATTTTTCGATACAGGAATCGGTTTGTGAAATATTAAGCTTAAGTTAATAATAATATAATAATAATAATATAATAATATTCTGGGACAAACCACACATGGTCAAGTTAAAGTGTTAGACTCAAGTATCAAGAATAAATTAAGCTTTTAAGACAGGCAATGGTATAAAGTCTTGATAGTAGTTAAGCTGGGATGAAAATGTGTTTGAGGCTTTGGGCCAAACGACGTAGTTTCTTCTTTCCCACAGACACTTACCTAACCATCAGGCATGACCTCCAAATTGTAGGAATTTCGTATTTGGTAGACGAAGAATGACCTTCAACCTTCAAGATGCACTGCTACTTACTACTTACGACACCATGGGCTATTCTGAAAACCAGCGCTGCAGTTCTCCTGCAGCTAATGCTGAGAAAAGTCCATTTTGACATCGCACTGCACCGATTCCGTTGGTCTTATTTGTTTTTTGTGTTTACTCTTTTGTTTTTTCTTTCTTTTCTGTTTCTATATGTTTTACTTTTTTATGTTGTGTAATCGGTGTGTGTTTGTGTCAAATAAAAAACTGTCTATTGTCTATTGTCTAAATAAAATGTAATTTATTTTCACATAGGCACATTATAATTTTTCAAGTAATTAGAATTACCTATATCAATACGAATGTTATTCTATACTCTCTCTAAGAAAATCGCAGGTTGTGTGTGAAGACGACTAAGGCCCGATTGCCCTTTTTTCAGGGTGGGGTCGAGCCCCTCGGTGGGGACGTGTATGAGCCAAGGACACGTACATCCCTAGTAGTTATTGTGTATGTCATATACCTATTATTATATTATTTACAACCATTTAGATAAATACTAGCTTACCCCAGCTAGAGTAGTTACGTAACCTAACCTAACCTAACTTCGCTCAGGGAGTTGATATGAGACTGTGTGGTAGTTGGAATAAAAAGATAAACTTTAAAATATGAGGCATTTTTTATTGAAAGCATTTTCTTACAGTATATACTCCTACCAACAATGGACAGTCCCACCCATAAAAAAAGATTTCAAATGGTCTACAATGTTCCAGAACATTCCACAACATTCGAGAGTATTTTGGAATGTCCCACAATGATCTAGGAATAATCTCAAATGTTCTGGGCTGTTCTAGGAATTTCTAGAGGGCGAAACTTCCAGTCATTATATCTTCAAAAACACGCCCTTTAGGTAAAAACGGGAACCTTCTTCATGGATGGGGGATAGAAGGCTACCACACTATATGACTTCCTTGATCGTACCCAGACTCGTATATGAGTTTTAACGGCACGCACATTGTACACTTTCTTTCATAATATTTATTGATTGTACTCACCTAAGAATTATGTTAATACGTTACTACTGATCTCATCTCACAGGCTCATTCATAGAATTCGGTAGGTTCAACCTAGTTCCGACACACGCCGTCCTGCCGTCTCCTGCCCTTCTGTTCACACTATATACTAGGAGGTAACGACAAATTTCGTAACGTTATCGGAAATGGATAAACTTGGTTGAGAGGATAAATGGCAACCCTCTGATGTTAAATATGTCGGTCTGCCTGCGCAAAGTGGTTGCGTTATGAACTCATAGCGCCTGAAAAACTGGTTATCGTGACCAAAAAAAAACGATAAAAGAAATGGTTTAGTAAGATATAAAATGAAAGTAGTAGTTGTGTACTCATGAAAGTTATGCAAAAACTGAACAAATATTCAGTTGCTTTATGGAACAACGCCCGTTAGTAGTCTCATCGTTTTTTTTTTGCTCGCTATAAGTATATAACGCAACCCTTTGCGCAGGCAGACAGACATATTTAACATCAGAGAGTTGCCATTTATCCTCTCAACCTAAGTTTACCTATTTCCGTTATCGTTACCAAATTTGTCGTTACCTCCTAGTCTACTACATATACACGGTGTAACCAAATTGGGGTAGGACCCGTTAATCGGGTCTTCTACTCATCATACTGAACAACCCTGGGGAAAGATGATCAGAATGATGAGTAGAACATTGTATAGATTACAAGTGGATTACCGCGACTTTGTTTCTGCTTTAAAACATGGATTTCAACAACAGCATCACCTACCGGATCCATTTATAGCTTAGAACTCAAAACCATCCAGGTGGGGGTCCCAAAAAATCATCAAAATCGGCCAAGCTGTTTAGGAGAACAGTTAAAAACACAAGTATACATTTAATTATGACCAAAGAATTACCTATTAAAAATAAATAAACGAGTTAGGTATATTTATATTTACTAGCTGTTATTGTAGGTCATTACGACAAAGGCTACGAATAGGGACATGGAACGTGCAAGGTTTCTTACGTCCAGGGAAACTAGAAATAGTTGAGAAAGAGATGGAAAGACTAAACATCGACATCTTGGGCATCAGTGAAACACACTGGAAACAATCTGGCCATTTTGACTCAGACAATGGAAACGTAATTTTCAACTCTGGTAATGACACTGAGAGCAGGAACGGAGTTGGATTTATCATCTCGCGGAAGCTATACCAATCGGTGGTTGGGTATGAGACGAAGAGTGACCGTGTAACCAAACTAAAGATGGAAGCTAAGCCATGTCCACTGAATATCATACAAGTGTATGCCCCCACTTCAAAATCTACACAGGAGGAACTTCAGGAGTTTTACAATGACTTACAGACAGTCATGAATAACGTCCCAAAAAACGAGATAACACTACTGATAGGAGACCTGAATGCTAAAGTGGGACAAGGTCACTGCGATGCTGATTCTGATGTTATGGGTGAGTTTGGATTGGGGCAAAGAAATGAACGAGGAGAAACTTTCGTGGAGTTTTGCATTGAACACCAGCTTTCCATTATGAATACGTGGTTTCAGCAACATCCGAGACGTCTATTCACGTGGACTTCGCCGGATGGAAAAACTCGTAATCAGATAGACTACATTGCAATACATTCCAGATGGCGCTCCTCCATCACCAATGCCAAGACATACCCGAGTGCCGACTGTGGGAGTGATCATCAGCTATTGGTCACGGAGTTCCGACTACACTTGAAAAAGATCAAAAAGGCAAATGCAAGAACAAGTACCAAACTGAATAGCCTGCAAAGACTAGAGTTTGCGGAAAAGATACATCAGCATATAGAAGAACTCCCAATAGACCCGTTCGATGACGCTGAAACAACCTGGTGCAACCTTAAACAGGCAATCACAAAAACAGCCATCGAGGTACGTCAAAAAATTCCGACATCTCATACTCGAAAGGACTGGATCTCCGACTCTACTTGGGAGCTAGTTGAGGAACAAAGATGTATAAAGGAACAGGGTCTTAATGACGAGAATACTCGCAGTCGATATCGGAAACTACATATCAAGGTAAAAAGAGCTTGCAGGCGAAATAAGAACACTTACATCAACAACTTATGTGCAGACATAGAGAGACATGCGGATAAAGCTCAGACAAAGGACATGTTCGATAAGGTCAAAATTTTAACACGTGACTTTAAGCCTAAGACACGGCAAATCGCGGATGCCGATGGTACAGTGCTCACAGACCTGGATAAGGTACTTGAGAGATGGCGAAAGTACACCGAACAACTTTATAATGAAACGCCTGATAACCTTCTCAGCAGAAGTCTCGCTGAACATGACTTGGAACCGGACATATTGCTGTCGGAGGTCGAAAAAGCTATAGCACGCCTAAAATGTAACGCTGTGGGATCAGACGGCATCTGTGCAAGCCTCCTAAAATTAATGGGATCGGATGGCACTCGCTACCTACACCAAGTATGTAACAAATTGTGGAGAACAGCCCAGTGGCCTCGAGACTGGACGGAGTCGCTAGTGATACCATTACACAAGAAGGGATCAACGCTTAAATGCGAAAACTTCCGCACGCTATCACTAATATCCCATGCGAGCAAAGTCATGCTCTATATCTTGAATGACAGACTGGCTAATTTCATCGACAGGCAGATATCGGTGGAGCAGGCAGGCTTTGTTTCTGGAAGAGGCACGCGCGAACAGATATTCAACGTGCGCCAAATCATCGAGAAGTGCCGCGAAGTTAACAAGCCCGTCGTTCTATGTTTCATAGATTATGCAAAGGCATTCGATTGCGTTGGGTGGCAGAAAATGCTAAATATCCTGCTGGAGATGGGTATACCACCACATTTAGCTTATCTCATAGAAAGCTTATACTCCGAAAGCTCGGCTCGGGTGCGGATTGAACAATCCTTATCCGAACCACTAAAACCAGAGAGAGGCGTAAGGCAAGGATGTATATTGTCACCCAAACTGTTCAATCTGTACGGGGAATACATAATCCGCAAAGCAACCGAAGATTGGTGTGGAGGATTATCGATTGGAGGCAGAAAAATCAACAACCTGCGTTACGCAGATGACACAACGCTCATAGCCACCGATGAGACTGAAATGGCTGAACTATTCAGACGCATAGAGACAGAAAGTCTGCGCCTGGGACTACGCATCAACAGAGCGAAAACCAAAGTCATGGTCGTCGATAGAGATAATACACTCACACATCCTAATGTGCTACAAGGTCTTGAATGTGTCAAGGACTTCAACTATCTTGGCTCGCTTATCTGTAACGACGGCAACTGTGACAAAGAAATAATCCGCCGCATTCAGATGTCAAAAAGTGCTATGAGCAAACTTGATAAGGTGTGGAAGGATAGGTCCATCCAACGGAAAACCAAAGTACGACTGGTCAAAGCCCTGGTATTCTCCATCTTCCTGTATGGTTCAGAGACCTGGACAATTAAAGCAAACATGCAAAGCAGGATAGATGCATTTGAGATGTGGTGTTGGCGTCGTTTACTACGTATTCCTTGGACAGCCATGAGGACAAATCTCTCCATCCTAGAGGAGCTCAAAGTTACGACCCGCCTTTCAACAGTGTGCCAACAACGCTCGCTCTCATTCTTTGGACACTGTGCACGCCGTCCCAACAGCTTAGAGTACCAAATCATGACGGGAAAGGTAGAGGGCAAAAGAGCTCGAGGAAGACCTCCTGCCAAGTGGTGCACCCAAGTCACCAGCACCACTGCTCTGCAGCTACACGAAGCAGTGCACGCAGCGAGTGACAGAGCCCGGTGGAGAGCAATCTGCGCCCCCTCGATGACATGACGGTCACGATCCCCAGCATTGGGGGAACGACTGATTGGATTGGATTGTAGGTTAAGTGTGAAGTCGACCATACCGGCACTGGGCCCGCGTGGCGGACTAAGGCTCGATCGCCTTAATTCAGGGTAGGCTCGAGCCCGTCGTTGTGGACGTATATGAGCTGATATGATGATTGTAGCAACACAAAGTTGCACACAAAGTCACACCTATTTGTAGTTTTTTTCTCCGATTGTATGGTCCAAGAGTTCTCCAAGACCATGTTTCAAGGAAAAAAGGATGCGTTCACTTAGCTGTAGCACAATCAACGCGGCATTAAGGCTCCTCCGTCCCCAAAATTAGCAACTCGATTCACGATGTTTCAAACATCGAACGAATCGAACTGGCTAGCTACCACCACCTTGTCTTGCCGCCAAACATCAATCTTAACAGCATTGATGTGTTCCGGCTTGAAGATAAGATAGCCAGATCCCCATTGCGTTGGGGAATCTTGGTAAGCCTGCTTCCATATTCGGCATCATCGTACCTTACCAGCAGGTGAGGTGATGCCAAGGGCTTATTAATAGTGGATAAAAAAAAAGAAATAGCTCAGAAATAAAGTTTTTGTCAGTTCGTACTGCAAGGTGGCTGTTACGTCAATAACTGCGGACGAATCGTGCGAAAATTTTGGTTTTTAATTCATTTTAAATAAAATAAAAAGAATTTCCTAAAAGTAAGAAAACAGTATTATTTAATATTGTTTTGTTAAGAAACTCATAAATTATCATAAAGTTTCGATTAAAATTTCAGCAATTCTATGGTTACAACTGGAAAAAAAAGATGCATTAAGATATTTTTTTTCTTGACTTTTGTGTATTAAAATAGAACTCTATGAAATCTAAATCACTTCTAATACCCTGTAAATTATAAAACTTTTTTTTTCGAAAAAAAAATCTTAATTGAAGTAAAAAGTGTTTACAAAGTTGGTCGATGGCGGCGCGCGGCGGTATAAGCCTTAATAACGAATGAGACCCTGAACTCACTCCTATCAAAGCTATTCCAGCTAGCTTCCAGGGGTGGTTAATGGTGATAGAGAGAAACGGTGTGATTAGGCTTACCAGACGTCAGGATTTGTCTTAACATGGCAGGATTTTTAGGCTCCTGTCAGGTTTTGATGTTTTTTTGGTCCTCATCAATGTAACGGTGATTTTTCACTGTGTGGAGAGTAATATTAGCCTCTATGGGGGATTGTGAGACGGCGAGTGACCGGTCAGCACTCAAAAGGAATATCATAAATGATATTTTATTACGCACCGTGCGTTGTCAAACCGCGCGCGCGTCCGTTTCAGTAAAACGTCAGAACTTTTAGATAAAAATCTGGCTTTTTGTCAGGAATTTTCAGTTTAACATCTGGTAACCCTAAGTGTGATCCAACCGGATCGTCCGTCTGTCTGTCCGGTGCCGGGTCACCGGTTTAATTTCTGGACACAAATCCGGCCGGATAATGAGGACTGCCCATTCGTAGAGCTTGTAGTAGAGGCAATAAGACGTTACAATAAACTGCCCAGAGTGACCGTAACGTAGGTCCACTCTCGTACAAACACCTAGAGTAGCGAACTGTTTAGACACGGCAAACAGCAGTTAACGGCTTTTTTGGGATTATCCACAGATAAACGGGTAGTTCAATAATATCTGTACCAAATCCATAGGGTGGGGCCTGGTGTCCCGAAACACAGACTTGTTAAAGTCTAGCTCAGGCACCAGTCCATCACATCTCTTTATTATGTTTTTTTATCTTTTTTGTTAATAACTGTATGATGATGTGGCGTGTAAAATAAACTGGTTATTTTTTATTTTTTTCATTAATGTGTTCAACCATAAATGCTGAGATAAAAATAACGAGCGACTAAACCGATCAGAGCGACCATCACTTTAGTAATAATTCTCGTATAATGCGTGCCACCAAAGAAGAGACTTGAAACACCACGTCAAACATTAGAAAAACAAAGAAGGAAGTGTACAAAATAGTTATCCATAATATATAGATATCCATAATCCTTTGCTTCTTTTGACATATAGGTGTACCTGTACACGTCGTAAATCATCTTCCTACCTTGTCTTTAGTGATTTTACCTTTTCTTTATGTGGTGTTTCAAGTCTCATCTTTAGTGGCACGCACTATATTAGGTCTTAATGTCTCGTGGGCACTTCCTGATAAGAAGTCTAGTACGACGAAGACACTGAATAATGGTGATAGCCCATCGGGGGTGGCTTGGGGTCGTTCTTTTTGACGAGGGTACTTTTAAATAATTTTATTATGAATTTAACAATGCGAGTCGAACTAGCACTCCGAGGGTTCCATACCACTACACCTCTCCACAAAACTACATAGTTAATGACAATGATTCCTATTCGCAATACAAACAAAAGACATCAACGCGAGGGCCAAAATATGTTTTTTTTTATTCAGTTCGGACTCCGTAGCGCGGGTACGACTCACACTTAACCAATTTTTATTATTTGTTGTTTTACTTCAGTATTAGTACTATAACCACACCAAGTTTCACGTTTGTATGTATTACCGTTTTTACGATAAATCTATATCTAAAATACTTCTAAAGACCTATAAAAAACACGTTTTCTGTATTGAGACCTCCACTCATTTTTTTTACTTTTTCTAATTAATAGTATTTTTTTGTTATAGCTGCAACAAAAATACACATTCTGTTAAAATTTTAACTGTGTACCTATTACGGTTCATGAAATACAGCCCGCTGACAGACGGACAGACAGACAGCGGAGGCTTAGTAACAGGGTCGTCTAGTGTACGGAACCCTAAAAACACGTTTCTTTTAAAGTTACCTAAGTTCAAAAAAACTTAATATTTTTTAATATTTTTGAATTATTATTATTTGTTAGTAAATTCCTCATAATAACACTTACCTACTCGTATTATAAATAAAAACATCAATTAGTAGGTACAACAACTTCACTTTCTTTAGTTCGAGATCTTCAGCGCAAGAAGGATTCACACTTGGCCAGATGTTGTTTTTTTTTACTTTAGGATTTATACTTACTATAATCACACCAAGTTTGACGCTTGTTTCTCGTTTTTTTTTGTTAGATTTCTTGTTTGTTAAATAAAACAATCATAATCTTATTACTTTAAGTGAGCATTTCTTATATAAATATAATTGCTTTCTCGGAATCGGCTATAACGATTTGGATTACATTCCAAGTCTATCTTGACAGGTGTCATAACTGAGACTCAGGAGACTCCGTGCAACAACGCCCGGTCGCCCAGATACTAACACTAATCTGTGAAAAATTTAACCGGCTACCTATTACTGTTCAAAATCTATAGCTCCTTAAAGTCGGACGGATGGATGGACAGACGGACAGCGTAGGCTTAGACTTAGAGTCCCGTCACCTTTGGGTACAGAACCCAAAAAACACTTATCCATCATGATTAATTTAACTTTTTCTTTTCTTAACATTTGTTAAGCCTAACGTCCAAGACAAAAAAGGAAGGTCGTTAAGACAAATAGGGACATCATTCAGCGCGATAAGATCCCGGGCCTCGTAGGTACAGAAGTTGTCTGCCCTGACCCCGCGGGATCTACGGGATCCCACCGATCTCGGGACAGAGGGATAAGCCTCCTGCAAAGCCAATAGCACGTAAAGTTGCACGCTTTTAACTTGAAAAATCACCTTATTTTACAGCTTTATATTAGTTTCCCCTGTTCCGGTGTCTGTAATTAAATCTTGTAAGTAAAATTGGACCCACTTTCCGGTTCCCGATTGAGCTGTAATTTTGCATGCATATAGTGTATATCGCGTGACAATGCATTCATCATATCAGCTCATATACGTCCCCACCGATGGGCTCGAGCCTACCCTGAATTAGGGCGATGGGGCCTTAGTCGACCACGCGGGCCCAGTGCGGGTTGGTCGACTTCACACACAACCTTCGAGTTTCTTCGCAGGCGTGTGCAGGTTTACTCACGATGTTTTCCTTCACCGTTAAAGCAATCGGTAAGCATATGTACGTAAGTTTTTGAAAAACTCATTGGTACATTGGCCGTCCGGATTTGAACCCGGTACCTCTAGTTAGAAGGACCGAGTCGTTACCGGTTGAGCCACCGACGCTACACATACCAGGTAACAGGAACTATATTAGGTACTAAGGGTACGCTGTCTGTCCGGTTGTCTGTCCAACAATTAAAAGACTGTATCTTGTGAACCGTGATAGGTTGACGGCTGAAATTTGCTAAATTTTTTTTCAGTACTCATTATAAGGGTTTAAAAAAATAAGTGAAGAATTAATAAGGGATTGAATAAGGGGGTTCCCATACAAGAAACGTGTTAAAGTTTTTTTTGTTATATCTTAAAAACTATATTATGTACAAGCGTAAAACTAAGTACTAACCCTAAAGTAAAACAAAAAATAATAAAAACCAGCCGGAGTAGGACTCACGCTAAGGAGTAAGAAGTACTAAGACTAAGAAGTAAAAAGACTGGGACTCACTATAAGAAGGAAGATGTACTAAGACTAAGAAGTAAGAAGACTTGGACTCACGCTGAGGAGTAAGAAAAACTATGATTAAGAAGTAAGAAAACTAGGACTGACGTTAAGGAGTAAGAAGTACTTAGACTTACAAGTAAGAAGAGTTAAAGAGTAAGAAAAACTACGATTAAGAAGTAACAAAACTAGGACGGACGCTAAGGAGTAAGAAGTACTAAGACTAAGAAGTAAGAAGACTCGGGGTCACACAGAGTTCCGCACCAAAACTAACTACCAATAGAACAAGACCACTCAGTGTATACTTTGCTGTGGGTAAATAGGAGTCTAATTATTCTGGATATTTGAAAATTTATTTTTCATGTGGGAACGGAAATATTTTAGATTTTCTCATAGATTTTCCTGTAATCTATGCAATTAGCCTGTTATACTGTTTTTTTTTTAATATAAGCCCAATAGTTTCGGAGATAAGGGTGAGGGAAATAGTCAGTTTTCGACATTTGTCATAAATAACTTTAAAACTATTTATTTTAAAATTATAAAAAAATATAATTAAGGTTCCAGAACCAAGCCTTTTCAAGCTATTAATTGATGTCACTAAATATATTTTAAAGTACTTTTGTTAATATTCTAAATAACACCCCAAAATGGCCTCCATGTTTAAAATTCATTTATTTACACGTCCGTCTTTGGGTCTCTGACTTACATATGTGTACCAAATTTCAACTCAATCAATCCAGTAGTTTCCGCGAAAATTAGCTGTAACAGACAGACACACAAGTAATCCTATAATGGTTCAGTTTTTACCTTTTGAGGTACGGAACCCTAAAAAACATCTTTCTGTCGCTCGCGTTGATGGCTTTTGTTTCAAATGAACAGGTATTATTTCCTAAACCATCTTCGAGCGCACGCGCGGCAAACCGACTAGGAGTCGAAGTGGTCGCCATGACCGAAATGGGTCGGATCACCATCACCATCATTATTCTTGTGTAGATAAGTGTGGTGGTACGGAATCCTCGTACCTTACGATTTGTTGATGACTCTTTCATTGCTAGAGCTGGAAGACGCTCAGCCAGGAGTGACCAGGAGTGGCGACTTGGTGTGACTACGGAGCGATCACCGAAATACGGTTGTGAGGTTTGCTTACCTGTAACCAAAGAGAAAACAGTATGAGTTATTGGCTGTAGAACTAAAACGATTGTGGAATAATCATCTTGATGCAATCGTGACCACATACCCACACCAGACTGTGTTAGTCATACGAAACATTGAAACGTTTGTAAAGATTCAATCTTATCGACACCGTTAGGTTAGCACTTAATATTAAGGCTTATACCGCCGCCAACGACCAACTTTGTGACCACTTATTACTTTGATTAAGGATTTTTTTTATCAAAAAAATAATATTTTTGTAATTTACTGGATAAGACGAGTGATTTTGATTTCCTCGAATTCTATTTTAATACACAGAACTAAAGAAAAATAAATCCTAAGGCACCCTTTTTTTTATAGTTGTACCCATAGAACTGCTGCAATTTTAATCGAAACATTATGATAATTTATGAACTTCTTAACAAAATAATTAAAAATGATTTTGTCTTTTGTTTTCTTACTTTTTGGAAATTCTTCTTATTTTATTTGTAATGAATTAAAAACCAAAATTTTCGCATGATTTGCCCGCAACGTAACAGACACGTTTCATTACAAGCTGACAAGAATTTTATTTCCAAGATATTTCGTTCGATGTTTGAAACATCGTGAATCAAGTTGCTAATTTTAGGGACGGAGGAGCCTTAACAAGATGATATTAAACTGTGCAGTAATTACTAGTTTCCTTCATTGCATTCAACCTGTCTAATCATTCTAAGGCCTAATCAACGTGCCATCGAAACTACTTTATTATTAGACGGCTGCTAATTAGAACGGTATCAATTTAAAAATCCCAAGCCAATAACATGCAATTTTGTGTGATTCGTGAAAAAAGTGAAGCAACAGCGACGGTGTATAAGAGTGCCACTCGTTTCCTAGCAAAGGGATCTCAAAGAATGGCGGCGTCAGCGCAATGGCGGCTCTTTGCTCTCTGTGCCTTTTTTCTGGTCCTGCAAGTGGAATCTTCACAGGAGGTCATGAAGAAACTGACGATGGGATTTTCGAAAGCTTTGGATCAGTGTAAAAATGAGGTAAATTGCGAACATTTCGTCTTCCATGATCCATGATTTAACCGCCTCCGTAGCTCAGAGGCAAAGTTCACTGGTTTTACACAGGAGTTCGTGGGTTCGATTCCCGGCGGGGTCAATTGTAAGACTCGGTTTGGTTGGTGGTATAGGGCATTTTCTAAGCCCGCCTGGCTAGCTACCACCATCTTATCTAAGTCTTGCAGCCAAATATCAATGTTGATATCATTGGTGTGTTCCGGCATAAAGATAAGATAGCCAGTTCCCCATTGCGTTGGGGAATCTTGGTAAGCCTGCTTCCATCTTCGGTAACATCGTCACTTACCACCAGGTGAGATGTTGTCAATAAAAAAGTAAAAAAATAAAAAAAAAGATCGTGTTATTGTAACAGATTTAACACGGTCATATCGATAACATTTTTTTGACTCTGTTCGTGTATACCCATCGTTTCTGCAGCTAAATCGTGGATGAAGTTAAAGTTCGAGTTACGGAACGGAATACTTATTTTCTTAATTCTTCTCCAGTTCATCTTCTCAAACCAGATGTATACTTCTCAAACCAGTATTTAGAACAATAAGATGTTGTGTAGATGAACTGGACTGATACTAGAGAGAGTGAGACTAGTCAACTAGTGCTCCTCGCTTCCTTAGAAAGGGCACTCACTACATAGTACATAAGGCCTGAATTATTATTGCCACCTTTGTTAAGAACTTGTCGCATGGCAGGTAGGTAGGTTGGTAGGTAGGTAGGGAGTGGGTTCTTTTAAAAATGCCGATGCGTGCTACAGGTGATTGGAGTTTATTCTTAAAATAAGACCTAGAAGAAATATAACAAGGCTTATAAAACATTATGCACAGCAAATTTAAAACAAATCAGAAAAACATACATGAGTCTTACCCGTAATGGGTCTTTTATGAGAAAGAATTACTTCTTTATTTTATTTATTTTATTAAAAAATATGACGGATAGTGAAAATATTTTGATTTTTGAATGAAATTGTCAGATGGCGTGAAAAAGAAATAGATGGAATGAAAAGAAGATTGGATGAAAGAAGAATGAATAACAGAGCGCCGCGCTACAAACTATACTTGAAAAGTTGAAACAACTGAACTTCTCGCAATATTCAAGACTAGCGTCATATTAGACATCAGGCAAAATCTATCTTGTAACAGCTAGAGATAAGTAAAGTTTCAAATTATTAACACATTAAGTTGTAACAGGTACAAAATAAACATAAATTTATTAAAGTTGTATTACTTTTTTGTGCTTAAGTCAAAGAGACCAGTCTCAGCACCTAAATATTGAAGCTTTGCTTTCCCTCCAGCTGAACATCGCAGACCACATAATGCAGGACTTCTACAACTTCTGGCGCGAGGAGTACGCTCTGGTGAACCGCGAGCTGGGCTGCGCCATCATGTGCATGGCTTCTAAGTTCGACCTGATCACTGACGACATGAAGCTGCACCACGGCAATGCGCACGAGTTAGCTAAGAGTCACGGAGCTGGTTAGTTGTTCGACTATTAGTTTAATTGAGACGTAAGAAACTAGGATATAAAGTAAAATCTGGCTTACCAAGAACCCCCCAAAAACATTAAAACCAGTCTATCTAATCAGTGTTTCTAAAAAAAATTCTTCCAGCACATCGTAAACATTTTTACTATCTTTCTTTCATCGTGTAGCATCAATTGGCTTTTACATCCCAAGGGAAGGTTATTTGGTGTTGCACTTAGCACCACGTAAAGAGAATAGCAGACAGAATATTAAAATAACCAAATGCAATTACAGCAAATAAACTGTTTACCAACAAGTTGGACCTTGCTGGGTATCTAACCAGAGATTACTTTGTATGAGATAAGGGATTTAACTTTCTAGCAAACTCTAAGTCTTTTAATATATATTTTTTTAACTTCGACAGATGACGATATGGCGAAACAGCTGGTCTCCTTGATTCACGCGTGCGAGCAGCAGCAAAATGGCGTGAGCGACGACTGCAGCAAGACCCTGGAGATAGCCAAGTGCTTCCGTACCGGCGTCCACGGCCTCAAGTGGGCGCCCTCCATGGAGGTGGTGCTTGAAGAGGTCATGACTGAGTTCTAAGGTTTAGAAGCAATGAAATTTTAATGCAGACATGGCTGCATATTCAACATAAAGACCTGATAATGGACTAAATAGGAACGGGATTTTACAAAAGAGCTGGGGATGGCTGCAGATTCGAATCAAAGATAATATTAGAAGGTCTTATTACAAATAAGGTGGTGACAGCCATTTTCGATTTCAATAAACGATGGGTAAAACCTTATTTCCTGTATTCATATACGTGAATCAATACAAGACATAAAGGCAGAATTAATAAAAAATAAATATGCTGAATATGCAGCCATTTTCAATAATTAAAATGAAAATCAAAATTGACTTATGGCTAGCTTTAACAAATTCGATGTTTTAATGAATACCCAATAAAGATTCTCCCAATATCTCGTCAGCTTTAGGTTAAGGGCAATTTAATTAATGTTTGGTAAGTAGGTATACATTATTTATTCCTTTGTTAATACGGTGATCGATTAGGTAAATAAAATGTTTGTTTTCTTTGCTTAATTTTTATTATTTGTTCATAATAACGTGAGCTTCTGGGAAATTCTAAAAAGGATGGTTCATAGCAGACACACTTTGATACATCTTTCCTGTAATCCAGAATAATCGAAAACAAACAGAACGCAGGCTTCTATTCTCATTCTAATAAAATAAAGCAAACCGTGTGTACGCTTCAGCACTACAGCATTAGGCACGGGCTCTCAAACTTGTTCCAGAAGTTTCCACTCATTTTGAATCCGTTAATTTATCTAATACAGCTCCATCATCGATAGTACGCTACGTCAGATGGTCTTCCTAATCTCAAACGTAGAAAAGTAACACCTAAGTACAATAATGAACCAGTTAATGTACAAAATAAATTGTGATGATTCATGCGTACTATCAATTCATCAATGATGCGTCACTTGCATATCTAAGTAAGTAAAGAAATAATTACGTCTAAATACCTAGTACTAAGGTCCACAGGACTGGCGATGCTGAGTGAGGTGTTCCACAGTTTGAGAATCACTACTGTAAGGTACAAGGGGCAAACAATGAAAGTAAATATCCGGGGGCAGGCGCAGGTGTTGGCGCCGAATAAAAAGGGCCGATAGATTTAACGACACATTCGCCATCCAATGTTTTCTGTTTGTATCTGATTTACGCCCAACGATTTGTTTTTATACAAAAAGGGTCCTTACATGATTGATTTTACCTTTAACGATGAAGCGTTGATTAAATAGCATGCTACATTGAGATTGCACTCAAATGGTGATCCAATTATACCCAGAAAAGGATTAAAGATAAGCCAGTCTTAAGAGTTCTTTTACGGGCTAACTATTAAGATAGCACTTGATTATTTTATCTCTAAAACTCCTTTAATACCCCATAAATTATGAGCTTCCGCAAATTCTGGAGAATTCAGTCTCTATCAGTACATCAAACCTCGATTAGCTCCGCATTACCAAGCCATGGCTAGACTTTGGCTGAACGAACAAATGCTGCACCA
The DNA here is from genome assembly GCA_947284805.1 of Coleophora flavipennella. Classification (NCBI taxonomy): domain Eukaryota; kingdom Metazoa; phylum Arthropoda; class Insecta; order Lepidoptera; family Coleophoridae; genus Coleophora; species Coleophora flavipennella. The sequence continues at coordinate 18,337,900 of OX369265.1, forward strand.
TACTTGACCGTGCTTTGATTGTGCTGTCCAACCAGATACAGCCTGAATTACGGCACAATTAACGCGAATTGGTGATATTCACATGTTGCCTCTTACCGCGCCATCGTGGATAAACTATGGAGTTATCAGGGGCGTACTTGGGGCCCACTACTTCAATTGATAGCCATCGTGTTTTAAGCTATCTGGAATCAGCTAGTCGGCTAAGCTAGTCGGCGATGCCGTGAATAAGATCGCTTAGCACGATAAAGCTGATGGTTTATGCTAAGTAGCATATTGAGTTATAGAATGCGCCGGCGACGGTATTGTGCTAGGGACTAGCAAAAGTAAATAGTATGAAACGGTACTCGAGTAAGTATGGAACTGCTTTTGTTTCGGGACATGGAGTGGTTAAGATTAACCTGGAAAATTCTCAAAATGAAATACGATTTATCTTTTTCTTTTTACGATTTGATGTTTTGATTGTTTTTTTTTTGTTTTGATTAGTTTTTTTTATTATTTATTACAAAGAAAGAGATAAACCAAAACAAATTAGTAGATAACGTTTTCAAACAAAACTAAAAATCGATTACGAACGAGCGTTGCTCGGAGTCTCATAAGCTTGTATACTAAAAACATTATCTCTTGTGTAAAAACTGATTTTCTTTTGATTGACACTTATCTAGGTACATAGACTTGGAATAGCCGTTTCCGAGAAACCAATTTTATTTATTTATATAAAATTATTTTCTTGGAAACGGTTGTAATGATTTGAATGAAATTTCATATTTAGGTAATGTTTTACATTCCTTTATATGTAATGTTAAAAACAAGATAATGTTGTACCTTGGTAAGCGCATAACTTGAGAACGGCTGGATCGATTTTGCTAATTTTTATTTTAAAATGTCCTTAGTAGTCCAAATAAGGTTTTTAGGAAGAAAAAAAACTAGGCGCTCCCTCAGTATCCATGGGGTGGAAGCCGCGGGCAACAAGCAGCTAGTCATCATATCAGCCGAAAGACGTCATCTGCTGGACAAAGGCCTCCGCTAAGGATTTCCACAACGACGGGTCCTGCGCTGCTCCCATCTAGCGGCTTCCCGCTATCCTCACCAGGGCGTCAGTCTACCGAGAAGGAGGCCTGCCTACGTTAGGTCTTCCGGTGTGCGGTCTCTACTCGAGAACTTTACTGCCCCAACGGTTATCTGTTCTACGAGCTATGTGTCCTCCCCACTGCCACGTAAGTTTAGCAATTCTGAAAGCTATGTCGGTTACTTTGGTTCTCCTACGGATGTTTCTGATTCGATCACGCAGCGAAACTCCGAGCAAAGCACGCTCCATTGCTCTTTGAGTGACCTTGAGCCTTCTTATAAGGCCCATAGTAAGCGACCATGTCTCAGTTTCATATGTCATCATTGGCGCACACACTGGTATATGGGAGGTAAAGATATTGCAAATCTTCCCGAACGCTGCCCAGCCGAGTTCGATTCGTCGATTGATCTCTTTCTCAATGTTGGATCTACCTAACTGGACAGTTCGTCTTTTTTTAAACAGCTGATAATAAATTAATCAATAACCTCCCAAATACTTTAAAAAACACACTTTTTAGAAAAACAATTTAATAAAAACTATGCAAATCAATGTTACAACTAATTTTAGTTATAGTTTAAATAGTCAAACTTCCTGCAACACCCTGTACATGGTGGACGATGAGCTCGTAACCGGCCGACATCACTGCTATGTGTGTACAGATCAGGTACAGATGTAACTCTGTGCACTTTACCTTGCCTACCGTCATAACATTTTGTTTGTCTTTTATTTACCTTTATTTATAAGTTATTGTAACTAACTTTGGTGTTTTAATTGTATAATGATAATTTGATAATGCATGCATGACTGGAGAATAGTATTGAGACAATTGCGTTGGGGAATCTTGGTAAGCCCGCTTCCATTTTCGGCAACATCGTCACTTACCACCAGGTGAGATGTTGTTGTCAAAAAAAAACCTTATTAAGGTTGACCAATACCGCATAATGTTTTGTTAACATCTTATTTTTGTAACGTAAATAAATAAAAAAAATAGTCCAGATATCCCTAATTTATTAGAAATAAAGTTACAAAGAGAAAGAGAGAGCTAACTCTTTACACAAAAAAATATTATTTATCAACATGTACTAATCGCAGTCCACACTCGTTATCGCAATCGTATCTGCTGCAGGCTTGAACACCCGCAGACTCATCCCCAACACCACCACACTGACTGCCTCATTCACGTGAACCATTTTCTTGTCTTTACCGGTCAAAAAACATGCCTTTAGTGACAGAAACGACTTATAAAGGTCATTTTTGTGGATTACTTTATAATAAACTAGCTTTTTCCCGTGGCTCCGCCCGCGTGGACATCGTTTTTATGACTGTCTTTAAGGGTGGGTGATTAGTAAATTATGTCGTTTCCCACCTACTTAACCATCTCTGTGCAAAAAATCACAACAATCGAGTATTTTTTTAGTTCCCTCAAGAACTGCATCAGATTATGCTATTTTACCGGGATAAAAAGTAGCCTATGTCCTTCTCCGTGACACAGGCTACCTGCATGCCTAATTTCATAAAGATTGGTTAGGGCGTTGAACCGTGAAAAGGTAACATACAAACAAACACATTTTCACATTTATAATATTAGTAAGGATTGATTAAAGGTATGTTTAGGCAAGATGCGAAGGTGTAATCAGTAGTTTTGTTGGCGTTACTTGTCAGGTGAACAAAAATTTAGGGCGTTAACAATTTGCTGTTTGAATTTTAAAATTGATTTTATTTTGGAAATAATTACAGATTTTACAGACAGAAATTAACATACTCGTAGATGGAAAAGTCACTAAAAATAACAAAACCAATAGAAATACAAATTACTTTTTTAGGTTATAAAATACAAGTTTAAAAGCTTTCATTAAACTTGCATTGTTTGTATGCGTGTATATTAGTTATTTTGTAAAGGTCAAATTTTGCAAACGATTTTAAAGCGACTCACGAGGCTCTGATTGAGCTGAAATTAGGTAAAAATCCGTATTCCCGATAACAATAGAGCATTTTGGTATTTTGAAGTTGGTCTGATGATAAAACGGGGTGAATTAACATAAAAAGCTAGGAACTAAAATTTGGCCAGTGTGGTCCTTTAATAGGAATCCTTTAAGGAATAATAACGAAAACACGTACAAAGAAAGGATTTTTTTTAAATTTAATCCTTAAGGGGGTGAAAAAGGGATTGAAAGCTTGCATGGAAGTCCGTTATTTTTTCAAATATAACTTTGTTTTCATGTTACCGATTAGAAATAAATATGTGTTTTATCATTTTTGTAAATTCAATCCAAAAAGGGGTCAAACGGAGGTTCAAAATTTGTATAGAGAATCAAAATTAGATTAACTTTTGAATTTAAAATTTTGCAGCCTAACTCTTGTAAAAAAATGATTACTGTGTTTCGTGTTTTTCTAAAAACCATCCCCCTTAGAGGTGAAACAGGCTGAATTATCATAAAAAAGCGAATATAATTTATATTTAATCCCTTAAGTATTACTGCACATTGCCGTTTGTATTCTCCTAATATAAATTAATAAAACTAAAATAATCTTTCGTATGCCACTATATCTGCATAGAACAGCAAATACTATATTAAAAAAAAAAAAATACCAATATAAATGTTGGTTACAATACAACAGGCTGCACGATATCTAGCTTCTCCACTTGCTTCTAGTGTCTCTTCTTCCGTCTTCTGTGTCTGTCTAGACGATGCCTTATAAACGAAAGACTGTCCTTGTAAAGATTTATTAATTCAAGATCTCTTTTTCTCTCACGTTCTTCAAATTTATCAAAAAAGTCTTTCAAATAAATTGCGTCATGTTTTGCTTCGTTTTTTATGTTAATTTTTAACGAAACATCTAATAAAGTACCAAGTTTTGTTGGTTTTGTATCAGTTTTGTTGCAGTGGCTGTTTGCTTCTGTACAATGTATTTGAAAATCTTTTTTTGTTTCGTTCTTTAAAAATGGAATTGGCGTTGTTAATTGCATATTTTGTTCTGTATTCAAAACATTCATAGGGATTTTGTTATTTTTAGAATTCAGTACGTGACTGTTTTTTGATACTAACGTTGTATGATTACTTTGAAAATCTATGTTGTTATTTAGTAGTATCTCTGTGAAGTCTGGATAAGTTGTGGCATCAGTAGCATTAACAACATGATTTTTGTTCAATTTTGACGTTGTAGCATTATAATTACTTTCAAAATTTAAAGTGTCCTGTCTTGGATTCTCGGTGTCATGAAAATTATCATCAGAAACGTTGAGAAATCTACGCGATACTGTCTCCGTCATGTCATGGTATATGTCATTCAGCTTGGGAGCCCAGTGGTAGTAGGAAATGCCGATTCTAAAGCACTTAGCTATCTCCAAGGCGACTATGCACGTTTTCTTTAAATGTTTCTTCCCTATTACTTGTGTACAGTCAAATGCAAGCTCTTTAAATCGGTATACCATAAGTTCATCTGGAATCATGTAAAGAAAATTATTAAGATCACAAAAATAAATAAAGCACAAACGTATGTAGACTTAACGTATATTGTTGAGGGAGTATCAGATATGTATTAAAGTTTCTACACTACTATCATTACTGGTATCTACAGCAGAAAAAATATTACGTCTCATTACCTTAAAGGTATCGTTAGAAGATATGTTACATCAGTTATCTTTGAATTACCTCCTCCATGCCTCCTGATGAAACTCTTGATGTTCGCCTCACGAGGCAACCCCTGCTTTGATATCAACCCCATCTTCCAACACACACAAGCTACTGCGCATCCAAGCATCTCAGTCAGCGGATGACGCTTATCCCAGTAGAAGTATAACTCCATGAGTAGGTCGTTTGTTATCGGTATCTGTAGGATTATGTGTAAGATCTGAGTCAGAGCAGGAAATTGAAGCAATTTTATGCAAGTGAAGTCTCTTAGCAAGTGAAGTGCAGTTCAGCAAAGCTGTGTCATAACGCAGGTCAGCTGAACTCATAATGAAAATCCAATCAGTGTTAAAACATAGAATACATAGATTACCATCAGTAATCAAATTGGGGGCATTGTGAGCCCTAACTTAATAATGCTTTAGAAGCTACGTAGTAGGTATCCTAGAAATCATCAATGGATATTGTCAATGGTTGACCCTTGTGGACTGAGTATTTCATAGGTATGCGTACAGTGACCTGCTAAATGTACTCTGTCCGCGTGGCTTTACTTCAGGATCTTATTGGTTGACTGGTTGCCACCATCACTCTCCACGTGTTTGTGATATTTGGCCACTTAGTTTCTCATGCTTCTATCACAATGTTTTTTTCAATATCAACTACACCAATGGAGTAAGTAACATACCGCTTTTTCACATGCGTACAATGCATGTCCAAAAGTTGCACTCATCTTTCTAATGACGTTATTGTAGTAATATTTGGATGCAGACAAACTTTCTCTCACTATCATTGATACTAAAACTAATTTGATTATACGACGCATATTTTTCTGTTTTATCATAATTTAAGATAGTAAAACATTTCAAGCTTCCATAAGTGCCAAAAGTTTAATATTTACTCTAACTTCATAAGTAAATATCACAGATTCAGACTGGAAGAGAAAATAGTCCAAGTCTATGATTAAATAGATTCGCTCCTGTCGGATTTTGAAACGTCATTTTGTGATTTTATTTTCCTTTGAATTTTAGGTGAAATTGTTGCAATAGTGTATCCACTATCCACCCGCAAACCACTTACTTATGAATTTTAAATTAATTTTCATTTTAGTACATGGACACATAGTGTAATAATATGTGTAAAACCGTGAAATTGCTAATTAATTTTTGAATTTACTATAATGAAGTGAGTAATTGCGGTAAATTGTTCACCCACCCTGACTTTCTAGATAACAAAGATTTGAGTAGGAAATGTTTGTCACTGGATAACGTTAGTAGATATAATAAATTCTTAAGGTTCAATTATTTCATTTGCACCACAATTGTGAAATATTTCGCATCTTCATTAAAACATTGTTGTTTTCTCAGTTATGACAGCAAATAGGTGATTCAAAGAGAAAACATGACAGATGATGATGACTATGAATTACTAGAGGTACGTATAACAGAAAATTTTGTACTGTTTTGAACATGACGCAAAAACACTCGTAATAACACTCCTCTATCATTTGATTACATGATTAAAACCGACCAAGTGCGGGTCGCACTCGCTCACCGAGGGTTCCGTGACACGCCAACAGATCAACGAGAGCACCAGAAAATGTTTTATTTTTTCAGTTCGTACTCCGATTAAGAGCTTACTTTTTTTCTTTTTTTTACTTTTATAATTTGTTAGTAAAACAATTATTTTGTGAAAATTTCAGCCGGGTGAAGATACATACAGAGGGGTATGGGCTTAGTAATAGCACACCCCGGACACTGCATACAAATGGTCGTGAAATGACATTTCTAAAAACAAATGACGGAGCAAACAAAATCACGGCGAAATCTCATACGTTCGAGAATTAAACTATAACCAATCTTTATCAATATGTGTGACGAGGGGGTGAGGTCGCAATCTAGAGAGCGGCAGGGAGTGTCCATACTGTATGTTAGTACTAATACATATACTTTGGTAGTAGGGTCCCGTAACCTGGTTCGAATACTACTAGCCAATATGAGCTCAGTCAATGCAATATTAAAAAGCTTGTACCTAAAAGTTTTTAGGTTTTTCGAAATTTATTTTTACTGAAATAATCCATATCCTTACTTCCTTACTTATTTATACTTTGTCTACACTATAATATTAGAAAGAGGTAAACTTTGTATGTTTGTATGTAGGAGATTGTGTACTAGGCTAAAAAACCCGCTCATTCTCGATATCCAAGGGGGCGAAGCCATGGACAACAGCTATTAATATTATTTTGGGACCTACTATAGGCAGCTGGAGAGAGCGGAAGAACCAGGAGCTGGAAGACCTTGTCGCTGAGCCCAAAATAATTGGCGAAACTAAATCGGCCCGACTTCGCTGGCTTGGTCAAGCACAGAGGATGGAGGAGCATCGCGCTGTAAAGAGGGCATATTCGGGACAACTGACAGGAATACGTCCCAGGTACTGCTGGAACAATAAAGTGCAGAAGGACCTGAGCCCCCTCCAGAGACCCGATTGGCGTGAGGAGGCGTAGAATAGGGACGAGAGGCGACTTTTGGTGTCGGAGGCCAAGATGCTCTTTGGGTCGCTGAGCCAGTGAAGTAGAAGTAATATTCATAGTGATGTTCAGAGGATAGCCGTGGTCTTATGCCAGTTTGCCCTAAAGCTTATGATTGCTTTACTGGTGTTCGAATGTATTGTTTTGTTAGGGTGAGTGTAACATGAAATATACTTACACTTTAATGAACAATATATTTTATTATCACAAATAGGTACTATCGACTTATAATATGTTTCTACTGTAACAGGATGTTGCGTACTACAGACTATGTTTTTAAGGAGTTCTACTCATTAAACAGAACAACGTTTATTTTCTACAGCTTTGTCAAAAACGCAATAAAAGACTTTTCATACAAATCGATTAGCTAATTAGTCAAATATGTACGGGGGAAATGGTCAATTTCCTTTTACTATTTCACCTAGCGTCCGCAACTTTGTTGGCTCTGACGTTTTGACATTTATTCACGACATTGTGACAAATATTATTATAAACCAAAATTATCTATTAATTTATTTCCAAAATACCTGTGATACCTTGATTTGGGTGGAGAAAGGGTTGTAAAATAATTTTTGGTCATTCAAATCAAATGAGGTATGTAAAATTAATTCAAAAAGTGTGTTTTATTTTGACCATGTCCACTCGGACGCACGGGGACTGGGCATTTGGAAAATTGGACATTCGAGGCCAGAACCGTCAGGGTTTGTTTACTTCATTTTTAGTTGTAGTTTTACTGTAAAACAAGAAGATAAAGCTACTTTAATGGTTTCATTCAATAATAATAAACATATATAATTATTCCTGTATCCATAGTGATAAATTAAATATCGTCTTCAGACCGAAATGTATATTATTTTAAGGACCGGGTTTTAATAAAAGTAGGTAACCAAGTCTAAACAGATTACTATGAGATATGACGGATGACAGAGTCAACATTATTTTTACTTTTGGCCACTATGAGCGCTGCGATCTATTATATTACCCCCACAAAACGTACCAAACGTAACAAAAGTACTTAGTTCAGTTTCGTGACAAGAGGTCACTTCAGAAATATTCCCTTATTTACCTAACGTCCTTGTTTATCTAAATTAGATCGAGATGCGCCTAAATACAACAAACTTACAAATGCCGTTTGCCATCGTAAGATCAAGAACAAACTTCCCTTCGAATCCAGAAAACCCTAAGCCCTTCTAAACATAAATTAAAAACCGGCCAAGTGCGAGTCAGAGTCACGCAAAGTAGGGTTCCGTTGTCTTCTCAAACAATAAATTGTTGTTTTAAAAAACAAAATAATAGTAATAGGACATATTGTATGAAAGATCTATGACCTTTTTACAAATTGAACTGCTCATCTTAAGTTGGTCTTCTCCTAAACTAAAAAGCCCACTTAGCCGTAATAGTTGTCCTTTTAAATTCTTTAACTAAACTACTTTCATGATTTTTTTCAAATTTTCAAATACAGCGTTTTAGTTGTTAGGGGGTGGGGACACTCGACTCCAACAAAATTAAGCATTTTCAAGCCTATTTTTTCAAAAACGGAATCCTAAATTATGAAACGGTCTCAGAAAACTCACAACTGTTTTCAAGCTCTAACCAACGACACCCCACACCGCGCCCCACACGACTGGGTTTGTAGAGAAAAAATACATCCCCACTTTACTTGTCCTCTACAAGTAAAGTGGGGATGTTTATTTCTTATTTTTAAAAAGTTTTTTACATTTCTCTCCGCGTTATTATTATATATATCTTTGCTAAATTTCAGCTCTTACCTACTAATAGTCTAGCAGCTAAGCCACGGACAGACAGATATGACGAAACTATAAGGGTTCCTTATTGTACTACGGAACCCTAAAAATCTGCACTACGAGCTTCCTCCTCTTTTTCTCTTCTTGTCCTCTTGTACGCTTGTCCTAAATGTTGGTGAGGATTTCACCCACCATGACGTCCAAATGGTGTGGCGCCCACTCCAGCTTGTGCATGCCGTCCTTGAAGCAGTTGATGACGTCCAGCTTCTCCAGGCAATCGTCGTCGTGCTTCGTCACTGAGTGCTCGCATGTGTGGAATGTGTCTACAATCGTTTGCGCCACTGTTTCGTCTGAATAGACATGCGAAAGGCTTAGATGTACCATAAATTCAAAATCAGGGCGGGGCAATAACTCTTTTTTTTATTTACTATTGGTAAGCCCTTGGAATCATCTCACCTGATGGGAAGTGACGATGACGCCGAAGATGGAAGCGGGCTTACCAATATTCCCCAACGCAATGGAGAACTGGCTATCCTATCTTCAAACCGGAACACATCAATGTTGTTAACACTGATGTTTGGCGGCAAGACTTAGATAAGATGGTGGTAGCTAGCCAAGCGGGCTAAGAAAATGCCCTACTACCAACCAAACCGAGTCTTACAAGTTGACCCCACCGGGAATCGAACCCGCGACCTCCTACTGTGAAGCGAATGGACTACCATTACGCCACGGAGGCGGCGGAGCTCGTAGAAGAGATGGCCGTTGGGGTAGTAAAATTCTCGAGTGGTGACCGCGCATCAGACGATCTCCTACTCGGTGGACCAACAAACTGGTAAAGGTCGTGGAAATCCTCTTGATGCGGGCAGTGCAGGACTGGTCGTTGTGAGAAACCTTGGGGGAGGCTTTTATCCAGTAGTAGTCGTCTTTCGGATGATATTATGATGATGATTAAAAAATATTTAGAGGAAAACTTTAGAGTATACATACATAGGTTTGCTTACGTATACTCTAAGAAGGAAACATTTTCCTTTGCACATTATTAATGGCAAACAATCTGTACACACAAGCAAGAATCTAGTAATGCGTTTTGGTAGGTATATACCTAGATTAAACACACTGTACGTAAATAGTTTCATCTGAGATAAAAATATTACTAAAATCCGTTAAACCAGTTCTTGCACGATGAATCATTTTATGAATTCAGTTTATTTGTTAGCCCTCTGGAAACCCTTGACTTTTCTGGAATAAAAAGTATCTACAAGTAAGATATGTTACTCCGGGATATAATCAGGAAAAATTGCAATCGATTGAGCCGGTTTTCGTAATGCGTTAACAGACAAACAGACACAAATTTTAAAAAAATGTTTTGGTTTCTATATCGACGTGTCTCCTACGGTAAATATTGAAAAAAAAATATATGTACAGACTACAGACACGGCCCACCGTTACCGTTAGTTTTATCATGCAAGTGTACAAATTAACATAATTGAAAACGCTAAACACGTTAAAAAACCGACTTCCATCGCAATAACATAGTACATTTTTTCATTTTTGTTAATTTTCTATTAAAGTACTACACCGATTTTGATAAAATTTGGGACGACACGGGAAGCACTAGCTTTCAAATAAAAAAAGAATCATAAAAATCGGTTCACCCAGTCAAAAGTTCTGAGGTAACACACATAAAAAAAAACATACAGATGAATTGAGAACCTCCTCCTTTTTGGAAGTCGCTTGAAAAATAAGCTTACAAGCTCCAACCAAACGCCTTGGCGTTTTTTTTGTTATAATAATGTTGCTACAAAAATGCCCATCTGAAACATAATAAAATGTCCTAACCAGCTCCATGCTTTATGGCGAATTCCTTCGCGTTTCCGTGATGCAGGGAGCCGTCATCCGTCATGAGCTCCAGTTTGCCGGAGAGACAGATGACAGCGCAGCCCAGGTCTCGGTTGGTAACTTTATACTCCAGCTTCCAGAAGTTGTTGAACTCCGCATCTATTGTATCTGGCAGGTTTTTCTGTAGAACATAGAACATGTTTTTTTGGGAATTGACAGTTCTATGAGTATGTTATAGTGGGTTGAATAACTATAAGGAATTTTGCAGACCAAGGGCAGCCGCACACTAAACTAAATTCAGGAAACCTATCTTCCGAAACAACAGAAAAGGACAAAGTTGTAAGTTTACACACATTACTTGTCTTGTAAGTATGTCCTCCAGTCTATATCTACAGCTTTAACCTGGCATACTAGTTCTGGGAGGTATTTAGGAAGTTTAAGGCCGGCCTATCAACGTTTTTTATATCTATTACAAATTTCTTTTCAGATCCTTTGCTATCATTATCACAAGGTTGTAAAGGGAACCATACAAAAAATTATAACTAAATGAAGTGAAGAACAACGGTGGTGTTAATCGTAGATGGAAAAGTTTATAAGAGCCTTTTTAGTTAAAATACCTCTTTCTTGCACTGATCCAAAGCCTTGGCGTAATTGATCGACATGGTCTTCATGACCTCAGCCGACGCGTCCACCCTCAAATCCATCGCCAGGTACACCACCACCACCCACATCACTCTCATACCCTTCATCTTCACTCACTTCGCCCTCGCTAAAATATCGCATACCCAGTTTTTTTTTCTTTTATATACGTTTGTTTTAGTTGTTAAACCTTAATTGGTGCTTGTTCTGTTGGCAGTTATCTTATCATTTTGTTGTGATTTCTTGTGTTTTTTTTTTGCTTAGTCTTGATGAGGAGGCATAGTGACCAGAAGTGACAAGTTAATTGACAGTAGTTAGTTTAATATTACATCTCCTTCTAATTAGAGGTGTGTGTGGCGATTGTTCAGAATTAAGCTTAGCTTGGGCTTCATATTATAAGATGCATCGTTGATGTTATACGCTTGCTAATGTTTCCCAGCAGTGGGGAGGGTTGTGGGTTGTGGACGAGCTGAACATCGCAAAACGAGTAAGTACGACTTTATTTAACACATGTTATGTAGACCTTCTTTGCACGAGATTTCCGTTTGTACTTTCGAGCGACGGAGGAGTGCAGGAGACAGGTCCCTAGGTATTGTGATAGCAAAAAATAAAAGTTGAGATTTTAATAGAGGTCGCTTGTCTTGCACTAATCAATCTAAAAAACAAACAATCTAAAAACTTTTAGGTACAAGCTTTTAATATTGCATTGTCACGCGATATACATATGCATGCAAATATTCAGCTCAATCGGAAACCGGGAAGTGGGTCAAATTTAACTTGCAAGATTATACCCGAACAAACACATACATTGCAAGTAATAAAAACTTGTAAGAAATGCATGTATGTGTGTGTGTGTGTGTAGCGACTAAACTACTCATCAGATTTGAGCGCAATTAGGGTTAGAGCAAAAATATTTGAAGTTAACTTATTATTTTTTAGAGTTCCGTATCTCCAAAGAAAAAAAGGAACCTATAAATATCACTTCATTGTCCGTCTGTCTATCTGACAAAACTTATTTTTTTTTAAACTCGTGGTGTTCAAGTTAAATTTAATTAGAAATACTAAGGTTTACGCTCTCACTGATTTGTAAAAAAAAAACTTCTAAATGAAAGCAATAAAACGATACGGTCATTTTTGACACATATTTTGATACTCGCAAATAAATACTTAGCTTGACCTAGAATCGTGAAGCTTGGCAAGAAGCAAGGTACATGTGATAGGTACGGCTGTGTGCTGGCACCGACCTAAAAAAATGGAGTCCCCTAATTTGATTCGTACCAACCTTTGATTTCACTATTGGTCAATTTCGTGTATTTATATGTATAAAAATATTACATACCTATTGTTGAGCATTTTCTTTTTGAAGTCGGTTTTTTTAGTGATAATGTTATATATCTAACAACGTTAAACCCAATCACCTACTTGCCAATAGGAATCATCAAATCATAATGCAAGTATTTCATTAACTGATGCAAAGTCCTTTGGCTTCCATCATCATCTCAGCAGCATGCAAGTTAAGGAGTTACACCTTCCTTTCTCACCTGAGTAACCTGAAAGAATATGTATACCTACTTATCTACCTATAATATTTAAAGAATTATCCTCTAACTCCTAAGCGTTAAGGAGTTGTACCTTCCATTATCAGTTTTGCAACATGAGATGATGACTACCAGACGCAAACACTTGAATAACTTTAGAAAATACACGAAAAATTAAAAACGCAGTAGTTACCACTACGATTTTTGAAGGTTCCCTCAATTTCTATGGGATGTCATAATCAGATCCTAGTTTCCTTATTATGGTACTACTCTTGGGATATCTCCTATCCAACAAAAAAAGAATCATCAAAATCGGTTAATAAACGAAGAAGTTATCCGCGAACACATATAAAAAAATAAAATATATATAAACGGTCGAATTGAGAAACCTCCTCCTTTTTTGAAGTCGTTTAAAAAGGCGAGAAAAGATGAACTACAGAGTTAAGTAACTTAAAAAGAAAATAACTGGCATTCGAATTGGAAACCCGCCAGTAATATATAAGTCATTGTGGAAACCACAGTTTTGACTGTACCAAGCGTTAATACAAATCATGTTTTAGTGGAAGTGAGAGAAAACAAATGTTAGATCTTAGGAAAGAACATATAAACACACAAGTTTGTTTCATTTCATCATTACAATATATAATTTGTGTATTATTAAAATATATAATTGTTAAAAGGTTCATACGAAAACAGTATAGGTAGGAACCTACCTAAATATACTGTAACATTTTATAATAGAATAAATAGCAGACGATGAAAGAAAAATAAAATGCACAATTTACTTATGATATTTAGAACTACAATCTATCACGTCCATTGTAACAGGCCAAGCCGTTCGTTTACATTTTTGCCTTATTAAACTAATCCCTTATCTAACCTAACATCTAATTGAAAGTCGGTAAAAACCGTGATGTAGTGATCGATCACGGGCACTAACTTCTTCATATTACTTGAACTAACCAGTTGGCGTGTGAATGTAATAGTAAAAGCACAAAAAATATTACTTATCTCAAAAATCTATCAAACAAAAAAAAATACAATGATTTCATCAGAATTACAAAAATGAGGAGTTTTCTTAAGAACAAGGTTCACAAAAAGGCGCTGGTACCTAGCAGTAATGCAAATTACAATGAATAACAAAGAGTATACTACCAACAAATAGTACTTAGTACTAGATTCTTGAGACATTCTGTAAAAAGTACTGTGAGCGATCAGATAGATAGAAATAACAAGAAATAGAAAGTGAACACTTGAAAACTTGAAACAATCGCTATGAAATTTATCATTAGGTTAGCTCATTTTATATACACATGAGGTTAGTACGTCTCCATAACGGCCTCGATCATAGTAAGCTCGGGCGCGATACCAGCTGCGCGCGCGTCGCGCTTGAAGCACGCGGAGGTCTTCAACACACGCATGCACTCGTCCTCGATGTCATCGTATTGCTTCTCACAGTTGTGGATCATGTCCACCATGCGCTTGGAGAGAATCTCGCCTAGGGAACATAGGCAGTTTATGTTTACTCCAGGTACAAACCATTAAATGTGATGACTTTAATGAGGCTTTAAAAATGAATGATTTCAATCTGGAGTAAACATGAGACAATGAAACCTCAGCTAAAGAGTTATCTACACTGACCTGCGGATCAAGTAATAGCTAGGACTAAAAAGCAGGGCTCAAATTCAGATGAGATGTAGTCAAACGCACTCAAATTTTTAATTTCAAAAGAAAAAAATTACTTGAAGCTTCTGTAGAACTAATACTGATGGTATAGCTCCCAAACCTGACGAAACACTGATACCTATTTAGTACATATACCTGTACATATACCTGTTCATCTATTTCATTTAAAAAAGTCAGGTGTCATAATTTTTTATCAGTCAATGCAAACTTGTGCATCAAACAAATATTAAATACTCTTGAATGTAAATATTTTGTTTTGTACATGTATTTGTTATAATATGATGATGATCTACTAGTAAAGGGAGTTTTTGAATTTTAAAAATATGTACTGCCTAACTCTACTTAAATACAAACCGTAGTGCTAACCCTGGATCCTTTAAATTTGATGCAGATCCATGTTGTTGTGATTGATGTTATTGCAATAAGTTGCCACGTTAATGATAATACAATGAATACCTTTGGGACCATAACTTTATTAATTTAGTACGAGTGTGACATACTCATTGGGCCCGCGTGGTCAACTAAGGCCTGATCGCCCTAATTCAGTGTAGGCTTGAGCCCCTCGGTGGGGACGTATATGAGCTGATATAAAACAAAATATTAAATAAATGTGTTATACCGTTGGGGAAGCTCTTGACGTAATCGTCCATGTTGGCGTGATGGATGCGGGTATCGTCCTTGAGAAGGTTGAACTTGTGCGACATGCAGATAATGGCGCAGCCAAGCTCGCGGTGCACCACTTCAAAATCCTCGCGCCAGAAGTGTTTGAAGTCATCCATCACGTCCATCGAGAGCCCTGACTGGAACATCACAGCTAACAATAAAATAAAATAAAAATAAACAATGTAGTTAAGATATTGGAGAAATGAGAAGCCGAAGAATACTTGTTTTTTTTTTATTCAAGAACACTTGTACCCTTATGTCCAAGTAAAATTGTGGCGTAGTATTGAATAAATGTTTTATCTATCTATCTAATATGACGTTGAGACTCCAGCTGCTAGGAGATAAAGCTCATCACCGGCAATCTATCAACAGAAGCTTTGTTTGAAAAAAGAATCTGATTTAACTTTTTGGTACGTTTTATTGCTCCACTCATCTGAAGTTTGGATATTACACACGAAGTTGTTGACGAATTAATATGTATACCTGGGACAAACAGTCCAGTGAGGTAGATCCAAGTTCAAAAAAGAAATCAATCGACGAATCCAACTCGGCTGGGCAGCGTTCGGGAAACTTCGCAATATCTTCACGTCCCAATTATCGCAGTGTCTCTTGACCAGTCTTTGACCAGTGTGTGTTGCCAGTGATGATATACAGAACTTAGTCATGATCGCTTACTATAGACCTCATAAGGAGGTTCATAAGAAGTTTACCCAAAGAGCGACGGAGCGAGCTATGCTCGAAGTTTCCCTACGCGATCGAATAAAAAAAAGAGATCCGTAGGAGAACCAAGGTAACCGACATAGCTCACAGAATTCTAAACTTAAGTGGCAGTGGGCAGGGCACATAGATCTTAGAACAGATGGCCGTTGGGGCAGTAAAGTTCTCGAGTGGCGACCGCGTACCGGAAGATGTAGCGTAGCTAACCTGGTAAAGGTCGCGGGAAGGTTCTGTCGTTGTGGAAATCCTTGGGAGATTGCCCTTTGTCCAGCAGTTAAAGTATTTCGGCTGATATGATGATGTTTTGTTCGTAATAAACCAAAGCAAGAGTTTCTATTACCAAGTGCCGAAATTGAGGACAATAGAGGAAGATAAAGAGATAACTAGATTTAGTTGAAGGACAATTTGTATAACAGCTCATTCTCACCTCTTCACGACACTCTTCAAGAGTCTTCCCAAAGTGCGCGGTCACGTGACTCATGACTTCAGCATCGCCCTTTACGTAGACGAGGACCCCCAACGCCACCAGCCAACAAACCTTCAATCCGGTCTTCAGGACTGACATCTTGTAAAGGTTCGCTAAAAATTAGATTTATTTTTATTACACTTCAACCAAAGGGTATACATATTATTATTACAATACTTATAATTGCAACTGGTTATTAACCCGACTGCCCACAAGGCTAATATTTTCGGCGGTATGTATGTATGTTTGGCTGAGTTTGTATCCTACACGTCTTGATAAATTTTGGAGAGCGAGGTGTCGTTAGATTGGTCTTAATTCTATGAGTGACATATGATACAACTTTACCCGACTTCCTAAAAAGAGGGGTAATGTTTTTATGCAATCGGTTTTCAAGCGACTTCCAAAAAGGAGGAGGTTCTCAATTTGACTGTATGTTTTTTTTATGTGTGTTACCTTAGAACTTTTGACTGGGTGAACCGATTTTGATGATTCTTTTTTTATTAAAAAGCTAGTACCTTTCGTGTGGTCCCGTATAAATTTTATCAAAATCAGTGTAGTACTTGATTATAAAATCAACAAAAACCAAAAATATTGATGCAAAATTGTTCGAAGTTTTTGCGATGGAAGTCGGTTTTTAAACGTGTTTAGCGTTTTCAATTATTATTTTTTAATTAATTTGGTAAGGTTATCTTACCACACATAAAGCGAGAAAAAGTTTGGAAGGGATGTTATAAAAATATCTTTATTATATCAGACAACGCGCGCGGTTCATCAATATTGTTACTAAAACCAAGTCTTAGCACACTTATGTTAGTAGAACACAGATTAAAAGAAGAAGAAAATTAAAAGTGAAAACGTAACATTTTCACACCTCTGCGCTTACTGTTACCAACCAGGAGGCACGAGGTAGGAGGCATAGGGCTGAAGAGCAGTTCAGACAGAATGTTCAATAATACGAGTGTGTTGAGACAAAACAAATCGATTAATTAATTGATTCAACGAAATAAAAAACCTGACCACTCCGGAAGTGCGAACAGAAGTGAAAACTTTTCACAGTTTTATAAGTTTTGAGTTGACCCTCCGAGTGTTCCTAGCGAACCACTAGGTTGACAAAGTTTTGACCCTGCGAGTGTTGCTGGTACGGTGTCGGTTACGTTACATTATGTTATCACAGTGTCGCGAGTTCAATGGTTTTTTCCCGTCTCAAAAAATCCCAAAGCGCCTAAAGAGATTTCACTTCAAAAAACTTTTGGTTTTATCAAAAGACGAACCACGTGTTGCTGCACAACTGTAGTCAGGGAAATGTTCAGGTACCGTTCTAAACGCGTCGCAAACAATACCTTGTAAACTACTCCAGAAGTTTTTTAATCACATTGTTAGTACAATGTGTGTAAATGACAATCAAATGTATTGGATAAACGTATCTAATACCAGAAAACGTCTTACCTGGCAGGTACTTGATAGGTACTGGTGACCGCCTCGCTGCTCACCACATTATAAGAAGCTACATTTTTTCGTCTACAAAATTGTATGGCATTAGTGTAAGTAAATTACTTGACTTTACCTGTTACTACCTTACTCAGTAAGGCTCTGCGCAGACGCGGCGTCCGGCGACTGTCGGTGATTCCACTTCACGACTTCTGTTTCTCAAACGACTTTAAAAAAGGAGGAGGTTCTCAATTCGACTCTGAGTCTCTGATTCACAGCCGACTCACCGTCACACTGCTCTGTCACACTGGTATGGTATAAGTATGTTTTTTGTACGTATTTTTTTAATTATGAGGTAACGTAGCGCAAAATAAAAAAATTCAAAATTTTAACTAGTGAAGACGGTTGTCAACGTGTTTGGCGTGCTTAATACTCATTTATTTATGGCATCGGATAACTTTTTGTAATCGCCTTTAGCACATTGTGGATTGAATTGTGTGTTTGTGACTATCATTAACTTTCAAGCGCACTTTATTAATGTGGTGGTAAATTTACACACAAAAATATACTTAAAAGTGTAAATTTTAACAAAAGAATATTTAAGCATGCAAAAATAAGATTATAGTTACATATGAGTACCTACATATGATAAAAGGGTGGTAAAAAGGTAAAATAACAAACGAATGACCTTATAAGCTGTTTACCATTTACCCGAAGGTTTACCATCATCACGAGTATGTCATTTACCTTTTACACTCATGTATCATACGACGTTTTTCAATACAGTTGTAAGAAAACAGGTAAAATATAAATTGCATTGCAAATCACTTTTCACAAACAAACACGTACATTAAATGACGCGAATTTGGTGTTTTGTCCATCTAGTGCTACTGGCAGTTCTACTAGTAGAGCTATTTGGATTAAAAAAGTCCAGTCTGTTGTACTTTGCAAATTGGTAGTGGTTGCCCCAACCATAACCATGAATTACATACTTGCGTAGGTACCACGCAGTGCGCATGTGTAAGTTTTCTAGTGTTTATCACACTAGGACGACTATAACAACACTATATCGTTCTTCCTCTTGCTCGGAGAAACTTCTTACTACATATGTTCAATTTCAACATCAAATTTAATTTAGCTGGGGTGGTCCCTATGTGTCATTCACAACTAAGCGGCAAAGATGACCTATTGTTAATAGCGTACAAGTGGCATATATGCAAAATTGAACTTGAAAGCAAGTTAGTGCAGTTAAGCCTATTGTAAAGACTGAAATTATTGACAGCCAGAGATTGGAATGTGGTCTAGAAATTTAAAAAAAGTGGTAAAGTAAAAGCACTTGTGAGGAAAAATCAATTTTGCGCACACTTGACTGGCATAATATAAAGAACCAGTTTTCGAGCGACGGTATTGAAAAATTTTAAAAGCACATCGAGATATAAATATAACACACATGTAATGTCTCCATTATTTAAACAACGATAGCAAAAATTGAATGACTTTACAAGACAAATACCAAATACAGTTATATTAAAATAACTGGGGGACACAGAAGGAAAGGAATATTTAGGTGTGCATTTTAGTTATATCTAAATATTATTTATATAGTTATCATCAACATCATATCAGCCGAAAGACGTCCACTGCTGGACAAAGGCCTCCCCCAAGGATTTCCACGACGGCCGTCAAGTTACATAGTAAAGTTAATGTGTGAACAAATATCTACCAGTTTAGGTATATCCAAATTTAACGTAACTAACTGCTTAGTTATTTTTCTGATAATTTATTTATAGATTTGCAAGTAAGAAAAATGAAATTGTATCAAAGTTTCAGATCAAGAATCAGTAAATGTTAGATAAGTTAAAGATCATTCAAAAACTTATAATGATTTGTTAAGTTCAATATGCAATGCCTTTAGACGAATTTTACGCTGCGATGCGCGTCGACTCAAATTTTTAACCCTGCATTATCCAGGCTCGAACCAAAGTATATATATATTAGTACTGCTCGAACTTTGTATCCTGAAGGTGTAAAGGAGCTCGTCCATTGAATCCTCAATGTCTAAAGGATTTTGATAATTCCAAAACGAATTATTTAATACTCGTATCTACAGAGGTCACTGACCTAACATGCACAATGAATAAATGGCCATTATGAGCAGAAATCTGTAACTACGCGTACAAACATTCAGTTTCTTCTCTGATTGAAGAAAACAAATATAGGTTTGAACAACAAGGAAACACAGGGACGAAATACAAACGTTTGTTTTTATCATCAACATAATTTGTTTTGAATTTGCTATATCAAGTAACTTCTTAACACAAACAGTCAGTATACCAACACAAACATAAGTATACCAACACAAACAGTAAGTATACCAACACAAACAGTAAGTTTTAACGTACTTTTAATGTGATGGGTAGCCATTCGCTTGAAGATAAGATAGCCAGTTCTCCATTGTGTTGGAAAATCTTGGTAAGCCCGCTTCCATTTTTGGCATCATCGTCACTTACCATCAGGTGAGATGATGCCAAGGGCTTACCAATTGTGAACAATAAAAAAATAATAAAAGTACACCAACACAAACGGTAAGTATACCTACGAGTCCAAGTCCAGTCTTAGTCGTTTGTTTAGATTTTTACCTTATTGAAACGTTAGCTAAAGCCTAAATTTCGTGACGTCTTTGCAGTGCCACTTCCACTGACAGAACTGTGGAACAGTGTTTTGTCCACTGTCATAAGATGGCGCCGAGATGCAGTGCAAATCACAATGAAAAACATTTATTGACTGTAAAGCGGCAAATTCTGAATTCTAATAAAGAAACTAAAGAACTTAGCTCCCCCCCCCCCCGAGTGCGAATAAATTAAAAAATTGAAAACTAAAGGCCAATACATCAATAATTTACAAAGTTAAGTATGTCTGTGACTTTCTTAATAAAATCAAATTAAGTAATAAGATAAATTATTAACTAAATTTTAATTATTGACAATTAGTGTAGGAAAACAAACAATAATGTGCTTCCATTGTGTAGGTTCCTTGGAGAATTTTTTTAGTTTCATAATTAGAGTCTGCCATAATCCTCTTTGGAGCGAATACCTTTGAATGCAGCACGATAAGAAAGAAATGACAAGTTATTTACAGTGTACAGTGGAAACAGCTGCTACAAAACTCCTTAAATCTAGACAAGTGGGTTTAGTAGTGGTCCATGACAGCCTCGATCATAGTGAGCTCGGGCGCGATCCCGGCTGCGCGCGCGTCGCTCTTAAAGCACGCGGCGGACTTCACCACCCGCATACACTCGTCCTCGATGTCGTCGTATTGCTTCTCACAGTTGTGGATCATTTCCACCATGCGATTGGCTAGAATTTCACCTAGGGAACATAAGCAGTTTATGTTTACTCCAGGTTCAAACCATTCATTTTCAAAGCCCCATTAAAAGTGATGACTGTTAATGAGGCTTTGCATATTAATGGTTTGAATCTAGAGTAAACATGAGACAATGAAACCTCAGCTAAAGAGTTATCTACACTCATCTAAGGAACATAATATAAACTGTGTTGATAATTCGCACTCAAATTCTTCTTTTCCGTAGTACAATGGGACGTCGGATAGATGGTTATTTATAGACTTGTCTATAGTTAGGAAATCCGGAGCATTAACGAAAAATACATGTAATTGCTGTAGAACTAATACTGATGTTTAATTCCTCTTTTCTCTCTCTCTCTCTCTCAGTACTATCCAAGGGATGTGTTTTCGAATTCCAATTTCATATGTACGTTTAGCTGACACTCTTAGGGTGAAGGAAAACATTGTGAGGAAACCTGCACTCGCCTGCGAACAAACTCGAACGTTGTGTGTGAACTCGACCAACCCGCACTGGGCCCGCGTGTTCGACTAAGGCCCGATCGTCCACCCTAATTCAGGGACAGGGTAGGCTTGAGCCCCTTGGTGGGGACGTATATTACCTGATATGATGATCCAAGGGATAGCCGGCGGTTACCTGGTCTTACACTAAAAATAACTTCTAGAAGCTGTAGTCACTGACAATAATTATAGCTCAGCTCCAGCTAATGGTACACCTACCTTGTTTTTGTTCTTTGTCATAAAAATGATGTTTTACGAATTTGTGATTCAAAAAGATAATGACAATGTGTACTACTAAACTCCACCAATCATCAATGTATAAAAGAAAAGTCCTCATTCGCTCACTGACTGACTCATCAATGCTCAGCAAAACCCCTTGGACCTAGAAAGATGACATTGTGCACAGAGGTTTCCTTTGTAATGTAAACAAGGAGTAAGGCTGAACTTTCCGAAATTTCCACGGGATAGGGAATAAAACGCGGGCAGAGCCGCGCGGCGGAAAGCTTTTACATAAAATATAATTTGTGTAATTGTGCTAAATGATATATTACCCTTGAGCAGGAAAAACGTCAATATCTGAAGAATGGCAAGAAGTTTTTTCATAAAATTGGGGATCTTAGGTGATGGCAAGAGTCTTAAGACACACGCAAAATTGCAAGTCAAATAGATTTCAAGTTAATGGGGGTCGAAAGTGATCTGAAAAATTTCACGTAATATAACCCGCGGATGGTGCATCACCATGTCCTTTACGAACTTGACTGACACTCTGCCATGAGTCTAGATACCTTTGGGACAGCTATTACTTTTAATTAATCCATGTTAGCTATCATGATGGATACTGGTATCATCCTTTAGCAAAAAAATTATGAAACATTCTGATGAAACTGTTGAAACATTGAAGAAAGAATCAATACCGTTGGGGAAGCTCTTGATGTAAACATCCATGCTGGTGTGATGGAGGCGGGTGTCTTCATTAAGCACAGAGATTTTGTTCATCATGCAGATGATGGCACAGCCGAGCTCACGGTGCACCACATCAAAATCCTCGCGCCAGTAGTGTTTGAAATCATCCATCACATCTATCGAGAGCCCTGACTGGAAAAACAGAACTAGCAAAGTAATCAATATATTGGAGAAACGAGAAGCAACAAAATGTGAATTCGTTGCGTCGTGTAAGGAGATAAGCTTATCGCCGGCAAAGGTATTTATCAACTGTAGTTTAATTATAGGAAAAAATCTAGTTGAACCTTTCGGTATGCCTAATAGTTATAATAACAGCAAGAATTACCAAGTGCCAAAATTGATTATGAGGTAAATAGATTGATTTGAAGGACAGATGCATTGTAAACTGAAGTATCTGATTTGACTTTTGAAATCGATTCTCATTCTCACCTCCTCTCGACACTCTTCAAGAGTCTTTCCAAAATGCGCAGTCACGTGACTCATAACTTCAGCATCTCCCTTCACGGAGACGAGGACCCCCAATGCCACCAGCCAACAAACCTTTACTCCGGCTGTGACTCCGCTCTTCATGACTGACAATCCTGCAAAGGTTCGCTTTTAAGTAGAAAAGTTTTTCATTGCACTTTAAACCAAAGGGAATACTTATAATTATAAGTGCACATTGGCATTTTTCCTGCCTGTAGCAAAGAGTCATTTGGGTTAAGTAGTATTTATTTTTGATCAATTGATTGACTTAACGACAAAAAAATTACCCTCGCTTGGACTTTCCGTCAAAATATCAACATACTCGTATGGCTGTATTTCGAGGAAATGTTTGGGTACCGTTTCAAATTCGTCTCAAAGGATATTTTGTAATTGATCTAACTTGTATGTAAGTGCTACCGAAATTTAATATAATTTATTGGAGAATCGTCCTTAGTACGAACAAACGTGTTGCACTGAACTGCACTGGCCAGGTGCTGGCAACAGCCTCGCTCCTCCACATGTTATATGAGAATTAGTTCACAAATTGTATAGTGTTAGTTATGTTAATTGCTTGATGTTTACTTATTAATTACTTTAATTAAGGTTCAGTTTAGACATAGCGTCTGCCAGTGATTGCAGTTCACGACTTCTTCTGGTTTTTTTGTAGTAACTAGTAACATTTGGCCATTCGAATATACAGTACAGTACAGTTCAGGTTGATTTTAGTGTTTGAAATAACAGCGCTGGACGGATCCTACATCGCGCAAGCGTAAGTGAGCACACCTATACTTTTTTGAAACGTGTATTTACATCACGAGGTCACAGTTCGGAGCGAATTACTAGTTAAACAATATGTTAGTGAGTAAAGAAATTGACTCTTGATGGTTAAGAAAAAGATTAACTAAATTCAACGACTCTAAAGATCTTTATCAATTTATTTGTATAACTAATAGTTTTTAACTCATTTAAAAGTAAAGAAGAAGAAAGTAAGTTTACAAATTCTTTGTCGATGCAATTAGTGATCTATGAATGCAACTAATTAGTAATTAGTGTTAGGTGTCTACTAATTAGTGTTAGGTGTCTACTAAAAGATCCGGAGCGGTCGTAGCTCAGTGCGCTCTGCGTGGTTGCCCTCCACCTCCACTAACAGTCGATCCCAGTCAGTGAAACCACTGCTTTCCTCGACTATTTCCGTGCTTCGCGATGCATTTATTCGTTGTTATTAAAAGTTCCATTTTCACCGGCAAATGTTATTTCAATGTAACAAATTACTACGAGTTTCTGGTATACATCATCATATCAGCTCATATATGTCCCCACCGAGGGGCTCAAGCCTACCATGAATTAGGGGCGATCGGGCCTCAGTCGACCACGCGGGCCCAGTGCGGGTTGGTCGACTTCACACACAACCTTCGAGTTTTTTCGCAGGCTTATGCAGGTTTCCTCGCGATTATTTATTTATTTATTTATTAATCGAAAAAATGAGTACATAGGTAAACATTAGACCCACAAAACTGAATGAATGTTTTCCTTTATCGTAAGAGCGTCGGATAAACGTACATATGAAATCGAAATTAAAAAAATTCAAGAAATTCCCTCCCGGACAGGAGGTAGCGGCCCTCGCCATTGCGCCACCGACCGGTATACACAGTTAAACGCAGCTAATCGTATTGTCTACCAAAACCCTTAGCCACGCCCGCCATGTCTCCCAGTGTAACGTTTCGCGGTAGAACAGATTCGTAATGACTCGCTAATTGCCCGTCCATAGAGCATAGAGCATAGAGCAGGCCGTGGGTAGCCGCGGTGCAAGTCACGTAACGAGCGGTTGGAACTCGGAGCCACTTGTGTGAAGCCCGTAGTTAGATAAAATGGCGGGGCGGGACGCGCGCGAGCGCATGCACCAGTCTTGTTGAATGAATATAGATGTATCGATATTTATTTTCGATATATCGATACTTTTTCGTGATATTTAATGTCGATTTAAAATATCAAGTAATATAAAACTTGATATTGTTTTTTTTTTCCAGTGGCAACACTAAGCACTGTAGTCATTTTGCAATCTACATAACAAGTAGATTTTAGAACTTTTAAAGAACAGAACGAGAGAAAAAATCTCCAATTTATCTATGATTTTGTTTACTTGTTTGTGTGTATAAAAAGCACAAACTCAACACTTTTCAGATTACCTACTTGATCTATTTGTATGTTTATGATCACGATTTGTATTTATTTAGTAATCTGAGAATATATGTATTTAACTAGACTATACTTATGTACTAGATTTACTTATATTTTTAATTTAAAAAATTGCTTATAGGTATCGATATATTTATGGTAAAACTAAAGCGATATCAATACGATAAAATATATCGATACTTTTGGGCACATCAGATATCCCTAGCATGGAGCATGAGTTTTCAAGAAATGTGTGCGTACCTACGCCGTGCCGTACAATTGAAGTACCCGTACCCGTAGCTATGATGTAAGAAACCACTATAGAACTTGGTACCTGCCCATTTAGATATCTGTATTTTTTGTTTCGAACTTGGCGCCCTTTCATTTTCATGTTTAGTAATATCATTAATTTATGTAAAGTTATCATATTTATTTCCTCTATTCAAGTACTACAGATATATATTTATGGTTGTACGAAATTCTTGGTGCGCGGGTACGACTCACCCTTGGCTGTTTTTCAAATTTTCCCTTTATACACGTCTAATATTCTACCTCAATGCCAAATTTCAGCTGGAAGTGATCTATATACTTAGTCTGGTCACAAGTTCTGTCAAAAACTTTTTATAAAATTAATGATACACTTTTTGATAATTATATAGAAATTATATATGAAATGAAAGGTACTTAAATTTACAATACAATTTTATTTATATTGTTAAAAATGCCTTTCCCTATTTTGAATACATGCCCTTAATCGACGCGGCCAATCATCAATCGCAGCACGCACCACATTCATTTCTACTTCTGCCGCTGCTTTAGCCAAAGATGCTCGGAGAGATTCCAATGAGATTGATGAGATTTAGCGAAGACTTTCTCCTCCAAATGTTGCCATATCTTGTAATCCAGTGGGTTTAAATCTGGACTAGAAGAGGGCCAGTCTTCATCGATAAAGTCAATTCCACGGGCGGTCAACCAGTTTTACGTGTTTCGTGCCCTATGAGCTGGTGCAGAGTCCTGTTGGAATATCCAATGTCTGTTTTTGAACATTGTTTGAAGAAGAGGTTCCACTATGTTAGTAAGAACGGTATTTCGGTACACCTCGGCGCTGGTTTTTACACCTTTTTCGCAGAAAAATACCTCAGTTCAGCCTGAATATGAGACTCCAATCCAAACCACGAGTGACGAAGGATATTGTCCTCGTTGAACCCTCGGAATACGCGTTCTGGCTTCTTCACTACTGTGGGCATACAACTTATCGTTTTGTTCATTATAACTTTCTTCGATGTTATTTTTTTTTATTTTTTTCCCGTGGTCCGCCGTAACAATGCGCGGGATCCATCCAGCCTATTTTTTTTCAAACGCTCGTTTAAAAAACCCGGTCTTCTTACGATAAGCTCGTAGTCCCAAGTCTTCATTAATCACTCTTTTGATCGTGGTTCTGCTTAGGCCCATCTGAAGAGCTAAGATTTTTTGTTTACGAACAGGATTTCGTTGAATTCACGCCTTCACTGCTTTGATGATCGCAGGTGTCCTAACTGTACGAGGTCGGCCGGTCCTCTTACGATCTTCGAAGCTGGAATCTTCAGTGAATCGTTTGATAGTGCGATAAACAAATCGTAGAGTTATTTTCAATTTTTGTAGAATATTGAAAATCTCTTTTGGCGCGTAACCACAGCGGTGCAACGCGATAACAGCTACTCTATCTTCTTTCTTCGACCACTCTATATTTGAAAATGAATGTCTTTTTTATTTTCGGCATGCGCAAACATTTTTTTTCAAAATTGGTGAAGTACATGTAGCCAGTATTCCAAAATTTTTAATAATAAGGTTTTGACAGAACTTATGACCCGACTAGGTATTTTGATCAGTAGTTGTGATACAGAACCCTTGGTGCGCGAGTACAACTCACACTTGGCCGTTTTTTCTCTTTGTGTACGTCCAATAACCTAACTTGATGCCAAATTTCAAGTCACCTGGAAGTGGTCTATAATCTTGATGAGTCAGTCAGTCATAAAAATAGTGATTTTCGAACGTCGATTTCTCAGAAATGGTAGGTAAGTGATATATTTATGAAAATTCATCCGCCTCCGTGACGCAATGGTTAGTCCATCCGCTTCACATCAGGAGGTCGAGCGTTCGATTCCCGGCTGGGTTGACTTTGTAAGACTCGGTTTGGTTGGTCGTAGAGCACTTTCATAGCCCGCCTGGCTAGCTACCACCATCTTATCTAAGTCTTGCCGCCAAGTGTTCCGGCTTGAAGATACCATAGCCAGATCCCCAATGCGTTGGGGAATCTTGGTATGCCCGCTTCAATCTTCGGCATCATTGTCAGTTACCATCAGGTGAGATGATGCCAAGCGCTTAGCAATTGTGAATAATAATAAAAAATGAGATTTAGGTGATCGAGGGGGTCTTACCTTAATAGACACAAACAATCGTAAGTGTGGAGGTGAAACGGATTTTGTGTTACGGTTTAGTCAAAAGTGGCCCGAAATGGTTCGTGTAACCACGTTAACCCACGGCCTGTGTCACTCTTTTTTGGAACTTGGCTGACACACTATTGTGTGTCTAGATGTATAATTTTGCTTAAAAAAATAAACACTTATGAGTCTGTAATATAAGTTTCAAGATTTCGAGTTTGTCTCCATATTTTGATTAATAGTACAAATAGGTCTCATTGTAGTTTGTATTATTGCATTATTTTTAAACAGAATGCACACACATTTCTCGTAAGTGTGTATGTAGCGTTCGATTTAAAAACAAATGGACACTTCGAGCACACCCTGGACACTTCATAGAACGGGCCAGAAATGACATTTCAAAAATGGAATAACGGAACAAACAAAATGGCGGCGAAATCCTATACGTTCGACAATCAAACTGTAACCAATCTGTATTAATCTGGGTGACGAGGGGATGAGGTCGCAATCTAGAGAGCGGCAGGGAGTATCCATACTGTATGTCAGTACTAATATATATACTTTGCTTCGAGGTCACTGTTTTAGATTAGTCACAGATTCCTAAGATTGATAAATTTGCAAAAAATATGGGACCCTAAAAATGATCGCAATCGTGACTTGTTCCTATAATCTAAAGATCAATAAATAAAAAAGACCGCTTTCGAGCCGACACAATGAAATACCTACAGGCTGTTCAAACTCCACTTGCGCCACCCATGAGCTACAAGTTGACATACATTGCTTGCTTCGACTGCATTACTAAATAATTTTCGAAAAACCTTAAAGCTTTTTTAATACAAGCTTTTATTTGAAAAGAGCTTTTATATTAAAAAAGCCAAATGCCCAATTATAAAAAATACACGGTTCCGAATTTAAAAAATACTGTGTCTCATATGTTTTTATACAACGCTTGTGGACCTTGATTCCACCTGCAAAGTTCATCGTCAGATCAACTTCATAATACCACGAGGATCTATTGTCACCGGGAATACGGCTTCATGCCAAATTTCAGCTCAATCAGACCCCTGGAAGTCGCTCTTAAATCGATTGCAAGATTTGAACTAAACAAACATACAAACGTACATACATACAAACATTGCAAGTTAATTGTTAGCTTTTAACCCTGCACTGGTCGCGCGGTTTACATATTATGTAATCCATGGTAATTAAAAGTGAAATTATTCGTAAACAGGTCAAGTGTGTTACACAGGACTCCGTGTTCTATAAGTATGAGAATCCTCACTCCCGCTCTGTTAATTCCAAATAATATGTATGTAGATCCTGTTTAGAAAATAATAGTTGATTTGTTTTCGCAATAAGCGTTAACGCGTATTAAGGTCTCATATAATCCAAATAAAATTTTCAAAGACGATATTTTATAAGTAGTTTGTGTTTTGGTTTATTTTGGCAAACTCTTAATTGTTCTGTTCGGTTTCTTATTATTATTTTATTTAAGATATGAGTACTTGCCATTTTTCAATAAAAAATTATAATATAACTGAATTTTATTAAAAAAAAAATTGAAAACAGTTTGGCATACGTAAGTAATCCACGCGACCACTGCAGGGTTAATATTTTATATTCTAATACAGCGCATGGTGAACAAGCAGTGTACGCGCAAGTGTCACTTGACTCGTACTGTATGTACTTGTGAACGTGTTATTGGGGCCTAGTGCCTAGTGCCTAGTGCCTAATGCCTAGTGCGGCGCCTAGTGCTTAGCATTCGCAGCACGGATCCCATCCCGCGGACCATTGCCCACGGAATCACTTGAAGCGCACGCCACCCCACGCACACACAGGCCCGAAACCCGGCACATGTCCAAGAAGATGGATTAGGTTTAGGTTGTAATGGGATAAGTAATGCTATTTATTGTATGTGGTGCATGCGAAAAAAATAAATAGAGTTTAAAAAAACTAAAAAACACGCTTTTAAAGTACATCAAACTAAAAAGTAAAAAATAATTCTTAATATAAGTCGAAAATAATAATTGACCAATTACTAGTATTATTGTGAAAAAGCGTGGGGCGCTCTGTGCCATATTTTTCGTCTTTCGAGCAACCCACACTTTTTACTATAATACTTGTAAGTTGTTAATTATTATTTTCAACTTATATTAAGAATTATTTTTTACTTTTTAGTTTCATGTACTTTAAAAGCCTGTTTTTTAGTTTTTTTTAACTCTATTTATTTTTTAGTTCAAACTTATGAAATTATTATAATATTGTAGCTGATTCTTGTTATGTCTACAAAGTTTGAATTAAATCTGTCCGTTTAAAGTGGGTCAAAATCGAGTCCAAAGGAGTCGGTTACATACAAACATACAGGTGAAGCTAATAAAAGCGTGATAAAAATGCACTGAAGGCTTACACGTGTTAAGTAGGTATTCAAATAATTAACTTAAATTTAACTTACTTCTGAGTGACTTAATTCATGTGAACAATACATTTAGTAATTGCTACTTGCAATTTAAATTTTGGCGTGCAAGTAAACTACAGAATATATTCTTGTCTATTTTTTGCTTAATTTTGTAAGCGTGGGTTGACACATTTAGGCGTCCATCATTCATTACAGTAGCGAACTAAAGAGCTTTATTATTAATAAAAAGTAAAAGCTTACATAAAATTTAGTTAATTTAGTTAACAACTTAAGTACTTAATGGGTGCCTCGGGAAGTCTCCGGGACACGAGACAAACCACGATCAAAGTCCCGGGATCTCAAAATAAAATTAGAATAGAAATAAAAGCTCACTTCAAAAAACCTATACAGCTTTTCGGTGTAAGCTTTTATTTCAAAAGAATTTGAATTATTTTGTATTCTTCTCAGGAAATCCTTTTATTTGATACCCATGTAATGGGGGTGCATAAAAATAACTGGTACCTATGCCATCTTTGGGAGTCCACCATATTGGATTTAGAATGACATGACTTAGCTAACCATGCATTGTCATTCAAACTAAACATGTACCTATGCAAAGTTTCAGTTCAATCGGAAACCGGGAAGCGGGTTCCCAAAAGGGAATATGCACGTGACCATTTTTTTTGGAATATTTATTGCTACAAAAACTTACCTATACAATTATTTTATAAATTTAACATAATATGATAGTAGACATAATATGATGGACGACCGCCCTCCACTTGGCTTACGACGGTAGAGAAAGACCTGAAAGTAGAAAAACTAGACGCCAGCACTACACAAAACCGTGCACAGTGGAAAAAAAGGACAAGGAAGGCTGACCCCAAATAAATGGGATACACAGCCGAAGGATATTAAATTTCACTACTATCTTTATATATATTTCGGATCATCAGAAGGGTTTTGGCCGGATCTAAGAAATAAACACGTCTTTGAGAAGTTTTGGAGTGTACAATCAATATTCACACACGTTTGTCACACGAGGCTACACGATGATTCGGATGAAAACAGATTATTTTATAGACTGCGATGAGTTCGGCACGGGGCTGGCTTCCCAAGTTGACAGTTCAGCTTCTCGATCAAAAGTGCTCGTAAAATAATTGGCACCTCTGTCGTAGCCTCTGTAGGTTGGCTGCATTGTCATTTATTGGTTCGATAATCACAACGATTCTGATTGGCTAACAAACAAGTACCAACACTACCAACTAAAACTGGGTTCCGGTCTCGAACCGACCACGCCTTGGCCAAAGATGACTATTATGACTACCCTAGCTAACCGCTTGACGTTTCAAGATAAAACACACGGTGCTTCGATGCATGCATAAGTGGCGCCACGTCCTTGCGCTCCGAAATATATAATATGATAGTAGTGAAATTTAATCATCAATGAGTGGCTGTTTTTGAATTAACTCGCAAATTTCCAAAACGCAACGCTATTGGTGGAACAAAACGTGTCGTCAATTTAAACTCGACGTCTTCTGTCAACAAGTTGTTTGTATTGTTTCGCGGTTGTTTCATATTAAGTTATTAGTTTTCTGTGTTAAAGTAGTAAATCCTCGTGAAGAAAGAATTAACACGATGACTGAAACCGTTTTTGTCAATATACAATCGGATAATCTTCCTACAGTAGACGTGTTTACGATGATCAATCACGTATTTCGCATCTAATTCTGGTTTTACGTCCGCTCAACTCACGAGCGAGGAGTACAAACTGCGAGGTAAATAAATGATCGATTTCATGGTTTTGTAAATATAACATAATAATAACGTAAAATATGCAGCTAATTTTATTATTTTTCTGAACGGGAATCATATGGAGATTCAGCTATTGGATGTGTGCAAGTAAAATGAGTGAAATACAGCATCGTAAATTCTAGAATAACACCAGAGCATAATGTCCTTACTTACTTTAAATAGTAGATTGTTAACCAAGGGAAGAAAGTGACCTATTTCACCCAAATATTTCTGGCACTCGAACGAAGTTAGTTCGAGGGTGAAAAGGGTAATTTCACCCGATTTAAACGATCGACTTTTAATTCGACTACGAGGAAATGTATTATTTATATGATATAAATTAATAATCATCATCATCACTATCACTATCACTATCACTATCATCACTACATAGTATAAAACAAAGTCGCTTTCTCTGTCCCTATGTCCCTTTGTATGCTTAAATCTTTGAAACTACGCAACGGATTTTGATGCGGTTTTTTTTAATAGATAGAGTGATTCAAGAGGAAGGTTTATATGTATAATAACATCCATTAAATAGTGGAGAAGTACTGTTATTTTTGAGGTTTCTAATGTGATGTCGTAAATAATTACATTTTTTCCGCTTACATTGCAAACGCAGGCTGAACCCTACGAGTTTTATCAAAATAATGTACTAAGTATTGTACACATTGAAAAGGTCTACAGAAAAGTCCGTGATGGTATATGTCTATCTCTTATGGATAACCCACAATAACTTTTTTTTGTCATTTACTTTTTACGACAAATAATGGCTAATTTTCGAAGCAATTTTAACCAATACAGCATTAATCCTTAACCAATTAAATACCTTGAATACATTGTTCATTTAATATAGATCTATATGGCCCGTTACACCGTATGATTTAAGAGATTGATGCGCCGACGAAAATATACTACTCGGTCGATACTGTTCTCGATTTGGAAGAATCTGTTCATTTTCCTACAGAATTTCTAAATTCTTTGAACCCGTCTGGACTCCCTCCTCACAAAATGGTGTTGAAAGTAGGTTGTCCTGTTATTTTATTAAGAAACCTGAATCCACCTTAACTTTGCAATGGCACGCGTTTGCTGGTAAAATCATTGAAAACTTTCATAATAGAGTGCACAATACTCACAGGATGTGGTACCGGAGAAGATGTATTGATTCCCCGAATCCCTCTGATACCATCGGATTTACCCTTCCAATTTAAACGTTTACAGTTTCCGGTAAAGACATCTTTTGCAATGACCATTAATAAATCGCAGGGTCAAACCTTCAACGTTGCAGGCTTAGATTTGAGCGTTGACTGTTTTTCACATGGACAACTGTATGTCGCTCTTTCAAGAGTGACCTCCAGAGAAAACATGTTTGTATTGTCTAAAGCTGTGAACGTTGTTTATAAAGACATTCTGTAATATGTTGTAAAAATAAAATAAATTGATATAGGGAAAGGGGGATTGTTTTACTCCAAATTTAACGCGTGCGGGCCACGGGCAGTAATGAATAAATCAAAACTACTGAATCGATTTTAATCACATAGGCTATATATTTTATACCCGTGCGAAGCCGGAGCGGGCCGCTATGTTTTTATATACAACGTTCTCAGTTTTCATTGCACCCGTGCGAAGCCGGGGCGGGTCGCTAGTTTATTTATAACTCACTAGCGACCCGCCCCGGCTTCGCACGGGTGCAATGCTGATACTAAATACACTACAGAAAAACTGAGAACGTTGTATATAAAAACATAGCGGCCCGCTCCGGCTTCGCACGGGTATAAAATATATAGCCTATGTGATTAAAATCGATTCAGTAGTTTTGATTTATTCATTACTGCCCGTGGCCCGCACGCGTTAAATTTGGAGTAAAACAATCCCCCTTTCCCTATATCAATTTATTTTATTTTTACAACATATTACAGAATGTCTTTATAAACAACGTTCACAGCTTTAGACAATACAAACATGTTTTCTCTGGAGGTCACTCTTGAAAGAGCGACATACAGTTGTCCATGTGAAAAACAGTCAACGCTCAAATCTAAGCCTGCAACGTTGAAGGTTTGACCCTGCGATTTATTAATGGTCATTGCAAAAGATGTCTTTACCGGAAACTGTAAACGTTTAAATTGGAAGGGTAAATCCGATGGTATCAGAGGGATTCGGGGAATCAATACATCTTCTCCGGTACCACATCCTGTGAGTATTGTGCACTCTATTATGAAAGTTTTCAATGATTTTACCAGCAAACGCGTGCCATTGCAAAGTTAAGGTGGATTCAGGTTTCTTAATAAAATAACAGGACAACCTACTTTCAACACCATTTTGTGAGGAGGGAGTCCAGACGGGTTCAAAGAATTTAGAAATTCTGTAGGAAAATGAACAGATTCTTCCAAATCGAGAACAGTATCGACCGAGTAGTATATTTTCGTCGGCGCATCAATCTCTTAAATCATACGGTGTAACGGGCCATATAGATCTATATTAAATGAACAATGTATTCAAGGTATTTAATTGGTTAAGGATTAATGCTGTATTGGTTAAAATTGCTTCGAAAATTAGCCATTATTTGTCGTAAAAAGTAAATGACAAAAAAAAGTTATTGTGGGTTATCCATAAGAGATAGACATATACCATCACGGACTTTTCTGTAGACCTTTTCAATGTGTACAATACTTAGTACATTATTTTGATAAAACTCGTAGGGTTCAGCCTGCGTTTGCAATGTAAGCGGAAAAAATGTAATTATTTACGACATCACATTAGAAACCTCAAAAATAACAGTACTTCTCCACTATTTAATGGATGTTATTATACATATAAACCTTCCTCTTGAATCACTCTATCTATTAAAAAAAACCGCATCAAAATCCGTTGCGTAGTTTCAAAGATTTAAGCATACAAAGGGACATAGGGACAGAGAAAGCGACTTTGTTTTATAGTATGTAGTGATAGTGATGATGATGATTAAGTTTACCTATATCCAACCTCCAACCTTTTCGCAAAGGCTACTTGTTGCGGCCGACTAGATTGTACCTAATCGAGTTGGTCACGACGCACATCTAGATGGCCATGCCGAAACGTGAAAAAAATATCATGTTATCATGGTACTATGGCGGCCAGCAGAATAGGGGAATGATTTTAAATGTTGATAATTCTGTATATGTGATACCTTTTTAAACAAAATAGACCAACTGTGAAATGATTTTAATATTAATAAACAAGTCGTTTAATGTATAGCTGAGTTTGGATATATGAAAACCTCTTACTTTAATTTGATTTAATAATATGAAGTAACTCAACTATCTTCGATTCCGTGACAATTAAAAAAAATACTTTCCACCCTAGGGATGAAAAAGAAATGTTCCACCCGACTATCTACTCATGGAAATTAAACTTTCTGAACAGCAGAGATGAAATAGTAGATTGTTAATCAAGGGAAGAAAGTGACCTATTTCACTCGAGATATTTCTGGCGCTCGAACGAAGTGAGAGCGCCAATAGTTCGAGGGTGGAATGGGTCATTTCACCCGAGTTAAACACTCTACTTTTCATTTCGACTGTGAGGAAATGAATTATTTATATGATATAAAGTATTAATTAGATATCAATAATTTAAGCTTACCTATACCCAGCCTCCAACCTTTTCGTAATGGCCGCTAGCCACGGCCGACTAGATTGTACCTAATCGAGATGGTCACGACGTGCATCTAGGTGGCCATGGCGAAAGAAAAAAAGTGTCATTTTATCATTGCAATATGGCGCGCAGCAGAATGATTTAATTATTAAATCATTAAATTTTAATATCAACCTATAGATCTAAAAAAACACGTCGTTTAATGTTTAGTTGAGTTTAGATATATGAAAACCTCTTATTTTAATGTAATTTAATAATATGATGTAACTCAATTATCTTCGACTCCGTGGCTGGCAATAAAAAAAAAATTACTTTCCACCCTAGGGATGACAATACTTTCCACCCTAGGGATGACAATACTTTCCTCCCTAGGGATGGAAAAGCAATGTTCCGCCCGGCTATCTACTCATGAAAATTAAACTTTCCGAACAGGATAGATGAAAATAATCTTTACAACGTATTCATAATGAGGAATTGTACCTGCCTAGGGTTTCTACAGCTATCTCACTTATCTTGACTGGCTGCAATACATCAACGATTGACTGCACAAGAGGAATATTGTCTTCATTCAACGCTTTCTTTACGAGATTTTGAGTTTTAAAAAACGTTCTGCCATTACAATGATAAAGGTCTACCTCTGAGTTTTTCCTAAATTTAGATTTCCTATCAAGAACTTTATTTCCAAGCCGTTTTATTTGATGTTGGAAACTTCGTGAATCGAGTTGCTAATGTTAGAGACGGAGGAGCCTTAAAGTATAGACTATTAAAAAAAATCGGCAGCATATCGTCCACACAACTTCCTAAATTACTTACCTCACCTTACTGTAAAGTAATGACTGTCAATTCTAAACTATCATTAACGCAGGTGAATTTTCCTGCTCAGAGTTTGTTTGGTTTTCTAACAAGTTTCGTCATTTATCATAGGTGGGGTGGCCAGCGCAGAAACAATCCGTCAGCGCTAATGATGGCAACCCTGACAGTCCGAGTTAAAAGGAAAATGAAATATGCTTCAAGAAATTGAAGACTTTTTCGTGACTTTCACACTGAGCAAGAGGCTTTTCATTTATATTTATATTATCATAGGGATGCATCGATACACCTTTTTGCCGATACGATACCGATACCGATACTCTTGTAAAAATATCGGCGATACCGATACCGATACCGATACGCTTATTGAATTCAAAAAGGGAGGTAGAATAAATAAAACACAATTAATTAATAGTTTTAGTAATCAAAATTAACATTTATAAGATTTTTATTTCAAAAACAAAGCATTCTTAAGTTTTGCGGGCAAAGGCGATTTCGCAAGTCTCTTTGAATAAGACCTGCGGTGGAAAATAGTCTCTCAGATGCGACAGATGCCTCGTTTGCAACGAAATAGATGGGACAACACGCGCATTTACATTACATTTTTAAAGCGCGAAATTTGAAAAGTATCGTTGAATCTGCCATAAAAATATCGCCGATACCGATATATCGGCAAACCCGAAGTATCGCCGATATATCGGTATCGGTATCGGTATCGGATGCATCCCTTATCACCTTTTCTAGAACTTTGTTATTGTCTTTCTCATAAACGAGTGGAAAGTTACAAAACTTTACAAAACACTAAAGATACCCTGGTCGAAAAATAAATAAATAATTGCAATGGAAATGGGATATTATTTTCTTGTGATGTAAAAATAATCTTTTTTGAAAACATCCCTGTTTGAAAATACTGTGAACACAAAGGAGTACCTAGATAATGAAATAGCAATTTTTTTATATATTATTCTTTGCACTTAAATTACATTGGAACCATAAAAACACCTGCTCACTTTACCACAGAGAAAACAATATAAATACCACGACAAATACACAAAGACTTTATTTGACGGAAAAAGTATAAAAATTTACATATAGAGCAGCGTCTCGTGGGCGGGAATATTTATTTCTCCCCTGGCAACTCTACGTGATAAGAATATGAGATGGCAACCCACACGATTAGTCATTGTCTGTGATTCCCCTCGTGTCTGCTGAGATTTTAGGTTCAGTTTTTATTCAGGTTACAGGAATGGGCACGCTAGGAAAGTATATTCTGGGACAAATCACACATGGTCATCTGGCCCCAAAGTAGGATTCCCTGTGTTATGGGAACCAGAGACTGATATACATACTTATATACGTTTAAATACATACATATATAGATATTTAACACCCAGACACAGAGCAAACAAATCTGCTCATCACACAAATGTTTGCCCTGGGTGGGGATCGAACCCACAACCCTCGGAGTCAGCCACCGAGTCAGTGTTACCTTCTTTCGTTCATCTTTAACAGGAAGCTGCAAAAAAAAACTTAGCGATGACTATTGCGAACGGATGTCATAAAGATGTACTCGTAAAGGAGACATTTTTTTTAAACCTGAAACTAGCAGATAGTAATGAAACTAATGTGTATTTGTTCCCCCTAATCTCTAGATTACAGTGGTGATCTGGTAATGTCATGTGTATATCTATCTAACGGGAATATTGAGATACTCGTATTAATTAAAATACACATAAAATGTTTTTTTTTATTAAGAGTGGCTCTAAAGATTTTCTTCTGGTCTGGGAAAATACGTTTTGGTATGATTCTCCTACAAATGAAAACTAGAAATTTACTTACAAAAGGTTGGAGCAATTGAATTGTCATGTGTTACGAATAAGTATTTACTTGGTCATGCAATATACATTCATCAAAATTGTTGAAAAAAATGGTGTGAAATTAAAATCATGAATAAAATTGTCGAGAAAGTTTGATGCGTGCTGCCGTAAAACTTATTTTGCATAGAAATAGTTGAGGGGGTGGAAACTTGTTGTGTTCTATTTAGCTTTATTCTTCTACCTAGCTTACCTGGTTTATATTAAGGTTGCTTACCCTAACTTGTTTTGTTTGTACATATACACTGACACCATTTCTGTCGTTGTTTGTTAGAAACTGTCCAATATTTTTATTGTATACTTTTTAATTTACGAATGTCTTTATGTCTTTTTTATGTCTCGTGAGAGTTATATTAGTTTTTAGGAAGTTTGTGTGTCAAAAGACTCTTTTGGACCAACATTTGTTACTGGAGACCTGTTTGTACGTCAAAAGACTCTTTTGGACCAATATTTATTACTGGAGACCTGTTTGTATGTCAAAAGACCCTTTTGGACCAATATTTATTACTGGAGATCTGTTTGTATGTCAAAAGACCCTTTTGGACCAATATTTATTACTGGAGACCTGTTTGTATGTCAAAAGACCCTTTTCGACCAATATTTATTACTGGAGACCTGTTTGTATGTCAAAAGACCCCTTTTTACCAATATTTATTACTGGAGACCTGTATGTATGTCAAAAGACCCTTTTCGACCAATATTTATTACTGGAGACCTGTTTGTATGTCAAAAGACCCTTTTGGACCAATATTTATTACTGAAGACCTGTTTGTATGTCAAAAGACCCTTTTCGACCAATATTTATTACTGGAGACCTGTTTGTATGTCAAAAGACCCTTTTGATCCAATATTTATTACTGGAGATCTGTTTGTATGTCAAAAGACCCTTTTGGACCAATATTTATTACTGGAGACCTGTTTGTATGTCAAAAGACCCTTTTGATCCAATATTTATTACTGGAGATCTGTTTGTATGTCAAAAGACCCTTTTGGACCAATATTTATTACTGGAGACCTGTTTGTATGTCAAAAGACCCTTTTGGACCAATATTTATTACTGGAGACCTGTTTGTATGTCAAAAGCCCCTTTTCGACCAATATTTATTACTGGAGACCTGTTTGTATGTCAAAAGACCCTTTTGGACCAATATTTATTACTGGAGATCTGTTTGTATGTCAAAAGACCCTTTTGGACCAATATTTATTACTGGAGATCTGTTTGTATGTCAAAAGACCCTTTTGGACCAATATTTATTACTGGAGACCTGTTTGTATGTCAAAAGACCCTTTTGGACCAACATTTGTTGCTGTAGATCTGTTTGCTTCACAATACTATAGGATACTTAGAAAATGAATCGCAGAGA
Source organism: Coleophora flavipennella (assembly GCA_947284805.1). NCBI lineage: Eukaryota > Metazoa > Arthropoda > Insecta > Lepidoptera > Coleophoridae > Coleophora > Coleophora flavipennella. The sequence goes on from OX369265.1 coordinate 18,377,591, forward strand.
AACTGAGCATTTTTATATTAATTTCATAATTCCGGTTTCACTTTCGCATTATCTTAAGTCCAACTACCGTAATGAATTAATATTGTAATCAATAAACGTGACAGTTTCTGATGGGCCCATAAAAATTGGACTCCTTTCGGTAAACTATAATCTTCCTGTCACTTCACCTATGGATTTGACAGCAGTCATTCCGATCATCAGCGAATTCAACTTGATATAATCACCAAAAATAATAATCATAATAATAATTTTATGACTTTTACGTAGTTTTCAAGGTATGGTCTGGTATGTGTATATGTGGAAAAACGCGTTGTCAGTTTAACGCGTTGTCGGTTGAACGCGGTGTCAGTTTAACGCGTTGTAAGTTTTTTTTTTCATAATAGGTAAGCCCTTGGCATCATCTCATCTAATGGTATGTGACGATGATGCCGAAGATGGAGGCGGGCTTACCAAGATTCCCCAACGCAATGGAGAACTCGCAGTTTAACGCGTTGTCAGTTGAACGCGTTGTCGGTTCAACACCGCAACTTTATGACATCGGTTGTTATTAACGTTTTCAATTATATATTTTTTTAATGTTAAGGGTAGGCACACAGAGGAAAACCAATTCGCTCCCCTCATAGAAGCGAAATCCAAAGTATTTGGGTAGATACCTCCTAGATTTTTTTCAAAAAATGGCGCTAATTAAAACATTTTTTTTGCATCTAAAACATACTGTATATGGTAAATCTAAAAAAACCGGCCATTAGGGAGTTCAACTAGCACTCCGAGGATTCCGTACCACCACACCTCTCCAGCTCCACACAACTACATGGTATAATGACAATGATACCTATTCACATAACAAACAAAAGACAGCAATGCAAGCTACAAAAATATGTTTTTTTTGTCGTTCAGTTCGGACTCAGTACGACTCACACTTGGCCGATTTTTATTATTTGTTGTTATACTGGTACCATAGTCAATCAATCACATCAAGTTGCACGCTTGTATGTATTGTCGTTTTTACGAAAAAGGTAAATCAAAAATATTTCTAAAGACCTAAAAAAACGTGTTTTTTTATGGCAACCCCCCCTTATTTTTTTACTTTTCTAATTTTTAGTATTTGTTATTATAGCGACAGTAAAAATACACATTCTGTGTCCAACTGTCTACCTATTACTGTTCATGAAATACAGCCCGCTGACAGACGAACAGACAGAGAAGACTTAATAAAAGGGTCCCGTTGGTTACCCGTAAGGAACCCTAAAAACTAAAAATGGAATTTGTGATAAAAAATATTTTAAAACATTTTTTCTCAAAAATACTTGTAAAATTTTTGCAATGGAGAAAACTTGCTAGCGGCTAGCCATCAGTGATACGTCTAGGAAAACTCTAAAAAAAGTATCTCCCATACACAAATTGAAAAGACTTGGACGCTCCCGCGGAAAGGTAGGTATGCTTTCCGTGTGGTAGTGCAGTTTATTTTCATCATCATCACATCAGCTCATATACGTCCCCACCGAGGGGCTCGAACCTACCCTGAATTGGGGCGATCGGGCCTTAGTCGACCACGCGGGCCCAGTGCGGGTTGGTCGACTTCACACACAACCTTCGAGTTTCTTCGCAGGCGTATGCAGGTTTCCTCACGATGTTTTCCTTCAACATGATTTGCAATATGGTAATAAGGTTTAACCCAACATTTACAAATGGCATTGCAACTTGCAGGCACAAACATTGCGAGCGCAACGGATTGCCGTGTTGCAGTGGCGTGCAACATTCAGTAGGCCCAGCGAACTCCCGCCGCAGCCATCCATCACCCCGTCCGTCTGTCCGTCTGCTGCAGCGACATGATTTATTTCAGCTTTCAAGTGCAACAGAAACGATGAAAATTCCGGTTAGGGGAAACTTTCAGATTTGTAACGAGTGTCGTAACTAAAACAAATGAAACACTCGTATAAAGGTAGGTACTTTAGAAGAAAATATAATAAGTAAATAGTTAAGTTTTTATACAATATGACGTTAAAAAGAGTTTGATGGCAAGAGGAGAGGACGGCACCCATACAGGTGTAACACTGTCGGTGTTTCCCATGGACCCACTAGCTAGTAGTATTTTGGTGTAGGAGTCTTTTACTGGGGTTTCTACTCTTCCATCATACTGAACAACTTTGTTCAAGAAACAGAGGGAGAGAGAGGTAGTCAATTAAAAAAAATTAACTCTTTATCAATTTTGTGCATTTTTGTATGGAGCTTCGATATTTTTTTAGAGAACCGACTGTGTTCCTTGGCGAAAGTTGTTCAGCATGCTGAGTAGAACCCCACCTAATGGATTCTACACCACTTTTGTAACAACTGTTTAAGTGATGGGTGGGCTAGGTCGACAGTTTGGTTACAGCTGTTTATCTGATGGGTGGGCTAGGTCGACAGTTTGGTTACAGCTGTTTATCTGATGGGTGGGCTAGGTCGACAGTTTTGTTACAGCTGTTTATCTGATGGGTGGGCTAGGTCAACAGTTTGGTTACAGCTGTTTATCTGATGGGTGGGCTAGGTCGACAGTTTTGTTACAGCTGTTTATCTGATGGGTGGGCTAGGTCAACAGTTTGGTTACAGCTGTTTATCTGATGGGTGGGCTAGGTCGACAGTTTTGTTACAGCTGTTTATCTGATGGGTGGGCTAGGTCAACAGTTTGGTTACAGCTGTTTATCTGATGGGTGGGCTAGGTCGACAGTTTGGTTACAGCTGTTTATCTGATGGGTGGGCTAGGTCGACAGTTTTGTTACAGCTGTTTATCTGATTGTTGGGCTAGGTCGACAGTTTCGTTACAGCTGTATATCTTGTGGGTGGGCTAGGTCAACAGTTTTGTTACAGCTGTATATCTGATGGGTGGGCTAGGTCGACAGTTTTGTTACAGCTGTATATCTGATGGGTGGGCTAGGTCGACAGTTTTGTTACAGCTGTTTATCTGATGGGTGGGCTAGGTCAACAGTTTTGTTACAGCTGTTTATCTGATGGGTGGGCTAGGTTGACAGTTTTGTTACAGCTGTTTATCTGATGGGTGGGCTAGGTCGACAGTTTTGTTACAGCTGTTTATCTGATGGGTGGGCTAGGTCGACAGTTTTGTTACAGCTGTATATCTGGTGGGTGGGCTAGGTCGACAGCCTGGAGAGCTGTGGTATCACAGCGACCCAAGACGGTTATGCGTACGGATTACACGTGGTTAACTGAGACAAATGTCCCCTGGCTACCTCCGCAAGGGGCACCAAGTTGATGGTACTCTTATGCGGTACCGAAGTGAATGCAACACACTGTAAGATAATAACTTCAAGATATCACGCGTCTCAGCCATGAGAACATAACGGAGAATAAATAGAAACATGGCTTACCTGGAGATGGTGTGCAGATGTGCGCTGGTCGCCAGCTTGACGAGGGGCCTGTGGGGGGGCCGGCTGGGCCTGGTGGGGGGGCTGTATGTGTACTCCCCTGTCTCCGCTCCGCTTATCCAGGACCAGTGTTCCGTCATTGTAACTAGCTACTCGCAGTGTTTGGAACCTTGTTGTTTAAAGATGAATTCAGTTTGTAACACTTGTGACTTTGCTCTAATTACAAAAACGATCTGTTTAATTTTACTTTTTATTGTTACAAGAAAAAGCTCCGAGTGAGTGAGAAGAAATGCATCTTGTTGACCAATGTCACCTGGCTTCCCAATATAAAGCCGATTAGAAATCATTGACAAGTATTTAAAATAAATATATAAATTCAGCTGATGCTGTAAATAGGCTTGAAGCCTGTGCTAATGGTTTTAAAGTAAATATCCCTTACTCTTTGGCTATTATTACTAGCCTATGTTACGTATTATATTAGTTATGCGCGTGTGTGTATGCATGCCTGCGTGCTTGCAGTGCGTGCGTATGAGTGTGTGTATGTGTTTGTGTGTGAGTGTGTCTGTGTGTGTGAAAGAAAGAACTACCTAAACGTTTCCTCCACCTAAAGGTTGTCTGGAAGAGATCGCTTGCTAGCGATAAGACCACCTATACGTACAACTTCCTTAATCATTGTATTTTTTTCTCTTAAGTTTTGCAATAAAGTGTTTTTTAATCATTCAGTCAATCAACGTTATTCCTCATTTTGATTTTTAACTTCAATAATACTAAATTATACGTATCAATGTGTATGTGCTTGAGTGAGGGCGCTCGGTCTCCCGTGATATTCGCGCTGGAAAGGGTATTATTAGCTATGTATAATTTAATAGATATCTATAATCATGTGTGTGTGTGTGTGTGTGTGTGTGTGTGTGTGTGTGTTAGGGAGAGAGAGAGAGATAATGTGTAAGAAATATAAAATATATTAGATTATGATGCATATTTTTTTGGTGGACCCAATCCAGCCCTGTGACACTATGTATGGTCTGGGAAACGATGGCTAAGTAAATCGCTGGATACTTTTGGAAACTTTGCAGATTTCACAATCATCAATCATAACAGATTGCATTGGTTGGACACAATATCTCTGAAATTTTCATCACAACAACAACTCTTATTAAATCCAAAAACAATGATTGATAACAGCTAGCAGACTGTCTGCAAGTGACTCTTCTAAAAGAATACACGATATCATAGAAAAATCTGCTTTAGAAACAAAGCAATAAAGACCTTCTTAGCAACTGCAGAAAACTTTGTCGAAACGATACAAAAGCAAGCTTAAATACAGTATTAATCATGCAAGACATCCTTTCCTCAATGCAGTAAAGTTCAAAATAACGGTTACGGAAATATGGATGAGGAGTTGAAGAATGCGTCGCCCTCGCAGAACGGCGTGATATGATTAAGGGCTTTTAAGGGCTGTAGGGATTCCAAGGCGCAGTTTCCCGATGGAAGCCCCTTCATCGCCTGATGGCGCAATTGATGGCGGGATTACAGTGATGTATCGTATTGCAATCAAGAACATAGTGACAGAAGAAAACTATATTTTAATGAAGTTGTAAGGGTACCGTACCAGGTGTCCATCTGTTCGTCCGTCTGCATGTTTGTGTGACTTTTATTTATTTATTATTTTATTTTATTATATTTGGAATTTAGATTTCATATGTACGTTTATCCGACGCTCTTATGGTGAAGGAAAACATCGTGAGGAAACCTGCATACGCCTGCGAAGAAACTCGCTGGTTGTGTGTGAAGTCTACCAACCCGCACTGGGCCCGCGTGGTCGACAGGCTCGAGCCCTTCGGTGGGGACGTATATTTGGAATATTACTGCTATTATACAATAATGAACTTTATGTATCTAGAAGCTGATGACAGGTTTTCGTTTTTGATGTGTAACATCTTTGCTCTCGCTTTCCTGCAATTTGTGGGAGTGATTCCGTGAAATGGGACGGAAATGTGTAACAGGAAATGCGAACGTTTTTTAATTCTCGAAAACTAAGGTTGTCATAGCCATGCCGCCTAGTGTGATGGCAAAGGCAAAGATGACATACTACTATTCGAAGGGTCGGCCCGTGAATGTACGACCCGATGATTAATTAATTTCATAAGTATTTTGTCACATGTTACATGTCACACTTTTTATTTTTATTTAAAAGGTTACTAAACGAATTAATTGGAAATTGAAAACCCGGCTGCAGAAAAAACTTAATCCCTCGAATCTAACAACACCTCCACTTCAAAATCCATCAATCGTTTAGTGCCAAAGAAATATACATACCAACATACACTCGAAAAACATAATCTCCCTTCTGGCGCAGTCGGATAAAAAAAAGTTAGGGTGAAATTATATTTTTAAGGAGGATTTACCGGCATATAAATAATATTTAAAAGTTATTAAATGGAGGCGTACAAGAAACGTGAGACTTGTTGTGATTACCTATACTTTTAATCCTGAAATAAAAAAAACAAAGTTCCTATTCTTTCACAAAACCGCGGCTTCAGCACCTTCAGACAGTTACAATCCCTATCAAAACGGTATCAGGTCTGATGTAAACAGGGTTTGTGACTGTAACTTTATTGAGATAGCTGTTAACTTAAAATAACTTCAGACAGTTACAATCCCTATCAAAACGGTATCAGGTCTGATGTAAACAGGGTTTGTGACTGTAACTTTATTGAGATAGCTGTTAACTTAAAATAACTTCAGACAGTTACAATCCCTATCAAAACGGTATCAGGTCTGATGTAAACAGGGTTTGTGACTGTAACTTTATTGAGATAGCTGTTAACTTAAAATAACTTCAGACAGTTACAATCCACTATCAAAACGGTATCAGGTCTGATGTAAACAGGGTTTGTGACTGTAACTTTATTGAGATAGCTGTTAACTTAAAATAACTTCAGACAGTTACAATCCCTATCAAAACGGTATCAGGTCTGATGTAAACAGGGTTTGTGACTGTAACTTTATTGAGATAGCTGTTAACTTAAAATAACTTCAGACAGTTACAATCCCTATCAAAACGGTATCAGGTCTGATGTAAACAGGGTTTGTGACTGTAACTTTATTGAGATAGCTGTTAACTTAAAATAACTTCAGACAGTTACAATCCCTATCAAAACGGTATCAGGTCTGATGTAAACAGGGTTTGTGACTGTAACTTTATTGAGATAGCTGTTAACTTAAAATAACTTCAGACAGTTACAATCCCTATCAAAACGGTATCAGGTCTGATGTAAACAGGGTTTGTGACTGTAACTTTATTGAGATAGCTGTTAACTTAAAATAACTTCAGACAGTTACAATCCACTATCAAAACGGTATCAGGTCTGATGTAAACAGGGTTTGTGACTGTAACTTTATTGAGATAGCTGTTAACTTAAAATAACTTCAGACAGTTACAATCCCTATCAAAACGGTATCAGGTCTGATGTAAACAGGGTTTGTGACTGTAACTTTATTGAGATAGCTGTTAACTTAAAATAACTTCAGACAGTTACAATCCCTATCAAAACGGTATCAGGTCTGATGTAAACAGGGTTTGTGACTGTAACTTTATTGAGATAGCTGTTAACTTAAAATAACTTCAGACAGTTACAATCCCTATCAAAACGGTATCAGGTCTGATGTAAACAGGGTTTGTGACTGTAACTTTATTGAGATAGCTGTTAACTTAAAATAACTTCAGACAGTTACAATCCACTATCAAAACGGTATCAGGTCTGATGTAAACAGGGTTTGTGACTGTAACTTTATTGAGATAGCTGTTAACTTAAAATAACTTCAGACAGTTACAATCCCTATCAAAACGGTATCAGGTCTGATGTAAACAGGGTTTGTGACTGTAACTTTATTGAGATAGCTGTTAACTTAAAATAACTTCAGACAGTTACAATCCACTATCAAAACGGTATCAGGTCTGATGTAAACAGGGTTTGTGACTGTAACTTTATTGAGATAGCTGTTAACTTAAAATAACTTCAGACAGTTACAATCCACTATCAAAACGGTATCAGGTCTGATGTAAACAGGGTTTGTGACTGTAACTTTATTGAGATAGCTGTTAACTTAAAATAACTTCAGACAGTTACAATCCACTATCAAAACGGTATCAGGTCTGATGTAAACAGGGTTTGTGACTGTAACTTTATTGAGATAGCTGTTAACTTAAAATAACTTCAGACAGTTACAATCCCTATCAAAACGGTATCAGGTCTGATGTAAACAGGGTTTGTGACTGTAACTTTATTGAGATAGCTGTTAACTTAAAATAACTTCAGACAGTTACAATCCACTATCAAAACGGTATCAGGTCTGATGTAAACAGGGTTTGTGACTGTAACTTTATTGAGATAGCTGTTAACTTAAAATAACTTCAGACAGTTACAATCCCTATCAAAACGGTATCAGGTCTGATGTAAACAGGGTTTGTGACTGTAACTTTATTGAGATAGCTGTTAACTTAAAATAACTTCAGACAGTTACAATCCCTATCAAAACGGTATCAGGTCTGATGTAAACAGGGTTTGTGACTGTAACTTTATTGAGATAGCTGTTAACTTAAAATAACTTCAGACAGTTACAATCCCTATCAAAACGGTATCAGGTCTGATGTAAACAGGGTTTGTGACTGTAACTTTATTGAGATAGCTGTTAACTTAAAATAACTTCAGACAGTTACAATCCCTATCAAAACGGTATCAGGTCTGATGTAAACAGGGTTTGTGACTGTAACTTTATTGAGATAGCTGTTAACTTAAAATAACTTCAGACAGTTACAATCCACTATCAAAACGGTATCAGGTCTGATGTAAACAGGGTTTGTGACTGTAACTTTATTGAGATAGCTGTTAACTTAAAATAACTTCAGACAGTTACAATCCCTATCAAAACGGTATCAGGTCTGATGTAAACAGGGTTTGTGACTGTAACTTTATTGAGATAGCTGTTAACTTAAAATAACTTCAGACAGTTACAATCCACTATCAAAACGGTATCAGGTCTGATGTAAACAGGGTTTGTGACTGTAACTTTATTGAGATAGCTGTTAACTTAAAATAACTTCAGACAGTTACAATCCACTATCAAAACGGTATCAGGTCTGATGTAAACAGGGTTTGTGACTGTAACTTTATTGAGATAGCTGTTAACTTAAAATAACTTCAGACAGTTACAATCCACTATCAAAACGGTATCAGGTCTGATGTAAACAGGGTTTGTGACTGTAACTTTATTGAGATAGCTGTTAACTTAAAATAACTTCAGACAGTTACAATCCCTATCAAAACGGTATCAGGTCTGATGTAAACAGGGTTTGTGACTGTAACTTTATTGAGATAGCTGTTAACTTAAAATAACTTCAGACAGTTACAATCCACTATCAAAACGGTATCAGGTCTGATGTAAACAGGGTTTGTGACTGTAACTTTATTGAGATAGCTGTTAACTTAAAATAACTTCAGACAGTTACAATCCCTATCAAAACGGTATCAGGTCTGATGTAAACAGGGTTTGTGACTGTAACTTTATTGAGATAGCTGTTAACTTAAAATAACTTCAGACAGTTACAATCCACTATCAAAACGGTATCAGGTCTGATGTAAACAGGGTTTGTGACTGTAACTTTATTGAGATAGCTGTTAACTTAAAATAACTTCAGACAGTTACAATCCCTATCAAAACGGTATCAGGTCTGATGTAAACAGGGTTTGTGACTGTAACTTTATTGAGATAGCTGTTAACTTAAAATAACTTCAGACAGTTACAATCCCTATCAAAACGGTATCAGGTCTGATGTAAACAGGGTTTGTGACTGTAACTTTATTGAGATAGCTGTTAACTTAAAATAACTTCAGACAGTTACAATCCACTATCAAAACGGTATCAGGTCTGATGTAAACAGGGTTTGTGACTGTAACTTTATTGAGATAGCTGTTAACTTAAAATAACTTCAGACAGTTACAATCCACTATCAAAACGGTATCAGGTCTGATGTAAACAGGGTTTGTGACTGTAACTTTATTGAGATAGCTGTTAACTTAAAATAACTTCAGACAGTTACAATCCACTATCAAAACGGTATCAGGTCTGATGTAAACAGGGTTTGTGACTGTAACTTTATTGAGATAGCTGTTAACTTAAAATAACTTCAGACAGTTACAATCCACTATCAAAACGGTATCAGGTCTGATGTAAACAGGGTTTGTGACTGTAACTTTATTGAGATAGCTGTTAACTTAAAATAACTTCAGACAGTTACAATCCCTATCAAAACGGTATCAGGTCTGATGTAAACAGGGTTTGTGACTGTAACTTTATTGAGATGGCTGTTAACTTAAAATAACTTCAGACAGTTACAATCCACTATCAAAACGGTATCAGGTCTGATGTAAACAGGGTTTGTGACTGTAACTTTATTGAGATAGCTGTTAACTTAAAATAACTTCAGACAGTTACAATCCCTATCAAAACGGTATCAGGTCTGATGTAAACAGGGTTTGTGACTGTAACTTTATTGAGATAGCTGTTAACTTAAAATAACTTCAGACAGTTACAATCCCTATCAAAACGGTATCAGGTCTGATGTAAACAGGGTTTGTGACTGTAACTTTATTGAGATAGCTGTTAACTTAAAATAACTTCAGACAGTTACAATCCACTATCAAAACGGTATCAGGTCTGATGTAAACAGGGTTTGTGACTGTAACTTTATTGAGATAGCTGTTAACTTAAAATAACTTCAGACAGTTACAATCCACTATCAAAACGGTATCAGGTCTGATGTAAACAGGGTTTGTGACTGTAACTTTATTGAGATAGCTGTTAACTTAAAATAACTTCAGACAGTTACAATCCCTATCAAAACGGTATCAGGTCTGATGTAAACAGGGTTTGTGACTGTAACTTTATTGAGATAGCTGTTAACTTAAAATAACTTCAGACAGTTACAATCCACTATCAAAACGGTATCAGGTCTGATGTAAACAGGGTTTGTGACTGTAACTTTATTGAGATAGCTGTTAACTTAAAATAACTTCAGACAGTTACAATCCCTATCAAAACGGTATCAGGTCTGATGTAAACAGGGTTTGTGACTGTAACTTTATTGAGATAGCTGTTAACTTAAAATAACTTCAGACAGTTACAATCCCTATCAAAACGGTATCAGGTCTGATGTAAACAGGGTTTGTGACTGTAACTTTATTGAGATAGCTGTTAACTTAAAATAACTTCAGACAGTTACAATCCCTATCAAAACGGTATCAGGTCTGATGTAAACAGGGTTTGTGACTGTAACTTTATTGAGATAGCTGTTAACTTAAAATAACTTCAGACAGTTACAATCCCTATCAAAACGGTATCAGGTCTGATGTAAACAGGGTTTGTGACTGTAACTTTATTGAGATAGCTGTTAACTTAAAATAACTTCAGACAGTTACAATCCACTATCAAAACGGTATCAGGTCTGATGTAAACAGGGTTTGTGACTGTAACTTTATTGAGATAGCTGTTAACTTAAAATAACTTCAGACAGTTACAATCCACTATCAAAACGGTATCAGGTCTGATGTAAACAGGGTTTGTGACTGTAACTTTATTGAGATAGCTGTTAACTTAAAATAACTTCAGACAGTTACAATCCACTATCAAAACGGTATCAGGTCTGATGTAAACAGGGTTTGTGACTGTAACTTTATTGAGATAGCTGTTAACTTAAAATAACTTCAGACAGTTACAATCCACTATCAAAACGGTATCAGGTCTGATGTAAACAGGGTTTGTGACTGTAACTTTATTGAGATAGCTGTTAACTTAAAATAACTTCAGACAGTTACAATCCCTATCAAAACGGTATCAGGTCTGATGTAAACAGGGTTTGTGACTGTAACTTTATTGAGATAGCTGTTAACTTAAAATAACTTCAGACAGTTACAATCCCTATCAAAACGGTATCAGGTCTGATGTAAACAGGGTTTGTGACTGTAACTTTATTGAGATAGCTGTTAACTTAAAATAACTTCAGACAGTTACAATCCCTATCAAAACGGTATCAGGTCTGATGTAAACAGGGTTTGTGACTGTAACTTTATTGAGATAGCTGTTAACTTAAAATAACTTCAGACAGTTACAATCCCTATCAAAACGGTATCAGGTCTGATGTAAACAGGGTTTGTGACTGTAACTTTATTGAGATAGCTGTTAACTTAAAATAACTTCAGACAGTTACAATCCCTATCAAAACGGTATCAGGTCTGATGTAAACAGGGTTTGTGACTGTAACTTTATTGAGATAGCTGTTAACTTAAAATAACTTCAGACAGTTACAATCCACTATCAAAACGGTATCAGGTCTGATGTAAACAGGGTTTGTGACTGTAACTTTATTGAGATAGCTGTTAACTTAAAATAACTTCAGACAGTTACAATCCACTATCAAAACGGTATCAGGTCTGATGTAAACAGGGTTTGTGACTGTAACTTTATTGAGATAGCTGTTAACTTAAAATAACTTCAGACAGTTACAATCCCTATCAAAACGGTATCAGGTCTGATGTAAACAGGGTTTGTGACTGTAACTTTATTGAGATAGCTGTTAAGTAGCACGGTTAATTGTGCCACACAATAGAGAAAGAGAACGATGAAAATGAAGAATAAGTACTGTAGTTCATTCAGAAACTATAAACTCTGTGAAAAATAGTTCGCTGTAGTTACAGAATACATCATAAGTGCCTAAAAGTAGCAACTTTCTTAAGGTTTTCCGATTATACTTTACTAGCTTTTCCCCGCGGCTTCGCCCGCGTGGACATCGTTTTGTGACTGACTTAGAGGGTGCGCGGTGCGCGAGCCGCAAGCGGCTCGCGAGCGTGGACATGAATTTTCTCCAGATCCCTCGGGAACTAGTTCAGGATATGCTTATTAGTAAATCGTGTCATTTCCCACCCCCTCAACCATCTCGGTGCAAAAATCACACAATCCATTGTTCCGTTGCGATGTTAATTAACCAAAAAAGAGTATATTTTCAGTTCCCTCGGAAATTACTTCGGGGCTACGCTATTTTCACAGGATAAAAAGTAGCCTATGTCCTTCCTTGTGACACAGGCTACCTGCATGCCATATTTCATTTAGATTGGTCAAGGCGTTGAAGCGTGAAAAGGTTACAAACAAACAAACACAGTTTCATATTTATAATATTAAGTAAGGATCCTTATGGCGACGCATTCGAAATTTTGGTGGCAGGGATCTTGATTTCCTTCTACAATTACAAATCATATGGAAGTGATGTTTAATAACCTGAATCTTTATTTAAATGACTTCATTTTGTCAGTTGCAGAAACACGATTCGTTGACTTTCATAACAGATAAAAATTAATCAAAGAAACCTCTCTTAAAACACAGATTAGCTTTCTACAGGCAAACCAGATCGATTTAAACCTCTAACATTTCTTATTTGATCAGTCTGAACACACATTTCATTATGCCAGTAATATTTTATAAAAAATTAAGAGCGTTGGTGGCGTAATGGTTAGGGTCGCTACCTTCCTTCCGGGAGGTCGTGGTTCGAGTCCTGCCTCGTACCAATGTGATTTCGAATTTCGATTTCATATGTACGTCTATCCGACGCTCTTACGGTGAAGGAAAACATCGTGAGGAAACCTGCACACACCTGCGAAGAAACTCAATGGTTGTGTGTGAAGTCGAACAAACCCGCACTGGGCCCGCGTGGTCGACTAAGGCCCGATCGCTCTAATTCAAGGTAGGTAGGCTCGAGCCCCTCGGTGGGGACGTATATGAGCTGAGATGATGGTTTTTTTTAAATTAATTGTTGTTTTTAACGTAACAACGAAAAACATTGAAAAAGTGCAAAAGTGTGATTATTTTCTTTACTCTTTATATGTAAAGAAAAAATAGAGACATCTAGTTTACCAATGCGTCGCCATAAAAGCTTGAGTATTATCTTCCATGACATTATAAAGGTGTCGTGTGTGTAATAAACAATGTAATAAGCAGCTAATAAATTAGAATAATCCAGTTTCTAACACCCAGTTGTATATCACAAGCCCCTTGGACTGAGCGGTAAGCACCTTCATAGCGGGCCGCGAGCTCCTTAAACCTACCTTTATTGTTTGGATTTAAACATAGCTTTAGGAGGTTCTTGAATCTAAGTGGCGCCCTCATCCTCACTATTATTGTACATGTGAAAATGTTTTAATTTGTTTGTTGTCTTTTCACGCTTCTACACCTCGACCAATTTTGTTGACATTTGGCATGATGCAGGTAGCCTGTGTGACTGGAAAGGACAAAGGCTACTTTTTGTCCTACGTGAAAATAGCATAGTCCCATGCAGTTCCTGAGGGGACAGAAAAAAATTTTTTTTTTGGTTAAATATTTAACGTCGTAACGAAACAATCAATGGATTGTTGTGATTTTTTTTTACAGAGATTGTAGATGAGGTGAGAAATGACATAATTTACTAAAGAGCATTTCCTGACATAGTTCCCGAGGGATCAGGGGAAAACTCATACGCTACGCTCGCGCACGTCGGTGTCGCAACAGAGCAACGAATTGAGTGATATTTCGTACAGAATTAGTTAAAAGAGTGAGAAGTGACAAAGAATGCTAATCAGAATAGCCCGATATAGTTCCTGAGGGATCTGAAGAAAACCAATGCCAGGGAGAAACCGCGGGCATAAGCTACTACACTAGAAATTCGATGCCGGTACCGCAAGGCTTTTTAAAAAAAACGTTCTTTTTAATAGACTAGCTAGTGGGTGCCCGCGGCGTCACTCGAGCAGATCCCGTTTTTCCCGTGGGAATTTCCCAAAATCCTTTCTTAGCGGATGCCCACGTCCTAATTGGTATCTGTATTCCAAATTTTAAAGTTTAGGCTGTGCGTTGACATACCAGTCACTCACCTTTCCCTTTTATACGTACAGATACGAGGTGAGTGAAAGACGTGTTTTCAGGGCAAAAACCTGCATACTTCTACTTAATAGATGGATTCCTGTATCGATATTTAAGAAAGTATTGCGATAGCGACATTTGCATCATCCAATTATCGATATTTTTGTTAATTGATTTTTTGGTATACAAATGAATCAAAGACTACGTTTCTATCGGATTGATGAACTTCAGCGGTCTATTAACTGTTCGTTCACCTAAATAAGATATGTATAAAGCACTAAAGTAACCGCATTAATAGTATCATGTGGTATTAGTGTGTGTAATGCCGGAGGTCTGGAGTTGTATTCCGAAAAAGTCAATGTACATAGAGTTGTTTGACACACACATTGCCGCGGCAGTGCAGTTTGAAAAACACTTTTCTGCGGCAGTGCAGTTTGAAACACCATCTCCGCGGCAGTGCAGTTTGAAACACCATCTCCGCGGCAGTGCAGTTTGAAACACCATCTCCGCGGCAGTGCAGTTTGAAACACCATCTCCGCGGTAGTGCAGTTTGAAACACACATCTCCGCGGCTTTACTTGCAAGCAATGGATTCTTGCTCTAACGCTAACGCTATACGCGACGTAGCGTCGCGTTAGTCGCGTAGAGATACAACTTTGATAAACACAAGTTTGAGTGCCGCTATAATCTAAAAACCTAAAAGCTTTTATTTGCAAAGAGTGTTTATGCTCAAAAACCCAAATGCTCAAATAAATATAAATACATGTTCTAAATTTAAAAAAAAAGAAGAAGAGCACAGTAAGTAAAGTCTAGTTGTTGTATTTAAAATTAATCCAAAGTATCCAAAGTTCATCATCAGAACAACTTCAAAATATCAAAAGGATCTGTTGTCACTGGGAATACGGCTTCATCCCAAATTTTAGCTCAATCGGACCCCTGTATAGAAGTCGCTCTAAAATCGATCACAAGATATGAACTTAAAAATTATTTATTTATGTTTTATTCAATTGTTACATAAAAAGTATTACACATTTACCATCACCAAAAACAAAAAGCAAACAGAAGATCAAAAAAATCAAGAAAAGCGCCACAGACATCATACATTCATACAAACAAACATTGCAAGTTAAATAAACGCAATACGACTACGACTGACTTGACGGTCACGTAATTATATATTTATTTTGTAACTGTACGTAGCCTCAAGATAAAAAAAAATTAAGTATGTTTCAGTCATAAATACTTAATTGTAATAAGCTGTTAGATTGCAATTTATTACGAAAAACTTAATCTCCACTTTACTTCACCGTTCTAATGATAATTTATTTCATCAATTTTGTGTAAGTGCATGTTTTGGTAGTACTCCAGATGCATTACTACCCTTCAGTTGCATGTATGTTCATCCCTTTCACTCAAATTGCCAACCCGCATAGCACTGTCACTGTCTTCAAGTAAAAATTCAGTGCAATTTATCAGAACACAGAAATATGTGGAGTTGGCGAATAATTTTAGAAGCTTTTTTCAGTTAAATTTTTCATTTCATTCTAGGTAGTTATGATAATGTGTTCTCTACGAGTTAAGTCAAATTAATTTCCAAGGAACAAGAAATGTATGTATATGATTATTTTTTTTACAATAGGTACTTATTTAATCATCCGCGTTACGAAATCGAGTCTGAACATTTCTATTAAGCAGTACATTTTTTTTATTCCATACAATATTTTACAATTGTGTCGGAAATTTACAAAATAAAAAAAGGTTATTGAAAACGAGAGAAAAAAATACAATTACTGTAATATCAATTATATTACTTACACGTCGTTAAAATTCATAATAGTCTAAATTAAATGCATTCTTCAAAATTTATTTATAATGCTAATTATTTATACTTAATAAATATATTATTGCGTCTACGTAACTCTACAGTTTATAAACACGTCTATACTATAGAAACACGTCTCCAACAAAAAAGCCTTAAGCTGAGTCCTGAATTGTTTATGATCATGTATCACTTTAAATTCGTTTGACAGACTATAAATCAGCTTCGTCAGAAATTTTCGCTGTTCCTCAGCAACATGCAAAAGTACACAATACGTATGCCAGAAATTTAAGATAGACTTAGTAACTAGTATATTATATTACTAAGCTAAATTTAGTATCACCAAGCACGCATGTTTTCCTGATTAGCCATGAGCCATTAACTCGAACCCCTTACGCCGCCGCCCCGCAGGAGGGCTCACCCCCACTGCACCTCCCGTGCATTGGATTGTCTGCTGATTTATGGACTTCATCTATTTCCTATTATAAGTACTTCTGGGACACGCTGTGTCTGATAACTACAGCACTTTGTTGGAGACGCTTAGTATACCTCATTGCACAGCCTCATTGTGTTTTGATTTTTGATTGCGTTCAAGCATCTTCGATCTAACGCCACGTACATTCAAGTGAAGTGATGCAAAAAACTTATTACGCCTACGCCTTTTTGCCGATACGATACAGATACCGATAACGCGACTCTTACAAAAATATCGGCGGTACCGATACCGATACTAGTAGGATAATATTAGGCATTCTGTCCCACCTTGCGTTCGTTCGGGTGAATTGAAATTCACCCTTTCTCACGCAGCTGTGACAGAATACCCAATATTATTTTTTGTTATAGGTTTAATTATTTATCAAATTAATACTAAAATTTATGCAGTTATTCTAATATACCAAATTTTCGTTCTATCTTGTAAGATTCGAACCCACTCTACTTTTGTGCAGAAGCTGAAATATTGAACCACTTACCTAAATCGCTTCACAGGTGGGTCATTAAATAATGCTAGACTACCTAACTCCACATTGATACATAATTAATATTGATCAATATACTATCCTTATACTAATAATATTATAAATGTGAAAATGTGTTGTTTGTTTGTTACCTTTTCACGCTTTAACGCCTTGACCAATCTTTATGAAATTTGGGATGCAGGTAGCCTGTGTCACGGGGAAGGACATAGGCTAGGGATAAAACCCGGTAAAATAGCATAATCTGATGCAGTTCCTGAGGGAACTAAAAAATACTAGATTGTTGTGATTTTTTGCACAGAGATGGTTGAGTAGGTGGGAAACGACATAATTTACTAATCACCCTTAAAGACAGTCATAAAAACGATGTCAACGCGGGCGAAGCCGCGGGAAAAAGCTAGTGTATAATAAAAACGAAACGGAAGCCCAAATATAAATACATTAATATCAGCTAAATATTTTTTTAAATTAGGTATTAGTAGATATGCTTAATATACGATTGTTCAGAGTGCACGCTACGAAAACTTAAAAAGCTAATTCATCTCTGACCTAAAATTCGTATAAAAGTACCTATTTGTATTTATTGCTTAATCATGTTCACACACAATATGTTAGTTAACGTTTTGATGACAATACTAATAAGGAGTTTGTAAATTTTTAACCGACTACGTTTAAAAAGAGGGATTATCTATGACTGAAATTATCATTGAATTATGTTTTTGTTCAGTTTATTTTATTGTTACAAACAAAATACATACAGCCCACATCCCTTCCAAAGTGCTCCAGCCTATCCTGAATTAGTACGTGGTCCGGGTTGATCGACTTCACACAACTTTTCTTCGCACACAACTATGTTTTCTTATGAATTTTTAAAATAAATCTTAAGAATTATTATTAGAAGCAATAAAACATTCTACTTACCTACCTATATATTAGTCATGTTCAAAACTAGTTAATTTTCTAGATGGACTTTGATAGCAAACGATTAGGTATTAAATTAAAATCATTATTCCAATGTCCAATAGGTACAGGAAAATCAAAGAACTTAAATAAGCAAAGTCGTGGGTGATCGGTTGATTAAAACAATTTTTTTGATGATATTAGAAACCTCAATATCATTTTTAAAGACCTATCCAAGGATACCCTACACGTATGACGAAAAAAATATTTTTTAGTTTCAGTTCTAAGTATGGGGGACCCCCAAAATTTATTGTTTTTTTTTCTATTTTTATTTGAAAATCTCAATGCGGTTTACAGAATACATCAACTCACCAAGTTTCAACAGTGTAGTTCTTATAGTTTCGGAAAAAAGTGGCTGTGACATACATTTTCATGACGAATCTATAAGGGTTCCGTTTTTTTACCATTCGGCTACGGAACCCTAAAAAGTAGATAGAATTGACTGTTGGTATCTTAGGGATAGTTGATAAGTTTTATAAGTAGAAGCCGCAGTTAATATTTGGTTAGACATTTTTTTTATCACCCTGTCTAATCACATGAACCACACCAAATCTTGAATTACTTCATACCTACCCTAACATTACCGATATCGCAAACATTTAAATCGGCATTCATATAAAGTGAGCTAATCAGCTGATCAAATTGTACGAAAACCGCCGCATTTAACCGCCTTCGTAGCTCAGAGGCAAAGTTCACTGGCTTTACACAGGAGGTCGCGGGTTCGATTCCCGGCGGGGTCAATTGTAAGACTCGGTTTGGTTGGTGGTAGGGCATTTTCTAAGCCCGCCTGGCTAGCTACCACCATCTTATCTAAGTCTTGCCGCCAAATATCAATGTTGATATCATTGGTGTGTTCCGGCATGAAGATAAGATAGCCAGTTTCCCCATTGCGTTGGGGAATCTTGGTAAGCCCGCTTCCATCTTCGGCAACATCGTCACTTACCACCAGGTGAGATGTTGTCAAGGGTTTACCAATTGTGAAAAAAAAAAAATACATAATAATTACTGTTCTTTAACGATTTTATCAAAATTGAACAATAAAAGTTTTTCAGATAGGAGTTGAATTTCGAATTAATCTGTATATAGAAATACATAAGTAACTAATGTACTCGTATTTAAATTATTTAAAAGTGTGCGCGTCAGCTTCGACGCGCGGCTGACTTTACTCATCGTGATTAAATGTACATTTTTTTTTACTTTTTTCACGCGCTCCATCTGTTTCTCGGTTTAGGCTGTATGGCCATGGAGTCTTTTCCTTCCTGATATCTCTGTATATATAAAATCAATAGGTGATTGACTGGTACATCAACGCACAGCCGAAACCACTGAACGGATTTCGCTGAAATTTGGAATAAGGAAAGCAAGTAGGCCGTGGGCATCCGGGATCTGCGCGGGCGAAGCCGCGGGCACCCACTAGTAAAAAATATAGCGTTTGCTATATATGGAAATCAAATTTTAAGGAGTAAACTCCAAAAACTACAACAAAAGTAATATTCGCTTTGTAACAATGTTAATATTGAAACAATAAGGAGAAGACTTACATTCACTCTATTATCAGCCGACTGGATCTAAACAAAACTATCATCATTGTAAATGTATCATTAACCTCAACAAATCACAGTTCAAATTGCTCTGCAGGAAGTGTAAAGGGGTAAGCTCCCCTAATCCGTTCTCAGACTGCATAAATGTTTTCAAGCGATGAAATTAAAAATAACTGTACATACATTTGCATATTATGATGTGTTCTATCAGATTTTCTAACACGCAAATCACAAGCAAAGCAATGTTTAGTAAATATATATAATAAAAAAAACAAATCCTTAGCTTTGAAACTGTTCGGTTCAATGCGTTTTTGGGTTCCGCGGTCCTACGAGGAAACCCTTAAGGCGGTTGGAACAGTGGTCTCCCTCTTTTTCTTTACGTATAAAGAGTAAAGAAAATAACCACACTTTTTCACTTTATCAATGGTTTTACGTTTCAATCAAAAACTACAATAAAAGTATAAAAAAATAATAAAATTACTCGCTTTGTATTATCATAACAAATATTGTTGTTTAATTTTTAAAATTTATACTTCAAAATATTAGTCGTAACTAGAATTAAAAGTAACGATGTAGACCTATCTTTGGGATTTTTTCTATCTAGCCAAACATCTCAATCGTGTTTCTAATAGCTTTTGACTTTCGGGAACATCATCAACAATAAGGGTACTTTTTTAACAACCTTGTATTTCGTATTGTTTAGGAGTAATTGACGTCAAAAATAACGAAAATCTGTAATATTACCGCCTTCAGAGATCGTTGTGTCCGTCAGTCCAGCCGTCTGTCCTTCCGTTTCGGTGCGTAACACTGTCATTTTTTTTTCATGCGACGAAGGAGAGATTCTGATGGAGGTTATTTTTTTACACTTCTGCTAGACGGATTTGGACAGGATTAAGGTAAATATTATTGTAATATTATTTTTCGTTTATTAGGTATTTCAATTTTTTCCATACTTGAAAAATTGAATTTTCCATGGTTTTTGTTATCATAGTAAAAAAAAACGTTTATGACATTTTTACCCAAAAATGGCTCTAAACTTTGTAATACGATGTACAGTCGAGTTCATTAATATATTGGCAGGGCCAATGGTTCAAAACATTGTAAGCGTCGAAATGAATAATAAAGTTCTATACAAACATATGTAAATATCAATAAAATGTTATCATGTAAACGATTCATTAATTGTTTGTATAGAACTTTATATTCATTTCGACGCTTACAATGTTTTTAACTATTGGCCCTGCCAATATATTATTGAACTCGACTGTACCTAATTAATTCTAGGAAAAAAATCTTAGTACCAAGCTTAAATTTGTTATTTTCTCAAAAATGGCTAACGATTTTGATGACACTTTGTATAGTCAACTGTACAGGATAGTTCATTATTCCAGATTTTTTACTTAAGAGCCCGCTGGAGTTCACAAATCCCATACAAACGTAGTATTTGATTCATTTGTTAACCAAACAACTGATTTTGAAATAATTTTGTATCGATAATCGGACGACGTATATCTGTGTCTGTACCGCATTACTTTTTTGAAAAACGAAACAGGACTCCATTTAATACCAATAAACTTGTTTTTCGTCTTTTACCTTAAAAACAAGTTTATTTATTAATAATGGATTCCTGTTTCGTTTATCAAAAAAGTGATGCGGTACAGACACAGATATACGTCGTCCGATTATCGATACAAAATTATTTCAAAATCGGTTCGTTGGTTAACAAATGAATCAAATACTACGTTTGTATGGGATTTATGAACTCTAGCAGGCTCTTAATCATTACAGGTAGTTTGTTACACTTTCTCAAAAATAACTTTAACGATTTTAATGAAACTTAATAAATAACTAGAACTTAATAAAGCCTACGCTGCGTATTTAATTATCCTGCAAAAATCGAAATAAGATAGATTTTTGTATTTTTTTTACGAAATTGAAAGCAATAAGATTTCTAGAAGTTTATTTTTTTAGTTATATACCTATTTAGGTTTTTTTTAATGACTGCTGTGTTGGTGTACTTCATTTAAATAGTAGCTACGTTCCCTTCAAGGTCGGTCTAAATAGGTAAAAATGAAGCAGTACAGTTTTTGGGTGTACCTTTGGAAATATACGTCGCCCCCCCCCCCCACACCTGCCTGCCTGCCCTAGCGTTTATAAACAGTTTGACCTTAGAAAATTTAAATCAAGCATGTTAAGTAGCCTTAGTAGGAGCTCTCAATAAAAATGATTTTGCAATTCCACGTTAATTATGCTTGGTGCGACACTGACCGGTTTACAAAAGTAAATAAACATTTAGTTAGTAAATTATGTGCTAACTCATCGCTACAAAATAGTTATAACATAAAGTGTAATTTAAATTGGTTGTCAGGCTTAAAAAACGAAATGCACAAGCAAGCCGGCAATTAGATGAACAAAAAAAGTTAGAGTCCAAAGCGCCTGCGCAGAAGTAAGCGGCAAAGTGACACGAGAGTGTGACTCATCGTAAAGTCCAGATTGTGTAGTGTTGTACAGGCGCTGTCCTCAAGCGAAGCTATCGCAGCAGGGCTGTAGCTAGAGTCGAATTTGAGGTAGGGCATCACAGATATTATAATTAAATAGCCCCCTCTCGCTTCATGTGATGGCGCTTCAAATGCCATCTACATAAGGTCTAACAAAATTAGCTGAAACTATTTTAACTCATGCTTCTACCCATGAAACTGAACAACTTTCCCCATGGAACCTATAGTCAAATCGCAAAAAAAAATTCGAACTTCCCATACTAAGTTGGCTGATCAGTTGATCGAGTTAGTATGGGAGAGCCAATTTTTTTTTTGCTATTTGACTATGGATTCCATGGGGAAAATTGTTCAGTTTAATGGGTAGAAGCACCAGTTAAAATAGTTTCAGCTAATTTTGTTAGATCTTATATACAGAACAAAGAATTATTATAATATGAAATGAATGTTACAAACTGTGGTATGTTCTTGGTGTCTTAGATACACCTATCGCTAAATTTTTTTTTATCCCATACTATGAACAAACAATTTAATTATAATAATTTATTTTAGTTTTTGGTATTTTTAAGGTAGGGCATTGTGATTTCCCCCCTCTCCCCCCCAGCTATGGCCATGTATCGCAGGCGCCGCGTCGGCTCCTGAGGGAATGTTCCAGTACGTACTTAAAGAAATCTAGTACCTACCTACACTTATAAACTGAACACCTATCTCACAGTAACAACCTATTTAATTATTAACAAATTCTACACCTCTCATGTGTACTTGACGCGAAAGCATGGGATGTTTGTGTGTTTGTTGCAGATTTAGAATATTTTTTTTATAATCCACTATTTATAAGCCCTTGGCATCATCTCACATGAAGCCGAAGATGGAAGCGGGCTTACTAAGATTACCCAACGCAATGGAGGCTCTCTTATCTTCAAGCCGGAACACATCAACGATGTTAACATTGTTGTTTGGCGGCAAGACTTAGATAACATGGTGGTAGCTAGCCAGGCGGTCTATGGAAATGCCCTACAACCACACAAACCGAGTCTTACAAAGTTTACCCCGCCGGGAACTGGACCCGTGACCTCCTGTTGTGAAGCGAATGGGCTAACCATTACGCCACGGAGGCGGTTAAATTTGGTAGGTTACATACATCGATTAGGCACTGGATTAACACATGGGCTTTACTTAAAGCGTGCACCCTCTATACAGTCATAAATACGATACCCACGCGGGCAAAAGCTAGAACTTTATACCAACCTATGTGCATTTACCTACTCACACTCGTCACTCGTATTGTGATATTTTATTGAAAAAGTGTGGAGTGTAAGTAGGTAGTTACGAGTATATGGAGAGTCTGAGCAAAAACGCTTCGGATCCGCCCCCTGATTCTAAAAGCTTCGAGCTCTATTCATTACATGGAATCGGAAAAATAGTCGAATGCATTCAATAAAAACACTCGTATCACAGTATTACAATATTGCCTAATTGTAATTCTGTGCCCGAATAAAGTAAAACAATCGAATCTGTGAGATTTTTTCTGATTCCGTGTAACGAATCAAAACTCTCAGCGTTTAGAATCAGGAGCCAGAGCTCTAGTGTTTTCAATGTTTTTATAGGGAGAAACGTGGACGAGAGAGACAGAGAATCGATGTTGAATTTGTTTCTGGAGACGAATGGTGAGAACCCCTTGACCTCTAGGCGCACAAACGTATCAATAGTGAACCTGTGCAATCAGCTGAAAATTCTAACAAAGTTGTTTACTACCTGCACATAGCGGATCCTTGCATGACAAGCTGGAAAGAACGTAAATGGCAGGACCTCCTCCAGCTGCGTGGCGTAATGGTTAAGTTCATTAGCTATACCTACATCAGGAGGTCGCGGTGTTCAATTCCCGGCGGAGTCTCACTTTGTAACACTCGGTTCGGTTGGTGGAAGGGCATTTCCAAAGCCCGCCTGGCTAGCTACCACCATCTAATCTAAGTCTTGCCGCTAATCATCAATGTTAACAACATTGATGTGTTCCGTCTTTAAGATAAGATAACCAGTTCTCCATTTTCGTCGGGGAATCTTGGTAAGCCCGCTTCCATCTTCGGCATGATCGTCACGTCAATCAGGTGAGATGATGCCAAGGGCTTACCAATTGTGAAAAAAAAAGAAATAGATCAAGAGGACGGTCTGGAGACCAATGGACGGTTTTGCTAGAGCATAATGATGATGATGATGATGAATCCGACCGATTTCGGTCATGGCGACCACTTCGACTCCTAGTCGGTTTGCCGCGCGTGCGCTCGAAGATAGCTTATTTAGCCAATCTTCGCAGCGAAACTCCTCGCGCAATGAGGGCATTTAAGTATGCCACCCTAAGAGCAAGGTGGACTGACCAGTTGAAGGAGGCGCCGCCGTCGTCTAAAATATTATATGATGCGGTGAAGTGGTGATGGAAAGGAACAGATGCTCCAAAATAAACGCCCCTCAGTCATGCATGAGGGACTACAGAGAGAAAGAGAGAAAGAAAGAGAGAAGTAGGCACTTAATTTCAAGCGACTTCCAAAAAGGAGGAGGTACTCAATTCGTCTGTATGTTTTTTTTTATGTGTTTTACATCAGAACTTTTGACTGGGTGAACCGATTTTTATGATTCTTTTTTTATTTGGAAGCTAGTACTTCCCGTGTGGTCCCATACAAATTTTTATCAAAATCGGTGTAGTACTTTATTAGAAAATTAACAAAAACCAAAAACAATAATGCAAAAATGTACTAAGTTGTTGCGATGGAAGTCGGTTTTTTAACGTTTTTATCGTTTTCAATTATACAGGGTGACTGGTAAGTAGTGCAAATCTTTTTAAGGGGCTATAGATCAGTTCATTGGCAACAAATTAAACCATATAACACCTCATGCAAAAGCGACCCATTTTTGAGATATTTCATAAGTTTTAAAGATGTTCATAATTGGAACTATGGCATAGTAGTTACGAGTGTTGGTTAGGTAGGAGTTGAGGCCCGTGAGGCTAGGCTAGCTAGACCAAGTAGATGAAATAAAACAAGCTAGACTCAGAGGAGTTTGAACGTTACTGTGGCGCACCAGACGGAGACTAATCTCATTAGGTAAAGGACGACGTTACAGAAACTTTCACTACAACTGACTCTGTTACGGTAACTATGCACTTATAGCAGAATAACTGCGTTTTGCCTTCCAAGGTAAAATATATGAGCTTTAGTGCCTTAATTTACATTGCTTTAGTGTTTTCCTTTTTTATTAAAAAAAATGTTATTTATTCCTTTATTCCTACACGCACACAACCCAAACACACACAATTCAAACCATTATCCCTCTCTGTCTTCCATAATGCGAAGTGAATGAACGAATTATTGACGTGACAACGTCTTATAATTCGATAGAGCTGGCTGCACGCACGAAAAAACATGACTCATGCGTCGTTACCTCGCTCTGAGGCGTTCCGTCATGCGTCGTTACCTCGCTCTGAGGCGTTCCGTGACAACGTCTTATAATTCGATAGAGCTGGCTGCACGCACGAAAAAACATGACTCATGCGTCGTTACCTCGCTCTGAGGCGTTCCGTCATGCGTCGTTACCTCGCTCTGAGGCGTTCCGTGTAAGTCTTGAAGTGCAAGCGAGAGCGCGAACGAGCGACAAAGAAGCACAATCGGCCTTTACGTTCGGCAGCGTTCGACATCCGTCTCTCTCCTACTTGAGTGAGCGATGTGTCTGTGTGAACAGCTGCTATACTATAGTACATCTACATGTTTTGATCGAGTATCAAGTGCAGTGAAAAGTGAATGTGTTGTTCTTGTTTATAACAACGATAATTACAGCGATAAAGGTAATGATTCTTTCGATATTAATTATATATTCAGTGATATATTGTCGAATATTCGTGCTTTCATCATTAAAATGAATAGCATCGGTCCGCTAGTGCAGCGATTATAGGTTATGCTATAATTGACAAAATTAAAACAATAAGTTAACAGAACTATTTCACGATGAGTAAAAAATCGATGACTTTACTATTCAATCGAAATAATTATCGAGTGTTATTATGATTTAAAAAAATTAACACATAAATATTAAATCTTCCATATATCACAACAACGTGTCTGAAATGACAGGTTGGACCAGCCATCCGTCAAAGGGAACATTTTCTCCTATATTAAACACATTGAGGCGGGCTTTTTAAAAACTAGATTTACGAAAATTTTAATGTTTCCAAATTTTAAATTTTAAATGTAAGATTTATAAACAATAATTTAATGATTGTTTATTCTTATAATGAATTATTTAAAAATATTACTTTTTTATAACAAATTACAATTAAACTTGCAAAAATAATTAAGTAACTAATTGAATAAAATTAATTATATTATTAAAATAATGTTTATTAAAATAATATTAATAAAATAATTAAGTAACTAATTGAAAAAATTAATTATATTATTAAAATAATATTCCCAAATTTTAAATTTTAAATGTAAGACTTATAAACAATAATTTAATGATTGTTTATTCTTATAATGAATTATATAAAAATATCACTTTTTTATAACAAATTACAATTAAATTTGCAAAAATAATTAAGTAACTAATTGAAAAAATTTAATTATATTATTAAAATAATAAAATCAAAATTTTAATTTTAACAATTGATTAGAAATTTAAACAATAAATTTTATTCAAGTATTTTGTTGTATTTTTATTGACGTGATAACGTCTTATAATTCGATGGAGCCGGCTGCACGCACGAAAAAATGCGTCGTTACCTCGCTCTGAGGCGTTCCGTGAGGCGTTCCGTTTAAGGCTTGAAGTGCAAGCGAGAGCATGCAACGAGCGACAAAGAGGCACAATTGGCCTCCGCGTTCGGCAGCGTTCGACATCTGTCTCTCTCCTACTTGAGTGAGCGATGCGTCCGCGTGGACAGCTGCTATACAATACATTTACATGTTCTCGTCAAGTATGAAGTGCAGTGAAAAGTGAATGTGGTATTTTATTTTTTTATCAGTATTTTCTTATGACGTTGTCACGTTCAACTATCGTCAGTAAACCGACTTTACAGACAACCGTTTTTTTTTAACTGTACATACACAAACAAAAAATAAAAAAGAGAAGATAAACAAATAAAAAACAATAAAAAAAAATACCTATTACCACAATAGAATTAATTCTCCTTTTTTTATTAAAAAAATGTTATTTATTTCTTTTTTGTTCGTAGTAGCACAACAGATCTATTCTCTCTTTCTTCTCTTTTTAATTTTTTGTTTGTGTACATAAGCAATACAATAAATAAATCATTAATTCATTCATTTTTCAGTATGGAAGACAGAGAGGGATAATGATTTGAATTGAATAAACAATAGGGTGAATTGACCCCTTGTCGGCCAATTAAGCCAGTTGTAGACTTCAGGCAAGATTCTGTCAATGAAATAAATTACTATTTTTTTTCATTTTCAAAGACGTGTATTCCTAATATATTGTAATATTCTTTAAAGTAACTTTTTGTCTCGTATATTTATTGGATTTTAATTAAAAAATATATTAATAGAAATAAGGCAGAATCGCCGGTTGTCGGCCACTTTGTCTAGTTCCCGGCCTCCTATTTACCAGTTGTCGGCCACTATGTTCTTCGATGGAATTTTAGTCTTAATGTCCAAGAAATAAGGCTGTTCTTATTTAAATGTTAAAAAGCCGAGAACGGGTTACCGGTAAACCTAGAAGGCGGCCACTAAAATATTGGTAAGCCGAGAACGGGTTACCGGTAAACCTAGAAGGCGGCCACTAAAGGTAAGCCGAGAACGGGTTATCGGTAAACCTAGAAGGCGGCCACCAAAATCGTGGCATATTTAGAGGGTCATATCTTTGAAAATATAAAGGAAATGGGTGGCCGGAATATAGTTCTTAATTCGCAAAAACCTAAATTTATAAAAATATAATGGAATTTATGTTCATAAACCTAAGATTCCCGTAAAAAAGACAAATAATATAGTCATATACAAAACCGGTTCTCGGCTGCCTGGCCGTAAACAGGATTTTGAACAAAATTCACTACCGGTCAGCCGGCCACATATATTATCGTAAATTATAAGATTTGGATTAGTTTTGGCTCTTGAAAACTGAAAACAAACAAGTCATCGAAACCACAATCGAAATTGACACCCACAAAGCAATGCAACACTTCAAAACTTACCGCTGAACTCCAAAGCACTCGTTATTTTTTTCTCTTATATTTAGACGCGTCCGCACTGCTCATTTACAAACGGCGACTGAGAGCATAATATTACTCGAATTTCAAGGATAAGCTTGAGAATTGTTATACGTGAAGTTCGTCCGGGTCGAATGGAGCGAAATTTTAAAAGATTTTTTGTGAACTTTATCTATTATTCAAACTAAAGCGTGAAGAGGCCGGAAACGGGTGATGGCCGGCTAAGGGGTCAATTTACCCTATACAGACTGTGTGTGTGTGTGTGTGAAGGAAGAATAACGTAGTTGAACAAGTTTCCTTGGGAATAATATTTAAAGTTTATATGAGAAAAGCGAAATGTTCATAAATCAAAGATCGGTGAAATAACTTACTTACGTGTTTTCATTGTCAACCGACTTCGAAAAAGGAAGGAGGTTCTTAATTCACTGTTATGTATGTGTTTGTACATGTAGGTATGTTACGCGATTTCTCCGGCGTTGTGGACCCATTTTGACTGTTCTTTTTTGATCGATAGGTACCTAATGCCTCCCCCCCCCTGAGGGGGTGATCCAATATAAATTTTATCAAAAGTACTTTTTTAGACAATTAACAAGAAAAATGTAGCAAAACTGTACTTGGTTGCCGTTTTTACCCGACTCCGCCAGAAAAAGGGTTATGTTTCTCACCGTGTTTTAGCGCGATCAATATCGACAGCTTTGTTAATGATAAAACTGATAAATTATTAATTAACGCATCCATCGAAAATAAAATCCTTCAACCTACTAGGTACGCTAGGTACCTGACGTACAGTACAAGTACATCTATAAGTATAAGTAGGTACTCACACGAAACATTTGATCTGAGATTAAGTAGATATTCCATTTTTTACGCACTGGAAAGCGTAGTGTAGGCAGGCCTCCCACTCGGTGGACCGATGACCTGTAAAGGTCGCGGGAAGCAGCTGGATGCGGGCAGCGCAGAACCGGTCGTCGTGGAAATCCTTGGGGGAGGCCTATGTCTACCAGTGCACGTCCTTCGGCTGATATGATGACCATTTTTAACTCGGCACAGTCAAAGATAATCAATGTACAGTCGACCACAAAATCTCCTGACTTAGGACCCCAAACCTGGCAGCACCGACCGCCCGCCCGCACAACTGTCACCGTCTGACAGCGCCACCCTCCTCCCGCACGCCCCGCACGCCCCAAGCTCTCCGCGCGCCACAAGTTTATGTGAAATCGATGCACTTTGTAAACACTTGCACTTTGTGTTCGCTCAACAAAAGTTGATGGATGAGCCCACAATGTGGATAAAGATTTACAGATTAGCCTTTAACCTTACGAATTGTAAGACAGGTAATGTTACGACATTACGAAAAAGCCAAGCAGTGTCAAACTTTATTAGACACGAACTTCCAATCCTTAGATTTCAATTTCTAGGAAACACGAGTGTCCCTACTCAGTTAAACACGCATATACAGGGTGTAACAAAATTGGTGAAGGACCCGTTAAGTGCGGGTGCTGCTCATCATACTGAACAACTTTCAACCCATAGTCAATTCTTGAAAAAAATAATTAAGACTCCATACAAAAATGCACAAAATTGGTCGATCAGCTGATCGATTTCTATGAAGAGTACATTTTTGTTCAGTATGATGAGTAGAAGCCCCAGTTAACGGGACCTACACCATTTTTTTACACCTTTATATTAATGAGGCACCTCATGAAATCCAATCAGATTTTCCAATATGAATCTTAGTCGACCTTTTGGAAGTTACAAATAAAAGCTTTAATTTTCAGCAAGTTGCATTTCTTCAATTTACTAGCTTAGCTACCTCTATTTCCACACACTAGGCAAGTACTCATACGTCCATAATGTGCAATTTGATGATTTGGTTATGAAAACATACTGAAACAACACACACTCATTTCAATGTACCTATTTATAAAGCTTCGCTTACGTCACACACTACATGAACTTCACAATAAACAGTTCACTACACACAAAGTTTCTTTCAATATTTTGATTTTGGAATGTTTCAGTTCGAATTTGGAATGTGTTTGGCGCGAGGTGACGCGTCTAGGCGACCACGCTGCGGACTAACCTAACCTTGCCGCGCGTGCACGTTGGGGATAGTAAAATTTCCAATTGCCTCCTACACGGTCTTGATACTTGAGCCATAAGGGTAAGTCATTTGAGTCATACACTAGGGAAGTTTAAAACAGCTTGAAGTTTAAACTGCGAAAGCTTGAATCGAAAACCTTTAAGACAAAATTGTTAAAATGGCGTTAATGACTACCTCTGTGACAAAAATAAACTTGTTGACATTTGAATTTTTAAAGTTTTCGTGACAAAATAATTATATTCTATGTTAAACATTTGCATGCCTTGCACAAGCGAAACATGATTGCACTAAAAAAATATATTAAACATCCTACTACCATGTTTGATGCAATTAAATTATCATTTTATTTCATTTCAGGGGGTCACAACTCACACATTTCTAATATTTAAAAAAACATTTCCTAAATATCTTTAGGAATTCATTAAAAATTTCTCTTAACGTCTCTTTTTAGCCAGTCGGGTAAAAATGTATCCTACGAGTATGTCACTCACGGGATCAAGACGAATCTAACGATACCTCATACGTTAAAATCCTTCAAGTTGTTCAGCCAAATCTACATACATACAAACACATTAGAAAAACATAACCCTACTTCTAAGGCAGTCGGGTGTGAATAAATATTTATTTCGGAAATTATCCGTAGAATATTAATGAGGTAGTAACAATGTTCACATGTATATCTATACATATAATAGGTCTTTAGTCCTTACCTATGAGATTGCCGATTCAGTTTTTGAAGTTCAATGCCAATTATTATTGAAATAAAAGGTATTATTTTTTATTATTTACCTTATGGTGACACTACTTATGGTCTTTTATTAGTAACTAGTGGCATGTATTTCATGTTCCAATCCCCTGATCTATGCACCATTGAATGGAACAAAGGCGTTTTCTTAGTGGTCCGATAGGGCAATTTATTTTTATTTTTTTTCTTGAATTTTCCTGAAAGTGATGAAATCTTATGCGGGGTGTTCCTAAATATGACATTAGTAACGAAGAATCTGCTGCGATAACTCTAGAGCTTTAAAATTAAAAATGTGTATTTTTTGCCTCAATAAAGGCGATTTTTTCAGGTGAAAAAACCCGACTTCATGGGGTTAAAGCCACCGTGCTCTCAAAATATCTAAACGATAGGCATATTTTTACAACCATTTAATTTCTAATAGTCTAATACTATTTGGAGAATAAATATTGTTTTAAAAACTATTTTTCTTAATATTAATTTTCATCTTTAAACTTTTTTGTAAAATCATCAATTTCATAGGTAAAACCTAATAATAATACAATAACGGGCCGTGTCTTTACATGAAATATTTTTGGAAAATAATAACTGTGGTGGACATTACTTACGATATAGAGGCCAAACTAACAACTTTTGGAATTTTAGTCAGTCTGTCTGTCTTTCTGTACGTTCGCTCATCACGGAAAAAATACCAGGCAGTTTTGAAGAAATCAATCAATCAATCAAATATGCTTTATTGTACAATTACAAAAATATAAACAGATAATAAGTAACACAGCCTTATTGCTTAAAGCAATTTCTTCCAGGCAACCCAGAGAATGGATACAATTAAATAAAAATAAGGGCTGTGCAAAGCAAACTTATGCAACAATATTGAAAATAGAACAATACTATAAATAAAATATAATAAAAATAATATAATATATAAAAAATATAATAATAAAATCTAAATCATAATACAACATGTGCCTAATAAAAATACTATACAAAATAAAAATAATAATATAAACTATGCTTACATATAATAAAAATATATACTAATAAGAAATAAAGAATAAATTTTGTATGGTGGTTCCATTATAATAACATGTAGGATATTTTTTATCCCGGAAAAATAAGAGTTCCTGTGAGAAAATTCAAAACCTCCACGTGGGCACAGCTAGTGTTAAATATTCATATATTTTGCTGTTAGCAAAGAAAGAGCTAACAATCGTTAAACCACAGAGTTCTCTATTATTTAAAATTTAATAACAACCTAACTCTTACTCTTGAATTCGTACGCAGTTATTTTGTACAATTAATCCTTTACTACTTTTGAAGTTATAGCAATAAAATACTGTAATTTATAAAAGGCTTGCAAGTTGTAATTATAATTTTACTTGATCGTAAAGCGAATTACTCCTTAACAAAAGCTGTATGAGGTACCTTTGACGGCAATAATCATTTGACTTACAAGTAGTTAAATCTGTTACCATAATTTTAAATTAATTTCATTGGTTTAAAATAAGACCTGGATTAATACCCGGAATTACTACGAAATAATTGCAAAACAGGTTTTAGGTAAAATTGAGTATATTTTTGAAGGGAGTTTTCACTCAGGAACTGAACAACTTTTGCTATACAACTTTGCTGACATCTCATATAAATCGAAATCCAAATCCAAACGGGAAGTCCAACATTGGTGTAATGATTTTAGAAAACTTCTATCTACCTCAGATGACTAACAGAGATGTAGTCTGTGGAAAAAGACTTTCCCTGTCACAGAAAGCTTTAGCTTACAACGAGAGGCCCCCCCCCGGGCCCGGTTAGTGACTTGCCGTGGTCTATTTGGCAATATCTGAATAGACTGCATACTCATGATGGCAGATGTTGGGAGATTTAAAAAAAAATTAAAATTTGAATGCGTTTGGCTACATCTCATCTGATGATGTAGCCGAGGATGTAACACGTGAGCTCAAATAGTGCCTATTCACTCTCGTCTTGAAGATTCCTTAATTATATGAATCGAGGAAGCTCATGTATGTGAAGATCAAAATAGTTTTTGCGGATTGTCTATTTATGGCCAATTTTTTGGGAAAATTGATCAGTTTTGTCGTCTTGTGTCCACCTGAAATGTGTCCGTCGTTCTACCGTCACCCTGTATAGCAACAAGATGATGTGCATTGAAGGTGTAGCTTGAATAGTTTGTAGTATGTTATGAAGACAAGGCCTTGATTATATGACTGTTGCCTGATCTGCCTACTAAATGCAAATTATGACAATAGGGTGGACTCAACGCCCAAGAGTGTTCGGTCGGAGTGCTCGCAGCCCACCCCGCGAGTCCGGCGCGACTCACCCCTCGCGTTCATTCATTTGTCGGCTTACTACCGTAGCACAGGGACGGCATGGAGACTCCATGCAAAGTATATATAATTATATTAGTACTATCATACAGTATGGATACTCCCTGCCGCTCTCTAAATTGCGACCTCACCCCCTCGACCCCCAGATTGATGCAGATTGGTTACAGTTTGGTTGTCGAACGTATAAGATGTTGCCGCCATTTTGTTTGTTCAGTCATTCTTTTTTTGAAATGTAATTTCTGGCCCGTTGTATGAAGTGTCCAGGGTGTGGTCCATGCTGCACTGTCATCTTTAATGTGCTGAATTTGAAAAACAAAAATGATTTTATTTTTATTAATAAGGTCGATAAAAAGCAAAGTTATCGATTATTCTTTGTGGATTTTTTTTTACAAAAGATAACGTACGTCATGCATGAGAAATTTAAAAAAGAAATAAATAATATTTTGTCAGTCGTACATTTAAGTATTTTTCTTCATTTATTGTGAAAATTCTTCCAAACATGCATTGTCTAGTCTAATGCGCACAAACACACAATTTTCTAATTCGCTTGCACCCTCGTTGCCAAAAACCCATAAACATTATCCATCGGTGCACACTGCACAGGCACGGGGTGCACTGTGTCCATGGAGGGCGGTGGGGTTGCTGTACTGGTGACGTCACATCCACACGCCATCGCCACGCAAATAGCGGCTCTATGGTTTGCGCATAACATTTGAAAAAGTTTGAGGAGTTGGAAGTAAATAATAGTTTTAGGTGCGGACTGCGGTGTGCTCGCGCCCCAATCAGCGCGTGCCACTTCGATGTTGCGAATACTATATTATGATTCAAGAAAATTGAATATTTAAATCGAAGTGGGTAGGTACACAAGTATCATTCAAACAAAAATAATCATTATACAATATAATTTCCTTATTTTGAAGGTACCCGAATCACACGAAGCATTTGTTCGTTATTCACCTTATATCAGTTATTTTTAATTTACGTAACTAGTCTAAAAAAAGAGTGTGGTTTTATGAAATTACGGTAAAAAAGAAACTTTTTTTCACATTATAGACATTTACAGAGGACGAAACGATCATGGCTGCTCTCGTCTTGGAGCTACGGGTACAGAGGACGAAACGGTCATACCGACCGTCACGAGACACACAGACGAAAAAATTTGAGACGATGTAATAAAAGTTTCACTTTAAAAACCGGCCTATTGCGAGTCGGACCCCGCATAGTGTAGGGTTCCGCAGCAGTCATAACTTCATAAGTGAACTTGTGAACAACGTTTATAATATGTACCCAAAATAAGTGAGTTGTGAGTTCCTCCGAATCAGAAACGCTATCGAAATTGAGATCTATTGTTATATACAGGATTTTAACAAAGGTATGCATTTTTTTTAACTGGAGCTTGTACTCATGAAACTGAACAACTTTCCCCAAGAAACCCACGGTTAATTCGCATTTGTTTTTTTTTTATTAAATTGGCGCGAAAACCGCCAGAATAAGTACCATTGCGGACCGGCGCGGTCATTGAACTCTGGCCTTTGACTGTCAAATTCGTAAACCTGGGAGTTATTCTGAGAAGTTTGATGATTTCATTTAAAAAAAATACCATGGATTTCTCGGGGAAAGTTGTGCAGTTTCATGAGTACAAGCTCCGGTATGGGCACAGATTATGTAATAGTGGTATGGGTGACTTCTAAGCTACAATGTTAGAGATGGAGAAAAACGTTCTTGGGAACCATGATCTCAAATACTGCTACAAAATGGACTACTTTTTAAGTCTTTAATTTCGGTTCTACGTCACATTCTCTATAGTTGCCATTTCCCCATACTGGGCAAAAAAAACTATCCCTTAAATACTATTTTCGTTCCAAATTATATAAGACATAAGAAATTTATTGATTCCTTGTCACCAAACACACATACATAATATTGGGAATGAAATAAATAAAAAATAATAAAAAAAATTAAAGGAGAAAAATAACAAAATACAGTACCTAATAGTAAAAGTAGAGAAAAAACTATCAAAGTATGATGTGTGTGTATGTTCAACAATTGACAATTTGAGTATGACGCAGTGACTGTCTACGGACGGACGAACGCACGGAGAGATGGACAAAACGATCTTATAAGAATTCATCATATTATGGACTACGGATCCCTCAATCAACTATCGCGCCCTTTTTATCCACAATTGACAGCAAGAACGGTTCCGTACTCTAAAATAATATTATATTTTAGAAAAGTATAAATTAGTTTATAATACCATTTGACATGTTTACTCAAACATTAAATTAAATTTATTCTTAATTTTATTTGAGAAAACAAAATTATATTTGCAGTTCGTAATAGAACATTTTGTATGGAAAATCTATGAACTTTTTACAAATCTACCATTTGTGATAGTAATCGTTTAAAATTGATTTGCATGACCTCCTATTCCCATTTTTTTTTGGGGAGGGGAGAGTATTAGCACTTTAAAGCATAATATTTCACAAACGGATCCCTGAGTCGAAAAAGGTTTTCCCACACACGCAACATTTGTGAACGACCCATTCAGTTCCAGGAAACCCCGCCCGGCCTCAAGTTACCCAGCGCCTTGTTCCCAAATTAATGGACAAACACAATTAGTTGGCGATGTCAACACGATTATGATGTTTCGCAACGCAACGCAAATAAGGCGCGCGTCCGCCGGCCGCCGGCACTGTGTGACGTGCGTGTCTAATCATCACTTATCTCGACTCTCGCCGCAGATTGTGGCAACACCAGCTCAACTCAGTGTTGCCGAACTACGGTTAATTTTATGCAAGCGAGAGTTTTCACGCAGTTATCAATTGCGAGAAATTACGGGAAAATCTGGCCCGTTGTATGAAGTGTCCAGGGTGTGGTTCAGCATAATATCCCGGCGCCCCGTCGTCGTGCCCGCGCATACATTCAGAGGTCGGTCCGTCCGTCCCTGCAAATTAATTAAAACCTATCTAGGGATAGACATGGAGATGTACAAGTTTAAACTTTTACGTATGAGGGAAGAGAACTTGTGAGGACCATTTTAAAACGGTTTCTAGCTCAAGTCGCTCCGTCGATGCTAAGATAATCAGTTTAGTGTTTACCTCTTGGCAAAGTATATAATATATTAGTACTAACATACAGTCTGGACACTCCCTGCCGCTCTCTAGATTGCGCCCCGACCCCCTCGTTACCCAGATTGGTACAGATTGGCTATAGTTTGATTCTCGAAATTTCGCCGTGATTTTTTGTTTGCTCCGTCATTTGTTTTTAGAAATGTCATTTCATTACCGTTATATGTAGTGTCCGGGGTGTGCTCTAGGTGTGAGATATGCTTCCTGTGTGTGGTGATCTTCTCATCCTAGCCCACTCTTACCCCTGAACCCTTGCGAGTCCTTGGTTGCAGGTGGAATGGAATGCGAGTGGAGCTGATGGAAACAGCCAATGACGACGCTCTGTGAAGACAGGTTAAAAGTGCACTCCGGTTTGTAATGCCATGACATGACATTACCAGATGAATGTTGTGAGCCTGAGTTACGAGTATGTACAACGTAGACCTGACAGGGATGCACCTTCCACACACTCGTTTGGGACTCGCATCAAAGAGTGGCTCCGGGAGAAAAGATTTTACGAGTTTTCGGAACTCCTTGAATTGCCAATCTATGTATAAAAGAAAGTCGTGTTAGTTACACCATTCATAACTCAAGAACGGCTGGACCGATTTGCTAATTCTTTTTTTGTAGAGTTCGTTATTGTCAGTAGAAGGTTTTAGGGTAGGATAGGGTAGGTTAGGGTAGAGTAGGGTAGTGTAGTATAGTGTTGGGTAGAGTATGTAGGGTAGGGTAGGATAGGGTAGGTTAGGGTAGAATAGGGTAGTGTAGTGTAGTGTTGGATACAGTATGTAGGGTAGGGTAGGGTAGGGTAGTGTAGTGTAAGGTGGAACGAAGTAATTAATGTTCAAACGACGACAGTTACTGTTTTTTACTGTGTAAATAAATGAATTGTTTATTCAATTTAAGAAGTCTTATTAAATACACTACACTACTCTACCCTAACCTACCCTATCCTACCCTACCCTAAAACATTCTCCTGACAATAACGAACTCTATATACAAAAGAATTAGCAAATCGGTCCAGCCGTTCTTGAGTTATGAATGGTGTAACTAACACGACTTTCTTTTATACATAGTTTGGCAATTCAAGAAGTTCCAAAAACTCGTAAAATCTTTTCTCGAGGAGCCACTCTAATATAATAATTTAATTATTTTAAGTAGTAGTGACTTGAATTTTACTTTAAAATGAAATCAATGTTAAAGGTTGCCCTCACATTATTAATAATAATCTAATTTTGTAGTTTATGCTTTGACTTGTACCAATTGTTACCAGTGTTTATCTTAGCTTATCTAGAAGAAATCTTAATAACTTACCATTGACACACAACTGTGTTTAATGACTGAGGAAGGGAGGAGACGCTCGCTTACCTGAAACCAGGAGAAAAGTACCTATTAGCTAAATAGATTCAGTTACTGACAGGTTTCTAAGGGAAGCGGTCTACTACCACCCAACACATCATGCTGTAGCTTGACTTCTTCATTGAGGTCACCAAACATTACTAGTGGAAGACCATCGAACGGATGAGTTTCTGTTACTGTACTGAGTGAGTTTAATACGCGCATGAGCCAGTTTACCGGAGCCGGTGGCGATGGCGGTGCAGTGTGTTCGTTCACCTCACCTGCGGTTAAATATAACTCCGGGAACAAAACTATTGGTGCCGCACTTAAATGCTGGTACTCTGCCCGTGCCCGCTCTGGCGCGCTAATCTTCCCTTGGATAATTAGAACTAAAAGCAACAATACATAGGGAAAACTTCCTTGCTAATTAAAAACATATTTTTAAGCTTTTTTTTATTTACAATTGGTAAGCGCTTGGCCTCATCTCACCTGATGGTAAGTGACGATGATGCCAAAGATGGAAGCGGGCTTACCAAGATTCTCCAACGCAATGGGGAACTGGCTATATTATATTCAAGCCGGATACATCTTTGCTGCTAACACTGATGCTTGGCGGCAAGACTTACATAAAATGGTGGAAGCTAGCTAGGCGGGCTTAGAAAATGCCCTTTCACCAACTAAACCGAGTCTCACAAGGTGAGACTACGCCGGAAATCGAACCCGCGACCTGCAAATATATAGCTAATGGACTTAAGTATTACGCCACTGAGGTGGTAAAACTCATAAAATACACTAATATTTTAAACTTTTTGGTATAGCCTTAACCTGGGCCTGGGTGTAACAATTCAATCAAGGTAAAATCGTATTTATTCACCTGAGTTAGCGTAACAAAACAAAAAGACTGGTATACTTAAAGTTTTATTCCAGGTTACACCGAGATACAAGTAAATGCCCTTTCTTTGAAGTCTTATTATTACTTTATTACCTACCCTAAAACTGCATACCCTGCATTTTGAACCGTATTCGCGAAGGAAAAGGAAAGGTTGCGGCATCAATCCTAAAACCGCCAGCTCATAAACTTCCATCTTTCAGTCATAATATGAGCCTGGGACGGGACACTGTGTAGAGACCAGGTAGCGCAGAGGCTTAATTAGAGTCCCATCATCTCTGTTCACGAAGCAGTTTAGTCTGATTGCGGCAGCATAAGTAATGTGAAAATGGTGATGTGAGTTGGCCTCGAGTTGGCACAAGTGGGCGTGCGAAGGAAACGTTAGCATGATTGGTGAGGATCAGAATCGGCCGCTATTGCTGCTGATGTGCGCTCGTGATCGACTGATGGCTCTTAGTCCCAGATGAGCTCGAGCATTTGGAGTGTAGACAGGTTCATGTTTTCATACCTCAATGTAATAAATGTTATAAATTACCTACTTATTTAACTTAACTATGGTGTTTATTGAGAGCCCTTTTTCTATGATCAGTGTTGTCAGTGATAATTATTTCTACTAAATATACTCGTAAAAAGCGTCGGTGGCTCAACCGGTAACGACTAGGTCCTTCTAACCAGAGGTACCGGGTTCAAATCTGGACGGCCAATGTACCAATGAGTTTTTCAAAAACTTACGTACATATACTTACCGATTGCTTTAACGGTGAAGGAAAAACATCGTGAGGAAACCTGCACACGCCTGCAAAGAAACTCGCAAGTTGTGTGTGAAGTCGACCAACCCGCACTGGGCCTGCGTGGTCGACTAAGGCCTGATCGCCCTAATTCAGGGTAGGCTCGAGGTCCTCGGTGGGGACGTATATGAGCTGATATGATGATACTCGTATGATGGCGCGGCGCCTAGTTTAGTAGCAGAGTGGAAAAGGGCCTCGGCCTACGGGCAACACAGGGCGTATGGGAGTATGGCGTCCGGAGCGGTGTAGCGAGGATGCGCTCTGAGTATTTTTTAGTGTGAACCTGTAAAATATAAGTATAAATCTGTTTTATAAACTGTCTAGTAGTTTCAATTAAACTGAAGTCAGCTCTGGATTAAGACATAGCGTTTCAGTATGAAGCTGGTTGCCCACCTGACACGACCCCACACAAAAGACTTGGGGGAACAGGTACTAGAGGAATCGATTCCAAATAAAAACTGTGTTTAGAAATGGAAGAAGGTTCGCGTTTTCATACGTGCATTCAAGACCGCTTGATCTCATAACGCCACGCGTGGAGGCTTAGAGTCATGTGGGCGGTCGGTTCAGACCCGAGCCCGTCTTAACTCTAAAATTACCCACGAATTAGCTGAAGGATGTAGAACTTAAAAGCTATCATTAGTTACCTAGATTTAATTTGACGTTTCAACGCTTTGATATAAGAGCGTATTTACAAAATCGTTTCCCATACAAACTTAAAATTACTACTTCTTGAAAGGGATAGGCCGATTCTAATAAAATTTATATACGCATAAGCAAGTCACAAAATTCTAGTTAAAGGATAAATAACTTTAAAAAAAATTGTCACTAAACAATAGTGATTTAAGGTTGCCACAGTATTGAAAAATTTGCTAATCTTTTTTAGATTAAAGTATTTTGAAAATTTAATCTATCCACAAACTAGAATTCGTGACTTGCTTTTGAGTTTAAATAAAGCTTCATTGAAATCGGCCCAATCCTTTTCAAGAAGTGGTAATTTAGAGTTTGTATGGGAAACGATTTTGTGATAATTGGAAACGTTCTTAAGCTATAATGTTGTAAATGATCTTGAAATAAATTTAATTAGACGTTTTAGTCTAGCTTCACAGTATGTAGGTTAATTTTTATATGGCACCAACTTCCCTTGCAATCATCTGTCGGAAATGTTTATAGAAAAGTGAAACAAATTGAAAACTTATTGAATCACTTGCCATATTTCAGCAGGATTGAAAGCAAAACCACTTTCGATTTACGACAAATCACTTTGAATAAAATTTTCATATTTTCGCGGCGAGCTGTCGCGTAAGTATGGGGCTACAACTCGGTAGAGAGTGCATCTGAGAACAATTTACGTCCACAGATTTAAGGCTTTAAGATGACTCAATCAGAGCAGGTTGATACGTGTTAAAAAATGTAAGTGTGTGGTTTTATGAAACCACGGTAAAAGTGAAACTTTACAGAGGACGAAACGATCATGGCTACTCTCGCTACGGTACAGAGGACGAAACGATCATACCGTCAGACGAAAGCGACCGTCACGCGACATGCAACACACAGACCAAAAAAAATGAGACGATGTAATAAAAGTTTCACTTTAATAATATCGAACGTAAGTCTATTAATTTTAAGTTCAAGTCAATGCAGGCTTTGACGCGGCTGTTACGTTGAAAGCGAACGCCCAGTTCTCGATTTTTACATGTTTTTTTCACTTTCAAATAAGTTTAATAAAATGTGTTCAATTAAACTGAAAGGTGTCAAAGTCACCGATTTTTGTGTGTTCGTTTCATTCAACATTAACTATTTGTTTCGAGAAATTTAGCAATTAATGCCAAAAACAGGGTCTATAGTATATTTTTTTTAATTCAAAAGTGGTAATATTTTTAAAATTGTATTCAATTTAATCGATTTTTTGTTACGTTAAGTATATTATATATTTTTCCATGGTGATAACTTTACACAGTCTTTCAATAATTTGAATTTAATATTGTTATTTGACCCATCTTAAGGCCTTAAAAGAGCCTAAGGCATGTGAATTGCAGATAGCCGCTGAATGCACATTATGGCTCCGGAACGCGCTTATTGGAGGTCTAAGGTAGCCCATGTTCAACAAAAGACTGATAATGAATATTTTGATCACCAGACCAGTGA
Organism: Coleophora flavipennella; assembly: GCA_947284805.1. Classification (NCBI taxonomy): domain Eukaryota; kingdom Metazoa; phylum Arthropoda; class Insecta; order Lepidoptera; family Coleophoridae; genus Coleophora; species Coleophora flavipennella. Next base: position 18,419,342 of record OX369265.1, read on the forward strand.
ACAGCGCTGCTGCCTGCTGGGCCAAGGCTCGCGGGTTCGGTCTCCACCCAGGGGAAAGATTCGTGTGTCGCAGAGGTTTGTTTAATATGTGTATGGGTCATCTAGAACCTGGGCGACCGAGCACTGCTCGGAATTTCCTAGAAACGTGGCGCCATCTATTGAGTAGCTTCATCATATCAGCTCATATACGTCCCCACCGAGGGGCTCGAGCCTACCCTGAATTAGGGCGATCAGGCCTTAGTCGACCACGCGGCCCCAGTGCAGGTTAGTCGACTTCACACACAACCTTCGAGTTTCTTCGCAGGGGTGTGCTTAATTGAGTAGCTTAATTTTATTAAAAAAGCGCTAGGCAGGCACACAGCTCGTGGAAATGATGACTGTTGGGATAGTAACGTCTCGAGTGGCGACCGCGCACTAGAAGACGTAGTGTAGGCAGTTCTTCCACTCGGTGGACCGACGACCTACGACGAATCCTACTTTAGGGCCAGGTGACCATGTGTGATTTGTCCCAGAATATTTATTTTATTTATAAAGTCAAAAACCTTCTTTCCCTTCCAAGCTCTACAATCCCATATCTTAGGTTGACAGATTTTCCAGAATGACGAAAATATGTCGTTCGTTGCCTCCCGCGGGCCGGCCGCGGCCGGGTGCCTATCTTAATAGAATATCGACGTTTCGCATAAAACGCAGCGTCGGAGCGAGCGAGCGCACTAGCGTCGGCCAGATATGGCGCTTTGCATACTAACAGATTCCCCACGGAATTGGTTTGTAATAAAGTTGTGCATCGAGTTTTATCGCGACTTCTGGTTCGATTCCTTCGGGACCTCGTTATTTCGTGAGCTCCGTTTCCAAAAGCCTGTTTTTATTTTTTCGTAATATGTCAAAGCTATACTAGTAATTGAATAATTTCCCATAAATAAATAATTTGATTTGTATGTATTTTTAGCTAGTTTAAGTGACAACGGGCAGGTCTCATGGATCTCGGAGTAGTGCGGAAAAGTTTTCGAGCGGTTGTCGAGGGGCAAAAGATGTAGAGTTGGACGTATCTACTAGGTGAAGAAGATCATCATCTTGTCAAGGTAAATTGGGACCACTTCTGTTCATAGTTTACATTAATGATTTAATTGACTATAATATTTATAATAACCAAGTTGACATTAATTTGAGCATTTATGCCGATGATACCAATGCTGTGATATCAGCAGATAATAATGAAGCCCTTGAAATTAAAGTTGATACTTCTTAACTTTACAGTTATAACTTCGTGAAGCTAAATACAAGTAAACCCGACCGTATCCTATTCAAATCTACAGCGAGAAACCAAAAAACACTTTTGGTTAAATTAAACGGAGGGGTTATAAATACTGTTAACATCACCAAATTTCTAGGTGTGCACTTGGATGAGTTTTTAAATTGGAAATGTGAACTAAATGCCATTGAGGGGGCTATTGGTTCAGCTTGTTATGCACTCAGAAGCCTCAGAGATGAATTCACTACTAGACAGCTGGTTATGGTCTACAATTTATGGTTATCGAATCCCGTTTGCGCTACAGCATTAAATTTTAGGGATGTAGCTACAACTATAATATTATAAAAGCTTTCCGGTTACAAAAGAGAGCAGTGAGAACAATACAAAAAATATCCCAAACTATGTTTTGTAGGTATAGTTTAGCAAAATTAGGCATTCTCACTGTTCCCAGACTATATAAAATATCTTGGTTATCCTAACAGACATGAACAGAACATGACTAACAGAATGATGACACGGCGGAAACACTTTCAGCAAAGAATTTGTCCAAACTAAATGTTGCTACACATTGTCACAAATTTATCCAAACTAAATGTTGCTACGCATTGTCACAAATTTGTCCAAACTAAATGTTGCTACGCATTGTCACAAATATGACCAAACTAAATGTTGCTACGCATTGTCACAAATTTGTCCAAACTAAATGTTGCTACGCATTGTCACAAATTAGTCCAAACTAAATGTTGCTACGCATTGTCACAAATTTGTCCAAACTAAATGTTGCTACGCATTGTCACAAATTTGTCCAAACTAAATGTTGCTACACATTGTCACAAATTTGTCCAAACTAAATGTTGCTACGCATTGTCACAAATTTGTCCAAACTAAATGTTGCTACGCAATGTCACAAATTTGTCCAAACTAAATGTTGCTACACATTGTCACAAATTTCAGGCTGTAAGTTTTTTTATAACTTTACCGCTATCGCTGAAAAATGAAACCGGCTTTAATTATTTCTAATGTAAAATAAAACACTTGAATGACTTTATCGCACATTTTATTTAATTTTCAATATTTTTGTTATTTTTATTTTTTTGGCATTGTGATTTCTGATGTAATTCTAATTTTTTTTCTGACATTTATACATTGAAGTTTTTATTTTTATTTATACTTACTTTACTTTAGATTTTATACTATCTTCAATTTTAATAAGGACATGAATTGAACTAACATAAATTTTTGTACCCTTTACAAATATATTGCATGTCAATAAGTGTATTGTTTGTTTACGAAATTATTTATATTTTAATTATTGTTATTTCAATAAAAATGTACATTGTGAATTAATAAATTCAACATATTAAAGTAAATGACTGCATAAAAATAAATTATGAAATATTATTTCCTAAATTGTGCTCCTGAAATTTTAACAAACCTTACTTTTTTTTCATCACAAAATTACTACGTCAATGACGCTGAAATTATGACGTCACATCTTGTTATTTTAACCAATTTTAGAACAAATGTTCTTTTTTTAAAGTTGATAAAAAGTAACTCAAATGATTGTCAGTTGATTAGCCTAGTATTCTTTAAAAAGAAAAATAATATTGTAAAGTGTGTTCAAAACTTGAAATTTCAAAGACTTGCGCTTGCGCACATACGTGGAGTGTCTTCTTCGACTCGAGAAAACGTCAGATTGGTTTAAACAATATTAAGTTATGGTCGGAATAAATAGAATCGGTTACAAATAAAGTAATTGCTCCGTATCCGGCGCGGCGTTTGGCCGAGCGAGCCACGTGTGAGTGCGGTACACTGTGCGGCTATGCAGGGGAGGGTGCCGGAGCCACGTTCAGATGTGCAAGTGCAATTGTTATAATTTTAAAAAAAATTGTGCTTTGTTTCCCGGGTTTGGCTAACTACGTGTGAGCGGTGCGCTGAGTGTAACTACACGGAGAAGGGAGTAAAGAAGCTAATTCAAGTGTACGAATGGGCATTGAAACTTTCAATTAGTGTTAGGAATTATGTTTCGGAGTTGAATTCGGTGTGAGGATAGTACATTGTAGGGAAGTTTTGATCGGCTGGGTGAATGAATTATCTTATTTAAATATAATTAAAATAGTTGCTCTTTAAGTTTATTTTATGTCTGCCTCAAGTAACTTCAGCACCAAGGTATCGTGGCGCAATGCTGGCATGATAAAATTTCATTATTGAAGCTGAAGTCACATAGCTATCGTAGATTTATGTAGTTTACAAACTTATGTAAATTTAGAGACAAATATGTTTCATTTACGTGTTCTATCATTCACAGATGTTTCAAAAGAAAACAACATGGCATTAGGTACGTGTATTTTGTGAAAAATTTTGTAATTTTATAAGTACAGGTTGGGGTAGCCCTAAAATAGTGCCAACCTATACCTTACAGACCCTTAAGGCGTCTAAAAGATCAAAAAACCTGAGGATGGACAGCAGCATTTTTTCCGCGTGCTGTCCCACCACACTGCACACCGCGATCGCCAAGCCGCCTTCCAAGCGTGGCACTTACAACAAAACCCTCACATGCAACATGGGGGAAGCCTATGTCTAGCAGTTGATTTTTTTTAGATGATGTAATAATGGTATTCTTCAAAGTAGGTTGATTAGTACGTACTAGTTACCATTTAAGCGACTAAATAACTGACTGACTAAAAATATTGACGAGTATGGTAACAGAAGAACGTGATATCGCGGTAGCACTCGTGCGAATAATAATACAAGTACCAAGGCAAGTAACAAGGCTAGTGCAGATAAGTTTAATGGCAAGTGAGAGGAACGCAACATCGTGTGCACTGTTGATGCTCATGCAAGTAGCGAAACGAGTACGAAGGCAAGGCGAGTGGCAAGTAGAGTGAGAGGAACGTGGCATCGCGAGCACTGTTGATGCTCATGCAAGTAGCGACACGAGTACGAAGGCAAGGCGAGTGGCGAATAGAGTGAGAGGAACGTGGCATCGCGTGCACTGTTGATGCTCATGCAAGTAGCGATACGAGTACGAAGGCAAGGCGAGTGGCGAGTAGAGTGAGAGGAACGAGGCATCGCGTGCACTGTTGATGCTCGCGACAGATTTAGCGGCGTTTGTTTACTGCCCAGTTTGTTTCCCTTTAATTTTAGTTTCAACTAAACTAAACCCGACCACTGTGCAGTGCGCGGTACGATTACGTAGTTAAGTGCAAGTTGCGTTCGGGCGCGACTGTGACTAAACTTAAATCATGTGAGTATGTTGTTACTGCAGTTTCAACTGGCAGCTAGATCATATTATATCATATTTTTGTGCTAAAAAATCTATTTTCAGGAGGACCAATTCGCAAAAAAACATAATCGCACCGGGAGGGCCGACAGAAGTGAAAACTTTTTACAGTTTTATAAGTTCGATCCTACGAGTGTTCCTGAATTTCCTGATACGCTGTCAGTTACATTACATTACAGTGTCGGGAGTTTAATGGTTTTTCCCATCTCAAAAAATGCCCAACGCGCCTAAAGAAGTTTTCACTTCAAAAATTGTATGAATAAGTTACTTTCACTTTCGATTTTTGCAAGAATGGAAAAAATCCGAAAGTCGTTATTTGTGTCACATAAAAAAATATGCCATTACAAACTTACATTGGCAGTTGGAACATAGATTGTTAAGTAAATCAACGTATGGAGAAACGTGTTTTCTCCACTGCAAACTTAAGATTGTCCTGCAATCCAGCTTGTCGTTGTAGAGCAATGTTCGATGCTTACCTTACCTGTAATGGTGATGACGAATGCTAGTCATCTGAGTTACTTTTTATTATCTGTCAAAAACGACATTTTGTTCTAAAAATGTTAGAAATACCTAGGCGTGACGTCATAGTTTTGCAGCGTCATTTGTGTACTCATTTTGTGGTTTTGGTGATTTAAAAATCGAAGACTTGGTGGAAAACAAAACGAGTAAGGTTTCCCGAAGTTTAAGTAGGAGGGCAATTTGGTGATCAAGAGTTCATAATTTATTTCTGATGCTGTCGTCATCCCTATTTAAGATAAGTTATTTAATTATTGTGGTGAAAGTAGATACTGACCTACTTAACTGGCCAAGAGTGAGTCTTATTCATACTAACGATCACGAACTGAATGAAAGAAAAAAATTTTTTTTACTGTCAGCCTTCTTGGTGTCTTTTGTAAAGAAGTTAATATTATTGTTGTACTCGCTGATGTTTAAGGTTTACGTATTAAAAGGGGTGGTTGTATGGTACGCTGGGTAAGCGAGGCTGGCTCGCATTTGGTTAGTTTTTATTACTTTCGAGCGACGAAGGAGAGGAGATGGTGTTGTGATGGCAAAAAAATTAAATTCAATAAACACTAATAGAGTCTAAAAAAATAAAATGTGTGTGTGTGTGTGTGTGTATATGTAAGCGTGAGTGCGCGCGTCCGTCCGGTGCTCTAGTTCGCAAACTGGACGGATATTAATCCTTACTATAATGTGTTTGTTTGTTTGTTTGTTACCTTTTCACGCCTCAACGCCTTGACCAATCTTTATGAAATTTGACATGCAGGTAGCCTATGTTACGGGGAAGGACATAGGCTACTTTTTATCCCGGGAAAATAGCATAATCTGATGCAGTTCCTGAGGGAACTAAAAAAATATTCGATTGTTGTGATTTTTTGCAAAGAGATGGTTGACTAGGTGGGAAACGACTTAATTTACTAATCACCCTTAACGACAGTCATTAAAACGATGTCCACGCGGGCGAAGCCGCGGGAAAAAGCTACTATTGAATATAATTTGGTTTAGGGCAATATTATTTTAATTATTTTTTTTTAATTAATAAAATTCATTTATGAAAGTAACTTAAGACTCATAGAATGTTAGTAACAATGTGCTTAAAAACTATGTAAGTATTTCTTAACCTAGAACCTGGTAAAAACAGAATGACTATGTGAAACCCTGCTACAAGATCACCACAGAAGTGGAGAGCCTGCAGCAGCGATTCACATACGAGCAGTCGAGCCGGCTCGCGACGCAGCTCAGGATGAGACTGGGGCTGGCCTGCACGTGGCACGCGGCACGCGGCACGCGGCGCACCAGCGACGCGCATTAGTAATAACACCAGCCTTTAAAAAAAAACTCATCTTGATTTTTCGGGTTGCCACTATAGTAAAAAAAACTTTTAAAATGGCTCCGACGATTATATTACTTTAACTTTGCATGGCTCCCGGCACGCGGTAGTTCGTTATTCCAAGAAAAATGGGAATAAGGTACAGGTCGCTTGTTCATTTATTTTGAAATCACTAGAACTTGATAATGCTTACTGAACTCGGTAGTTAATTATTCCAGAAAATATCCGAGTAAGGCACCTCCCATACAAATCTAAATTATTTGTGAATTTTTAATCAAGTCAACTTTCATCTTTGCTATATATAGGTGTAATGTTTATTGTTGATTTGTGTATGCCCGACTATATAGACCCTTTTTAGGGTTCCGTAGCCAAATGGCAAAAAACGGAACCCTTATGGATTCGTCATGTCTGTCTGTCTGTCTGTCCGTCCGTATGTCACAGCCACTTTTTTCCGAAACTATAAGAACTATACTGTTGAAACTTGTAAGTAGATGTATTCTGTGAACCGCATTAAGATTTTCACACGAAAATATAGTAAATTTTGGGGGTTCCCCATACTTAGAACTGAAACTCAAATGTTTTTTTCATCAAACCCATACGTGTGGGGTATCTATGAATAGGTCTTCAAAAATGATATTGAGGTTTATAATATCATTTTTTTCTAAAGTGAATAATTTGCGCGAGAGACACTTCCAAAGTGGTGAAATGTGTGTCCCCCCCCCCCCCTGTAACTTCTAAAACAAGAGAATGATAAAACTAAAAAAATATATGATGCACATTACCATGCAAACTTCCATCGAAAATTGGTTTGAACGAGATCTAGTAAGTAGTTTTTTTAATACGTCATTTATTTTATCATAGATAATGGTGCGGAACCCTTCGTGCGCGAGTCCGACTCGCACTTGGCCGGTTTTTTATATGTTGTACCAAAGAACTGCTCCAATTTTCATGGAAACATTCTGATAATTTATAAACATCTTAACAAAACAATATAAATTTTGTTTCCTCACTTTTTGGAAATTCATCTTATGTTATTTATAACGAATTAAAAGCCACAATTTTCGCACGATTCGTCCGCAACGATTGTAGTAACAGCCACGTTGCAGTACGAGCTGACAGAACTTTATTTCCCAGCTATTTCGTTCAATGTTTGAAACATTATGATCGATCGACAATTTTAGGGACGGAGGAGCCTTAAACAGGATGTTCAATAGAATAGAATAATTTTAAAACAGTTAATGGTACATATTTACAATTTTATTTACACTATTTTATTTATGTTGGTAGACCGCCCACTATTTAATAGTGGTGGACTGAACTCACGACTAACTGTACAATGCGTTTTTTTATTCACAATTGGTTAGCCCTTGGCATCATCTCACCTGATGATAAGTGAAGACGATGCCGAAGATGGAAGCGGGCCTACCAAGATTCCCCGACACAATGGAGAACTGATTATCTACAAGCCGGAACACATCTATGCTGTAAACATTGATGTTTAGACTTAGATAAGACGGTGGTAACTAGCCAGGCGGGCTAAGAAAATGTCTTTCCACCAACCAAACAAAGTCTTACAAAGTAAGACTCCGCCGGAAATCGAACCCGCAACCTCCTGATGTGAAGCTAAAGGACTGATTCAATATGCCATGGAGTCGTGTTCCCTCAATTTGCGTAATTGACCACCACACCATTAAAAAATTAAATTAAAGCTCTCCATGTTGTTGATCTGAGTCTCCATGAAGTGACAGTAATCATCACAAGCCTGATGACATGACAAGATATCGTAGTGTGAACTAGTACTAATAACCTCAACTAGGTGTGAAATGTGAAATTGTACTCGCCTTTCGTTCTGTGTCCCGATCCTAATAGGTTTGCTTCGATGTTTTCAGGACACAACACAACAAGACACTAGCACTAACATAACCAGAATTTTCCGTTGTTATCATATTATTGTGTTTATTTACAGGTATAATCACATAAGATACAACTAGTACCTGCTTTTTGCACTATTCGCACACTTATCGAAACAATTACAATTTATGTACATCTATCTTTACAATTCCAATAACTATTTATTATCTTATCAATGCGTCTATCCACTAATTGGACCTCTTATTACACCAGACCCTAAAACTTTCACATATCAGAACTTTTTCCACAAATGTTCACCAAAAGTCTATAAAACTATACGGCTACGTAACAAAGTTCGCGCGAGGTGTGGGCGGGCGGCGCGCGGTTTGGGCGGGCGGGCGTGTTGGCGGCGCGGCGCCGACTGACGCACCGCACCGCACAGACGGAGCGTGGTGCTGGGCGGCACGCGGCAGGTACAAGCTGTGGCTAGCCAGACGAGCCGAGGCAGGGATGCCGTTAGCATCTGGTGAAGGTGAAGGGAAAACTATGTTTTGTGGCTGAAATCTCATGGACTTTTTGTACAAATTGACAGATTTAACAAAAAGCTTTTTTTTGTATTCTCTGTGTGAAATAAGTACGGTGAAAACAAAAAAAAACTTTGATGATAATTTTGACTATTCATTTCTTGGGGGTTAATGGTTTCGTATTGTAAATGAGTTAAAAAAACTCAGTAATAAGAGGAAGTAAACCAGAAGAACGAAAGCCAGAAGAAGTCAGCAGGTAGTCATTCACAGAATTGTTTTTGGCAGAAACGAGAAAAACTCAACAAGGCTACACAAATCAACAATGAAGACTTACAAAGCATAAAGTTAGGTATACTTGTATCAGACTTGGTGAAAAAATTATAAATAATTTACGTTTAGGGAGCCAGTGCAGTACGTTTTATGAAGTCTAGTTATTCAAAAAAAATCGTTAGAGCCATTTTTGAGAAAAAGTAACAAAAATTCTGTACTTTTATAAGAGGAAGGTACTTTATTCTATTTTTTACTGAAATACAAACCTATCGTGTGCTGTAGGCCATATTATAAAGTTACAGTAACGTACCGAGTTTCATCAAATCGTTCGTTATTTTTAAGTAAAAAAAGTGATTTTCTTTACTATAGTGGCAACCCTAAAAAATCAAGATAGGGATAAAATTTGAAAAAAGCCGCTAGAGATATAAAAATTATATTAATACCTAAACTCAAATTTTACCAAAAAATACGTCCAGTAGTTTGGGAACTAGAGCCCCGGACGGACGCACAGACACAGAGACATATTTTTATTTTTTCCTATCAAAATCTCAACTTCGGTTTTTTATAACAATATCTTCTTCACCCCTTCGTCGCCTGGAAGTTAAAAGACATCAAAAGACGGATCGCTTTGTCAATTAAAAGACATAATACCCATCTAAGAATTAAGGGCTTTATGGAATCGTTAGGCAACAAATGTTACCAGAAGATCGAGCATACGGACTGACATAAACTCTTTACAGCCTTTTAGAAAAACAAAATATCAAAATTATTAATTGCGGATTATAGAAGTGAGTTTACATTCGTATTTGCATGATCGATCGCAAGAGGACGCAGAATCCAATGGGACAAATTCAAGATTCAAGATTCTAGATTCAAGGTATTTATTCAAAATAGGTACAAATTACACTCTTTCTGATAGTCATAAATTAATAATAACATAATTACATTTGTGAAAAACCAAAAAATAAACAATCATTATTTAGTTAATAATGTCAAAATTAAATCCTACAAATAAACCACACATTAAAACATAAAAACAATATGACACGAAAAGTTATATACACAATTATTGAATGTCATTGAAACCTTTGACAAGAGTAGGCCAGTTCACATAGACAGCACCCGGTCACGAGTATAACGCGAGAGTCAGCCATCGCTCCCATCAACCATTTTAGTGGGAAAGAAACGACCCGGCTCCCGATGCGCCGCCATCCGCACAAACATCTAAGCGAGCATGCATGCAGGACTTTGCGGCTAGTGGTAGCGCTTCGGTGGACGCGATACTAGCTAAGTGAACGCTTACAAGCTTACATGGCGATCCGTCTTTGCTATCTACTGTGTTTACAAAACCTTCTATAACCATCTATCAAAAGATTACATTACATTAATTATTTCATGTTAACAATTTCATATTTATTAAAAATTAAAAATGTCAAAGTGTAACATAATTGTCAAAATTCATAAAATGAATGTCACATGATGCTACTTTTTTGCGCATGGTGGCATGAAAACCTTTTTTAATTGTGTATCTCAATTTGAGCACTGCTACTGCGAGCGGCACACTGCACAGCTACGCTCGGCACACTGCACAGCTACGCTCGGCAAACGTCGGCTCACAACCAACAGTCGCAGGTTCTAATCTTAAAAATTCAATTTTTTCAGTTCCGTATTCATACTTAAACTCTTGGCTGGAACAAATCACTTAAAGCGATAAGTCCGCCTTTGCATAGCATTGTGCATTTTGCTAGTTAATAAGTTTTTTTCATTTTTGTATATTTGGTGTGCAATAAAGGATATTTATCTTATCTTATCTTATTATTATAACAGTTACTACGTAGTTTACAATGTCAGTCTGTATGTCTGTTCGTTGGTATGTCACTGCCGTTTCACTCAAAGACCATTACAGCTATAAAGGTGAAAGTGACATTTCTTTTGGGCCCATTAGATACTGTCACGTGTATTGATGGTATTACACTCTAAAACAATATTATTATTTATAAAGTAATCGGACAAAAGACACGGCAACAGTGAAACCGGAATCTTGAAATCAATATAAAATTGCTCTGTTTTAAGTTTTTCCTTTACGATTTATTTTCTCCTGCTATGGTCAGTCATGACATAAAATAAAACAATCCATGTATACGAACGAAATACAAGGTGAAGGAATAAACTTTTAGGTACCTACAAGATTTTAATATTGCATTGTCACGCGATATACATATGCATGCAAAATTTCAGCTCAATCGGAAACCGGGAAGTGGGTCAAATTCAACTTGCAAGATTCCACCCGAACAAACATACATACATACCTATATATTGCAAGTTCAATGAAAGCTTCAAGATTCAGTCTGGCCAGCGAAAGCGTGTCGTGCAATATTCATAAAAGTTTTGACATGTTAGCAATTTAAGGCCGTCAAAGTGTGTGAACAACTGTCACTATTCTCGTGAAGTCAAAATTGTGTGCATTATTTGTTTGTTTGTAAACTCTTTATTCCATTTAAAACAAATAAAGTAAAGACAAAAGTAAAGAAAAAAGTAAAGATTACTTTAATCGACGAAATATGGTCAATACATAAATAAATTATACGCGAAAGTTGTTAATACTATCCTTACTAATATTATAAATGTGAAAATGTGTTTGTTTGTTACCTTTTCACGCTTCAACGCCTTGACCAATCTTTATGAAATTTGGCATGCAGATAGCCTGTGTCACAGGGAAGGACACAGGCTAGTTTTTATCCCGGGAAAATAGCATAATCTGATGCAGTTCCTCAGGGAACTAAAAAAATACTCGATTGTTGTGATTTTTTGCACAGAGACGGTTGAGTAGGTGGGAAACGACATAATTTACTAATCACCCTTAAATACAGACATAAAAACGATGTCCACGCGGGCGGAGCCGCGGGAAGAAGCTATTAAATTCAAAGAAAACCAAGAGCATCTGGACTCCCGCGCAGAGAGTAAGATAGTCCGCGAGAACGTCGCATCTGAGATGATGGTTTTCATTACCAATCCGTTCTCCGATACGCATGTGGTGACTGTAGTGTCGTTCTCCGCCGCGTAGCAATGATAATGTTATGTTCATTAGCTTTGTTTACACTACAATAGCTGATTGCACTCCCTCTGACGATCCCTAAGTACCTAATTTATTTTCACTTTATGCTACCTATACTTTGTGATAAGTACAGACCGTTTTTTGTCGCTGCATTGCTGGAACGATAATCGTAGCAATAGCCCCACTACCAGAAAATTTTCAAGCCGCCTAAAGGCCTCTGACAAGGCTTCACGACTGCCACCTAGTGATAGTAACCGGCACCACAACAGCTTAACGTGCCGTGCGAAGCACGGAAACGGTCAAGATAAACGCCACTAACAGTCATACCAATCCAGGTTACAACCGTGCTTCCGGCCAGTTTACCGACGTGATCAACGCAAGCAAGTCGCGCTGAGCTACGATTGCTTCTCTCACTCTCGCCATGTAGATTTTTATCTTCTACCTCGGTCCCTCAGTAACATTGAGTTGAGGATCACAACCACAAGTGAGGTCTCTCCATTGGCTTTTGCATCGTCAATCCATCCGGAAGGAGCTCTGCCTCTTCGTCTGGCCCAGGATGATATGGATGAGATTTCCTTCGGGCTATGCTTTGCAGACCGCACAATATAACCGAAGAAACGAAGGGCCCTTTGGTGGAAGATTATACTGATAAATTAATAACTGTATAGTTAACTCAATACTTGCTAACTCTTTTCACTCGCCACCGGTTGAAACTAGAATATTCACGAGTTTAAACATCGTTTTCTGGCATCAAATTACTTCTTACTTTATTGGCAACTAGTTTCTATTATATCTGTCACTTTGTCAGTAACACGAGCACGACCAGTAATTAAAACTAAAACTAGAGTTAATCTAATAAACATGAATGCGGCTAGCATAACTTTCTAATCTAAACGAACGCAGAGCAGAACATGATACAAGTGCAACATATACTATAAATAGTTGAACAGGTCCAGCCAATTAACGCGGGTGAGCTCGGGAGCCGGTACTAGTGCTACCGTTAGGACAGACCTAGTTCGGCAGACAGACACACCTAGATGTGGTAAGTAAATGTCTCGAAGTTTATTTATATAAGCAATGTGACCAGAGCGACATTTAAATCAATTTTTTGCTGGGAAACGTAATCACATAGTTTAAATCAAAAGATCGGTTTTGTTGTCTCTCATTATCAGTGAATCAATTAGTAGTATTTTCACTTCTTTTTTTTTATTCACTATTGGTAAGCCCTCACAAGCATCTCACCTGATGGTAATTGACGATGATGCCGAAGATGGAAACGGGCTTCCCAAGATTCCCCAATACATTGGAGAACTGGCTATCTTATCTTCAAGCTCGAACACATCAATGTTGTTAACACTGATGTTTGGCGGCAAGACTTAGAAAAGATGGTGACAGCTAGCCAGGCGGGCTTATAAAATGCCCTACCACCAACCAAACCGAGTCTTACAAGTTGACCCCGCCGGAATCGAACCCGCGACATCCTGGTGTGAAGCGAATGGACAAACCATTAGGTCACGGAGGTGGTTTCCACGCCTGTAGTTTCGTTGTCCTAACTTCACTGTTTGTTAGTTCGTATCGCTAAACTAAAGAAACAAAATAGTAAGTTTAGTTAAGTGGTAGTGAGTATAACAGATGGAAACTCATATATATGGAGATATAACTCATAGAACAGATGGAAGTTAAGGTTGAACAGTTAGATAGGCAGGCCCCCCACTCAGTGGACCGACGATCTGGTGAAGGTCGCAGGAAACTGGGATGCACGTCGGATGGGACCGGCAGTTGTGGAAATCTTTGAAAGAGGCATGCGTCCAGCAGTGGACGTCGTTCGGTTGATATGATGATGATGCTCGTCGTTATCCTGTTCTACAGTCTGATATGGCTCTATATGAATTGAGTTTGTCAGCTCTGGACTTTTGAAGGTGCTGCTCTCAAAAGAAACTGTCAACTGGAACGTTATCAGTTCAATGGCCGTCATCATGGAATTCGTATGTTCTGTATTTAAGCCGACTTTAAATAAAATTAATCTCTCAATAACAATGTTTAAGACATCTATCACATGTCTTAATATGCCTTTAAAGTATGTTTGAAATTATTGACCTTCCTACCTTTGAAATCACTTGAGAATTTTTCAAGCGACTTCCAAAAAGGAGGAGGTTCTCAATTCGACTGTATGTTTTTTTTAATGTGTGTTACCTCAGAACTTTTGACTGGGTGAACCGATTTTGATGATTCTTTTTTTATTCGAAAGCCAGTGTGGTACCATATAAATTTTATCAAAATCGGTGTAGTACTTTATTAGAAAATTAACAAAAACCAAAAATAACAATGCAAAATTGTTCAAAGTTGTTGCGATGGAAGTCGGTTTTTTAACGTGTTTAGCATTTTCAATTATTCTCTAAAACACCGACATCAGAAAAAAAGAGAAATGATTCGCAAGAGGCAAAATTTTCCTTAAGATAAGCTGTCTTTTATCAGCAACTTAAATAAATTCCCCCGCATACCGTGTCAGTTGTGTCTATCGATCGCACCTACCCGTGGGTGTGCAGGAGAATGTGGACACTTTTCCACTCGCCACCGACTGCCCAGTGGCAGGTCAGTGTCGGAGGCAGATTTATAGTCCCACGGAATTGCGTGTCGCGTTGGCGGCTTGGCGGGCAGTGGGTTGCGATTTGCCCCCTGATTCTAAACGGTTCGAGTTCCATGCGTCAAACGGAATCGGCGAAATAGTCGAATACGTTCGACTACTCGTCCGAATTTATTTGCTACCTTAGAAAGTTCGATTCCGTCCGTGTGACAAATCTTACTTGAACACATAAATTGGAAGAATATAACTCGAAACATTTCGAATCATAAATCTGTCCCTAGATTCACGGAGATTCGATTTTGATTAAATTCATTTCAATTCAATAAATTTATTTAAAATAAATACAAATTACACTTTTTCTGATAGTTATAAAATAATAATAACAATGTCATTTGTGAAGAATCATGAAATAAACAATAACGTCAAAATTCAATCCATAATATAAACCAGATTATGTCATGAACATTAAAACAATATGACACGAAAAGTTATACATAAAATCATTGAATGTCATTAATGCCTTTGACAAGAGTAGGCCAGTTCACACGGGCAGCACACGGTTACGAGTATAACGCGAGAGTCAGCCATCGCTCCCATCAAGCATATTAGAAGGAAAGGAACGACGCGGCTCCCGATGCGCCACCATCCGTACGAACATTTAAGCGAGCATAAACCGAGTTGGCAAAATAGTCGAACGGCTTCGGAAAATGATCACCTAAGAGATTTTAGGTTTATTGCAAATAACCCTGTATTTTATTTGCTATTTCGATTCCCCATTTATTATGCCGGCAGCGATGGAGTGGACCTCCTTGACAGCGTCCGTATTTCCGAATCTTAAAATTTGGGGATTTTGAAGGAGAGAGTGAATAGGCATTTTTTGAGTTTGCGTATACTACTCTCGACTACATCGTCACTTTCCACCTAAGGAGATGTAGTCAAACGCACTCAATTATTTTTGTCTGTTTTTCCGATTTCATATTGTGTTGAATCGAATTCGTGTCTCCGTGAATCAAGGGATTTGACCCCGCCCCTGCCGGGGGAGGGTGCAGTTACGCGAGCACTGCTTTGATGCCAGCGAGCTCAGGATGCAAGTGCTGAATAGTTAATAGAATTGCGGTACTTGGTGGATGCAGGTTGACTGGTAGATGCAATGGACGCAGGCATTAGTTTCTTGATGGTGTAAATCGCACTTGTGAAGAATGCTGGCTTAGCTTACCTAAGAGGAGACGTGCAGTGACACGCGCACTGCTTTTGTTGCTGTAGTGAACATTGAATTTCGTTTTTTGAAGGATACAGGTTAATACAAAAGGTCATTGCTGCTTGCTGTTTGCTAGAAATAATAAGCTTGCTGGACCGGGACTTTAAACAATGAACTTTTGTGCACTAATTGATTTAATGGACAATCGTATACTTCGTGGTGGGTAAGTTACTTATCTACTGAGTAAATTAACAGAACGTGATTATTGAAGTGTGGCCACTCGGTGGATGTTTTAGAAAAAAAGAGGCGACCCGTCATACAAAAACCTTTGATGCAATAAATTATTGCTTATACATATAAACCTTGAGTCTAGACCGAGGCTATATTTTAAGAACTAGATTTAATAAACAATGTAAGTTAATGCAGTTGCATCAGTAGAACAAAGTAGCCATTCATCACAGGTCGCCATCCAGTGCCACAAACACATCGCTACACACAGACATACTCGTGACTCGTCTGCGTCCAGCCCTGCTTCTTGCCGCGTCTGAACCTCGGCTGACACATCATGAGCCCCACAAAAACGACAATACATTATGCAACACCCGCTATTCAAGCTTTCACATAAACAGTTCTTCTTGGTCGAGTTGAGAACAACGTTTTTCAGTACGAGATCTTTATGTACAATTTACAATTCAGATAGGTATATTTCTTTTTCTTGTTTCGACTTCTTGTTAAAAGATCACAATTTGTGAGATCCATGAGATGAAAGGCATTTAGTCTAGTTTCAAAGTACTTAAACTCAAAGTCCTAAAAATTAGCAGGTATGTAGATACAATGAAAGCTGATATACACGAAATGAAGCAAATGAGAAAAAAAAATCATTTGGTAATATAATGTACCCATTATAATTACTGGTCCAACAAGAAATGTAAGGTACAATAAAAACAAAGGTCTTCGTAAGTCACGAACGTAAGTAAAGAACGTCTGAATATCACAAACAAACAAAGAAGCCATCAGTTTAGTATTCTATATGACATGATCCGTATGACGCCCTGCTTAAAATAGGGCCATCCTATTTCTTCTAATAGTCGACTAAGGGACTCAAACTGGAGGATGGGCATCATTTTCGCGACATAGAGTCGAGCTGCAACAACACTGCGATGGTCAACCCGCCTGCCAAGCGTGGCGATTACGGCAACACCTCTCAACGATTCACATAACGAAAAAACGGGCCCTAGTGCTCCGCTATTCCAGGCTCTGGTAGCGGTCAAGGTAGCGGCGGGGCATGGGGTGCGAAGAATCCCCGGCAGGTGCCAGGCTACCACACCAAAAGACCTCTGGGCCTGGCAACCTACAACACGCGCACACTGCGGACCAACGCGAACCTGACAGAACTCGAGGAAGATCGTAGGATTGTGTGAAGTCAGAAGAGAGGGGGAGGACACTATAACCGCAATCCTTAAATCCAGAAGCCTGCTCTATTTCCGGGACCAACTGTCCCAGGGTGGTGTCGGGTTTCTAGTCCACAAGCTAAGTCTCGCGATTTGCGCCAGTATAATACAAATTGTATTAAAGAGGCGATTGAGAACAACAAAGGCTCAAAAGTGTTCGCGAGAGATCTGTCTGTTGGACAAAGCCAACTGGCCAAGCTGAAGACTTAGGATGGCAGGATCATATCGTCTAAGACTGAGTTACTGGAAGAAGTTGAGAAGTTCTACGGACAATTGTACACGACCACACGTCTGCCTGTCAGCGATCTGGCTAAAGACCCAAGAGCTAGACTTACCCGACACTATACCGAAGATATCCCTTAATCCTTGGCTCTTAAACAGCTTAATAACAATAAGGCACCGGGGGATGATGGAATTACGGCTGAACTTCTGAAAGCAGGTGGAACACCGGTACTTAAAGCTCTTCAGAAATTATTTAATTGCGTTATATTTGAGGGACAAACGCCTAAGGCATGGCACAGAAGTGTGGTCATGCTTTTCTTCAAAAAGGGCGACAATACTCTGCTGAAGAACTACAGACCCATCTCACTTCTGAGCAATGTCTACAAATTGTTTTTGAGAGACATTACGAATCGTCTCGCACGCAGATTTAGCGTATCTAGTTAATGTACGAGAGGGCTAGTTTAGTGATTCTGAGAGCTACGAGTATGTCGGTTACTTTGCTTCTACTACGGACGGATCTCCTCATTCCTGATTCGATCACGTAGAGAAACTCCGGGCATAGCACGTTCCTTTGCCCTTTGGGTGACCTTGAGTATTCTGATGAGGCCTATAGTAAGCGACCATATCTCAGTTTTGTATGTCATCGCTGGTAACACACACTGCTCAAATACCTTATTCTTGAGAAAGTGCGTTATTTAGGACATGAATATATTGCTAAGCTTCCCAAAGCATGCCTAGCTGAGTTGGATTCGACGATTGATCTCTTTCTCGAAGTTGTACCTACCTAACTGGACTGTTTGTCCCAGGTGCACATATTCTATAACAGCTCTACATTATATACGAGTATTTACTTAAAATAATTTTCGAAAAATCAAAAACTTTTTGGGTGCAAGCTTGTATTTGAAAAGAGTTTTTATGCCCAAAATCCGAATGCTCAAATGAATGTAAATTAAAAAACGCTGTATTTCCTACGGTTCTATTGAAAATAAAAGACAATTCTGGGACCATGATTCCACCTCCAAATTTCATCATCACATCCACATCAAAATACCAAAATCACCGGAAATACGACTTCATTCATACAGATCAATCGGACCCCTGGAAGTCGCTCTAAAACGATCGCAAGATTTGAACTAAACAAACAAACATACATACATACGAAATAAAAACTTTTAGAAATATTAGTTAGTTTAACTATCGAATAAACTGAGTAGGATGGTTTATTGTTTCTTACTAGTCTATTTTTTGAAGTCATACTAGTATTATCCTTAGCTAGCTAGTTCGCAAGAAGTAATCGAAAGTGTCAATGACATCAATAAAATGCAAGAACCTAGTTACACTAATAATAATAGACACTATCACAAGAGCTAGCACCATAACCAGACTCTGCCCACATTCCTGGCTCGTCGCTGTCACCTCATTGATATAGCTTTGCATTTATATACTTCTTTTTCAAAAGTTATAATGTTACTACAACGTTGTGTTAATCGGTTTGCGGATGATGCATCGTCGGACAGCTAGATGCTAGATCATAGTAAAAATAAATAGATCCTGTGTCAGGGGCTAATAGATCTACCTATGATCCATGTATGGCACGGTGGAGCCATCTCTGGCCACTAATCAATTTATAGAACCGGTAAAGAGCCTACCAGATGCAGTGAAGGCGTCGGTTTTGTTTATCATAGACAGCACGTCTATAATATTTGTATTTGTTACATTACTCACTTTATTATTGTTTTATCTATAGTCTTGTATAGATTATGTAGTTCGCTTATGTGAAAGGTAGATGCCAGCTTACCAGCGCATAAAAAACTAACGTTATCGATCTATGTAGTTCACACTTTTTTTTGTTCAAAAAAAGATAGAAAATTAAATCACCTTTGTAACGAAAACGTACTGAAGTGTTCAATTTATGAATACTTGTATAATAATAATTCTGCGAGAAGTTTGGGACAAAGAAACGCAATTACACCTTGCCAGAGTTTCGGAGATACTTCACGAACAAATTATTCACGAGTTATTGCCTTCCAAATTTGATAAATAATCTTTTGTAATGAAAAAGTTTAAAGAAGAAAATTAATGTACTTAAAAAAAATTATTTTGAAATGACAATATTGATATTAATTGATATCATTATAACAGAATATGGGAACGTTCCTTGAAACAATTATTAAGAATTATTCAAGAAATTGTCTTCAGGTCGACTACTTTTAGGTATTTGTCTTTAAACATAAACTACTTAGTTCTAGAATAATGCTCGAAGATATGTCGGTCTTGTATAAAAAGTAAAAAATACAGCTCGCGAGACGACACTTGACGTAATGCGAAGTAATTAAAGTCCAAGCAGCGCCATCTAGGGGCGTGACGGGAATACTGCTTGATCGATGTGCGATAGACCCGAACCCAATGTATCACGACATCGCCAGATAACATCGAGCTGTATATGGTCAAATGCACGACGTGGTGCGCTTAAACACCTTTGGTTTTTCTCTGGAGACGTGACGACTGAAAAAGTACATATATGTTGACTATATTTACAAGTTCTAGTTACAAGTATTGCACGATATAAATGCGATTAAATATGATAAGCAAGTTATAATATTCATTCTATTTTACTTTTTTTCCCTACATTCCAGTAATCCAGCAATCTCGTACTTACATTTTTGGATAAAGTGCCGAATTAGCGAGATCGCACTGCTGTTATGTATTCATAGAGGTTTTATCATCAGAGCAATTTTTTTTAATTTTTTTTATTCACAATTGGTAAACCCTTGACAACATCTCACCTGGTGGAAAGTGACGATGTTGCCGAAGATGGAAGCGTGCTTATCAAGATTCCCCAACGCAATGGGGAACTGGCTATCTTATCTTCATGCCGGAACACACCAATGATATCAACATTGATATTTGGCGGCAAAACTTAGATAAGATGGTGGTAGTTAGCCAGGCGGGCTTAGAAAGTGCCCTACCACCAACCAAACCAAGTCTAACAATTGACCCCACCGGGAATCGAACCCGCGACCTCCTGTGTAAAGCCAGTGAACTTTGCCTCTGAGCTACGGAGGCGGTTAAAGGCGGTTAAAGCTAGGTTTACCCTGAGAGCATACGGACAGTAGCTAAGTGTACCTTGCAAGGTAGAATTCTACTGTTGTGATGTTTTATTGTTTTCCTCTAGGAGCTTATCGGGAGTATTCCTAGTTCTTGAATTGCGCCAACTGAGTACCCAAACCCATCGACAGAGTTCGGAAGTTGAGTGACGACCGCGGTTCGCGCCCCGGCCCCCGCCCCGGCCCCCGCCCCGCCCCGGCGCGGGCGAGGGCAGGTTTAGAGGCCATTACGTTTGAGTGCACTTCTCAAGCGGCAACTCGTCGAATTGAAAATGTACTTCGATTTAATAGTGCTTGGTAGCAGACTTAGAAATGAACTGGAATAAACCTCTGACATTAATTCCTTTTAGTTAGGAAAAAATAATCCGATGGGTAACCAATCATATTTTTTAAACACAAGAATCAATTCTACTTCTTTCAGCCGATATGATGATGATGACAAGACTTTTCACAAACCTTTCTGATTTACAGGTAATTTCCGTGAAAAAATGAGAATTGATTATACAAAAAGGTAGTTCTTTATTTTTATACAATCTTTATGCCATTACCAAAATTTTGAGAATCTGTGACCCTTCCCCATACGAGCAGCGTCCTCGTGCGTAAGCTGTCAGTCGAACCAAATTCAGACACAGCCTTGTTGTACTCATGACACACAGCCCTAGTTCTACGGGGAAGGCGGCAACCCTGCACCTCCTTGCAACCTCACAGACATAAGGAAGGTGCACCCCGCTTCACCTTACCGCAAACCTCGGAGACTCAGCAGCT
This sequence comes from Coleophora flavipennella, assembly GCA_947284805.1. Lineage (NCBI taxonomy): Eukaryota > Metazoa > Arthropoda > Insecta > Lepidoptera > Coleophoridae > Coleophora > Coleophora flavipennella. The sequence continues at coordinate 18,440,732 of OX369265.1, forward strand.
ACTCATGCATAAGGAGTGCAGTCAGCACATCCGAGACAATCAGCGAGTTCTCGCGCCGACGGGTTCAAGGGGTTTGCTGATTGTGTCCACTCTCCTCTCTTCTATATATCCTGCTGAATTCTTGGTCAAAACGCGGGTCTAGTACTTGTTGGAGTCGGACCAAGTCTTCTGCAGAGATTCAGCTTTATACCCCGCTCTGTTTATGTTGGCTTGTGTTAGCGCTTCACCGAGCCACATTCACAGGGGTTCAGGATTAATACAGGACCCTACATATTTCAGGATAGGGACGTCCATAGATCCATCCGCGAGTTTAAGAAATTCAGTCACGACTATCCGTAATTAAAGTGTGCCCTGGGTAGGATAGACCTTCATTCTAAAGTGTTAGTATTAGCCTAGTAAAAAGGGAATAGTAGGATATCTTCATACAACTAAATAAACGTAGAAACCTTTGGTAAACTAATGTTTTATTGGCAAACCCTAGGAATCCTTCTCTCATCAGGTACCACTTAATGTTGACAGTACAACTTTATGTATTATACAGTCCTGTATTGTTTTTGGCTTGCAATAAAGTATATTTACTTACTTACAACTAGGCTTAACGGCCCGAAGGCTATATTAAGTTTCGATCAAAGATAGGGAAGACACCCTCTCCTTGTATATAGCAAACGAGTATCTCTAGAAGACACCCTCCCTTGTATATAGCATACGAGTATCTCTGGAAGACACCCTCCCCTTGTATAAAGCATACGAGTATGTCAGGAAAACACCCTCCCCTTGTAAGACACCCTCCCCTTGTATATAGCATACGAGTATCTCTGGAAGACACCCTCCCCTTGTATAAAGCATACGAGTATCTCTGGAAGACACCCTCCCCTTGTATATAGCATACGAGTATCTCTGGAAGACACCCTCCCCTTGTATATATCATACGAGTATCTCTGGAAAACACCCTCCCCTTGTAAGACACCCTCTCTTGTATATAACATTCGAGTATATCTGGAAGGCATCCTTCCCTTGTATAAAGCATACGAGTATCTCTGGAAAACACCCTCTCCTTGTAAAGCATACGAGTATCTCTGAAAGACAACCTCCCCTTGTACAAAGCATACGAGTATCTCTGGAAAACACCCTCCCCTTGTGAAAACACCCTCCCCTTGTATAAAGCATACGAGTATCTCTGGAAAACACTCTCCCCTTGTAAGACACCCTCCCCTTGTATATAGCATACGAGTATCTCTGGAAGACACCCTCCCCTTGTATAAAGCATACGAGTATGTCAGGAAAACACCCTCCCCTTGTAAGACACCCTCCCCTTGTATATAGCATACGAGTATCTCTGGAAGACACCCTCCCCTTGTATAAAGCATACGAGTATCTCTGGAAGACACCCTCCCCTTGTATATAGCATACGAGTATCTCTGGAAGACACCCTCCCCTTGTATATATCATACGAGTATCTCTGGAAAACACCCTCCCCTTGTAAGACACCCTCTCTTGTATATAGCATTCGAGTATATCTGGAAGGCATCCTCCCCTTGTATAAAGCATACGAGTATCTCTGGAAAACACCCTCTCCTTGTAAAGCATACGAGTATCTCTGAAAGACAACCTCCCCTTGTACAAAGCATACGAGTATCTCTGGAAAACACCCTCCCCTTGTGAAAACACCCTCCCCTTGTATAAAGCATACGAGTATCTCTGGAAAACACTCTCCCCTTGTAATACACCATCCCCTTGTATATAGCATACGAGTATCTCTGAAAGACACCCTCCCCTTGTATAAAGCATACGAGTATCTCTGGAAAACACCCTCCCCTTGTATATAGCATACAAGTATCTCTGGAAGACACCCTCCCCTTGTAAGACACCCTCCCCTTGTATATAGCATACGAGTATCTCTGGAAGACACCCTCTCCTTGTAAGACACCCTCCCCTTGTATATAGCACACGAGTATCTCTGGAAGACACCCACCTCTTGTAAGACACCCTCCCCTTGTATATATCATACGAGTATCTCTGGAAAACACCCTCCCCTTGTAAGACACCCTCCACTTGTATATAGCATACGAGTATCTCTGGAAGACACCCTCCCCTTGTAAGACACCCTCCCCTTGTAAGACACCCTCCCCTTTTATAAAGCATACGAGTATCTCTGGAAAACACCCTCCACTTTTAAGACACCCTCCCCTTGTATATAGCATACGAGTATCTCTGGAAGACACCCTCCCCTTGTAAGACACCCTCCCCTTGTATATAGCATACGAGTATTTCTGGAAGACATCCTTCCCTTGTATATAGCATACGAGTATCTCTGGAAGACACCCTCCCCTTGTATATAGCATACGAGTATCTCTGGAAGACACCCTCCCCTTGTATATGTATAACATACGATTATCTCTGAAAGACACCCTCCCCTTGTATATAGCATACGAGTATCTCTGGAAGACACCCTCCCCTTGTATATAGCATACGAGTATCTCTGGAAGACACCCTCCCCTTGTATATAGCATACGAGTATCTCTGGAAGACACCCTCCCCTTGTATATGTATAACATACGATTATCTCTGAAAGACACCCTCCCCTTGTATATAGCATACGAGTATCTCTGGAAGACACCCTCCCCTTGTATATAGCATACGTGTATCTCTGGTAGACACCCTCCCCTTGTATATAGCATACAAGTATCTCTGGAAGACACCCTCCCCTTGTATATGTATAACATACGATTATCTCTGAAAGACACCCTCCCCTTGTATATAGCATACGAGTATGTTCCTGACGATGTTGCCGAAGATGTAAGCGGGCTTACCAAGATTCCCCAACGCAAAGCGAGTGATATTAGGTTCGGTCAGGTTTGATTGATTATATAGTCAAAGAGCCTCTCGAAGCGTAGCATTGGTACCCCCCCCCCCCCATGGGTAGCAGAATGCATTGGTTGTATTCGGAGTTTCGTAGTTAGAACGCCGTCATTTTGCAAACCAGCGCGCTTGGCTAAATGACTTTTTCAGCAAAGTAGTTGTTCTTTACATTCAACGACTGGGCCAGTTGTGCTTTAGTCATTCAATTGAATGTCGCCATTCAATCAACGGGCTAGCCGTGCAATCAAATGGCAGATTTAACCAGATGGCTGTGACATATATTATTTTGAAAAGGGCCCTTCTTTGTTCGGGGTCTGGAAGGGCACCAAAGTTTAGAAGTTTGTGCGCCACATCTGGAACAACTCTCTTTAATGCAGGAGAATTTTATTTCTAATTATAGATTATTAGGTTTTAAATCAACCATGATTTGCCGTTATTATGTTATAAATAAAAGCGTCGGTGGTGTAATGGCAAGGGCCGCTACCTCCTGTCCGGGAGGTCGTGCTTCGAATCCTGCCTGCCACGTATACCAATGTGTTTTCTAATTTCGATTTCATTTGTACGTTTATCCGACGTTCTTACGGTGAAGGAAAACATTGTGAGGAAACCTGCACACACCTGCAAAGAAACTCGAAGGTGGTGTGTGAAGACGACCAACCCGCACTGGGCCCGCGTGGTTGACTAAGGCCCGATCGCCCTAATTCAGGGTAGGCTCGAGCCCCTCGGTGGGGACGTATATGATATGATATGATGATGTTATAAATACATAAGTGTTTATTTGAATAACAATAAAGCTCCGGTTCATTCGATGTGTCTCATCCAGTGCAGTTGAGCCCGCGAGTCGAACAAGAAACATAGTCTGGCAGCGGGCGCGGGCGCGGGCGCTAAATCTCGCCGGCGGATTGCCGCGCGCGCGCGGTGGGGACGCGCCCTAAGCACTGCGATAAACCAGCGGGAAACACACGGGCTAACTCTGCGGACGGTTTTGTGCACTCTTGCATTGCTTTAAAACGTCTCGGCTAATCTCAAAGTTGTTTAAACTCCTTTTAAATTGAAAAATTGCTTCGTACTGCAATTTTCATACTGATCGAGAGGTAAAATCGGTGATAGTAATACAATAGGGATGACGAAAGCATCAGAAATAAATTATGAACTCTTGATCACTATATTGCCCCCCTACTTAAACTTCGGAGAACCTTACTCGTTTTGTTTTCCATCATGTCTTCGATTTTTTATTCATCAACATCACAAAATGAGTACTTAAATTTAAAACATTTTTAGAACAAAATGACGTTTTTGACAGATGATAAAAAGTAACTCAGATGACTAACATTCGTCATCCCTATTGTACATGAAACGATATCCAGAAATACTAAGAAGCCTGTTTATAAGAAACAATACTTGTGTGATACCGAGGTACTACGCGGGCGCAACGCAGACGTCTGCGCAGTGGGCGCGGCGCGGCGCGGCGGCTACGAACCACATAAACACAAGCAACAGTTTCCAATACAATACAATACAATAATTTTATTGACAACTTTCGTGTTGCAGGTCAGTTTGCTAAATCTAGTTTACAAAAATATATCTAAAAATAAAAAAATATAACAATGTCGCAATAGCGAATGTCAATGTTGCAATTAAAAATAATAAAATACATTAAATCATTAAGGCTATGAAATTGGTTAAAAGATGGCCATTTCCTGAGCTTGGACTTAAACACCGCGGTGGATGCTGCATCTTTAATAATAACCGGTAGTTTGTTGTAAACGACTGGGCCACCGATGTATACGGACTGTTCCGATTTTTTCAGACACCACGACGACGTACAGAGCGACCACTAAAACAGGCTGTTAGGTACAATGGAACATATGTTGTCAGGGGAGCCTCTGCCCAGGAAACTGAAAAACTTTTGTTCTGAAACTTTGCTGTAATCGCAAAAATAAATCTACTTCTCATACAAACCGACCAACTGATATGCCAGCTTTGTATGGGAGGTGCGAGACTGTAGACGAAAAGTTGTTCAGTTCCATGAGGAGAGGACCCCATCAAAAAAGTGTGTTCTGTTTTTTCACTACTGGTGCACTTAATCGAAATCGTCCCAATACTAACGAAAGATGTAAGCATAGTTCAAGGAAGTGTGTGTCGGACACAAATGGATACCCTATGGGTTGTCTGTGGTTTCTGATGTGCACTTGTTTTCAGCAGGCAATGAGATTATGGTTATTTGTCTTTGACAGGTAGGTTAATGGTAATTCGGTACATTCCCTTTAAGGGGACAAAATACAGCTCATTCTCAACAAAAAAGTCATATAATATAGGGGACAAAAATCAACGGTTTTTTTAAATAGGGCCAACTTAAGAGTCTCCATACAAACGTAGTTCCGCTTTAATACAAAAATTACATGCCGGATTGAATCCAAACTTTGTAAATATATTGAGTAGACACATATCGATGTTTTTAATTAGTTTTCATAGTAGTAAATTTTAACGTAACTAAACGAAGGCTTAAATTGGTTTTGTACTGAATCGCTCTTAGTTTTTTTCGTTTTATATTAGTACATTGAAAACTAATTACAAACATCGATATGTGTTTACTCAATATATTTGCAAAGTTTGGATTCAATCCGGCATGCAGTTTTTGTATCAAAGCGGAACTACTTTTGTATGGAAACTCGAGCCTCCTAGCGGCCCTTCATCTTTGGATTTTGTATGAAAAACTTTTGTTAAAAAAAGTTATACCTAATAAAGTAAGCGCGCTAAATGTGGAGAAAACTTTCTTATTTTATCAGCTTTCCAACAAGACATAAAAGTAAAAAAAACAAATTAGTATAAAAACAAAAAATACTGATTTAAACTTTTTTTCACAAACTCATGATGAATACAAGAAAATGAGTTTTTCATACAAAATTCAAAGATTAAGTTGGCCCTATTTACAAAACCTTTTATTTTCGACCCCTGTATTATATGACTTTTTTGTTGCAAATGAGCTGTATTTTGTCCCCTTAAAGGGAATGTATCGAATTACCAGTAGCCCTATATATTTCCCATAGATTTCGACGCAAGTGTTGTGGTGTACATGACGTGTGGTAAAATTAGCAAATCGCTTACTTTTCCAGATATTTCCCGTGTGTTTCGGCAGGTACTGGTATTCCATAAATCGCTAGGACATTAGCATGCGACTGAGCTGGCGGATTACTGGCAGCTCAGTTCTGATTGGTCGCCAGCCTTACTGCTGTGGTGTCTACGACTGCACTAATTTGTCTATGGTGGGCTTACCTGTGAACAAGAAAAAACTATGTTTAGTTGGGAGGTCTGGACTTGGGGAGCTAGAAAAAAGTAGATAAATATGGCAAAGAAACTCAAATGATTAGGTCACAAATTCGTGTAAAATAAATAAATAAATATTCTCAGATAAATCACACAAGGTCATGTTAAGGAGTTAATGTTTTGCCAAACCTTATTTTGATTATTTATACCAACGCTCAAGGTCAAAGTATTTGACGCTCACTCAGTCTAAATGTCTACTCAGAAACAGTGGCATGATCCATTATTCCAGTGGTGCGCAAAGCGAGCACTGACGTAACACCTGTTCTTAAACCATTTTGGCTCATTTTCGAGCTTCTGTATCGTGGCACTAGGATCGTACAAAAAGCAATAAAATCTCAACAAAAACATTAAGAATAAACGTGCCAAGTCTTGATTAAGATTACTTGGCTATAAAAAGTATTAAGATGAATTAAAAAAGCCAAGTCTAAGAGTGAATAAAAGAAAACGAGTGACTTGACGGTTGAACATTATGATTTATTATGTCAGAAAAAGTGAATCTAATAGATTGTTTCGATAATAATAATATTATGCTTTCTTTGTTGAATTCTTTTACATCGCAATAATAAGCATCACAAGACAATAAACCACTCTCATTATCATACAATAAACAATAGCTTTCCAATTTATTATAAAAGAAAATACTTAGTACTTATTTCTTATGAAACACCCAATTTCAATTGAATGGTGTGAAATTGCGAAAAGCGCTCCTATCGGGAATCGAACCCAGCGCCTGCTATATGCATCCCGCGCGGCACCTCGCTCTACGCTCTATTCATATGCTAAACTCGAGATTGGTTCCTGGTCCCGGCCAGCACAGATATACTTACTATAAAGTAGGAGAGATTGGGTGTCAATAAAGGGAGTTCCCTTTATTCCCTTTATTTTCCCAGTTGAGAAAGTTATGTTATCGTTCCAGTTTAAAAGTAATGTAGATATTGAGTTTCATACAATCCTACTAATATTATAAATGTGAAATTTTGTATGTATGGATGTATGTATGGATGTTTGTTACTCTTTCACACTTCAACCACTGGACGGATCGCGATGATACTTGGAACACATATAGGTTAGGTCCTGGAATAGGTCATAGGCTACTTATTATCCCGGGAACACGTCTTATTCCCACGGGAAAATTGAAAACAACGCATTTCGGCATGTTGACGGTAAGTCTGCCAAGTTGCCAACGCGTGACTGTAAGCAAAACTCTGCACCGACGTGACTAGAGCAGAGTTTTTATACCCCGTTTTCAAAGCGCTAACACTACATCTAACTTTAATTTTTGATCTCAGGTTCCAGTTATATTTTAGATACCTTAGACAAAAATAATGTCGTGTTTAGGTATTTAGAAGTTTTTTCGCTATCTGTACGTGAGATGTCATTATGGATGACGACATCATCAGAAATAAATTATGAACTCTTGATGACTAAATTGCCCTACTACTTAAACTACGGAAAACGTAACTCGTTTTGTTTTCCATCAAGTCTCCGATTTTTAATTCACCAAAATCACAAAAAGAGTACATAAATGACGCTGCTAAACTATGACGTCACGCCTAGGTATTTCAAACATTGTGTTTTTGACAGATGATACAAAGTAACTCAGTTGACTAGAATTAGTCATCCCTATTATGCTGCTACACAGCGACCTGAGGTCTGAGTGAGCCGCTATAGCTGCGAAGACACTTGTTTGCTAGCCTATTCTATTATTTTATAGTTATGCATGGCGATGCTTTAAATTTTTTTAAACACCATTATTTACCTCGTTCAAAGGCAAATAAATACATTACAAATACAAATATTTATTGATAAACTTGATGGTTTACACGTCATAATGTTTACACGTCACACGTTTACACGTAATTCTGATTCCTATTCGTGAAACCTAGATTTATGATTAAGACAGAATCTCTTTCTTCTATCGCGTCGACAAGTCATATCTCTCCTTCTCAGTACATATACTTGTATGTATATACCTACATGGATAGGCGGCCTTCATGAGCTCCTTCTGAGTACAGCTTTACATTGGACTTTGGACGTGAATTCAGATGAACCATTGTTTGGAGACATTAGTCAGAATGGAACTTGAAGATTAAGGATCCGAGAATCAAGGGTCCGAAGATATTGCTCTTTATATAGCTACCTCTACTGTCCTTCACACACGATCATCTATCCTAACATTCATCATCATCATATCAGCCGAAGGACATCCACTGCTGGACAAAGACCTCCCCCAAGGATTTCTACGAAGAGCGGTTCTGCACTGCCCGCATCGAGCGGCTTAGCTTAGATCATCGGTCCACCGAATGGGAGGCCTGCCTATATTACGTTTTTCCGTGCGCGGTCGCCACTCGAGAATTTTACTGCCCCAACGGCCATCCTAACGTTACCGTCCCCAAATATTTTGACTGATATCACGGCATCAGGTAACTGGTTGGCCACTTTATCAGCAGCGGCAGTGATTAAAGTCCTACATAGTTTTGTTGATCCCACAAATACATCTTTCTTTATCTTTCCACGTCGCGAGCGAGCGAGGCGTCCAAGTCGGGGTTCGTATTACAATACAATAGGAGCGTGTATTTCACTCGATGCGATGCTATCACACAACGAGTAGTCAGTGTTGCCGTTTTAACGCATTTAGCGCTAGAACTAGTGCGCTTTCGAAACAGTCTAGCGCCAAAAAATTTCAACGTTTCATACATTTTAGCGCTTTTTGAGATCAATGTCTCTATACAACTAGCGCCAAAATTTCTTTACTTTATTTGTTCTGGCGCTTTTTTAGACATTATTTAGCGCAATTTAGAAAAATGGAGCAGCAACACTGCGAGTAGTTCAGGGCGTGCGTGCGGTGCGCGTGCACCTGTGCCCTTCCCCGTATTTACCAGCACTTGAACTGCGCCGTTGTATTTATATGCAACGTGTGAAAACTGGCACTTTCTGTACGAAAATGTTTAGACAAACGTGCAAGAGGCAAATGAAATATATACAGGGTGACTTTTTGTTTGCTGTGAAGCTGCATCACAGTACATTTCACTTATGAAAGAAAACAAATGAACAACCTCCTCCGAAGAATCTGCACAGTCGGAGCGAAAAATGCACTAACTTGTTTGTTTTATTCTTGTTTCTATTCTGTGTCTATTGATCTTTTCTATTTTTTTTATAATGAGTGTGTGTTTGTATCGAATAAAGATTTGTCTATTGTTTACTTCCAATAGTCAATCGTTGATCAATAGATTTGCATTTTGTTTGGACTTTTTTGCTCATATTGTATAGGTTCCTCGGGAAAAGTTGTTCAATGTCATGCGATGATGGGACTTCGGGTAGTAGTTAATAAAATATTACGTCTCCTTGGTAGCTCGTATATTGACAATAAAATATAATAAATATGCTCTTATATACTACGGCTTAACCAATATGTCACGTAGGGTGAGGTGAGTCATTTACACACTACAGTCATAAGTAGTATCTACCACTTGCCGCTTTTCAACGAATAAAACGTCACCCCCCTATATAAACTCTCTCCTCTTCTCTTTCCATATTTATAAATTCTATTTCTCATAACTTGTCTCATAACTTGTCTTCAACCTGTATGCCGACGATCTGCAAATCTATTCGCAGGCTCCAATACACAAATTGTATGATGCTATTAACAACACGAATAAGGACCTCTTTTTCATATCACAATGGAGTAAATCGTACGGTCTGCAGGTGAACCCTGCAAAGACTCAGTGCATTATTTTGGGTAGTCCTCATTTTATTTCAAGGGTGAATTTGGACCAATTGCCGCATATAATGTTTGATGGAGTTCGCATTAACTTTAGCCATACGGTCAAAAATCTTGGCGTTACGTTCGACACCACCCTTTCCTGGTCACCTCATGTCTCCGAAGTCAGCAGAAAATTATTTGCTTCTGTACGATCCTTAAACCGTCTCCGCAATTTCCTTCCAAATGCTACTAAAATTGCACTCGCCCAGTCCCTTCTTCTTCCTATCCTTGACTATGCTGACTCCTGCTTTCCTGACCTCAATGTCGATCTTCTGAATAAATTAGAGCGTTTGCAGAACCTTGCGATTCGATTTATATATGGCTACGAAAATATGATCACATCTCTCAGTATCGGAAAGAACTAAAGTGGCTATCTGTGCGCCGTCGTAGAGACACACACGTTCTATCTCTTCTATATTCTTTAATATTTGGCCATAAATCTCCTACTTATCTTCAAACCCCTTTTCACTACTTGTTCTCTACACACAACCGACCGCTCCGTTCAGCGACTTCGCTCCGTTTGCATGTACCTCCACACACTACTAATTTTTTCTCCAACTCATTCACTCTGCGTGCCATCCACTTGTGGAATTCCCTTCCAGAGACTATTCAACGCTCTCCTTCACTTCCTGTCTTTAAAGCTCAAGTAAAACTTTATTTTCTATCTCTGTAATCCATCCTTTCGTGCTCTTTTTATCACTTCGCCATCTTGTAATTGTACGAATTTGGTATAGGTATTATTTTATTTCGTGATTTGTCTATGAAATTTAAATATGTATTAGTATATATTTATTTGTATGTATGTTTATAATATATTATTCATGCACTTATACATTTATATAATAGTTATTATATAAGTATAGAATAATAATATTAGCATGTATTATTATAATTAAGTTGCTTATTTCTCTGCCCTTATTATAAAATTAAGTATTTCGTGCTTTCCTATAATGCAAGGTTGTCTGAAAGAGATTGCTTTTAGCAATAAGACCGCCTAATTTACACTTTATTATAGTATCTCTACGTATTAACATTACAAAATTGTTTTGGTGTACTAAAAGTGTAAATAAATAAACTGTAAAAATTACCATAAGGTTAACGTTAACAGATAGGTCATAGTAGAAAACGTAACGAAGTAGTTACAAGGCATGATATAATTTTGCTAAAGACGACAATATCGCCTCAGGTTATCATCTGACTCATTTGATCGCGAACGTAACACAAAGCAGTACCGTACACCTGTCTTCCCATAAGTTCAGGACTGTCGTGTTGATGGCTTTCTTATTCAAAACATCTTCAACACTACGGTGATTGAGGAGGTGTGGGGGTGGAATGGGGAGAGGGATTCGGAACAGGAGCTGATAATAGCATAATCAACCCCCGACGAGCGGAAAATGGAAATCAGGTGAAAATCCGAACACAATTTGGTTGAAACGTTTCTTTGTTTTCTAAAACGACTTCGTGACGAGTGCGCCCGTTTTTAAAGATAATTTTCAATTAAAATGGTTATTGACTTTCTGAGCAAAATGGGTCTGTTCATTTATTTACTTTTAGAAAGCATGATATTTAAGTAATAGTTTTTCTGCCCGCCTAATATAGCCAGTATTATTATCTATCACTCATAAAAACCTAGGAAGGGAGGCAAAATGCGGGAGGTCCACCTGGTGTTCGTACACAAATACCGTAGACCGATAGTTGTATTCTTTTAGGTTTAAGGTGAACTGATGACGGAAGATTTGACTCCTTAACTTTCATGCTGCTGAGATGATAGATAATGGAAACCACAGGACTCTGTATCGGTAAATGAAACACATGCATTAAGATTTGGTGATTCCATAAGCGAGTAGGTGAATGGTAATATATTTCATTCGCTGAATGAGCTGCACCTTTATAGATGCCGCTTGTAGCTGCCGACTCGCGTCAAACACTCCGTCAAAGGAGCCCCCTGAGTTAAATCGCGGCGCGAACATCTTGGATCAACAACGTAAGGTGGGGGGAGGGGGTGACTGGTGGTGCGATTGAACTCAGGGCGGCCCCTTTGACGCGAGCCCTCAAAGGTGCAGCTAATTCAGCAAACAAATACTTTACATAGCATTATCACTATAAAATAAAACTTAAATAAAAGAAGTATTGGAAATAGTAATAATTAATATACAAATTAAAAGCTTAAAAATTATAATCCGACTTCAAAAAAGAAGTATGAAATAATATTAGGAGCCTAAAATATTTTCCCAGGTCGGTGCCAGTACAGTCATCGAATTTAAAACATTTGATAGGTAAGTAGGAAGCTGTGTGATGGCACCGACCTCAAAAAAAATTGTAGGTCCGCTAATTTGATTCGTACCTTCCTTTGATTTCGTTTTTGTTGGTTCACTTCGTTTTTTTTATATATAAAATATTATTTCATACTTTTGACTAATTTCTTTTTTTTTAAATTTGGTTTTTACTTTTTTAAACTTTTAATGTTTATATTAGTTATTACTACTTTCAATAGTCCTCAGATGTCTTGAAATAGCAGTATATCTGATAGGTATAAATAAACCTCTAACAAAATCACTATTTAAAAAAGTAAATATTTAGCAAACGAAACATTTCAAAAATCATTTATAGGAAACATATTAAATATGATCTTTGCAAACTCTCAGTAGTTTTAAGTACTGTAGGTCTAGGTCCTTCTAGACCTTATTCACTACGTAAACAAAAAAATATTCACCCCACTTACCATTTTTTTATTAAGATTTTATTCCATAACACTAAAGTGGTCACAGATTTGTATAACCATGACAAATTTTAGCTTTCTAGATGTAATAATCTTTGAGTACAACGGCTGTGACATACCGACGGACAGACAGATTGTCGGACATAAAACTATTAGGGTTCCTGTGACTACGGAACCCAAAAAAAAAACAAGCCGAAATCCAGTAAGTGTAAAATTGTTACTTATACCTTAAACCAAAAAGAGCACAATATAAACAAACTTTGTAAGGATTTGACAGTTTCAAATGTCAATTCCATAATACTTGATTTTATTTACCTTTTGATTTTTTTTGTTGATATAAGGTATACATCTATTGATTGATCCATTCCAGGCTGATGGGAGACGAGAAGATAGATACGTTTACTAGAGGCACTATACAAGGTGTGACTAAATCGGGTTTAACCCCTGAGTATAAAAGGGGAGAACTAGGGCTTCTAGCTTCTGCTCATCGTACTAAACAAGAAATAAATATTGTGGGAGAGCCCAAGATATAAAAATTGTGTCTTCATACGAAAATGCACAATATTGTTTAATCAGATGAATAGATTTGTGAGATTTTTTTTTGTGTACTGACTATGGGTCTGTTGGTGGAAGTTGTTCAGTATAAGCAATAAGTAGAAGGTCTAAAGAATGGGTCGAACTCCAATTTAGAAACACCCTGTCTATGCTTAGCCGATCACTTAGAATGTTAGCTATAAACTTATTATCCACAACGAAGTTATAGGGGGGTCGAAAATGGACTGAACTGCTCCGAGAAAAGGATGGTACGGCCGTCCCCGTTCTTTTGCTCGACTTGGCGGGGGCACTGCCGTGCCCCCAGATATAAACATAAAGAAAAGCATATGTACTTGAAAAGCATGTTGTGTAGAAGAACGCCTTCACACACACTGGCGAATATAATAAAATTGTGTAAAATCATTATCAGTCAAAAGAAGTTTACTGCTGTGCTGGCCATTGGCCTCCCCTGAGTTAGGGGTGGAGGGGGGGGTATAAATAGAAGTACTTGGCCGCGGGCGGGCGAGAGTCCCGATACACGTGCAGATGCTGGTGCTGGTACACATCGCCCGTCCACACACACACACACACACACACACACACACCGCACAGCACAACTCTACTGCAACACTTTGTGGACTACACTACAGTCTAAATGGAACACTGTCTTGATGGAAAACACAGCTAGCAAGACTTATTACCCGACTACCCAAGAAAGGGGGAATGTTTTTCAGGTGTATGTATGTATACGTATTATGTATATCTGTTTCTTTGGCTGAGCCCGCAGCCTAAACCGCCTAAACGGCTAGATCGATTTTAGAATGCGAGGTTAGATTTGAATTAATCCACTGAGTGACATAATTATGAAACATTTCACGCCAAGCGTGTAAAACAAAACAAGGACCAAATACGACATCGTTTTTATGTCATGCCAAGCGTGTAAAAGGAAACAAGGACTAAATACGACATCGTTTTTACATCATGCCAAGCGTGTAAAACAAAACAAGGACCAAATACGACATCGTTTTTACATCATGCCAAGCGTGTAAAACAAAACAATATGACATCGTTTTTATGTCATGCCAAGCGTGTAAAACAAAACAAGGACCAAATACGACATCGTTTTTATATCACGCCAAGCATGTAAAACTAAACAAGGACCAAATACGATATCGTTTTTATGTCATGCCAAGCGTGTAAAACAAAACAAGGACCAAATACGACATCGTTTTTATGTCCTGCCAAACGTATAAAACTAAACAAGGACCAAATACGACATTTTTTTTATGTCATGCCAAGCGTGTAAAACAAAACAAGGACCAAATACGATATCGTTTACAGGTGGTAAGAGAATATTATTGTGTTCTACGCACCGTGCACCACGCACCGCGCCAAACACATCTGTCCTCCCAATCTCCTCGTAATCAGATGGGATTGGAATACAAACAAATAGTTTGTAAGTTTAGCCGCAGCCGCGCCACGGGTGGCGGTTGGCGCGGCGGTCGGCGCGGCGGTCGCGGGTCCGGTGCCGTGCCCAGGGACTATTCATTATGAGAAGCGTGGCGGTGGCGGCGGCGTGGTGGCGGTGCAGCGGTCAGGCAAGCTACTGACCCGGCTTAGCTAACCACAGATTTGTATGGAAAATGCTTTGAAAAATATATTTTTCCGGCGGGGTCACTTGTAAGACTCGGTTTGGTCGGTGGTAGGGCATTTTCTAAGCCCGCTTGGCTAGCTACCACCATCTTATCTAAGCGTTGCCGCCAAATATCAATGTTGATATCATTGGTGTGTTCCGGCATGAAGATAAGATAGTCAGTTCCCCATTGCGTTGGGGAATTTCGGTAAGCCCGCTTCAATCATCGGCAACATCGTCACTTACCACCAGGTGAGATGTTGTCAAGGGTTTACCAATTGTGAATAAAAAAAAATTAAAAAAAAATCAATTTTCCGCAACTCATTTCAATTGAATTAATTTATTGCAATATGTGTGGTATAAATAAGATGTTTTTAAAACAAAAAGGAACAAAGACCAGCACATGTAGTCACAAGTGACATACAACAACATTAACAGTAAGTATTTTAAGTATTTATTAAGTATTACAAGGGAACCTTGCAAACATTATTGGTTTTAGAGTTCCGCGATAGAAATCTGAAACCCTAACACGATTGTTTTGTTTATCTGTCTGTCCGTCACTAAATTCAAAAACTCGTAACTTTATCATTTTTAAACCGAATCGCACGAAAACTAGTTCCAATTTAGATCTCCCTCTGATGACGTCATCGTATTTTATTATGAAAGTATTATGCTGGAGTAAAAAGTTTAAAAACGACTTAAAAGAGATAGGTACTTAAAATCATGTAATAATATTTGTATATAGGTACATGTGATTTGGTTATTGTTGGTTAATTTCGTGTAATTATGTACAAGAATATCACACTAATATTAAAAAGGCCAAAGTTTGTGAGTGTGTGTGTTTGTTACTTCTTCACGCTCAAGTGGCTTGAGCAATGTTGATAAAATTTGGTATGGAGATAGCTGACGCCCTGGATTAACAATAAATAACCCTTACAGTCTCGCCATGTCTGTCTGTCCGTCTGCCAGCGGCTTAGTTTAGAGACTGTTAGTACTAAAAAGCTGTAATTTGACATGGGCATACATAATCAAATAAATATAATAAAATCAAATAAAAAATACAAATTACGCGACAATTTGTTAGCCTAAAATATATAAAACAAACAACTTCGGAACCCTTACAGTTTCGCAATGTCTGTCTGTCCGTCTGTCCGCGACTTAGCTCAGAGATTATTAGTACTAGAAAGCTGTTACTTGGCATGGGTATACAACTATACATATTAATCACGCCGATAAAGTATACAATAAAATATTGAAAAAAACATTTTTAGGTACCCCTACGTGTAAAGTGGAGCTGATTTTTTTCGTTTATGCACCGTATCGTGTGGCGTGTCTATCGTTGAATAGGTCGTTATATACAACTGAGGGTTTGCTAAACACGTTTATGCACCGTATCGTGTGGCGTGTCTATCGTTGAATAGGTCGTTATATACAACTGAGGGTTTGCTAAACACGTTTATGCACCGTATCGTGTGGCGTGTCTATCGTTGAATAGGTCGTTATATACAACTGAGGGTTTGCTAAACACGTTTATGCACCGTATCGTGTGGCGTGTCTATCGTTGAATAGGTCGTTATATACAACTGAGGGTTTGCTAAACACGTTTATGCACCGTATCGTGTGGCGTGTCTATCGTTGAATAGGTCGTTATATACAACTGAGGGTTTGCTAAACACGTTTATGCACCGTATCGTGTGGCGTGTCTATCGTTGAATAGGTCGTTATATACAACTGAGGGTTTGCTAAACACGTTTATGCACCGTATCGTGTGGCGTGTCTATCGTTGAATAGGTCGTTATATACAACTGAGGGTTTGCTAAACACGTTTATGCACCGTATCGTGTGGCGTGTCTATCGTTGAATAGGTCGTTATATACAACTGAGGGTTTGCTAAACACGTTTATGCACCGTATCGTGTGGCGTGTCTATCGTTGAATAGGTCGTTATATACAACTGAGGGTTTGCTAAACACGTTTATGCACCGTATCGTGTGGCGTGTCTATCGTTGAATAGGTCGTTATATACAACTGAGGGTTTGCTAAACACGTTTATGCACCGTATCGTGTGGCGTGTCTATCGTTGAATAGGTCGTTATATACAACTGAGGGTTTGCTAAACACGTTTATGCACCGTATCGTGTGGCGTGTCTATCGTTGAATAGGTCGTTATATACAACTGAGGGTTTGCTAAACACGTTTATGCACCGTATCGTGTGGCGTGTCTATCGTTGAATAGGTCGTTATATACAACTGAGGGTTTGCTAAACACGTTTATGCACCGTATCGTGTGGCGTGTCTATCGTTGAATAGGTCGTTATATACAACTGAGGGTTTGCTAAACACATTTTTCGGTTTAGGGATTGGTTGCGAAATATTAAGCTTTAAAGTGCAAATTTTTGGTAGAGTCGAGTCCCCCCCCCCTGCAATAGCTTAACTGCAATTTAAAAACATCTGAAAAAAATTAAATAGTAATATCAGCTCATATACGTCCCCACCGAGGGGCTCGAGCCTACCCTGAATTAGAGCGATTGGGCCTTAGTCGGCCACGCGGGCCCAGTGCGGGTTGGTCGACTTCACACACACCCTTCGAGTTTCTTCACAGGTGTGTGCAGGTTTCCTCACGATGTTTTCCTTCACCGTTAAAGCAATCGGTGAGTATATGTACATATAATCTATTTAAAAGAAAAAACTATCACTGCTTAGTACGTGTAGGCTTCCTTAGTTTAGAAGTAATAGTCGACCAACTTAGAGCGTGCAGTTGGATTTGTAAAAAGTACCTACATAGATTGATACAAAAAATTATATTACCAACTGCAAACATTATTTTGTTATTATTATTTGTTACGTTTATTTTTGAAAATACTACGGAACCCTACTTTGCGCGAGTCCGACTCGCACTTGGCCGTTTTTGCATGTGTTTCGTTAACCGATACATAGTCCTGTGGCTTTTGTCATCATCTTAGCAGCAGGAAAGTTAAGGAGTCAAACCTTCCATCATCAGCTCATATGAATAACAATAAGAGAGTACAATTAAATATGAGAAACTAGTAACTTCAACATGAAATAATGACTACCAGACGCAAATACTTGAATAGGTTTACAAAATGTATGAAAGACGTAGTAGTGCCTATAGAATTTGAGGGTTGCCCTCGATTTCCCTGGGATCTCATCATCAGATCCTGACTTAGTGGTAATACGACCACCTCAGGAGTATATAACATTCTTTCGAATAAAAAATATAAAAAAATTGGTCAACAACTGACAGAGAAATAGGTGAACATACATAAAAACATATATACATTCAGTGGAACATAGAACCTCTACCTTTTTTTAAAGTTGGTTGAAAACGTCCCGAGATGTGATCGAAACGAAGACACTTGAAGTTCGCTACACTTGAAGCTCGCTACAGTTGAAGCTCGCTATACTTGAAGCTCGCAAAAATCAAAATCAAAATCAAAAACAATTTATTTCAAATAGGTGTTTACACACACTTTTAAATAGTCAAAACAAAAAAAAAATACAGTATATTACAAATAATGTCATGATTCAGATTACAGTCTCAGGTAATGGTATTTGATATAGAATCAACATATATATCTTTGTCATATACATAATCTATTATTTTATAATATCCTCTAGAGCACAAAACTTTTTTGACATGAGTCTTGAACTTATTCTCTGACAAACTAGTTACATTTTCTGGAATTTTATTGTAGAATCTTATACACTGCCCCACAAATGACTTTTTAACCTTACTCAGTCTCGAAAAGGCTATATCTATTTTATTTACATTTCTTAAATTCAAATTATGCCTGTCACTGTTTTTAGGAAATAAATGCAAATTCTTACGAACGTACATGATGTTTTCATATATAAATTGACTAGCAACAGTTAAAATATTGATTTCTTTAAACTTATTCTGTAACGACTCACGTGATTGCATCTGATAGATTGCGCGGATAGCTCTTTTCTGCAGGATGAAAATAGTTTCTATATCAGCCGCATGCCCCCACAGTAATATGCCATAAGACATTATACTATGGAAGTAACTAAAATACACTAGTCTCGCAGTATCTACATCCGTTAACTGTCTTATTTTCGCTACACTTGAAGCTCGCCACAGTTGAAGCTCGCTACACTTGAAGCTCGCCACACTTGAAGCTCGCTACAGTGCACAGCGGGTACCTAGTGATAAACAAACAGTTCTCATCAAGTAATGCCTGCGGAACCATACGCCCTAGGCCCTAGACTATGCGAGCTCAGACACGCACTATTTCTATGAGTTTTACAAGTTCCATTTTTCAGATTAAAACAATAGTGAAGTGGTCAATAGCACATACTTACATACTTTTTATTATAATAACAGTGATTATCTTTTGTGTTTATCGTTAAATATAGTTTTGTTACACAGGGTCAACTAATTTTCCATTATTTTTTTTATTTTATTTTTTTATTCACAATTGGTAAACCCTTGACAACCACCAAGTAAGTGACGATGTTGCCGAAGATGGAAGCGGGCTTACCATGATTCCCCAACGCAGTGGGGAACTGGCTATCTTATCTTGTTTTGATCAGAAAAAGATCAGGAAAAGCCAATTCATTTTAGTCGATGCACAGAAATGACACCTCTTGGTCGGGATAACGCTGCCCAGGATAACAAGTGATGTATCGAACAAAACCTAAAAACTAAGTTGCTATAGCCGCCTCCACTTAACCGAGCATTTTCCCAAATATTTCCAGGAGCACGAATAACTCATACCGGCCGCGGCCGTTATCGGCGGCTTCCCTAGCCCATTACGGATTAAAAAAACACTTCGCGGCCACCAGATACGCCTCTATACCGGTCACTCGCCCGTGTACCATCAAAAAGTCGTAAGCGACATAAAAGGAAAATTTACTAGTCTATCCAACTTTCTTGGGTACAAAGTTAATAAGGGTGAATTTTCTGATGTTATTGTGTAAAATGAGTTAATTGTAATTCTGTTAGCTTGTGAGGTGAATTAGTAATGGTTCTGAGAGGCCACGAGGGACAGTTCTCGACCGTGAGCCGTTTCGTTATGTTTTTCAGTAATTAATTAGGTCGTTTAGATATTTTGGATCGTTTTCATGCACACCCCCCGGCGGAACTAGATGGCTCTAGTGGCACGTAAGGGACATGTCGTTAGCATTATGAAGGTTCAGTACTTAAACATTGTTTCATTTTCAAGTTATAGTCCATGTTGAAATTTCATGTTTCTATTTAATTGTTTCGAGTTAGGTATAAATGAGAATGAGGAATTAATATTACAAATAATAATAATTCAGTTTTCATCTATAAAACACCTAAAATCCCACCTTAAATAACTTACATTTACGTGTGATTTAAGGTATTTTAGGTGTTCCATTTTAGGTACCTATTTTGGGTGTTTTATTTTAAGTATTTATTTGATGTTATTTTAATATTATTACTACTTTTGATATAATCGATGAAAATTGAATTATTAATGAGGATAAATAAATAAATAACTTGCTTCACCGTCTCACTACCACTAAATGGGGAGCAACGCCACACGTTCTGCGGACCTCCGGGCTAGCGCTTTCCTTTTCTGCAGGCGAGTATGCAAGCCCTGTATGGTGTCGCTCTGCCCATGCGAAGCTGGGGGATGCAGCTCTAAATGAGACTTGTCGGATCATAACTGGTTGCCTCAAACCGACCCCGGTCAGTCAGCTGTACCCACTAGCTGGTATTGTACCCACTAGCTGAAAGATCGAAGACGGATACTGACACACGGCACCCTATGCATAGCCACAACCCAGTGCAACAACGGCTGAAAAGCCGAAATAGTTTTATAAAGTGTGTCTATCCTTTATCAGTAGAACCCAAGAAAGCGAGGTGTAACCTTTGGCAGGACAAAGTAAGCTTACCAACACCCTTTGTCCCGATATCAGAAAGCCTTCCCCCTGGACATGACTTGCCATGGCCGGTTTGGAAGTCTTTAAACAGACTCCGGACCCAGACCGGTCGGAGCAAAGAAAACATGGTCAGGTGGGGATTTTTGGGTGAAAGTGAATTAAACTGTTTGTGCGGTGCAGTTCAAACGATGACACATTTAACATCGTGCCCTGCGTGCCCCTACATCTGCACGCAGGAAGACCTCATGACAGCGGCTGATAATGCTGTTAACGTGTCCAATTTCTGGGCTGCTACAGTGTAGTGTCTGCCATCGACACGCTAAGAAGAAGAAGAATAAATAAATAAATAAGTAGTTTATCTGTATATATAAAAGGAAAAGGTAACTGACTGGTATATAAACGCAAAACCGAAACCACTGAACGGATTTTGCTGAAGTTTGGAATACAGATAGCAATTAGGACGTGGGCATCCAAATTCCCACGGGAACGGCAAAAAAACGGGATCTGCGCGGGCGCAGGCTAGTTGTTTACAAAAAAGAACTTAGAATAACAAAAAAAACCTGCCACTAGAGTGGTTTTGTCAAAAGAGATACATCATAAAATCGTCTCATCTTAAAAGACTTGACTGAAAGCTCACTGTCAAGGCGTAATTCTGGTCATTTGCGTAATGGCAGCTTGAGGAGGCAAGTGGGCCTTAAGCTTTAAGTGCTCGAACGCGGCCTAATCACCGGTTAGCCAACAATTTGTCTCCCCAGGTTACGCTCAACACTCTTATTTTCAACGCGTCATTGATTGTTGAAGAGTGTTATTTAACGAAACAAGAAAAATCAACTGTACTCCACACGAAGTACATATCTCCTTGCAGGAGCGTCCAATAAGTATGGGAGGTACCTTATTTAGGTATTCTGTAGGTGTGCCACAGCCGCTTGTAAAATATCTCGATGGCGT
This sequence comes from Coleophora flavipennella, assembly GCA_947284805.1. Lineage (NCBI taxonomy): Eukaryota > Metazoa > Arthropoda > Insecta > Lepidoptera > Coleophoridae > Coleophora > Coleophora flavipennella. The sequence goes on from OX369265.1 coordinate 18,462,406, forward strand.
AAATTTTAGAAACATAGGTCAATTTTGGAGAAAAAATGTTTTTTATGACAGGTAGGTACCACTGTCAGAGTTTTCCCAGATGTACCACACATGGCATATTTTAGGTGTCAATAAGCGTTGTCAATGAAAAAAAAATGTAAAACATCCTTTGCGTCATTTTTAAGGCAAAACATGTTTCAACTTTTCGTACAGGAGGGTTAGTATTTTGGAAAAAGGTACCGCTTCATCGTCATCATATCAGCCGAAGGACGTCCACTGCTGGACATAGGCCTCTCCCAAGGATTAATAACTTAAAATGTCCATGTGCAAAACTTCATACGACTCGGTCCAACAGTTTTCTGCAAATCGGAGATAGGGACATACATACACACAGATTTTTGAAGTGAAAACTTCTTTAGCGGCGTTGTGCACTTGTTTTGTAATGGGTAAAAAAATGTTAAACTCGCGTCAGGACACGTGACCTGATCGAAAATTCGTAAGACGGATGGAGTTGATTTTTTGTTGATTTTTCTGAGATATAAACTTTTTAATGTAATATAAATTGTAATGTTTGTGTACGATAGCGCAATAAATAAATATTGTATTCTACCACATAAATGATAGTACTTTTATACTGATAATCAAAGCAATTTGTGCTAAATTATTCCCTAACCATTCCAAAATATCAAAAATGCACAACGTTTTCACTTCTGCCGGCACTCCCGGAGTGCAACCCGTCGTTTTTATATCAATAAAAAGAGTTGAAATTTTAAAATAAAAGAGCTGTAGAGCAAATTACTATTAGGTATTTAAAGTTGACAAATATAATATTCAGAGCTAATTGGCAACATTATATTGACACTAAGTTTGGAGTTTTTTTTCTATAACACATTTGAGGTGTCTATATGTAAAAGAAAGTGCATTTTCGTCAAAAAAAAATATTTATTTCTTCCATAGGTAAATCAAAAGCTTTTTACTTATAATAGACTTTATTGTAGGTGTGAAATAATGTGATGAAGCCTTTATAGATCGTAGGTAGTCGGTATTTTAAAAATTCAAAATGAAATTCACTCAGAAGTATGAATTAATATTATTATACTTAGATTCACAACAATAACCAACAATAGCGAAATCAAAGGTGGATACGAATCCACGAAAAAGTAAAATGTGAGTAGCTGTGTGCTGGTACCGACCTCAAAAATAAATTTAGGCTCCTAAATTAATTCGTACCCACCTTTTATTTTGTTATTGTTGTCGTGTATCTAAGTATAATAATATTATTTTATACTTTTGAGTGAATTTCATTTTGAAGTTGGTTTTTGTTTTTTAAACTTTTATTTTTATTTTCTTTATATTATTTAGTGGTATTGCTATCTATCTAACAACGGTCAACCCAATCACCCACTCGGCAATAGGAACCATCAAATCGTAATGCATGTGGCTTCCATCATCATCTCAACAACAAGAAACTTAAGGAGTTAAATATTCCATCATCAGCTCATCTTAATAATCTGAAATAATGCATCTATCGGTCTATAAGTACCTACGTAAAATATTTGAAGAATTATCCTCCAACTTCTAACCGGGAATACCATTAAGTTGTACCTTCCTTCATCAGCTCATCAACATGAAATGACGACTACCAGACGCAAAAACTTTAATAATTTTAGAAAGTACATGAAACACCTAAAACGTGACTATAAAATTTTTAGGGTTGCCCTCAATTTCCCTAGGATCTCATCATCAGAACCTAACTTGGTGACAATGGGACGAAGTGGGAATGGGGAGAAGTATGCTCTTTCGAATAAAAAAATATTTTTGAAAATCGGTTCACACACAGTCGAATTAAGAACCTCCTCCTTTTTAAAGTCGGTTGAAAAGGAGTTAAAAATATGGAAATGAAAATGTTTACATATTTATATAGTGGGCTTGATCATCATCATCATCATCATATCAGCCTAAAGACGTCCACTGCTGTAAAAAAGCTTCCCCCAAGGATTTTCAACCGCCTTCGTAGCTCAGAGGCAAAGTTCACTGGCTTTACACAGGAGGTCGCGGGTTCGATTCCCGGCGGGGTCAATTGTAAGACTCGGTTTGGTTGGTGGTAGGGCATTTTCTAAGCCCGCCTGGCTAGCTACCACCATCTTATCTAAGTCTTGCCGCCAAATATCAATGTTGATATCATTGGTGTGTTCCGGCATGAAGATAAGATAGCCAGTTTCCCCATTGCGTTGGGAAATCTTGGTTAGCCCGCTTCAATCTTCGGCAACATCGTCACTTACCACCAGGTGAGATGTTGTCAAGGGTTTACCAATTGTGAATAAAAAAAAAAAAAAAAAAAGACTGGCCCAGCGCTGCCTGCATCTAGCGGCTTCGTGCGACCTTTACCAGCTGATCGATTTCGGTGGACTTTGTAGTGGGAGGCCCTTGCTGCCTCGAGAACTTTATTACCCCAACTGCTATTTGTTGTACGAGCTTTGTGCCCGGCCACCGACATTTGATTTTAGCAATTCAGTGAGCTATTTCGGTTACCTTAGTTCTCCTACGGCTCTCCTCATATCTACTTCGGTCGCGTAGAAAAACTTCGAGCATACCAGTTCGCCAGCATACCTACTAAGTGGGCTTATTTTAATTATCTACAAATACCTATATCCTCAAATATAGAACCAAAATAAACGTTTAAATTTCAATTTGAAACGGCTTAATACTTTCCAGACATGAATTTTGCGAAGGAGTCTTGATCTTGAAGTGCACTCCTCAGTCAGGAGGGACAGGTTTTGCGCGGCACCGGACATTCCACTTACTTGCGGCGGACGCCGGCACATGATGAAACATCGCATTCACTGCGAAGAGCACACGACGAACCAAACCGTATCGTCAACAGATTAAGACATAACAGAGATAACTAGCTCGCGCGAATATACATCCTTGTGGAACTTCGTAGTATTTCACTTTCCATGTGATATAAAACGTGACAAGGGCTGAGGGATCACTCAATAAAATGAATTTTATTTCAACTACACAACGGATCAATGTCCAGAAGCTTTTTATTTGCAGTGCTCGTTGCCTTCCTTTCACGGTGAACACAGCAGCAAGCAATTGCAAATTCTGGATTTCTTTGTGGTTGTACGAAATTAAATTTTATGTGATTTGTGTAAGGTTTGTATTGTATTGTTTTAGGTTCGATGCATGTGTTTTTTGTCGGTGTTTGCGTCGTATCTGTCGAACGTCAATTAGCGTTCCCAAAGGGACCGGTCCGAGCGAGCCAGCGGCATAGTGGAGTGTGGAGGTTTCGTGCTGCGGGCTTGTTGGATAAACTCAAATTGTCTTTGATCTAACACTTCTGTTTCTCCAAGTCGCGTCGCTGGTTCAACATGTCTATTTGCATTCGCTTCCTTTACAAGCAGTGTCCAGTAAATTAACTTCACATACACATTCATTAATCCTTACTATTAATATTATAAATGTGAAAATGTGTTTGTTTGTTTGTTACCTTTTCACGCTTTAACGCCTTGACCTATCTTAATGAAATTTGGCATGCAGGTAGCCTATGTCATGAGGAAGGACAAAGGCTACTTTTTATCCCATGAAAATAGCATAGCCCGATGCAGTCCCTTAGGAAACTGAAAATATACTCTTTTTTGGTTAATTTCTTCAACATCGCAACGGAACAATGGATTGCTGTGATTTTTTGCACAGAGATAGTTGAGGGGGTGGGAAATGATATGATTTACTTATAAGCATATCCTGACATAGTTCCCGAGGGATCTGGAGAAAATTCATGCCCACGCTCGCGAGCCGCTTGCACCCTATAAGACAGTCACAAAAACGAAGTCCGCGCGGGCGAAGCTGCGAGCAAAAGCTAGTATCATACATAACATAAATGATGAACTGTATCGACACTTCAATACTAATAATTAAGTATGCTAGCACGAGTACTACTTGTATATCTACAGTTTTATAGAACTACTTAGAGCGATGCCACACGTGCGCAGTGTGGCGTCGACCTTACATAATGATAATAATATGTTGTATGTACAGATATTTAAGTTTTGACGCTTGAATAAATTGTGCCCTGCAGCCTGCAGGGCCGGTGATAATAATCACCTTCTTTCATGAATGGTATCGTCACCTCACGTCACATTGTCACCCTGTCTCTTTGTTACGGGTAATCACATTATTCAAGAATTGAAATGAAATGAAATATAATTTATTTGCTTAGTTTTGAGTACAAAATTTGGTGTTAATGTGCACAAATAAATTAAAAAGTTCCTTTCAAAACCTGCTCATAATTTAAGCGAGCTATTATTTAAGGTTAACTGTCTTAATTACATTATTATTCATATTTATGTCAAGGTATAAATTCTTTCATTGAATAAAAACATTTACGTATTGCCCATTTATGCAGGTTTTTTTTAAATAATCCGCTAATTGTTCACTAGTACTTGTTTGCTTTACCACAGATTACTACTTACATAGCGCAATTTCATTCGATTTGTTTAGCCATTTGGGAGACCATTTAATATTTCACAGAAGTAGAAATCAAACTTTTATAATCTTAAATTAATTATATATTTTTTAATTTTAACAGTCCACGAGCACGATGCGACGACGTATTGTTGTGCGGCCCCCGCCAGGTGGACTGATGATCTTCACAGGATGCCGCTGGATGTATGTGGCTAAGATCGTGCTGATTGGCGGGCTACGGTATAGGGAGGCCCTTATTCAACGTGGACGTTTTCCGGCTGAGATGATGATGATTTACAGTTTCAAAGATCTCGGTAATGTCTGGAAAAGAGTTCTTATAAATGTGGCGACAACCCTGTGTGCAGTGTTCACTTGACGTTACAAACCGTTTCCTTGAAACTTCCAATAAAAACCCCTAAATTATCATATCCTACAATCTCGGGCTGATCAGATTTCAGCGGAATTCAGATTCCGCCCGCGTCGGCACAAGATGTTCCCCCCTCTTTAAGAGGAACTTTAAACGCGATCGGATCTTAATCCGGCTATAACCGGCTCAAACCGCCTCGAACCGGAGGTCTTTATCTCAGCTCCAATAAGGGGTACGTACTGGAGGACAATTTGTAAAACGGTCACGCGCTGGCATCATCTGTGGGGGCCATTTTCTTTTTGTTTTCACGTCAAATGGGTTTCAGTTTGAGAGACGTTGTCTATCTCTAAAGTGGTAAAAAAAATATTTTCACCCAAATTTGGAGTCACTGAAGGCATCCCTCATTAATTAAAGCAGCATCTGGTATTAACACGGACGTCTGGCCCCGTAGAATGAAGGCATGTGTCGAAAATCAGATGGGCATTTTGAATAACTTTAATGAATACAGGCTAGATTTCAGGCGGCATTTTTTTTTCATACTTTTCAGTAAAGATTTTCCATAGTCGGGTTTTGATTTTATTAACTTTTTTATCTGTGTTTCTTCCAACATTTGCCTACCTACATTAGTTTCAAGTTTAAGGAGACCACTGTGACCGTCAGTAATTTCATACTTACGTCGTATACACCTAGTACTATGATTTTTCCAAAAAATAGATATTAAATCTATTATTTCTTTGTGGTGCGTTACATACTCGTAATTCCGAACGTAATTTTCCCTCTGTTACACTAATGACTAATGAATGGTAATTTTTCAAACGACAAACATTACGAGAACTTAGGCTTTTTACTTTTCAATCTCCAAAATGGTTCCATCAGGCGGCCACAGCGACCACATAGCCCGTGGACAGTTTATCGAGTTCTTATAGCGGAATTATTTTATTATTTTAATTATTTATTCAGGACACGAACAGTCGTATAAAAAATATAGTAACAAAATTTGAGATACACAAATAGACCTGAAGGCCCCTATATTATGGTAACAAATTTAATAAAGATGAGAGTTACAAGCAACAAAACGAGACAAGTATGTGTAACAAATAAATTAAAGTTGAAACCTTAGTTATATCACCTAAAATTTATATATTTTCCAACACTGCGCATACCTGCTTTTTATAGGATAAAGAGAACTAGAAAAAATTACAACATTATTCAAGAACTTGTTATAATAATCACAAGTGCGCCTGAGATATGTTTTTTTTTATTCACTATTGGTAAGCCCTTGGCATCATCTCACCAGATGGTAAGTGACGATGATGCCGAAGATGGAAGCGGGCTTGCCAAAATTCCCCAACGCAATGGAGAACTGGCTATCTTATCTTCATGCCGCAACACATCAATGTTTTAACACTGATGTTTGGCGGCAAGACTTAGATAAGATGGTGGTAGCTAGCCAGGCGGGCTTAGAAAATGCCCTACCACCAACCAAACCGAGTCTTACAAGGTGACCCCACCGGGAATCGAACCCGCGACCTCCTGTGTAAAGTCAGTGAACTTTGCCTCTGAGCTACGGAGGCGGTTAACATTTTTGTATTTGTATTTTTGGCATAATTTGTGTGACAAGAAGAGATGAAGAAAGTATGTTTGGAACGAGATGATGTACGTGGTATTTTGATTCGTTTGTGAACGCTTGCTCATTGTACTTTTTAGTCATTAGGTATTTATTGCGTACTAGTTGTCCCGGCGAACTTCGTTCCACTTTAAACTACACTACCCTACCCTACCCTACCCTACCCTACCCTACCCTACCCTACACTTCCTACCCTACCCTACACAACACTACACTACACTCTCTACCCTGCCCTACCCTACCCTACTCTACCTAAACTACCCTATACTACACTACACTACCCTACCCTACATAAGAACCTTCTCGTGACAATATCAAACTCAACAACAAAAGAATTAGCAAAGTCGGTCCAGCCGTTCACGCGTGATGCGATGACCAGAAGAAATAGGGGTTCATTTTTATATATTATATAAGGTCTAACAAAATTAGCTGAAACTATTTTAACTGGTGCTTCTACCCATGAAACTGAACAACTTTCCCCATGAACCCATAGTCAAATCTCAAAAAAGTTTTTGAACTTCCCATACTAAGTTGACTGATCAGCTGATCGAGTTAGTATGGGAGAGCCAATTTTTTTTTGCGATTTGACTATGGGTTCCATGGGGAAAGTTGTTCAGTTTCGTGGGTAGAAGCACCAGTTAAAATAGTTTCAGCTAATTTTGTTAGAGCTTATATTATATAGATGTATTGCCATTGCGTTGGGGAATCTTGGTAAGCCCGCTTCCATCTTCGGCAACATCGTCACTTACCACCAGGTGAGATGTTGTCAAGGGCTTACCAATTGTGAATTTAAAAAAATATCGTAACGTTGCTGTAGGTAGTCAAGGATTAAAGGGATGTTTGATAATTCCATTGATTATGGAACGAAACAAGCTCATTGAAAGCTCTGCGTAGATGAGAATGACACATTTATTCTCACTTACGAATACAAACCATACTCCATTTCAAATCTATAGGTAGGTACTCTAATGTTACGGTGACTATAACAATACTAGTGGATGCCCGCAGCTTCGCCCGGGCAGATCCCGATTTTTGCGGTTCCCGTGGGAATTTCCCAAAATCCTTTCTTAGCGGATGCCTACGTCTTAACATCTACCTGTATGCCAAATTTCAGCCCGATCCGTCCAGTGGTTTTGGCTGTGCGTTGATAGATCACTATGTCAGTCAGTCAGTCACCTTTGAGTTTTATATATTGAAATTCTTATAAAGTAGTCACTTGTACGTAGTTATTTATTTTTGAACAAGCTTTTATTTAACTTACAATGTTTTTATGTTTGTTCGGGTTAAATCTTGCGACTCCATTTTGAAGCAGATACCTTCAACCGAATGAGCTGAAATTTTGTATAAATTTGGATGACAATGCATGGTTAACTTTGTAACGTCATTCTAAATCCAACATGGCGGCGCACCCAAGATGGCGGACTAGTTATTTTTAATGCATTCCTACAATGTGGGTATCAAATAAAAAGGTTTGCTTAGAACAATACGAAATAATTTAAAAAAAATTCAAATAAAAGCTTGTACCTATCAATTACTTTTTTGTTTCTGTGTTTGTATCTCTGCGTGATCGAATCAGAAACGAGGAAATCCGTAGGAGACCCAAAGTAACCGACATAACTCTCAGAATTGTTAAACTTAAGAAGCAGTGGGTGGGGCATATAGCTCGTAGAACAGATGGTCGTTGGGGCAGTAAAGTTATTGAGTGGCGACCACGCACCTGAAAACGTAGCGTAGGCAGGCCTCCCACCCGGTGGACCGATGACCTGGTGAAGGTCGCGGGAAGCCTCTGAATGCGGGTAGCGCAGAACCGGTCGTCGTGGAAATCCTTGGGGGAGGCCTATGTCCAGCAGTAGAGGTCCTTCGGCTGATATGATGATCAAGAAATAAACTGAACTGAACTATCTCAGTCGTAGCACAGTTAAGTGTAGACCAAGTTATCAGCGGCCGTACCTCGGCCACACTGAAGACCGCTCTTGTCGTGTTGCCTGTGCGCGAGAGGCATTTAGCATGAGCAACAATAATAGTATACCTACCAATTTGTACCCCTCATCATTATATCAGCTCATGTACGTCCCCACCGAGGGGCTCGAGCCTACCCTGAATTAGGGCGATCGGGCCTTAGTCGACCACGCGGGCCCAGTGCGGGTTGGTCGACTTCACACATAACCTTCGAATTTCTCCGCAGGCGTGTGCAGGTTTCCTCACGATGTTTTCCTTCACCGTCAAAGCAATCGGTAAGTATATGTACGTAAGTTTTGAAAAACTCATTGGTAATACATTGGCCGTCCAGATTTGAACCCGGTACCTCTGGTTATAAGGACCGAGTCGTTACCGGTTGAGCCACCGATACTTTATACCCCTACCGATACTATAAGTAGACTAGACTAATTGAACAACTTTTCCCATGGAACCCGATGTCAAATCTCAAAAAAAAAATTCAACTTCCTATAGTAAGTTGGCTGATCAGCTGATCGAGTTAGTATGGGAGAGCCAATTTTTTTTGCGATTTGACTATGGGTTCCACGGGAAAAGTTTTTCAGTTTCATGGGTAGAAGCACCAGTTAAAAAAAGCGTGTGGCACTCGGGGAATGCCGCGGTAAAGCTGTTGCGTAGCATTTTTTATCAACTTATGTAATTATATTTATTTATTTATAGTTTCAGCTAATTTTTTTACACCTTATATATAGCTAGTAGTAGTAGCTGATACTGGACCAGAGCTCACGCCGAATTGCGAGATATATTATAAGAAATAAAATGCATATAATCAAAAATGTTAAATGGCATGTAGTTCGGAATAAAAGGGCTTTATTATTAGCTGAAAAGCAGCGGGGCAAGCGCGAGTGAGGCCCCGCGCTAAGAGTTCCGTACCAACGAAACCCTGAAACTTTTCTGCGAGAAACAAATATATACTTATTTTATTACTCGGTCGGTATTAGAACCCGGAGTCTCTAGGTGAGAGTCAGAAACACAAATGGCTAAGCAGCTCGCATGCCGTACCGTACATTTTATTATTATAAAAGCCACAGTAACAAAAGTTGTAGAGCTAGCTGTGACAGACGGACGGGCGGACAACATAGGCTTATAGTACTAGATTTCATTTTGCACCCTTAGGCTACGGATCCCTAAATTAAAAAACATAGTAGCGGCAACTACACACACACACACACGTTCCGCTGATTTACAAATTGATGTAATATCTTGTATAACTCTTCCTCATAGTGATTCGTGGTGGCATTTATAGATTAAACATGGCTGTTATAATATAATTTACGACTAGTTAAAAGTATCGTATCTTGCTTACATCAATTTTATTCAGTAGTTAGGAAGATGACGAGTTTGCTATTAACGATTTAGTTCGAAGAATTTATTGTGTTTCGTTCAAACGTCCCTCCGAACGATGCGTTATGGTAATTGGTAGCGATTACACGCTTGATTTTTATTAAAATTATAAGATTTCAGAAGACTAGTAGAATGATATGGTCATTCAACTATTCATAATTCAAAAACCGTCGTCGATGTTGCAATTTATAGTTCTAATTCTGACTTAACACTGTTTGTTGCTTGTCAAACTGGTTTTGAGGAGAAACCATCTTTATGTTCGATTCGGGGGTTATCGATGGAGGCACTCTGAACATAACCCCTTCGTGTAGGCTGCGACGCCGCCGCCGTCACAAGTGTAGCCAATTTCTTTGGACGTGTACGTACAGGCATACACGAAGAAAGTATTCCTTCTGTCGGTTAGAGTTTGAGAGTTTGAGAGACGTTGGTAATCGTTTGGTCCACGAGAGTGCACGAGTGGTACAGAGTGTACCTCCAGCTGGTTGTCATAGCAACCGCGACGACACGAGTTCCGAATTCGAAGTTCGACAACGGAACGTGCTGCAGGGGTTTAGTGCGGGACCGACAAATTTTGATAATTAACGCTTTTTGAAACGTTGCGAGCTCCCACGAGTACTGAAAACAATTGTACAACCACGCTGTGCATACTTTCTCATGTAATTTTCATCGACTATTATGCACAAATCAACATGAAACATTACACTTAGTAGTATAAACTAATATCAGACTAAATAAAAATTTTACAAATATAGGTTTGTGTGGGAGGTAACTTTTTCATTTGTTCCTGGAATAACGAACCACCACATAATAACCAAGTTAGAAAAAAATTCGAAAATAAAATGTACAGCCAGTCTGTGTGCATACTTCCCAGCGTAGACTTTCACCGTCTGGAATATATAAATCAACAACAAACATTAAACTTACTCTCAATAACAAAGAATCTAGGTAAATCAGACTTGTGGGCTTATCAATCAAGTTCTACATAGTACCTACCTAACTTACAAAGAGCCTTTCATTCATTTAAGCCGTTCAGAAAAGATATCTGTGTTTGTATGGCAGCGGAATCATCATATCAGCCGAAGGACGGCCACTGCTGGACATAGGCCTCCCCCAAGGATCTCCACGACGACCGGTTCTGCGCTGCCCGCATCATCACCAGGTCCACCGAGTGGGAGGCCTGCCTACACTACGCTTTCCGGTGCGCGGTCACCACTCGAGAACTTTACTGCCCCAACGGCCATCTGTTCTACGAGCAATGTGCCCCGCCCACTGCCAATTAAGTTTGGCAATTCTGAGAGCTATGTCGGCTACTTTGATGGCAGCGGAATAATGAATTACAAATACTAAAACATCGCAGCAACTGTACGTTTGTTGGGTAGCGCTCGCAAGAAGCGCACAAACAAAGTCACGTCCGTCTAACTTTCAATAATGTCTCGCTCGCCTTGCTGGTGCGAGCTGGACCCACGGAGACGGAGACGGACACACGGAACTTTCGATATTTTCATCGTTAACAACCCATAACGTCCCCCCCTACCCCCTGCCCCTCCCACTCACTGCTGAGGCACGGATCACGTTCCAAACTCGGGAAGGAGGCCATACTTCACACAAAACCCATGTTTGCTTCCAACTTTTTCGTAAGAAAATTATCGTTATCGCTATGTTTCACCATATTACTACTACTACGTAGTAATTCAACGTTTCCACGATCGCGTACGTCGGCGTCGCAATGGAGCAAATTTTTTGTACAGAATTGGTTGAGGGGGTGGGAAGTGACATAGACTGCCAATCCATCCGAATAACCCGATATAGTTCGTGAGGGATCTGGGGAAAACTCATGTCCACTCACCCTCAAAGACAGGCATAAAAACGATGTCCACGCAGGCGAACCCGCGGGCAAAAGCTAGTACTTATTATATATTACTTTATTTATTGTAGGAGAACATGATATTTCAACTTTAACACAAAAGTGGAAATTTTCTGTAATTCATTTACAAGTTCCAATACGTCATTTATACTCGTACTAAGTAAATGAGCAATTTAAATAAGTATTTACAGGCGAGGTATTGATCGGAACAGTTGTCTCTGTCTTTTTCTTTGCGTGTAAAGAGTAAAGAAACTAACCACACCTTTGCACTTTTTCAATGTTTATTTCGTTTCAATTGAAACTACAATTATTTTCAAAAAATCCGACTGGCATATTGAAGCGTGCGTTGGACTAATCGATTAAGAAAATTAAGAGATACTAAATCGGTCTAATTTGCCTGTAGAATGCTAATCTCTGTTTTAAAAGAGGTTTCTTTGAAAAATTGGATTAAAATTGGTTTTGTTGGATAAAAATTGTTATTCTTTTGATGGCTTTTAAAATTGTGACATTGAAATTTTACATTAATTTACTTTATATTTGACATTAAATTTGTTTTATACTTAACATTAAATTTGTTTTTATAAAATGTTAACATGGAATTGAATATTATGCTATTAGATTTAAGTTTTTAAAATTGTTTCGCACACAGTTTGTTTGTTCATGAAATAAAAAATTATGATGATCTTTATATATAGCATATCTCTAATGATGATATGTTTTTTCTGTTATAAAAGTCAACGAATCGTGTTCCTGCAACTGACAAAATGAAGTCACTGAAATGAAGAATCAGGTCAAAAAATATCATTTTTAGGGTTCCGTGCCCAAAGGGTAAAAACGGGAACCTATTACTGAGACTTCGCTGTCCGTCTGTCTTTTCGTCCGTCCATGAACCGTGATAGCTAGACAGTTGAAATTTTCACAGACGATGTATTTCTGTTGCCGCTATAACAACAGATACTAAACAACAGAATAAAATAAATATTTAAGGGGGCTCCCATACAAGTAACGTGATTTTCTTGCTCGATATTGATAACAGGAAGACGCTTGAAATATTCAAAGAATATGGATTTGTATTTTTCACTTTCATCATCATCATCATATCAGCCAAAAATCGTCCACTGCTGGACAAAGGCCTCCCCCAAGGATTTCCACGACGACCGGTCTTGCGCTGCCCGCATCCATCGGCTTCCCGCGATCTTCACCAGGTCATCGGTCCACCGCGTAGGAGGGCTGCCTACGCTACGTTTTCCGGTGCGCGGTCGCCACTTGAGAATTTTACTGCCCCATCGGCCATCTGTTCTACGAGCTATGTGCCCTGCCCACTGCCACTTCAGTTTAGTTGATTTTTCACTTTAAAAATAAATAATTAAATTAAAATAAAATTAATACTTAAGGGCTTGCATACGAAAAACGTGATTTTTATAGATAATGGTACGGAACCCTTCGTGCGCGAGTCCGACTCGCACTTGGCCGGATTTTTATATGTTTTGTAATTGCTGAGAAAAATCGAAATCCCTGCGACCAAAGTTTCCAATGCGTCGCCATAAGGCGCGTAACATAAAACATCACAGATTGATTACTATACTATAATACGTAACATTGTTCACGGCCTCCAATCATAACATTAACGACCGCCCAAAAGCCTCCAATACTTAATAACGTGATGGGTCGTAATCAGAACTTATCCAGTAATTAAAATCAATCCAAGGTTATTTACTGCTGTCTGCATTCAAAGGTCGTAAAATTGTTAAAATTCGATTAGCACGGATCATCTGGGCCGTAATAAAAAAGTAAAGTTTTAGTATTATTACTTATTTAAGAACCTTAATCAAAATATTTCACATACAGGTACCTACATATATTATATTAAATTTAATGTCATTTATTTATCTACATAATGACTACTTTACATTAGGACTAATTAAAACATCTAAAAGTATAATAACGAATCTTAATGTTTAGTAGTTTAAAAATGTAAAGGTTCTGGGCAGCCCAGGTACCACGTGGGGCTCTCGTGCCGGGGGGCAGTTATCGCATTTATTTATAGCTTGTCGGCCGAACACAAGCTATTCAATATGATATTTTTGGGAAGTTCTAAAACAGACATGTTTCGTGTTCTAAGGTTTTTGAATAAAGTTTTAGAAGAGATGCTTGCGAAAGGCTAGTCTAATTCGGTGAACTCGGCTCTAATAGGAGTCATTAACCACTCCTGCGCAGATACGGTGTCATCATTTTAACCCTTTGCTATCTGGGCTTGGAACAGGTGCCTTGTAGAGCCACAGAACAAAAAAATAGAAATAAAATACAGAATGGAAAGTTCAAAGCAGTACCCTTACACTGGATATACTATTTAAATTAGTAGGATACAGGTGGCTAGTTTTATAAGAGGTACATGATTTTGAAGCCAATTTTTTCCTTTTTTTATATAAAGGGATGGTCCTCGCACAGTGGCGCCCTCATCGTTTTAATAATAAAAAATAATAATGCTGCCGAGTAGTACGGGTTCTCCTCGTTAATTTATTAAAAGTAAAGTGTTAACCAAAAGAACCATCACCCGAAGTCGCTGACAAAAGCTAGTCACTATAGAACTTGGTACCATTAATTATTTGGTCTTTTTATATATTTTTTTCTATCGTTGGTTCCTTCACTTTTATGTTTTGTTGGGATTAAAGATTTACGAATACCTAGTTATTCAATAATTCGAACTATTGAATTATGAAACAGTGTTGTAAAGTTGGATAAATGTAATATTGTAATTAGGGATACATCGATACGCCTTTTTGCCGATGCGATACCGATACTCTTATAAAAATATCAGCGATATGTACCGATACCGATACCAATACTCTTAGTGAATTTAATTTTCTGGATAGTTATTTTCGACGCTGAAGCGGTGTCCAATTCACCTGGACGGTACCTCTTCTCTATATGTGTAGTTTGATGTGTTATTTATCTTCTCTAATATATATAAATCTCGTGTCACAATGTTTGTCCTCAATGGACTCCTAAACCACTTAACCAATTATAATAAAATTCGCACACCATGTGCAGTTCGATCCAACTTGAGAGATAGGATAGGGTAGGGTAGGGTAGTGTAGGGTAGGGTAGTGTAGGGTAGGGTAGTGTAGTGTAGGGTAGGGTAGTGTAGAGTAGTGTAGGGTAGGGTAGTGTAGTGTAGTGTATGTAGGGTAGGGTAGTGTAGTGTAGTGTAGGGTAGTGTAGGGTAGGGCAGGGCAGTGTAATGTAATGTAAGGCGGTACGAAGTTCGCCGGGACAGCTAGTTTATTATATAATTTTTAAAGTTGATGGCAATACATATACGTATTGCTTGGGATTTATCGAAACTCGAAATTTCCAAATTATTCCATATTAGTTTTGTGTCTCGGAATTTAAATTATTTTACTATTTGTTTTATTTTATACTGCTTGGGAATTATCAAGTTTCGAAATTTCAAAAATAATTCCTTAAATCAGTTTTTTGTTTTGAAATTAAAACTATTTTGCAACTTATTGTATTTTATTCAACCGACTAGTTATAAAAATTACTCATAAGCAGATTAATTAATTTTGATAAATAATTTTGTATTACATTTATCATGGAAAAAGTAAAAAAGAAAAACCCAACAGAGTCTACAGTTCATGTCTCGTTCACAAGGAAATATAGGAAACAAGAGGTGCGTTTACATTACTTTTTTAAAGCGCAAGTTGAGTTGTAGTTGTATCGGTAATAATAGTATCACCGATGCCGATATATCGGCCAACCCAAAATATCCCCGATATATCGGTATCGGTATCGGATGCACCCCAACTGCAATAACTAATGTAGATAAGTAATAAAACGACGCGACGTCCTTTAAATATTTATATGAGATGAACATGTTGTCGTATATTTTCTTCACAAGTTAAAGTGCTTTCTGAATAACGTCTAAACTTTCTCCTTTGTCGAAATTGTTTATCGTTTTGTAGTTCATTATTTTATCTTGGATTGAGCAAGTTACTGGTTTTTGTTACGTAGATATGACTGAATTGAGTAATGATGAAATTGATCATTGATCAAATCGGCCGCGGCGCATTCGTTGTTCAGTTTTATCTGATAAATTGATAGAAATAAATAATTATGTGTTTTTGACAAATTGAAACTGTTTCTAATTAATTGTCTGTCATTTTAAAGTTGGTTCAATTGATAAGAATCCATTTAGCACCTACGGCCGAAGGGACGGCACAGTAGCATAGTGGTTTCACTTGGAGAAGAGGAGGAGCGAACTAAACCGTAACATTTCATCTCAAAACTAAAAATGCGCAACTTGAACTCAGTGCGTAGAACTCGTGACTCGTGACTCGTGACTCCGCTACACTTAGTCGCTCGAAGATAGGTATCATCTGTAAACTTGTTGAAATTAGATTGTGCCTAAGCTGCGCAATTCAATTTCAATGTTTATTCATACAATTTCAGTAAGAACTAAGAAGAAAGAAGCGATGAGACCGCCTACTGTACATTATATACACTATCCCTAAGTATTGGCTTTAAGAAATCTGGGGGCACGGTATCGGTAGTGCGCGGGGCCAACACGAGCCAAGCAAAGCGCAAGGTTGTATTTTGGTGTAAGTCTAAGTGTAAATAAATAAATAAAAATCGAATGAGCTTTGGACCACACGACTAAAGTAAAACTTCTTTAGCTCCATCTATATGTATGTACATAATATATACATACAGTGTAAACTCTATATAGCGACACTCAAGGGAACGGGCATTTTGTGACGTTATTGAGAGTTTTCGTTATACAGAGAGACATTAGCGTCAAAGTAAACCAACTGGAGCCAGAAAATTTTGACGTTTCAAAGAGTGAATCGTTATATCGAGTGACGTTTTACAGGGTTTACACTGTATATTAATTTTCTACAAATATGTATACTGAAGACAAAGCAACATAGCCAATGAGCCTTAGCCCGCCCTGGAAAGGGCAAACAATAAAAAAAACGTGTAATTTATTTATAAGTATGGGAGTCCCGACTCTTAAAAACGTAGTTTGTTACATTTTTCGCTTTCATATTCAGAGTCTGTCTCACTTCCTGCCATAAATTTAGTCACCCGAAAATTCACATATATGTATACTAATTTTATGCGCTGCCACACCGTTCATACGATTGCGTTAAAACTACGTGCAGCTGTTCCGCGCTCGCCCGGGAAGGTTGTAAAACAAATCAATGCGGCCATCGACATCCATGCGAGGGAAGACGCGGAGAAACGTTAGTACAGATTAAGTGTAACAAAAGTCATATAAGTACATATAACGAGCGTGCTACTAACGTACGGGGCAGCCACTGCTCTTCGCGTCACCCGCCGCGCCGCCTGCAGGACGCTGTGCCACTGGCCCGCACTCTGCGACATAATGCTTGTTACATCTTATTTAACCATGTTTTAATTCAATTAAGTTCTTTTCATTATCGAAATTGACATATAAAATTTTCTTTTATCGTATCAATAAATGATTACGATATCCCCGCCAAACCCTACGTCTTACGGCCCACGATTGCCTATACAGATCCTTACTTAATACAATTTAAGAGTCTTGCACACAATTTTAAAGTAGTGCGCGTATCACACGAAAACTTCTCGATAGATTTCGTATTTTCTTTAGTTTTACTTCCTATACTTGGTTTTTGTCAAAAACAATATCACCCTCGTTATCCAGGGGAGCGAAGCCGCGGGCGACTGCAACAATAATGTTACAGAAATTCTTCCCTAGTTGCTCTAGTCAACTGGTCCACATTATTATCTAGCCGCTTCACAGGTTGTTATATTAACAAGCTCCCCGCCCGGCTTTGCGCACGTCCTCGCGAGCCACCTGCCGACCTCTCGTTACGATCTAATCGCGGCGGCGCGTCACGAACCGGAGCGCTCGTCCACGCGTGGTGCGCGGTGCGCGGTGCGCGGTGCGCGTGAGTTCCACATCGGCACCATCCCAACGATAACGTGAGGGTACCGGGAAATAATATGTGCCGTTAAACATTAGAGTTATGTTCTGGGCGTGACGGGTTCGGGAAGATTAAGATATAAAAGTGTGTGTGTTTAAGTCGAGCCAGAATTGATTACAATTAAATGAAGAGTTACAATTAAATTCAGTTCTCGAGTGGCGACCACGCACCGGAAAACGTAGTGTAGGCAGACCTCCCACTCGGTGGACCGATGACCTGGTGAAGGTCGCGGAAAACCGCTGGATGCGGGCAGCGCAGAACCGGTCGTCGTGAAAATCCTTGGGGGAGGCCTGTGTCCAGCAGTGGACGTTCTTCGGCTGATATGATGATGATGATGATGAAATGAAGAGCGCGCACCGGACGACGTAGCGTAGGAAGGCCTCCCCACTCAATGGACCAACGAGCTGGTGAATTCGTTGGAAGCCGCTGGATGCAGACAGCGCAGGACCGGTCGTTGTAGAAATCCTTGGGGCATACCTGTGTCCAACAGTGGAAGTCTTTTGGCTGATATAATGATGATGATGATGACATTGAAGAGCGGATTGTCAATTTATTTATCTGTGTCAATGTTTTGTCAACAAATCGTTTAGTTAAATCAATGTACTCGCACAGCCGCTATTGACAGGAATTATAATCTTCCCAAAACATACCCCACCGTAATTATAATATTGTGTTCAGTCTATTTAACATTACTTAGTTCCTTGCGTAGCTACACAAGCAACGTTGTAAAGAACCACGCTACAATTTAATTTATTTTCCGTGTCACCAGCTCGTCACATTTCCCACGATGCGTGCGCGCAGATAAGCTAACGCAGCTATGCACATGTTTACTGATCTAGAATCTAGACGACTTCTGTTAAAGGTAATAGCAAACCGATTTCTTGGGAAAAGCAACAGCGACGCTCGTCTCCAGCTTCAAATGTAAACTCTGAAAATGCCGCCCTACGCGTAGGCACACCCTGGACACTTCATACAACGGGCCAGAAATGACATTTCAAAAAACGAATGAAGGAACAATCAAAATGACAGCGTAATCCTATACGTTCGACAACCAAACTGTAACCAATCTGAATCAATCTGGGAGGCGATCTTACCGGTCGGACTGTATGTTAGTACTAATATAATATACTTTGTCGTAGGTGTACCTTGTTGTTTTCTTAGAAAGAAATTGTGACTTGTCAGGCCTCTGTCTTCTAATTACCACCGAAAATTTAAATTTAAATAAAGTAATCAATTAAATCCAAAGGATAAGTCGAGAAAAGACACAGTATCTTCACATGCAAAGTTACAAAAACACAACAGAACGAAGGAAAGATCTTCAGGTGAGAGAAGCCACCTGTGAGGGGGTGGAGAAATTCAAATAGGTACCTACGTTGCACTGTTACTGACACCAACCAAAGGGAGCGAGAGACAAGTACTCGAGTCCAGAACGCCCTCAGATGTTCAGCAGCTCTCTATCCAAACTGTCATTAGACCGATCTTGATGTACGGATCTTGGGCTTTCACATTATAATTTTGAACAAAAAAATAACCGACTTCAAACAGGAAACTAAGGTTCCCCTAGATTTCTCTGGGATGCCATCATCAGATCCTGGTTTCCTTATCATGGTACCACCCTTGGGATATCTTCTTTCCAATAAAAAAAGAATAATCAAAATCGGTTCATAAACGACGAAGTTATCCGCGAACACACAAAAAAAAATATGCGGTCGAATTGAGAAACCTCCTCCTTTTTGTGAAGTCTTAGTGGCGGAAAGGATTTTTTTTTCTAAAAATCCTGGAACCAATTAGACGGGAGGATAAAAAAAGTAAATAAAGAAGATAAAAAATGATGAAATTGAAGACCTGGTGTGCGATCTAATAATTATGAGCGAAGGAAAGTCAGCTCGTCTTTGCTGACTTGGCCACCTAGGGAGGATGGAAGATGACCGTGCTGCAAAGAGAGCGTACAGAGACGATCAACCGGGACACCCCCATGTACCGCCGGCAGGACGAAGTGCAAAAGGACCTGAATGCCCTCTAAAAAGCCGATTGGCACGGAATGGTGCAGGACAAAGGAAGGTGGCGTGATTTGGTGTCGGAGGCCAAGATTCTGTTTGGGTCGCTGAGCCAGCGAAGTAAGTCATCATCATCAAATTTAAGAGCCGCGCTCTTGTCGGTGTAGCTCTTTCCGGGTCTCTCTCTCCCACACTATCCCCTTCATTTCTCTATACGTTTCCACCTTAACTTTCTCCTTACTTGGTCTATATAAGCAATTCTAGGTCTTCCTCTTCCGCGCTTTCCAGGCGAAGTAAGTATGTAGGTAATAAATAATTCAAATGAAAAATAATAATCCGACTGCTTAAACATTTACACTCAGGGAAACAAGACGAATCTACCAACACCTCGCACTTCAAAGTTTAACAAGCTGTTTAGACTACGAGCTCAGCGGAAGAAACAGACAGACATTCATACATAAGTACATATAAACACACACCCAAACAACAAAATAATTCTCCTTCTTAGGCAGTCTGGTAATGGTAAACTTTACGAAAGGTTGAGAACGAAGAATAAGGTATTGTGACGGCACAAACAAATCCAAGTTGAGATTTTGGTGGGGATCGAATGTCTTACACCATAGTAATTTAATTTAATTTTCTTTTTATTTACTTAAACAAAACAAAAAAAAATGTGTTTGTGGGTATGTGTCTGTACGTCCGTCCAGTGCTATAGTTACCAAACTACTGAACGGATTTGGGTTGAATTTGGGTTAAGGCAATATTATTATTATATCTTCAGCCATTTTTTTTTTATTTCCCCAATCTTGATTTTTTAGGGTTGCATAGTAAAAAATTACATATTATTATTTTTTTACTCTAACATAGCTCTAACGATTTTGATGAACCTCCGTACGTTACCACAACTTCACATGGCCTACAGCACGCATTGTTTGTTATATTACAAGAAAAATCGGATTTTTTTTATTAATATTTTTTATGTTTTTGTATTCTTATTTTTATATTTTATTTTGTTTTTTTTATCATATCAATTTTCTATGATATTGGTATTTTTTATTAAATGCGTAGACATTTTAATTACCTGGTAACCCTAAAATTCATTTCAAATGTACCCACACACTGTGTAAATAAATAGTCTGCCTGAAGATGGTGTTCGAACCGTTCGCTGACAAATTATAAACGCAGTATTATTTCTTTCATGTGGAATTAGTGTAGATATATACCAATATGTCCAGGTAGTTTGTTACTTTTTCTCAAAAGTGACTAGGACTTCATCAGGGCACTAATTAGTAATCTGTGATCAGGGCTACTGATAGGTACTTAGTTATTCCAGGAAAAATCGGAGTAAATTACCTCCCATACAAACTTAAAAATATTTGGAAATATTTCATCAAGTGTGAGGTACCTACCTTACTGTGATTCGTTCTGCTGTCATGTCACAGATTACTAAATAGTTACTTCGTGTCATGTTTACAGTTGATGTGTGTACGACTACGACCGATAGTTAAGGCTTCGCGAGAAAGTATGCAGAGCGTGGCTGTACAATTAATTTTAACCATTAGAGTGACACTTGGCATCATCTACTAGATCACAAGAATTTAAACGCAAGAGGACCGTGATGACGCTGCGACAAGCCTAGACATTATAACTTTAGATTCTATATATGACTGTGTACGCAAAATGAAACGTGGCAAATCACCGGGTCACGATGGGCTTAGCATTGAGCATTTAGTGTATGGTGGACCGTTTTTATTTCAGAACCTAGCTACTTTTTACAACGCTTGTTTGTTACACGGCTACTTACCTAAAAACTTAATGAAAACAATTGTCGTACCTCTGATTAAAGATAGAAAAGGCGATGTATCAAGTTTATCGAATTATAGACCTATTTCTTTAGCGACTATCTGTTCTAAAGTCCTGGAAAGACTTATACAACCGAATCTTACAAAGCATATAAAATTAAATAGGGCACAGTTCGGGTTTCGATCTAACTTGTCCACGGATATGGCTATTTTTGCCCTTAAACATACAGTTAAAAGTTATGTGAATAAAAAAACATCAGTTTACGGTTGTTTTTTAGATTTAAGTAAAGCTTTTGACACAATTAATTATGAAATACTTTGGAATAAATTGCGTAGAACAAATGTATCACAAAATGTTACAAATTTGCTTGAGTTTTGGTACTCCAATCAAACTAACGAAGTTCGCTGGGGAAATGCGGTGTCTGAAGAGTACAGGTTGCGGTGTGGGGTAAGGCAGGGTGGCCTGACCTCTCCCACCCTGTTCAACCTGTATATGAATGAGCTGATTGAGGAGCTTAGCAGCACCCGCGTCGGTTGCCATGTTGCAGGAGAATGTCTCAATAATCTGAGTTACGCTGACGATATGGTGCTTCTGAGCCCCTCGGTCAGTGGCCTAAGAACTCTTTTAACAAAATGTGAAAACTATGCCAGAAAACATTCCCTGGCATACAATGTTAAGAAAACTGAAATAGTTGTTTTTAAATATGCTAAAGGGCCTGAAAATATACCTGAAATTACCCTAAATAATTGTCCTTTAAACATTGTATCACAGTTCAAGTATTTGGGTCATATTATAAGAGATGATTTAAAAGATGACAATGACTTGGAAAGGCAGCGACGAGCAATCGCTATGAAAAGCAATATGCTTGGCAGGCGCTTTGCGAGCTGCTCAAAGGACGCTAAAGTGACGCTGTTCAAGGCATACTGCCAGTCGTTCTACACCGCCCACCTATGGGCCGAATACACGCAGCGTGCCTTCAATCGGATGCGCGTACAGTACAATAATGCATTTCGCTGCATGCTAGGGTTGCCGTGGGGGTGTAGTGCGACTGGCATGTTCGCCGAGAACAAAGTTGAAAACTTTTATGAAGTATTGAAAAGACTCCACGTTTCCTTTAAGGAAAGACTGTATTTAAGCGATAATGCTATAGTTAGTGTCGTATATAAATATGTTTACATGACCAGTAACAAATATATTACTGTCTATTGACTGTACCATATATGTACCCACTAGGTAATAATTATTATTTAATTTTTGACTATATTTCTATGGGACTTTGTACCTGAAAATAAACACATATTTAATTTATTTAATTTAATTTTAATTTAATGGGGAACTGGTTTGACCTCCATACTCCGTGCCCAACACAAACAGGTCCCGAGACTTACAGAACCAGCAACGCGACGTTGTGAAGCCAGTGCACTAGCCACTGCGCCACAGCGAAGATTAATTTTTAATAGCAAGTGTGTGAAGGTAGCTTTACAATGACTGATGTGTTGATGATAAGCCAGTGTGCAATTATGACCGTTTTGTCAAGCCCAGAGCGGCGGCGCGGGCGGCGGCAGTTAGAGCATCGTGATGCCAGAGCTTATTAAACATTGCGTTTTAATAACGTTTGTAATGGCTTACAGTTTTATTTATTTAATTAAATACGAGCTCTAAAGATGGGCTTGTACAAAAATAAAATTATAAAGATAATATCTATGCAAATTAATTTTGCTGTGGAATGGAAAGGCCAATAATAAATGAACAAATAAATGTATTGTATTATTGCACAGCGTCGGTGGCGTAATGGCAAGGGCCGCTAACTCCTGTCCGGGAGGTCGTGGTTCGATCCTGCCACGTACCAATGTGTTTTCGAATTTCTATTTCATATGTACGTTTATCCGACGCTCTTGTACGGTGAAGAAAAACATCTTGAGTTTTTTTCCCCTTATTCGGACGGAGGGGGAGAGATACTCATGCATACCTACCAGAACCTACTAGAGGCTCAGCGTGTATTGACCATGCGTTCAGTAACATTACCGATGCAACTGGACAAATACTTCCCTTATGGCTCTCCGATCATGATACTGCCCAACTTTTAAAGTTTTGTGTCAAAAAGAAGAAGATTCTACCCAGATCTGTATTTGTCTTTAAACGTAGTTATTCTAGTGAAAACATTGTTAAATTTCAAAACTGTTTAAGTAATATTTCTTTCGCTGAAGTTTTTTCTGAACTAGACCTAAATAAAGCCTTTGACAAATTTTATGAACTGTTTAGGCTGTTTTATGACCTTTGTTTTCCCGTTATAAAAATAAAAACAAAAGGTAAACCTTTCCAAAACTGGATAACAAAGGGTCTACGAAAATGTTGTAATACAAAGAAGATTCTTCGCTTTAAATACTACACACAAAAAAATGAACACAATAGGGAAAAATATAATAAATACAACAAAAGATTACGAAAGTGTATTTACAATGCAAAACGACGTACCAACAATAATTACATAATAAATAGTAAGAACCTTTGTAAATCTACATGGGAAGTAATAAATAGTGAGACAGGAAAATCAAACATCGACCAATATATTGACATGATTAAAAATAATGGTAATACTATATCTATTCCCGCTCAAATAGCTGAAGCATTTAATGACTATTATAATAATCTAACAAATAAAACTAATTTTAAATCAAAACTCACCTGTAATAAATATTTACAATCCAACTCAATCTATCTATCTCCCATTGATGAAAATTGTGTAAGTACAATTGTAATGTCCCTAAACACAACCAATTCTGTAAGTTATGATAATATTTGTACCAAAGTTGTTAAGTCGTGTAAGGATCAGATAAAAGCTGTTCTTGTATATCTTATTAATCTATCTATGGAGACAGGAACATTCCCAAGCAAACTGAAAGTCTCCATTGTTAAACCTTTATACAAAAAAGGCTCTAGAGATGACATGGAAAATTACCGACCCATCACACTGATACCAATCTTCTCGAAAATTTTCGAAAAAGTAATACACGCGCAGTTAATGAATTTCTTTCAGAAATATGAAGTTATTAAAAATGATCAATTTGGGTTTCAAAAAGAAAAATCAACCACTCTTGCAACATTTAATTTGATTAAAGAAGTTCTACAGAGTAAAAATTCCAGGCTACTCACGACTGTTCTTTTTTTCGATATGTCAAAAGCTTTCGACTATGTATCACACGATCTGTTACTTTTGAAGCTTGAAAATAACGGTATTCGAGGTCCGGCACTAAAATGGTTAAGTTCATATCTTTCAAATAGAGTACAATGTGTGAATATTGCTAATCTTGATCATAAAAATATACAACATTCACACAGATCTGAATTTAAGACTAATTCTTATGGGGTACCACAGGGTAGTGTGCTTGGCCCGCTTCTGTTTCTTATTTATATTAACGATCTACCTGATGTTACAAAACATAGGACCATTTTGTTCGCAGATGACATTTCTATAATTGTGACATCTAATAATAATATATCTAATCTGACATCTAATAATAATATATCTAATCTGACATCTAATAATAACCTGACATTAAATAATCACGAACTTGACATTAATAAAACACTTGTAGAAATAATTGGATGGCTTCAAAATAACAATCTACAAATAAATCTTACCAAATCAACTTATATAAATTACAATAATAATCAAAAATTAAATGTAAATTATAAAGGACAAACTCTACAAAGTGCACTGTGTGTAAAATTCCTTGGTATTACAATAAACAACAGACTAAATTGGCAAGAGCAAATCGACAAAATTAGTGCCAAAATTAACAGCTTTTCTTTTGCACTCTTTAAATTGACAAGGGTTGCGTCGAGAACTACGGCAATTACAGCTTATTATGCTCACGTCGAATCCATCCTTCGGTACGGAGTAGTAATCTGGGGCAACGGCACAAATATTAAAAATGTTTTCATTGCCCAAAAAAAATGTATACGCGCAATATACGGAGTAGCACAAGACGTATCTTGTAGACCGCTATTTAGGAGCTTGAAGATCTTGCCGCTACCATGTCTTTACATATTTGAGGTGGCTAAATTTGTAAAACGATATGAGATATCATTTTACCAACAAGCGCGACAAGTAAATGCCAGAGTAAAAAGAAACCCTAATAGGCTGGTTATGAGCGACGTTCCAAAAACGACCTGTTATAAAAAGAATTGTTACTGGATGGGTTACGTTATATATAACAAAATACCAGAATCATACAAAGACCTTCCTTATAACAAGTTTCAAAAATGTCTACGCGAATGGCTGCTTCAAAACATGTTCTACTCTCTTGGTGAGTTTTTGGATCACAAGTTAGTGGTGCGGAATTAAAAAAAAAAGTTAAACATGTATATGACTGTAAGATTTAAATACGTACCTACCTTTTATTACTGTGTTAACATTTGCATGCTATATTAATGGCTAAACAAGTGATTCTGTATTGTTAAATAGAACATCTTACTTGTAGTACCTTGTTTAAAAGCGAATAAAGAATTACTTACTTACTTACTTACTTACCAACACAGCCCGGCTGTACTGGCTATGTGGGACTCACAGCAGAAGGCTGAACCTACCCACTAAAACTTCCCACTCCCCCCATGGTTTAGGTCAATCAAAACCTGTAAAATTCCATCATCGGAGCGACGAAACATCGTGAGGAAACCTGCGAAGAAACTCGAATGTTGTGTGTGAAGTCGACCAACACGCACTGGGCCCGCGTGGTCGACTAAGGCCCGATCGCCCTAATTCAGGGTAGGCTCGAGCCCCTCGGTGGGGACGTATATGAGCTGATGTGATGATGTGTGGTGTGATTATTGCAATAGATCAAAAATCGGCCAAGCGCGTGTCGGAAGTCGGAGCACGCATGGAGTAGGATTCCGGTGTCATTACTTGAAAACTGTTTGTCTCGGGATACTCTGAATCATTATCCTAGGTCCAATAGTTTCCCGAGCTTTATCTTAGAAACGGCACTTTTGAAAAAAAATATGTTTACTTCATTTAAAAAGAAGGTTTGCTTGGTGGTATGGCATTTCATACATAAATCTTGCCACCTAACATCAATGTTGACAGCATTGATGTGTTTCAGCTTGAAGATAAGATAAAATTCAAAATTGCGTTGGGGAATGTTGATGAGTCCACTTCCATCTTCGGCATCATCGCCACTTACCATCAGGTGAGATGATGTCAAGGGCTTATCAACTGTGGATAAAAAAACCTAACCACTCCGGGATTGCCGACAGAAGTAAAAACTTTTTACAGTTTTATAAGTTTTGACCCTCCGAGTGTTCCTGGCGGTATCGGTTACATTACAGGTTACAGTGCCGCGTAAGTTTTGACCCTCCGAGTCTTCCTGTGTCGGTTACATTACAGGTTATAGAGTCGCGAGTTCAATGGTTTTTCCCATCTCAAAAACGCGTCTAAAGAAGTTTTCACTTCAAAATAATTTTCGAAAATCCTGAAAACTTTTAGGTAAAAGCTTTTATATTGCATTGTCACGCGATATACTTAAGCATGCCAAATTTCAGCTGATTCGAAAACCGATTTCACCCGAACAAACATTGCAAGTTAAATAAAAGCTTTTAAAAAAGGGGACATGAAGCAGATTCCCAAAAAAATCTCGTCTTTTACTTGTTTGATAGAAGGTCTCAATTATAAATTTTGCGTTACAATTTAAATTGTAAGTACTTAAATTATAATACAATTTTAATTGTAGATCTTACAGCAGTCAAAAACAGCTTTCACTTGTATTTTTTTTATTCTTCTTTACCCTATCTTTACCAAAATAATTTGCGTAACATATCGACTTCATTTTCATAGGTTTACAATTTGACATTGTGTACTAAATTTTATTAATATAAGTCTAATAGTGGCAAACAAAATTGTCTGTGACACACGGAAGGTCAGACACGCGGACATGACCGGGGCCCTAAAAAGTAAACCAGTTGATTCTTGATCTGAGACCACAAGTAAACGTAAGTACTATCAGCGGCGCGTCGTCGGCTGGCGCATGGCGCAGGCGGCCACACGACACTCGAACCCTACTACCTACATAAAATTAAGAGCCCATATTTATCTTCCTGATAACATAAAATGCTCAGGGCAGGCGACTTTAAAAGGTACTTTAAAAGGAACCACAAAAAGTTTTTTTGCTTAATCGTGACTGATTATTTAACGAACTAAAGGCTTGACGCCGCCGGCCGGCCGGGCGCCTGCTAAGTGGACCTCTCCCGGGTTCGGTTCCCGGAACGGACAAGGAGCCAGTCCGCCGGCATTCGAGACTGACTGCATTCGCGAGCCTTGTTATTAGCTTTTTGTCCGTCTGTCCGTCTGTAATAGCGGTTAATGAGGCTGTTTGAGCAATATGGGACCAGCGACGTCCCAAATTAAAGGGTTGATGGACGGATATACACTTTGTAGGCCAAATTGAGAAGAAGGATCACGTCCTGTGTAAAATTAAAATCTAATTGAAAGATAAATAAAGAAACTCAAAGCGCAAGTTCAGTTTATTTTGGAACATACTACAAGAGACGGATTATTTGGAAATCCAACAATGGGACCATTACGCACTGTAGAGATCTGTCCTCTCTAATACACTCGCTTATCGCAGCTCCTATGTAGTTATTCTAACAGCGTGTCATTTATATCGTACATTTTAAATTTGATTGTATTTCGTGAACAGAATTTTATCAGGAAACTTCTGGAAGCATTTCGCGTTCGATCTTTGCTTGGGACAGAAGTGCAGGTATTTTTCTTGAAAACAAACCGAATTTATAAGAATAAGTTTACTACAAAAAATTGTTTTACTTAAATATAATTGCTATAAACATAAGCCAGCCGGCATGCGGCAGAGCAAATACAAAGTGAAGTGAAAAGATATTGAAAACCGGCCAAGTGCGAGTCGGAGTCGCGCAAAGAAGAGGGCTCCGTATAGTCTTTTCAAAAATAAATGTAAATTTTAAAAAACAAATTATGTTTGTAGTGGGCAATGGAACATTGTATGGAAAATCTATGAACTTGTTGCAAATCTAACTTAAAGTATTTAAGTTGGTCGACTATTCCTCCTAAACTAAGAAAGCCTACTCATTAGCGATAGTTTTCCTTTTAAATTGATTATAATATGTCCTACTACTTAATTTTTTTTCAGATGTCCTGATATAGCGGTTTAGCTTGTAGGGGGGGGGGGGGGGGGAGGGACACTTTACTCTAACAAAAAATAGCATTTTTAAAGTTTAGCTCAATTAATCGAAAAATGGTTTTAGTAAACGCTATTTTAAAAGACCTATTTAACGCTCCCCACACGATAAGCTACGTCAACAAAAAAAAAACACCCCCTCTTTAAATGTAGAGGAATTATCCTAAAAAAAATTATTTCAAGATTTTATTGTACCAATTTGTCGGCGTGATTAATATGTATATCCATGCCAAATTACAGCTATCTAATACTAATGGTATCTGAGTTAAGCCGCGGACAGACGGACAGACATGGCGAACTATAAGGGTTCCTTGTTGACTAAGGAACTCTAAAAACAGTCCTCTGAATTTGAACAACGATGCTCCCGTTGTAAGTATTGCATAATCTGCCTGGTTTAACGCAACTATAATCTGCCCTCCTAGGCCTGTCCCATTGTAACCGCTAGTCGCTCCAGAGCCAGACCGGCGCGGGCGCTCCCATGGACGCTGATCTGGTAATTGCATGCTAATGAATGCGGGTCGGCTGCGATATCGCGAGCGAGACGCACCGTCTTACAGGGGGAGGTGGAGACCCTGCCCAGTGCCCCCCCCCCCCCCCCCCCACCTCACGAGTTACGTCGCAGCTAAGTATGCTGTTTTCATCTACTGATAGACCGTCTGTCTTTGTCAATTTATTGTTGTCGTCCGCTACATCATCAGAGAACGACTGCGCAGATACTCACCTCTAGATTATAATATCATTAGAAGTCAGATTTGTTGTAAGTACCTACGGGTGCAGTCACCGGCAGACGCAGGCAGGATAAAATTTAGCATTTAATGTCTTTAAATAACACCTACACTGTAATCTTGCTGTGTCTAGATGAATCATCACATCAGCCGAAGGACGTCCACTGATGGACATAGGCCTACCCCAAGTATTTCTACTACGGCCGGTTCTGAGCTGCCAGTATCCAGCGGCTTCTCGCGACCTTCACCAGGTCATCGGTCCACCGAGTAGATCTAGATGAATAAATAATATTATCTTTCCCGATCTCATGACCCTTGTTGAGAGATATATGGGAGAACACTCGTAACCTCTAAGATCATCGAAGTAACACGAGCCTGTCCTGCAACCTGTAGCACACCCTGGACACTTCATACAACGGACCAAAAATGACATTTTAAAAAAGGAATGACGGAACTAACAAAATGGCGGCGAAATCCTATAAGTACGACAACCAAACTGTAACCAATCTGTATCAATCTGGGTGACGAGAGGGTGAGGCAGCCATTTAGAGAGCGGCAGGGAGTGTCCATACTGTATGTCAGTACTAATATATATACTTTGCCTGTAGCCAGTTACCGCAGTGCGTATTGTTACGAGTGTGTGAAGGGACTTTACGCGAACCCGAACGCACATCGGAATGCACGTCGCTGATAAAAAAACCAGTCACTACATGTTGTTCTTCTTCGTACGTTATTATGCGGTACTCTTACGTCTCCTTTTCTCCTATGTAAAACTTCATTAGAGGGAGTAAAAGCAAACAGTTTTTTTATTTATTAATGGAATTTTTCATCCCCCATCTCGGAAATTGTATTTTTGCTCTTCGATATCTGAGTGCAAAAGTCGTTTTTATTCGCTAGAGGATTAAGTAAATATCTGAGTGCAAAAGCCGTTTTCCTTCGCTAGAGGAGAAAAGTAAATTGTATTTAGAACATCGTGAATTCAAAAACCATACCTCCATGGTGCCGAATTTATCATACAACTTTTTTTAATTTGTTAAAAACTCAGACTCGGAACCTTCTTGGTGTACTTTTTTTCAATTTGCTTAGCGCGCGCCATTTTCTTTTCACGTCATTTTGTTAAAACCTTAGGTCAAAAACCAGAAACTTGAAAACAAGTGAAAAACCTAAAATGAGTGATTCTAATGACGAGGAAGTTTATTTGACGCCAACAGGATTGACTGAAACTGTTTGTAATGCGCAAATGTTTTTTTTTTCATTTAGTAATTTCCTCGCTGAGGTGGAATGAAAAGTTACGTGTTGCACTCGAGTGCAAAGATTTTTCACCTCGTGCTCTTTTGATTCCCTCGCTATCGCTCAGGATTCTAATTTTCGCCTCCTTCGCTTGCTCCGTCATCAAAATTGAGACCGCGGTTAAAAAGCAACTTTGCACTCTTGCATAACAAATAACTATTAATGATCGATAAGGCCAGGTGAATGTTCTGATAAAACCGTTTGCGAGGTACAATCAGTTTAACTTTGTGGTGCACGCAGTATACCTGAATGTCCACTACCACCTTCTTCTAACTTTCGGTCTTGCCTTGGTCTTGGAAATAGGACTCGGTATCATCATCCATCAGTTCCGTCACTCACCAAGTCACCACTAGATGAGATATTTGTCAAGGAGTTACTGAGGCCGTAGGCCGGGGGGCATGGGTTTGGGGGGATAATAGATAGATAAGGACCAAGTATCTGAGAAGGAAGTAAATTGAAAATGATAAGCACGTTAAAAAAACGACTTCAATCCCAACAACTTAGTTCAATTTTGCATTATTACTTTTTGTTTTTGGTAATTATCTTAAAAAGTGCTATACCGATTTTGAGAAACTTTATGTGGAACAAACTCGGAAGCATACCTTATCGAATAA
The DNA here is from genome assembly GCA_947284805.1 of Coleophora flavipennella. Lineage (NCBI taxonomy): Eukaryota > Metazoa > Arthropoda > Insecta > Lepidoptera > Coleophoridae > Coleophora > Coleophora flavipennella. The sequence continues at coordinate 18,493,661 of OX369265.1, forward strand.
AAGAAGAATCGTGAAAATAGGTTCACAATGTGCGAAGATATCGCGTAAGAAACACAAAAAACTGTCGAATTAAGAACCTCCTCCTTTTTTGAAGTCGGAAGAAAACTAAAAAAATCCATGTAGTTTTTGCGTGATACGCACAGAACGGCATTCCTCTATTGTTATATTTAAATAGATTTTTATATAGCGTTATACACTAGCTGTAAAAGTCTGATTAAAACGGCTGTGACATACTGATGGACAGACGGAACGGAAATGGCGAAATTATGAAAGGGCCCCAACACGGATCAATGGCAATCTTTAATTTGACTAAATTGCCAATCGTTCTTCGCTAAAAACGGCGTCAATTTCATTTTAGTTGGAATTTTCATAGACGTCCCCACGTATATGTGATGATATGATGTTGGAGTTGTCATACACGTCCCCGAGTATATGTGCTGATATGATTACGGAATTGTCATATACGTCCCCACGTATATGAGCTGATATGATGTTGGAGTTTTCATATACGTCCCCACGTATATGTGCTGATATGATGATGGAATTGTCATATACGTCCCCACATATATGAGCTGATATGATGTTGGAATTGTCATAGACGTCCCCACGTAAATGAGCTGACATGATGATGGAATTGTCATATACGTCCCCACGTATATGTGCTGATATGATGATGGAATTGTCATATACGTCCCCATATATATGAGCTGATATAGTGAAATATGGCACGTTTGTTGTTCCTATAACAATTCATTCTCTTTCGTTGTCTACAATATTAAGTTCCTAAGTATGAAAGGATATAATGCTTTGGGTAGGTACGTCTTGCAGTGGATGCATGCTCTAGACTCTAGGAGAATAAAGGCTTACTGGCTAATTCATAGTTTGCTGGAAGAAAGTGTCATGATCAATAAGTTACTATGACATTTTAAGCTCTATGCTATGCATGACTCTTATTTTATGACAAACTATAAGTACTAAATAACTTAATTGATTTTAAATAAAAATAAATGAAAGTAATACAAATTTCACGCTTTACAACGAATTGATTAAGCGAAACTAATAGCTATAATGATTATATTCTAAATTGTGAGAGGGGCAATGTTATGACATAATCAATTATTATTGTTTATAACAAAATGCAGGAACAATCGCATTTTGTTAAAGTGCCTAGTGATATCATTGATGAACGCGTAGTCGGTTGGTTTTCACGCCACGCCGTTGTTCGCTCAGCGTGCGATACAATGGATCGAAACACTCTCAGCGTTCTTCTCGTTGTAAGTTAATTTTTATTAAAGTTTATTATACAAATAATAATCGATTATTGTAGTCAGGTGCTTTATGGCGGCTTGAAAAACTTGTGACAGAGGGGGGGAGGGTACGCCACCAGGCCTCCTCCCACCTGGACTGCCCAAAGTGTGTACAGTGTAGAGTTTTACAAGAGACCCGTGCCTCAGCTCGTGCCACACTGCGGGCAAAGAATAAAAACTATTTATAAATATGGGTTGTTTACGACGATGATTGTCACATAAGTATTAACTCGAGTACATGTTTTTCTCATTGTGAACCCGAGTCCATCCTTTGTCTCAATGGCTTATGAAGCAATATTTCATCGGATGACCGAAACAGCATTTCTTTCCTATCATACTTCACCACTAATCACTTAAAAACTGTTTCCCGGTTACCTAGCTGTCTTAAAATTTGTAACTTACTTATTTTACTTTTTCCCATTTTATTTTGAAAAGGATAAAGGGAATCCTAGCGTGGAAGGTAGGGTTTTACTACTAAGGAATTTTACTTTATTTTTACTAACACGCACTATGATGTAAGTAGGATGTAAGTACTCGTAGTAAATAAGATACGGTAATCTGGATCCAAATAAATAAATCTAAATACTTTTCCACTAATCCTTAAAAACTGTTTCCTTTTTCTGCAGATAACATATCTACGTAACTCGGTCTGCTGGGTCCCGCCCGTTATCCCGGAGTCCGTGAAGTCGTGGTGGACGAGCGCTCTGGAGGCTGCCTGGGACTTCATCCACCAGAACGTGAACGAAGTTAGGGTCTACTTGGCTACATTCTTGAGCTCTGCCGCTAAGAAACTAAAAAACAAGACAGAAGTTACAATAGACGAGAGGAAAACCACGAAAAGCGTAGATGACTCAGCTCAGAAGAGCCAAACTACAAGAGCCAGCAAAGATCTTGCAGAGGAGGTGATGAGTGATTTGGTCCCCCGCGCGTGGGAGGAGCCGTGGAGTGCCGTTGATTGGAACAACGATCAGATGGACTGACATCGTTGTTTTAGTGATATTTTTAAGATCTGATTTACACAAAACCAGTATTAAGTGGCTAGTGGTAAGCTGGTGTGGTGTGTGGACCAGTCATCCAGTAAGTACCCAAGATAGCGATGTGCTTCCACCAGCCGTGTGCTTGTCGCGCGTAAACAGTGATTTGTGCGTAAAATGCAACTGGACTGACTACACCAGATTGTAATGATGCAACAAAATATGTGTACGTCCCGTTAACTGGGGGTGATACTCATCATACTGAACAACTTTCCACTAGAAACCCATAGTCAATTTTAGAAAAAAGATGGACCCTCCATACAAAAATGCACAAAATTGGTCGATCAGCCGATCATTTTGTATGAAGAGTTATTTTTTTTGCGATTTCAATACACAATTTTGTTACACTCTGTATATATAAAAGTCGATGTGTGTATACATACAAAAAGATCACCTGATCGACCAATTTTGTGCATTTTTGTATCGATGGTCCAATTGTTTTTGAGACTCGACTTTGGTTTCCTAAGGGAAAGTTGTTCAGTATGATGACCTCCAAAACAGCTGGACCGATTATGATGAAACTTTGATGAACTGTTGTGCGCACGCCAGGGAAGGTTAAATACATGGACACCGGGTCTAATGCAAAATGTTCGATAAAATTGTCCTTATTTAGTATACACGTAGGCGTATGTATAGAAATGAAACATTGTATTTTAAATTGTGTGCCATTCATTACACTACCGCTGATTTTTGCTTGCAAGAGTTTATCACAGCGTGGCCAAAGCCTAATAAAAGAATTAAAATATTATAAAGAGGAAAGATTTGATTGTTTGTTTGATTTGACTACTGGACCGATTTGAAAAATTCTTTCACCGTTGGAAAGCTACACTATCCGCGGTAGCTACAGGTTAAATTATATTTTCAAATTTAGGGATCCTCACTTAAACTCAAATAATGTAACCCAAGGTGTAGAAAATACTGCAATATCTACAAAAAGTAGTGTAGTGTATCGTAGTGGTAGTGGTAATGTAGCGGTAGTGGTAGTGTAGTAGTAGTGTAGTGGTAGTGTAATGGTAATGTAGTGGTACTGTAGTGTAGTGGTAATGTAGAGGTAGTGTAGTGGTAGTGTAGTGTAGTGATAGTGGTAGTGTAGTGATGGTGGTAGTGGTAGTGTAGTGGTAGTGGTGGTAGTGTAATAGTAGTGGTAGTGTACTGATAGTGTAGTGATAGTGTAATAGTAGTGTACTGGTAGTGTAGTGTAGTGTGAGGCGGTACGAAGTTCGCAGGGACAGCTAGTGAATGTTTAAATCGGGGCTAATCGAGCCTTAGCCTGTACATTGTGATAGCGAGAGTGATGATTAAAAACTTAAATTTAGAATTTCGTTTCATCCCTACTATATATATATATATATATATATATATTATATATATTATATAATATATAATATTATAAATGCGAAAGTAACTCTGTCTGTCTGTTACGCTTTCACGCAAAAACTACTGAACGGATTTGGCTGAAATTTGGTAGGTAGACAGATTAGGACCTGGATTAAGACATAGGCTACTTATTACCACGCTCGCGAGCCGCTTGCGGCTCGCGCACTGCGCACCCTCGAAAAGTCATAGAAACGTGGTCCACGCGGGGGAAACCGCGGGAAACAGCTAGTAGTAAATAAAACGATCTTATTTTTGAATTTTAATTTTTGTTAAGCAAGACTGCAAAAATATAACCTCTATTGAATCCTGAGCGCAGCGAACCACTTTGCTGCCGAGCGAAACTCACCATTTTACAAGCTTTTATTTTAACTTGCAATGTATGTATGTATGTATGGTTGTTCGGGGGGAATCTTGCAAGTTAAATTTGACCCATCTTCCGGTTTCAGATTGAGTTGAATTTTTGCATCCTACATATATCTCGTGACAATTCAATATTTAAAGCTTGTTCATAAAAGTTTTTGGGTTTTTCGAAAATTATTTACACCTCACTACAACGAGAAAAATTTTTAGGTGCAAGAAAAACAGCTCAATAGTGATTTGGTTCTACTTTTAAAAACTCTTTCCGCGCTAGCGGATAAAACGCAATTTTGCGCGCTTACATGGAATTACAAACAAAAACTTTCCGAGCTTGTGAGGGAAAAGTACTTTGTTTTCCTATGAATGTATAAAAGAAGAGGCAGTTGAGAAAAAGTAAGAATTCGAAGAAGGTTGGTACACGTTTTAAAACTGCGCATTCGTATTAACGCATATAAGTTAAGATAATAGACTGTTAGAAGGCATTTAGCAAGCCACAGACGTGAGAACTATAATTGCCCTTTTAATTAGAGGCCCAAGATATTCTTGGCAGCCAGCCGCGTGGGCGCGAGCTTCCTGACTCACAGCCTCTCCAGGGAAGCGCGTGGAGTATTATGAGCATCTTGGCACTTCCCTTTACCATTGCAATTCTCGTGAGCCTGCTAATATTGTAATTGCGAAATTATATTTTCAAGCTTTTATTATACTTCGCGACGAGTTTGTACGGTTGAAACCTTGAAATCGATTGAAGAGCGACGTCTAGGGGTGCAATTGAGCAGAAATTTGGTATGACGCCGTATTTCCTGTGACTATAAATCCTTTGGTTGAAGTTGATCTGATGATGAACTATGCAGGTGGTCGCATAGTAACCATAAATTGGCACACTAAGTAAGAATCTAATGGTACGTTGTTTGATCTCATTTGATAGCTTGGCTTAAAATCAATCGATTAAGAAGATAAAAGCAAGACGTTAATGACCTCGTTTAGGCAGTAAGTTCAAAAAATAAAAATAAGTTTTTTTTTTGTTTTTTTCTCTAAATTTTTGTGTTGTTTTTCCTCAATTAAATAACCTTTCAAATGAGACTATTTTAAAGTCAATACTGCTGCTAATTCAAAAGAAAACATATTTTTCATGATCAGATAAAAAAATATATATAGAGAAGGATACGACCGCCTGATGGGGGTTCTTTCGTTGATTAAATTACATGCCCCTAAAATATCAGTTACCCTATCCGATACATACTGTAGATCAATCATTTGGTAAATCAATGAATCAGTAAAGTTGTACTGAATAATTAGCAAAACCAGATGGATTGTGAAGATATTATAATTTAATGGTGTAATCAATGTGAGTTTGTTTTTAATTACCGAAAAGGCAAGAATACGGATTCATTACGGAATTGCGTGTAGCTGCTCTCGGCTCAATTGTAATGTTGGTGCGGTTGTTACAGCGATTGTTCGTTTTGTTATTAATTATAAATATAAAAAAACATTTTCATCTAAACCCTGTAAAAAATATATCAGATCTCGTATAAGCCAAGTTTTCATATGCACGAAGATTTCATACGCATTCGTTCATTGGGTTACTTACTTTATTGATGTCGACTATATCTTCCCAAATAATCTTAGATTTTGTTGGTCGTCCCCGTATCACTATGTAAAGTTCTTGGTTTATATATAAAGGATCTTCTGGTTTCGGCAATTCGACCAGTGTTTCCTCGAGAGGCAAAGGTAGGTGAAAGTACTTTCACACCCTATGAACGAATGCCTATGAAATCTTCGTGACGGTAGCAAAACGTTTTGACTAAAATGAAGGTAGAATTTGTGAAGGTAGGCCTGGTAAAGTTAGGGCGCACAGATGAAAAATCTTGGCTCTACATGACATCTGACCACTTTTTAATATATTTTGAGTAAGGTGTAGTGTAGAGCTTGTAGGTTTAGAGCGTGCAGTCTTTAGAGCTTGGCTTATACGAGATCTGATAAATTTTTCACAGGGTAAGCTACGTAGACTCGTCTTGGCAACATTTTTACATGAAAATGTTTTTTGTGGGATTTCATTTATTTTTGTAAATTTGTTAATGGATTTTTTTGTTACTTTTTTCTTACTTTTTTGTTGTATTTCTTGCACGTCAGCCACACCTTTTTTTATAGCCCACTCTCTATCTTTGCCTTTTTTATTTGATAATTTGCTGTTTAAAATAAGTGATATGTCAGGAATGGAACAGGGCTGAAACCATCTCCCGGCATGTGTACCACATGATGACGGCGGGGTCCCACCTCTAATTCCAGTACAACAATTTCAGAATGATAATGATAATGATGATAATGATGATAATGATAATGATTTATTTGCTTTAAATGTGGTAGGTAATTATAAATTATTGGAAGAAATTCTGAGTATCACACATTTAACCAAAAACCAGAAACCTTGTTAAAATCTGAAGAATACCGATAATCCTCAATCTGAAGCAATTAAACCGCTACACCTTACGACCTTACTATAAACAAAACTAATCCAATAACTAATTCTATTCAAACTTCCAATATTAAATTCTAAGAAAATAACAAAGAAATACTTATAATAATTTGTACCAGTAACCTACTTAACTCGAATTATGGCATTTTAATCTTGAAAAAATTTAACTATTTAGCATCATCCAAAGCAAAGTTATGAGAGTTCAAAATAGGCTACGATGTTTCAACAATATGAGATATTCGAATATTCTTTACTAAAGTTTTACTAGCGCAGAAGAAGAATGTCGTAAACGACCGGAAACGCCCGTGGAACCACTTCGCTACATAAGGCTGCCCGATATACAAGTCGTTACCGCGTTTCAAAATACAGTCAGCGCCATCTAGTGACGCCGGACCGTGTATGCTACAACAATATGAGTATTGTTTACCAAAGTTTTACTAGCGCAGAAGAAGAATGTCGTAAACGACTGTAAATTCCCGAGGAACTACTTCGCTAGATAAGGCTGCCCGATATAAAAGTCGTTACCGCGTTTCAAAATACAGTCAGCGTCATTTAGTGAAGCCGGACCGTGTTTAAGCTTTCACCCCCATTTATAAAGAGTTAGGGGATGATTTTCGAAAAATTATGACGTACGTATTTTTTATTTGTTATAAGAAGTATTTTAATTAATTCTCACTTATGTAGGACAAATTGTAGTGCAAGTCTCATACAAACTTCCACCGTAGTAGGTACTATTATCTAATCTGTGCTTCCACCTCCTATTCCCAGGGGATAGGTTAGGTTAGGTTTTTTAATTTTTTTGTTGTCTTTGTAGTAATATTAGCTTACATACCAAATTTCAGCTTTCTAGGACTTCAGGAAGTACCCTAACAATTTTGATGATCAGTGAGTCAGTGTGTCAGTGACGAAATCGAGGGTTATGAGACATTAATAAAATCTAAAGTATAATAGCTACGACATTCAAACTTTGTATGTTTAATGATTGTACTGACGGCATTCTATCTTGAAAAATTTTGCATATTTAGCATCATCCAAAGCAAAGTTATGAGAGTTTAAAAAAACGACGAAGCGTTTCGAGAAAAGGTAGGTAGTGCCCTTGCGCTTTACTTGGTTCGTCTTGACGGGGCCACTACCGTGCCCCCAGATTAGTTATGTATTTTATTTAAAATGTGAGAGGAACTATTGAAGTGCTGAGTTGAATCTGACTACTTATCTTCCTTTTAGTTAATAAAGGCGTATTCTGTCTTACACAATAGGTTTGTTGGGTGCATCAAAAATAAATTATGAAATGTTTGTCTGTCTTCTATTGAAATTATAAAAACTCTTTTTGTTTTCCAGCGCGCGATCAATTTTAATTAATTAAAATCACAAAATTTATACATTAATAACGCTAAAAAATATGACGTTACTCACAGTTACTGACAGATGTGAGATGATAAAAAGTAAGTCGAATGACTATCTGTCAACTAGCTTGTGTAACGAGTGCCATCTAGTGGCAGCAAATAAGTAGTTATGGGACCAGCCGTGTTTAATTGGCTACCAGACGAAACCAGGAATGCACTCTTTATCCACTGTTTTAAGAACAGACTTAAAGAGTGGCTTCTAAAAAACAGTTTTACGATATAGAAGAATTATTGCAAACAAAGCTTCAGCTCACGTAGGGTCTGCAGATAAGTATGTAATTAACAAGTAGTACTTATCACTTAATAAGTATATGTGAGTTGATTACTTATCATTTAACTGTGTCAATATCCTAACATGTATTGTAATTTTTTGCATTGGCATTTTTTCGACTTGCAACAAATTTCATATCATTTCGTCGTTTTGTTAATTCGTTTCGTTTCGTTTCGTTTCTAGCAACCAGCGCGCGTAATAGGTAACGGCCAAGTTTGTAGTTAACTCACGGGAGCTACTAACACTGCCTTATGTTTTTCGAGTGTATGTATGTATGTAGATGTCTATGTTCCCCGCTACAGCCTGAACGGCTTGAAGGATTTTAACGTATGAGGTATCGTTAGATTCGTCTTGATCCCGTGAGTGACATAGGATAAAAATTTACCAGACTGGTCAAAAAGAGGGATTATTTTTTTTACGCAATCGAGTTTTTTATTTTTAATGAATTCCTAAAGTTATTTCTGTTTACATTACATGAAATGCTAACTTTTGCCCGCGGCTTCGCTTTTTTGACTGACGTCGAGGGGGAGTGGTGCTCGAGCTGCAAGCAGCTCGCGTGTGAGAACATGACTTTTCTCTAGATCTCTGTCTCAGATCGGGCTATTCTGATTAGCAGTGTATGTCACTTCCTATCCCCTGAACCAAATCTACACAAAAAATCACTTCCACCCGTTGCTCCGTTGCGACACCGGAGTGCGCGAGCGTGGAAATGAGTATTCCCCAGATGTTCCCCGGGTAGCGTTTTTCACATCTGAAATGTTCACCGATCATGATCAATTTTTGTAAGGTTGTTATTCAGAAAATAAGCTAGGTTTATAGGTTTCGTTTGTTAAATTATTGAGTAAAACAAAGGTTTACAAACTTAGCTTTTGTTTAAAATGACAACCTATCGAAAATTGGTCAAAACCGGTTAACTGCACTTACTAAGCGCTATCGCTCTTTGTATGAAAAGTCGCAGGTTCACAATCCTTTTAAAATTGTAAATGTTTTAAGGTCGGCACAAAGTGAGCTTGGCACTTGTCGTCTCAACCGCTGTAAACGTGTTTAATTAAATCTCCAATCCCTGTAAGATTTAGAAAGATCCTGTGAACAGTGTCAATCAGGACTCAACCAAACAACTTGTCGGTAGCTTCAATGAAAGAAAGATAAATATTAAGTTGCGATTGACAAAGGAATTCCCACGAGACTCGGGACTTAACCCTGGCGGATTGGAACGCGTCCGCGGACGTATCTAGGTGCTACGGCTGTTGAAGTCCCTCGCCGCGCCCGGGCTGGAGACTAGAACGCCGAGATACCATCTAAGTATCGCGAGGGACGGTCTTTCTCACGGCCAACAGAAATGTTTGTTTTAATTGAGGGGGCTCTAATTTTTCTTGACGAATGTAATGAAATGTAATGGCTCGGCTAGTTAGTCAAGGGCCAGAACTTAGATATTTTTCATTAACTTTTGCTCATTAAACACTAGTTATTTTTGTCGCTATGCGAGTGTGGCAAGCAAGTAAATAAGGAAGCGGAAGTGATAATGGGCAGGCTACACAGCTTGCAGGGTTCTTGTCGAGGATGAAGGTGCTCGAGAGGCGAGGAGGTAGACTAATTATCTGGTGAGATCTTTGGGGGAAGTCTTTGTTTTACAGAGGATGAGGATGCTGAGTCATTTCTGCGATCTCACCGGCAGTCAGTTTGCACTTAACAAGACGTTTACGAGTAGATATTGGGATGGAACTGAGTAGTAAAATCATTACTTTGATAAGTATTACCGATTAGAACAATTTAACTACCTTCATGGTGGCGTCATGGTTAGACTCACATTAGAAGGTCGCGGGTTCGATTCCCGGCGGAGTCTATTTTGTAACACTCGGTTTGGTTGGTGGAAGGGCATTTCTAAGCTTGCCTGGCTAGCTACCACCATCTTAGCTAAGTCTTGCCACCAAACATAAATTCTGAAACCATTGATGTGTTCCAGCTCGAAAATAGACGACCAGTTCCCCATTGCGTATTTATCTCTATTGCCAAGAAAGCCCGCTTCCATCTTCGGCATCATCGTCACTTACCATTAGGTGAAGCGATGCCAAGGGCTTACCAATTGTGAATTTAAAAAAATCACAAATTGATAAAAAAAGAGGGGGCTGGGTGTAAGCTTGATGTGGGAAGTGAGAGTAGCTTTCTCCTACCTCTTAGGACCCTGGTCCACGAAAGTCGTATCGTAGCATTCGCAGGTCGTATTAGAATAATAGTCCATCCTCTTTTCCAGTGATCATTTTTTTAGCGATTACCAACAGATGGTAACAGATCAATTTTATCATAGCTGTAGACAGTACATAGATTTGAACTCGTGAGTTCAAGTGAGTAGGCGCCTGGTGCGAGTAACCCGAGCTACACGAATTAACTTTGAAATTTGTATAGCATTGTAACTTTCAGATCTATCCGGGACTTTCTGCCTAGCATCTGTGAACTTGCAGAATGCCGGTGAAAGCAGAATTGCTCTAAGTGAAGTTCAACTGCACTTTGTCTTTGTTCGTCAGTGGATGTCATCCAGCTGAAAAAATGATGCTACAACAACAGGCAATTTTATCAGTACCGGTTTTTTGTGATGATTTAATTAACTAATAAATGGAGTGTTTAGGTAGGTACCCGGTTTTATTAGGAGACATCGTTGAATATCAGAATTGTTTTGTATAAGTTTTAAAGATACTATCAAAAAAATGTCCAGGGTGTTGGTATTGCTACCAAAGAACTTTAACAAATTAAGATCGGCCGGGGGACTGTAATGAATGTTACATCGCGTGTTACAAGAAAGCAACAGGAACGTGAAACGTTTTCTGAAAGAAGTGACGGTGAGGGAAGCAAACCTTCCGTTAGTAGCGAAACGCGTGCGCCTTGCGCGCAGTGAGGTGCCTATACCTACTATACCAGATTCAAGATTCAACGTATTTATTCATAATGGGTGCAAATTACACTCGTTCTGATAGTCATAAAATAATAATAACATAATGTCATTTGTGAAAAATCAAGAAATAAACAATCATTAGTCAATAACGTCAAAAATCATTAGAACATGAAAACAGTATGACACGAAAAGTTATATACATAAAAATCATTGACAAGAGTTGGCCAGTTCACATAGGCAGCACCTCGTCACGAGTATAACGCGAGAGTAAGCCAACGCACCCATCAACCATATTAGAGGGAAAGGAACGACCCGGCTCCCGATGCGCCACCATCCGCACAAACATTTAAGCGAGCATGCACCACTCATGTCAATGCTGAGATAAAAATATGAATTAAAAGAAGTATGTCATGTCTTGTCGCTTCCACGTCAATTCTTAGGTTGTTCATCATTTTATTACTAGCTGTTTTACTACTGCCAGCAGGCGATCGCCTACAATTGCACCTGCGCGTGGTAAATCATTCTTATCTGCACTGCGAAAGAAGAAAAAGCTCACTTACGTATGTCTGAGGGTTGCCACCACAAAAAAAAATCTGTGCAAGCCTTTAATATTTATTTTTAGGCTTCCGTACACCCAACGGGTGAACAACGGAACCTACTGCTAAACCTTCCTTGTCTGTCTGTCTGTCTGTCTGTCTGTCTGTCTGTCTGTCTGTCTGTCTGTCTGACAGCGGGTTGTATGTCGTGAGCCGTTATTGGTAGACAGATGAAATTTTCACAAAATATGTATTTCTGTTGCCGCTGTAACAATAAAACTTGGTGTGATTATAGTACTCATACTGAATCAAAACAACAAGTAATAAAAATTGGCCAAGTGTGAGTCGTACTCGCGCTAAGGAGTTTGAATTGAATGATAAAAAGTATATTTTTGTCGCTCGCCTTGTGTCTATAGTTTGTAATGTGAATAGGTGTCATTGTCATTAATAATGACAATGACACCTATCATTATACCATAATATTTGTGTGGACAGGTGTGGCGGCACGGAAACCTCGGAGTGCTAGTCCGACTTGCACTTGTTCGTCCATATAAATAGCCTAGCATTTACATCATCACGCTTTTATTAGCTTCACCTGTATGTTTGTATGTATGTAACCGACTCCTTTAGACTCGATTTTGACCCACTTTAAACGGACAGATTTAATTCAAACTTAGTAGACTTATCAAGAATCAGCGACAATATAATAATTTCATAAGTTTCAACGAAAAAATAAATAGAGTTTAAAAAAACTAAAAAACACGCTTTTAAAGTACATCAGACTAAAAAGTAAAAAATAATTCTTAATTTATGTTGAAAATAATAATTAACAAATTACTAGTATTATTGTGAAAAAGTGTGGGTTGCCCGATAGACGAAAAATATGGCGCGCTCTTTTTGACAATAATACTAGTAATTTGTTAATTATTATTTTCAACTTAAATTGAGAATTATTTTTTACTTTTTAGTCTGATGTACTTTAAAAGCGTGTTTTTTAGTTTTTTTAAACTCTATTTATTCATAGTAACATTCGTAGTACTTTGCTACAAACGCAGCCTAAAAAAATCAGCGTGACGAATGACCCGACCTGCAGGGCCGGTGGAAAAGGTACAGAATCAATGGAATAGTTTCTGTGTCACTGCGATGTCTTGGCTAGTAAAGCATATTGGCGATGGCCACCCAAAACGGAGGACTACACGAGTACCAGCACATTTCACTCAACGCAAATGCTGCATTGATGATTGAACCGCTATGAATCTCAAGCTTACTAAAACAGCAACTTATTTTATAGTCTGGCAACCACACTCTATAGAGTCACGTGCGCCGATAATGTACTGGGCGGAGCGGTGCGCGCGCAATCTTAATGAAATCCGGCTTTAATTAAACACTTTTGCGCCCGCGCAGAAAAATCATAAAGTTCACTCTACGGGCGAACGAGAAATTAATCGAGGCTATTATTGCAATTTATCGCAGGTAATTGGAAGTTCAACAGAGTGGTGCAAGCTAGGGATGCTAGGAGCTCCGTGTCCGTAACTGAAACTATCGAACATCCAAAACAATTTCATCTTCATCATTATTTCCTCGACTAATTCTCGGCGCACGCGGCCCCTCAGGGATCCGCTGTCGCGACGCCGCGAGGTTTCCTCCAGTGAAGGAAGCCTAGGGCATCCGTAGGCTTGTTGCTAGGGAGTGCCACGTACTCTGAGCGCACGCATGTTTGTGGCGTTTGTCCGGATATGCAGTTGCGACGTTACTGGACAGCTCCCTAGTAACCATACGTTCAGTAGGTACTCTTAGATAGGTTCAGTATCGCACGCGTAGTGTATTCAGGTGGTAGAATCCACGAATTAGGTATCTCTAGTATGTAAGTAGATAGGGTACAGTGAATCTAGATTTAAGGAATCTATGTTAAACAGAAATAAACGTTGTTGCCTTTGTATCAACCAGTGACCGATCGTTTCCATAGTAAACTCCCTAACCCTGAAACCCCCAGGCTTATTATCAGACTTTTGTTATGGAATTGCGAGTCCTCCTGATAGAGGTTTACATAAAAACCTAAAAGGAGGTCTCAACCTCTATTTTGAGATAATGCTACAAGTGACCTTATTAAACATTATTTTTTATTTTAATTGAATTGAATTTAAATTTATATTAATTTAATTAATGTCAGGTCGATGACACAGCGAAGTCAGTACCTCAGTAATTATCTGTACGTAAGTTAAATTCTAAAAATGGATTTGATCACACAATTATCTTTTTATATTTCTTAGGTACTATAAGAACCAGAGATATACACTTGTATACATTTAATTACAAACATATGTGTATAGTTAACAGTTAACACCCAGACACAGAACCAACACCCTTACTCGTCAAAATAATGTTTGCCCTGGACGGTAATCGAATAGACGACAGCCAGGGTCAGTATTCGTATCCAGATCCGAAATATCCCATCCCTACCATATGAACCCGGGCCCGGTGCAAATGCCGAGCTCGTGACGCGCACATCCGCGGCGATGCCGAGATACGCTGCGCGAGGGAGCGCGGAGCATCCAGCGGACATTAATATCACGCTGCAGAGCAATGGGAGCGCTGTTACCAAGTATTAACCTCGTTCTTCATCGTTATATATAAAATAAAATAAAATAAATAAATAAATAAAATCTTTTGATAGTTCACTAACCATCCCATGTAACATTTCGTCTAGAGGCTAATGGAGAAGAAGCTCTCTAGGTAGCCATCTTACACAAGTTTACTACGAGCGCGAGCGTGTTGAAAGGACCTGTGTAAGAAACATTTTGCACAAGTTTTTTATTTTTATTTTTTTTTAATTCACAATTGGTAAACCCTTGACAACATCTCACCTGGTGGTAAGTGACGATGTTGCCGAAGATGGAAGCGGGCTTACCAAGAATACCCTTTTACCCTTTTTACCCGACTACTGAAGTAATGTGTATCGGGTGTATTATAGCTAGGTAATATTATAAATATAGGTAATATTATAAATCTACTAATATTATAAAGGGGATAAAGTTTTAATAATTTAAAAAAATTACCTGATACTAATTGTTGTGTGTGAAGTCGACCAACCCGCACTGGGCCCGCGTGGATCACCCCAATTCAGGGTAGGCTCGAGCCCCTCGGTGGGGACGTATATGAACTAATATGATGACGATGAAAGTTTGTATGTTTGTAATCTTTGAAACTACTCAACCGATTTAAAAAACATATTTCATCAATAGTTAGAATGGAATTTCACAGGAATGGATTTAGGCTAAAAAACCCCGCTCACTCTCGATATCCTCGGGGGCGAAGCCGCGTGCAACAGCTAGTATTATAAAGTTTGGTGTAGTAATAAACCCTCCGACAAGTAATACACCAGAAAGTAAAATAAAAATGAGATTACTAAATCTGAAATGACACCTAAGCACATAATGTAAAAAACCGCATCGGAGTCGGCTGAACAGTTTTCTAAGAAGCCTTCAAACGCCAACCATCCTCGCTGTTACAGGGCTTCCTGGTGGTCTACCGCCATAACACATGACTAAAAACCTGCACTGACACCTTTTAAATACAAGAAACTGCAAGGACATCGGGCCAGTAGTTTTCGAGATATCTGGCAACATTCGTTTGCACACACAAACAAGCTCACTCCCTAAACGCATACCCATCTCAGTTTCGTCGTCGGGGGTATAAAAATAGAAAGGAAGTATAGCCGTTATATTTTGTATGGAAATAATAGAAAAACTGTTAGAAAATCAATGGACTGCGCTAAACTTATTTAAATCAAAAATCTCTAAACAAATGCACCTCAATAATCTGTGATGTCTACATCTACACTAATATTATATAGAGGAAAATTTTAATTGTATATTTGTCTTGAATAGGCTCCGAAACTACTGGACCGATTTGAAAAATTCTTTTACCGTTGGGAAGCTACTCTATCCGCGGTTGCTATAGGCTATATTTTATTTTCAAAAAATTAGGGATCCTTACTAAAACTCAAATAATGTAACTCAAGGTGTAAAAAATGACCTAAAAATTCCTGCAATATCTACAAAAAGTAGTGTAGTGGTAGTGAAGTGGTAGTAGTAGTGGTAATGTATTGGTAGTGTAGCGATAGTGTAGTGTAGTGTGAGGCGGTACGAAGTACATCGGGACAGCTAGTCACTAATATAAGTATTAAAACCTGTTCATCGTAAAGCTGTTACATCACTATAGCTAAGATAAATTCTTAGCAAGTACTCTTAGGCATCGACGAACCGTAACCCAAGCCGGCACCACGTGCTCGACGAGCTCGCCCCATCAAATCCTGTCATAAAAGTGCCTTTCATAAGTTCCACAGCGCCGTAACGTAACGTAACGTAACGTATGGCGCGAATCCATGGTGCGTCGTAAACAAAGCGTTCATACGAATGTTACGAGGGGCCCATGTGTCGCCGTGTCGCCATGTCGCCGTGTCGCCGAGTCTTGATACGACCATTCACCATAGTACGAGGAAAGAAGCTTCTCTTGTTATTTTCTCCCTATTACTATAATACGACTCTTTAATTTCTTACGCGAAATATTCAGAAACTGCGATAAAGGTAGTTTTGTATCTTAACTAAATGATTCTTCAACTATGATTTAGATTATGCGTTTCAGGTCATTGAATTACTTACTAATGTTTCAGGTTCAGTAAATCAAAAGAATGTGATACTTAATACTTGTACCGCCACCAACGACCAACTTTGTAACCACTTTTTACTTCAAATAAGGATATTTTTATAAAAAAAGACGTGTGGCAATCGGGGACTGCCGCGGTAAAGCTATTGCATAGCATTTTTTATCAACTTATGCAATTATAATTATTTATTTATTTTTTATTTATGCAGTATTTACCAATACCATATAGTCCTTGGGGCGCGGGATGTTTATGTAATAAATTAACACTAAGAAAAATACACCAGTAAAATTGACTAATTCCTTTTAGTACCACAATAGATGGCACTGTAAGTTTTTTAGAAATCGGCCGAGCGTGGGGTGTTAGGTTTTATTTTCGTTACGGAATTTCTGGATTCGGTCGCCGCGCTCAAAGCTATGCAATAGTAATTTATTGCAGGATATGAGGATTGATTTTCATTTCCTCGAATTCTGTTTTAAATACACATAACTCAAGAAAAAAAAGTTTCTAGTTGTAACTATAGAACTGCTGCAATATTAATCGAAACATTATGGTAATCTGTTATGAACTTCTAAACAAAACAATACAAAATTATTTTGTTGTCTTACTTTTGGGAAATTATATTTTTTATTTATTAAGAATTAAAAACCACAATTTTCGCACGCTTCGTCCGCAGCGATTGACGTAACATCCACGTGCAGTGCAAGCTGACAAGAACTTTATTTGCAAGCTATTTCATTCGCTGAAAAATCGTGAATCGAGTTGCTAATTTTAGGGACGGAGGAGCCTTAACTTTAACCGAAGTAAATATATTAGTACTAACTTTAACTGTCTTCACAACAACTGAATGCTAAGTATTTGCCATCTTAAATACCATTCAGTATTTTTATTTATAAATTTAAGTGCGTTTACTTGATAGAAAGTGACGATGCAGTCGAGGATGGTACAAGCAAACTCAAATAATACCTATTCACTCTCGCCTTGAAGATCTCCAAATTGTAAAAGTCGGGTCACACAAATTCATGTCAAACACCGATAATTTGCATGCACATTCCTATGTCTCTCCCGAGTTCGTCACAAGTGATCCAGCGCGACCCCACGACCCCCCACCCCGTGGCCCCGTGGGGCGCACCACGCCTCAGCCGGCGGGGGTTGTATTAAAACGAGCCGAGCCACTGGTTGACAAACTGGAATTATGTATCCTATATAGTTCTTTGCTGCGCTGATATAGTTCTTTAATGCGCTGGAGATCACGACCTCCCTATATAAGCCCATTCTCATCGGATTTCAAGTAGTTCACCATCAGGAGAGATGAGATGACGCCGAGAGCTTTCCAATAGTAACACATACCAGTACCACAGTCTAGTTTTTAAAGGTAAATTTAGAACATTTTTAAGATTTTCATGTAAATATCTTATTAGATAGTCTTTTAGCAGCCATAATTGTGACATTTAAAAGTTCTTTTTTATGAGTCGTTTTGTCAAAAAGTTATCATTATATCAGCTGCAGGAAGTCCACTGCTGGACATAGGCCTCCCCCAAGGATCTCCACGACGACCGGTTCTGCGCTGCCCGCATCCAGCGGCTTACCAAAAAGTCATTAAGTGGTCGTAAATGAGATTGATACACAGTAATCATATATATTTCGTTTTAAATACAAAGAGTTAAATAAAAATGTTCTGTAAATGGCACAGCTACGCCTGTTACAAGACGTTCATATATTTTGATCGTGTAAACGTTTCCTGGGCAAAATTAAATTACTAAAGTACTATACGACTACACGTTCGTATAAAATGCTATTAAACAATTCCTTGAAATTTGAAATACCACTAAATAACATCTATATAACTAAACGTTATTTAATCTCTAAATTATAGGACAACTTTGCTAGTAGGGTAACAACGACACCTCGCACGCAAAAATTAAAAGCTTAACCCTTCTTTTTGTCCAGTCCGGTAAAAATGAATAGATAGATAGATTTATTTAACCTATTCATAATGTATCCTGTCACTCACGGGGTCAAGACGAACCTCACTACATATAGCACTCTAAAACCCATTAAGCCGGTAAGGCTAAAAAGAAATTAAAAAACATACATACATATATACATACATTTGAAAAAAATAACCCCTTCTGGCGCAGTCGGGTAAAAAAATGTTCGATTTATCTAGAATACAAAAATTAAACAAAATCGACAAATGACTTTTTAGTTTATAGGCACGAGAGAGCGAATGCAGCGTTGAGTTGATGTTCTGAATACACAATCAGCACTCTGTGGCCTCACAGCGCAACAGAGCGGGTGGCGCAGGTGGCGCGGGGCAGGGTAGCCAAGCTCCGCCCAGCCGAGCAAGGCTGTTCACAAACTCTCCCCTAAAAACCTGTGCAGTAGTTGACTCTACTACACTCTGTCAATCATAAACTGTTAAGAAACAGAATGCAGCTGCACATTTGTTTAGAACACTGTTAACTATTGCTAAATGAATTCTAAAGTAAGTGGTGTGTTCCAGAATGAAGATAAGATAGCCAGTTCCCCATTGCGTTGGGGAATCTTGGTAAGCCCGTTACCATCTTTGGCAACATCGTCACTTGCCACCAGGTGAAATGTATCAAGGGTTTACCAATTGTCAATAAAAAAATAAAAAAGTATATAAATTCAACATCTGTGTCTGCAAATAAGTTTAGTGCGAGGAACAGTTTGAGTGGTTCTGGACTAGAGTTACACGGACACGAGCGCATAACTCCGCGTAGCGCGCGTCGCACGAATATAAACAAGCCTGTCGGGCACGCGGCGCGGATGGGCGCGGGCGCGGGCGCGGGCAGCGCTGAGCCACCAATATATTGCTCAAATACGAGTATTGTGTGAGCAATGCCGGGTTTTCAACATTTTTTTTGTATTCACAATTGTTAGGCCCTTGGCATCATCTCATCTGATGGTAAGTAACGATGATGCCGAAGATGGAAGCGGGCTTACCAAGATTCCCCAATGCAATGGAGAACTGGCTATCTTATCTTCAAGCCGGAATACATCAATGTTGTTAACACTGATGTTTGGCGGCAAGATTTAGATAAGATGGTGGTAGCTAGCCAGGCGGGCTTAGAACATGCCTTACCACCGACCAAACCGAGTCTTACAAGTTGGCCCCGCCGAAATCGAACCCACGACCTCCTGGTGTAAAGCGAATGGACTAACCATTACGCCACGGAGGCGGTTAAAAAAAGTCTAAAAAATTATAGAGTCAAAAATGTATCCTCATACACTAAAAAATAAAGTAAGAGTCCTTCCACCACACCAACAACAAACATCATAACTACTGTTCATTGTTATCACTAATCTGTGAGAGCCCGCCCCGAGTCGCATGCGCACCGCGCACCGCGCACCCGCTGCACACTTACACGTCACGCTGGTCGCGTCCCCACGCTGGATGGCCAGTGCGATGCACTGCACCAGGTACGACTAAAAAGGACGAATGAAAACACCTAGAAGGAGTGTTGCCTACAAAGCCTTGCTGAAAGTGGGGCAAGCGACGATCTGTGAACTAATTTAAAGTGTAAAGAAGTTACCGCAATTAGAGCTCATAAAGGTACTGAAAGATTTAACTGTCATAGATGATAGATGCGAGGAAAATTCTAAAAACTTACGACATCACTTGTTTTCTAATGAGCATTTGATTCTCGCGATTAATGATAATGATTTAAGTGCACTTCCAACGGCAAAAAGTTGGACAATCAAGCGCACAGAAGCGGTCGAAGAGATCCTATCGGTCGGGCGACTCAGCGGACAGAGCGACATGACAAGCCTGTTAATGGTTTGTATCGTATGTTCAAGCTTTTATGGGTATAAGTAGTACATACGTTACACTTCAAATCATCATAAACGCGCTTGCACGTGTTTTCATTGCTTGGATTGGTGTTCTTGGGCTGGGAATTTGCACGCCGTAGCTGATTGACAGTCAATACTTAATTGATAACACAACTAAAACAAATCCAGCAACTATAATTGTGAAAAATCTAAAGGATTCTGTTCAAGAGACTAGAAAAATGTGTGGAATGACGGAAATAACAGCCCTTCAAGAAACGTGGCTCCTGCACTAGGATCTGCCATTCTTAGGGGAGATTCATGAGGACTTTGCTTATACCGGATCGTCAACAATGGACCTAACCATTTAATTAATTTAATTTAAATTATACTAACACAATATGCCTGTCTGGTGCCTAAGTATGAATTTGTTCCGACTGCTCTCGAGACAGCGGGGTTATGTATCATGTAATTTGACATTAAATAAATAATAATAATAGTTATTTGTCGACGCTTTTTATATCACACATTTTTCCAAAACTCCATTATTCTCTATATTAATACTTTATAAAAATGTATTTTTTATGTCCATAATAACCTGTGAATGTTGATCGAACAACGGTTAAGTTGTAATGAAAATAGAAAACGTAGATATGACAAATAAAGTTAATACGAAAGGAGTTTCTACACAATATCTGCAGCTTTCTGACTGATGACTTCTATACATATATTATCGTCCCTCTCACACCCACAACACACTAAACAGACGGAATAGAGACAGAGCCAGCTATTAGCGTAGCTAGGTAAGGGCCTGCGGTCAATGACGACTCTATACCAGACAGTTGTAATTTTTTGCTCATTACCGCGACCAAGATCCAACGATTTGCAGCTATATGGAACTTAATACAACTCCGCAAGGTTTAGATTAGAGATATGGAAGTTTCGATGATAGTACTATTGAGTGATGGCATATAGCGAGTCAATAAATTGCAAAATGCCGTAATTTATAGAATGCAAGGAATCCCGCGCCTCGTGTTGTCAACTGGTTCCAGGATTAGTTGATCCTGATCTACGAGAGTGCCGCGACGATAAAATAATATGGAATAAGCACCAGTGTAAACCGTATAATATTATAATCCATTCCAATAAAATATGGATTATGTTCTTGCTTTCCAGTGCAACTTATGATTTGAAAGACACGCAGTAAAGAAAACTAAATTGTACAGCCTTACTGTGCATTCATTTCTCGCGAAGCCTTCATCGTCTAGTAGGTACTTAATGTTATAAAATTTAATGCGAAAGTTTGCGTCTGCGTGTGTATGTTTGTTACCTCTTCACGCCTAAACCGGATGGATTTGGATGATACTTAGTAGGTGGTCACATTAGCACATGGTAATCCATGGTTGTTAATATAAATATCTGCTACTTTTTATCACACAGGCACATGAGCAACGCCACTCTTTAGACTAAATTAATGCTCACTTATAGTCCACCATTATTCAAGTCAAATGTTAAATTCCTCATTGCCATTATATTATTGTTCTACAATATAACTTAGTAGTAATATATATATAAGAAAGTCGTGTTAGTTACACCATTTATAACTCAAGAACGGCGGGACCAATTTTTATGATTTTTGTGTTTTTGTGTTTGTCTTCGTTCGGATTCCAGAATAGGATAATAAGTATTAAAAATATGATATCATCAATAAAAAATATTATCAGTCAATAAATCATTGGTTTTAGGTTAGGGTAGTGTAGTGTAGGGTAGGATAGGCTAGGGTAGGGTAGTTTAGGGTAGGGTAGTGTAGGGTAGGGTATAGTGTAGAGTAGGGTAGGGTAGGGTAGGGCAGGGTAGTGTAGGGTAGGGTAGTACAGGGTAGTGTAAGGTAGGGTAGGGTAGTGTAGTGTAAGGTGGAACGTAGTTCGCCGGGACAGCTAGTAAATAATAATATTAACCCCACAGCGTCGATGGCTCAATCGGTAACTACTCGGATTCAAATCCGGACGGCCAATGTACCAATGAGTTTTTCGAAACTTACGTATATATATCACCGATTGCTTTAACGGTAAAGGAAAACATCGTAAGTAAACCTGCACATCTGACTCCAGATGTGTATGAAGGTCGCGTTGCACACGTCCGTAGATGTAAATCTAAATGTCCAACACGGGACCGTGGAAGATGCTAAGTGCAACACCAGGCAATCGCCGTCGTCTGTCTCTTGGATAGCACGGTTAATTGTGCCACACAATAAGAGAAGAGAGAAACCTACAATCACTTTGGTCTAAATAGTTTTTTGCTAACCGCATAAAAAAAATGATTTTGAATCATATTCGTTGAATTATGCAGCCACCGTAAGTTCCAAAGCGCTAGGCTAGAGGAACCCCAGTGCAGCATTCACCAGTAATTTTGTCTATACAAGCATTTTAAATTACTGTTAAACAGGTCTTCTAGAACAGCTGTAGGCTACCAAGATTTGGCGCCCCCCTGGGGACATAAAAGGGGCATGAAGGTTCCATAGCAAGCTAAGGTACTAACGGTTACAGCCATAAGACGAAATCGGATACATTATATAACTCTTGTGCAACCTATTTGTGTTAGTTGGGTTGTACGTTATTGTTACTTTGTATGATCTATTTTACGCCCCAGTTCGTTATTCCTGGAAAAAACAAAATACGTTACTTCTTTGTTAGTTTTTTCAAAAACTCTCCAAAATTTTATAATATTTACATAGATGCTGTTGAAAGGGTACAAAAAAATCTTTAAAATGGTTAATTTTCGTTGTTGTCGTTGTCGTTGCAATAATAATAAGGAATTGATTGAGAAGTTTAATGTTGTGTCTCTAAAACAACTTCGTATTCAACTAGAGAAATAGCTTTTGTACTAATTGATCAACAATTACATTGATTGTCCTGACCTCATACATGGTATTGGTTAACGCGTGCCTGCAAGGATTCTCAGGTCTAAGCGGCTCTTTTGTCTAACTAAGCTTTTGTCGTACCAATATAGGAAGCGATCGCCAATCTATAGAATGCTTAGTATCTTATGCTTAGTTCTGATCTAGACATGTTCAACACATCCTCGACAAAATACCTATAGAACAAATACTATCTGTGTACTTAAGAGCAACTAAAACATCACTTTTATTGTATTACTTCAAGATTTTTCATTCTAAGTTCTACTTTATATTTTTCTTCTGCAATAAATAGTTATTTATTCTGTTCACTTCTACTCTTTTTAGGTAATATCTGTTATCGTCTCAATTAATTTTACAATTTAATTAACGTTATTAAGACAGCTTTTTGACTTACACTTTATAGCGACAGACCTCCCCTTATATATAGCATATCTCTGCGGCAGACTGATTAGTAAGCATTTGTAGTATTAACTGTACATTACCGTTTGTGTTAACGTAAAATAAATAAATAAATGGCTCTTACGATTTTAATTATCGCCTATCGGACCCACCGACTACGAGCACCTTCCTCAAGATCTAACGAATACCTATGTGTGTCACAAAATATGACGAATCGTTCTGTTTCCGACTAAAAAACCTTTTGTGGATAATGAATTTTATAACGTCGACAAAAACCTACAAATTGAATTTTAATATTTGCAATTTATTTTTTATTTTTCATCATTATGATGAATTCATTATTTTGGTTGTCATTTAAAATTTTATTTTGTTTTGGTATCTTTTTTTTGTTTTGACATTTTGTTTTTATTTTGTTTTGACTTCTTACATTTTTTGACATATTTTTTTTATTGTGACATTTAATTTTTGTATTTTTTGACGATCATGTTAAACATATTTTGTATGAATATGTGTAATTGGTGACATGAAATAAATAATCAAATCTACTCTAATGAAACTTTGTGAATAACTAGGAATTAATTATAAAGCATACTACATTGGATAGTTCATTATTTCAAAAAAAATCTAAACAAGGTATACTTCCTATACACCTCCCATACATATCTATATTACTTGTAACTTTTTAATTATGTTTTACATTGTGTTTATTTTTTTATTTTTTTTATATTTTTGGGTACAATAAAGAGTATTTATCTTATCTTATCTTTACTCTGTACTATTGCGTAATTTTTGATGTGTAACATCTTTGCTCTCGCTTTCCTGCAATTTGTGGGAGTGATTTCGTGAAATGGGACGGAAATGTGTAACAGGAAATGCGAACGTTTTTTAATTCTCGAAAACTAAGGTTGTCATAGCCATTCCGCCTAGTGTGATGGCAAAGGCAAAGATGACATACTACTATTCGAAGGGTCGGCCCGTGAATGTACGACCCGATAATTAATTAATTTCATAAGTATTTTGTCACATGTTACACATCATATGCGAGTACTGTAGGTCTCGTTTTTTATTTTTGATTTGTGTACGTATCCCGGACTACGCCACACTGTGAAAGCTTCGCTAGTAAGTTAGTATGCACAGCGTGGCTGCACAATTTGTTATTTTTGGTAGGAGAATGAAACAGATAGTAAATCACACTAGAAGTATATGAAGTGATGTTTGAACTTAAGATTACTCCAAAGTGTTTCATGCATAATAGAGTATAATATTATGACCTAAATAATGAGTTCAAAACTCAAATCGAAATTTCTTTATTCTAAGTAACAACATTATAACGGCGAAAGTTGTACAGCAACCTAGCAACCACGACCACACTGAGTCGATGCTGTAACCAGCGCACCGTAATAATGAATGAGGTTATCGACAAAGCAACCAGCGTATGCGCAAGAGTGCAACCAAATTGAGTTGTCGGGGCGAGCGGCGAGCGGCGAGTGCGCGCGAGTGGCTAACTGTACCGTACGTACGGTCAACTATACGACTAGGTTAGCTTTACCAGAATAACGGCAAAGGAACAAACCGGCTAAGTGCAAGTCAGACTCGCGCGCCGAGGGTTCCGCGCCACCGCGCCTTTGCGTACGGAACCCTAATAACATAAAGGAGTACAACAATGAACAAGATGAACAAGACCAACAGACAACAATAATTTTACTTTTATGCAGTTCAGGGCCCTTAATCATCATCGTCTAATGATTATCATACCAGCTAAAAGACGCCCTCTGCTGGACAAAGGCTTACCCAAGGAGTTCCACGACGACCGGTCTTGTGCTGCCCACATTCGGCGGCTTCCCACGATCTTCACCAGATCGTCGGTCCACCGCGTAGGAGGCCTGCCTCTACATTTTCCGGTGCGCAGTCGCCACTCGAGAACTTTACTACCCCAAAAGCCATCTGTTCTACAAGCTATGTGCTCTGCCCACTACCACCCCAGTTTAGCGATTCTGTGAGCTGCGTCGGTTACTCGGGTTCTCCTGCGGATCTCACCATTTTTGCTACGATCGCGTTGGGACCCTTAATAGAATAGAATAAGAGAATCCTTACTAGTATTATAAATGTGAAAATGTGTTTATTTGTTTGTTAACTTTTCAAGCTTCAACGCCTTGACCAATCCTTATAAATTTGGCATGCAGGTAGCCTGTGACACGGGGAAGGACATAGGCTACTTTTTATCCCGTGAAAATAGCGGAGCCCGATGCAGTTCCTGAGGGAACTGAAAATATACTCTTTTTTGGTTAATTTCTTTAACATCGCAACGGAACAATGGATTGTGTAATTTTTTGCACAGAGATGGTTGAGGGGGTGGGAAATACACGATTTACTTATAAGCATATCCTGACATAGTTCCCAATGGTTCCTCTAAGACATTCATAAAAACGATGTCCACGCGGGCGAAGCCGCGGGCAAAATCTAGTAGAATAATAATTTTATACTAGATCACTACAAAAAAAGCCATAGTATTGCTAGTAAGTTTTTCTTATTCAAAGTTAGTAAGTATCTTTAGAAAATTAATTACGGTTTTGGGCAAGATGGACAGCCACCTAGTGCTTGAATATGGGGCTATCCATCTCGTCCTTAAAAACCGACAAAACCTGTTGGCGCTGCCGCTAATGCGACACATTAGGGAGGCAGCTCTTTTTCGCACAAGACAATAAAAGACATCCACGTGTGCCTTCGCAAACATCCCTGATGCAATACAATATCGCGGCAGCCCCAGCTAGCGGCATCGGCATCCTGAGCCCGTTATTATACTGGACTCGCAGGGCGTTGCAGGCCTTCAGTGTGTAGCTGACCACAGGCTGCACGTGTAGAACGACTGTGAAAAGGATTTGAACAGCGTAAGTTTTACTTCGCTTGAGCAACTTCAAAGTAATATTTATACTCTTTGGCAACGTGCAAACCTGCGGGCAGGCATATTACATTCCGTGTACACATATGTACGTCACGGTCAATTCTTCAGCTTCAAAGGTTTACGTAGTCTAATAATAATATAATAATCTACACTAATATTGTAAAGTTTACGTGTAAGTTACATGTAACGTAAATAAATGAATGTAAAATATGGGGGCCTTCTTGAAACAAATTAGAAAAAGTTTTTCAAAATGTATTTTGTGAATATTAAATGAAAGGACTTCTTTTTATAATCTTATAAAAAAATATAAAACATAAAATATATAATATAAAATTATAATTTTAGAATCAATAGTTTTGAAGTTATTTAAGAAATTAGGCAAAAATTAACCATCCCACCCCAAACCTTATTTCCGAACTACTAGGTCTAAAATCTTGAAAAAATCACAGTATATGATGTTGAATGCATAGATTACAGAAAAATCTATGGGAAAATCTAGTCCTTCCGTTCCCACAGAAACAGCTATATTTCTAAAGTCCTCTATTTACCTAGAGCAAAGTATGTCTGTCAACTGAAAGTCTTATTTTGTTGGTAGTTAAAGTGTTGGTGCCAAACTCTGTTCGTGTGATTCCAAGTCGCACCTGGGCGATTTTTTATGTGATATAATTACACATAAAGATTTTTAGATTTTTCCTTTACTTGTGCTGTGAGACTGCATTCTGCCAAATTTCATGATTCTAGGTCAACGGAAAGTGTCCCATAGGTGTAATTTACACACGATTGTGTGAAATACACGACTTATATATACCAGTATTATTTGATTGAGTTCACTTTGGAGTTTGATTCTTTTACAGCTCCTAGGGACCGTAGACAGTAAATATTGGATACTAATTATTCCAACATGATACCTCCACGCGTGAGAAAAAGGGTCTTGACAGACCGATAGACAGACGAACAACGAAGTGATCGTATAAGGTTTGCTTTATTCATATTAGGTAGGGAACCCTAAAAAGGGAAGTTGGACTTACCATATATATTGGTAACACGGCCTGGGACGTGCGCGTGCGATTGACTGAAGCCGGGCTACGGGTGGTGTGGCAGTGAAAGTACTGTCCCGTACGTAACCCGTTCAACGCGACCCGTGACCCGGCGCGCGGCGGAGCTCAGAGCGGCGGAGCTCGAAGCGGCTGATTGATTATTTGTTGTGAAATGTATAAAAGTGTCATGCACGTGGACAAGGGCAAAGGTGTCATTTCGAGGAGTTGCTGAGAATGTTCAGTTGAATCAACCGTACAGTTCGTTCTAATTCCACTATGATCATATTTTGTTAGCCCAGTTGGATTAATTCCAAATCAAAATCAAATCAAATCAAAACTTTTTATTTCAAATAGGTGTTTACACACACTTTTAAATAGTCAAAAAAAATATTCTTGTATATTACAAATAATGTCATGATTCAGATTACAGTCTCAGGTAATGGTACATATATAATCTATTATTTTATAATATCCTCTAGAGCCTAGAGCACAAACATTTTTTGACATAAGTCTTGAATTTATTATCTGACATACTAGTTAAATTTTCTGAAATTTTATTGTAGAATC
Organism: Coleophora flavipennella; assembly: GCA_947284805.1. Taxonomy (NCBI): domain Eukaryota; kingdom Metazoa; phylum Arthropoda; class Insecta; order Lepidoptera; family Coleophoridae; genus Coleophora; species Coleophora flavipennella. The sequence continues at coordinate 18,521,586 of OX369265.1, forward strand.
TTATACACTGCCCCACAAATGACTTTTTAACCTTACTCAGTCTCGAAAAGGCTTTAAGTATCTATTTTATTTTCAGTTCTTAAATTCAAATTATGCCTGTCACTGTTTTTAGGAAATAAATGCAAATTCTTACGAACGTACATGATGTTTTCATTCATAAATTTAAAATATTGATTTAGATTTTAATAGTACTTAGATTTAGCAACAGTTAAAATATTGATTTCTTTGAACTTATTCTGTAACGAGTCACGTGATCTCATCTGATAGATTGCGCGGATAGCTCTTTTCTGCAGGATGAAAATAGTTTCTATATCAGCCGCATGCCCCCACAGTAATATGCCATAAGACATTATACTATGGAAGTAACTAAAATACACTAGTCTCGCAGTACCTACATCCGTTATCTGTCTTATTTTCTTAACGGCATAAGCAGAAGAACTAAGCCTTCGCGCTAAAGTTTCAATGTGTGGTCCCCATTGAAGTGAAACATCCAAAGTTATACCAAGGTACACCGTAGTATTTACAAATTCTAATTTATTATTGTCTAACATTACACTATTATCGACCTTTTTTACAGCAAACATAATTTTATAAATTTAATAATAAGTTGTCCACAGTGGACCAGTTCAGTATCTTTGAAAGAGTGTTGAATACGACCAGTTATAAATACTTACGGATATACACGTTTAAGATAAAATTAACAATAATCACATACTTACATCTGACCCAAAACTATAAGATTCCATGTGCTACGTATGACAACCAGAAAATGATATCGTAAGTACATAGGCGGCTGGTGGAATCATGGGAACGTTTGGGCCGGGTGTGAGTCGGGACGGGATATCAACGTGACGAAGCCAGTGGCCGTAGATAAAATACCAACCCTCACTGGGCCCGCGTGGTTGACTAAGGCCTGATCGCCCTAATTCAGGGTAGGCTCGAGCCCCTCGGTGGGGACGTATATGAGCTGATATAATTAGTTGACAAAAACCTGTGATTTACCCGAAAGTGCTTAAGGTGGATATCGAACCCTCGGCCTAACGTTGACTGCTACGCCACCAGGTAAGTCAAATGTAAACTAGAATTCAGATAGAAACATAAAATCACACTAAATTTGAGTAAAATATTGTACATCGAACGGAGCCAACAAATCAATGGAACACATGTCTCGACAACCTCAAGCCGTGCCGCAGACGATTTTAATAGTACTTTTTAACCGCCTCCGTAGCTCAGAGGCAAAGTTCACTGGCTTTACACAGGAGGTCGCGGGTTCGATCCCCCTACTGGGTCAATTGTAAGACTCGGTTTGGTTGGTGGTAGGGCATTATCTAAGCTCACCTGGCTAGCTACCACCATCTTATCTAAGTCTTGCCGCCAAATATCAATGTTGATATCATTGGTGTGTTCCGGCATGAAGATAAGATAGCCAGTTCCCCATTGCGTTGGGGAATCTTGGTAAGCCCGCTTCCATCTTCGCCAACATCGTCACTTAACCACCAGGTGAGATGTTGTCAATGGTTTACCAATTGTGAATAAAAAAAGTACTACTCGACGAACTCAAGTTACTAACCAGACAGGGGTACGGTATTAAGTACCTACAAGTGTCGTTAGAGGTTATTAGACCATCCAGTCTCAATTTGTGGAGCGAGGACTGTATTAAAATTCCAATTCGGTGGCTGATTGTTCCCGTTCCCACAGTGGACAGCGGCATTGTGGGACTGGTAGTACAGGCAGGTAGCGACCGCAAACCGCGTAATGACGGAACGTAATGACGTAAAGTAAAGCGTCATCTCGATACGCGACGTGACGCGAGTTTACCGGTGGATTGGATGTCTTCGGAGGGTTGAAGACCTCAAAACAGATAATGAGAAGACCCACTGTTTATCCATTTCATCAAAACGGTCGCACCCATATTCAGAAGCAGCTGTTTTCCGCGGCTTTTCGAGGCTGCGCAGTGCGCGAGCCGCGGCTCGCAAGCGTGAAAACAAGTAGCCTATGTGTTAATCCAGGTCCTAATCTGGCTACCTACCAAATTTTAGCCAGATCCGTTCAGTATTTTTTGCGTGAAGAAGTAACAAACATGCACACTCACAAACTTTCGCCTTTATAATATTAGTGTGATTAACCTGGGTACATGCACGCAACTCAAATCTCAATGCGTTTTAGCTGACTTCAGTCGCTAGCGCCTGACGAAATGTACAGAGGCCAGCACATCAAGCTATACACTCGTAGTGCGATTCTGATCCATGCGCATACGGAATAAGAGCAGTACAAAGTCCAAAGTGTGTAGCTTGATGTGCTGGCCTGTGTACATTACGAGGAGAGAGGTGAAGACAATGAAGTTGTGTCGCTACCGCGTATGAAATGAAGACAAGGACCTACGAGTATGTCCGTATGTATGCGAGCGGCTATTTTTGCGCATTTCATATTGTGGACTGCCTGTTGGGGAAACGTAAGACTTTCATCTGCCTTCACCTCCTGTAGTCAATTCATACTTCAGAGTGCTTTTATTTTTTAAAAGTGACACTAATTTCGACCAGACTCTCCGCTATTGTAGGCCGTTGTTTTATAGGCATTCCTTAGATCTTGCCAGTTCACCAGCCGGGAGCGGGTAGCGGGAATCAAGATTCAATTAATCTAATTTCCGCTCCGTCCTCTCGGATTTCGTTCGGACTTCAGAGAACCATTCGACTCACTTAGCGTCGAGTTAATGATTTCTGTCAATGCCTGTGTTCCTCACCATTTCTCCGTATCATTGTTATTACCCTCCGAACCGGACGGATGACAACACAAATCAATTCCGAAGGACGATGACTTGCTAATTGAGGTGGAGCAGAGACAATCTGCCCTCGGCGGTAGGCGGCAAGATCTTTATTATTCCCAAAGTTGGTCATTCGTTCTCGGGCGGCGACCACGCACCGGAAGACGTAGCGTAGGCAGGACTCCCAATTCGGTGGAACCGATGACCTGGTGAAGATCGCGGGAAGGCGCTAGATGTGTGCAGCGCATGAACGGTCGTTATGGAAAGCCTTAGGGGGAGGCCTTTGCCCAGCAGTGACCGCCTTTCGGCTAATATGATGGACATACGTATATAAGAATGTCTGCGTTACGTTTTACAACGTTATTAGTACTAAAAATTTGTGCTATTGTTAGCACTGGAGCGTTCTGAATCTTACCCTCGAAACAACTTTTGCGCAAAACAAACATGGATTTGAAAAAAGTTCTAGGTTTCTGTGAGCTTTTGTTTGAAATTTATTTGTGATGTATTCTCGCAATTATACAGTTATCTTATTTAGATTTAAGATTAAATCTTTTGAGGTTTTAATAAAAAAAAACTCTTCGGCCGCTTATCTATGACGGCGGCCACACCCTCGCCACAGAAGAGATGATGATGATCTATCCGACCGATTTCGGTCGTGGCGACTACTTCGAGTTTGCCGCGCGTGCGCTCGAAGATGGTTTATGTAGCCAATCTTCGCAGCGAAACTCCTCGCGCACTGAGGGCATTTAAGTATGCCACCCTCGTAATTGTGTGAAATGGTCGCAGGTGGTCGGCCAGAAGAGATACTAGTTACTTTGCTTTGCAGCTCGTTGTAGATTTTTTTATTATTATTTACAATTAGTAAACCCCTGACATATAAGCGTCGGTGGCTCAACCGGTAATGACTCGGTCCATCTAACCAGAGGTACCGGGTTCAAATCTGGACGGCCAATGTACCAATGAGCTTTTCAAAAACTTACGTACATACTTACCGATTGCTTAAACGGTGAAGGAAAACATCGTGAGGAAACCTGCACACGCCTGCGAAGAAACTCGAAGGCTGTGTGTGAAGTCGACCAACCCGCACTGGGCCCGCGTGGTCGACTAAGGCCTAATCGCCCTGATTCAGGGTAGGCTCGAGCCCCTCGGTGGGGACGTATATGAGCTGTTATAATAATAATAAAACCCCTGACAACATCTCACCTGGTGGTAAGTGACGATGTTGCCGAAGATGGAAGCGGGCTTACCAAGATTCCCCAACGCAATGGGAAACTGGCTATCTAAATCTTCATGCCGGAACACACCAATGATATCAACATTGATATTTGGCGGCAAGACTTAGATAAGATGGTGGTAGCTAGCCAGGCGGGCTTAGAAAATGCCCTTTCAGCAACCAAACCGAGTCTTACAATTGACCCCGCGGGGATCGAACCCGCGACGTCCTGTGTAAAGCCAGTGAACTTTGCCGTTGGGCTACGGAGGCGGTCAATTGATGGCTGAATCACACGAGTGTGTGCCTGCGCGCACGCCGGTGCGGTGGTCTGCGTTCCCACCGCTACCGAGTTCTTCCCTCCTATTCAATCATTTCACGCTTCGGAAGAACGCTGATATTGCACTAATTATGATAGATCTTAGATCCATTTCTGAAAGTTGATAGGTTCACACCGTCGTGATTATAAACTTGATGGAATGTTTTTACCACGGCGGCGTTGATTTGCAAGTCATCGTTGTGGAACCAATACTTACAAAATTATCTCTACGCTGAACTGCGTTTAACACGTTTAAAAAACACAGTTTAAAAACAACTTAGGCTAAGATGAGGAAATAAACAGTGACAGGTATACTGTTAGATAAACTTTCAAAGTGTAAATCACAAACCAAACAAAACGTTGCAAGGTTCACAAATAAATTAAGTCAGTACACCTTCGCATTTTTGTAGGTGGGTCTTACAACATATTTTTAGGGTTCCGTACTCAAACGGATAAAGCCTACGCTTTCCGTTAGTCTATGTTCATCTGTCTAACTTTAAAAGGCTGTATATATTTTGAACCGTGATATGTAGCCGGTTGAAATGATAGAGTATGTTTTATTATGGCCCAAGTAAACAATAAATAATAAAAAATAAAACGATAAACACGTTAAAAACCAACTTCAATCGCAACAACACAATTTTGCTATTTTTACGTTTTTGTTAATTTTCTAAAATAGACTGAACTGATTTTGATAAAATTTACATAGGATCAATCTGGCGGCACACGTACCCTATCGAATAAAAAAGAACCATGAAAATCGGCCATCAATCTAAGAAGATATCGTGTTACAAAACTTGAAAAAACATACAGTCGAATTTACCGACTTTAAAAAAGGAAGAGGTTCTATGTTCGACTTTGCGTATATTCCACCGATTTCTTCGTCTATCAAAACTACTTATTTTTATATAGGTAACAATTACAGTTTTAGAGTTTACTCAAGTATACTACACTTTATATAAGCATATTTACAAATTTTCTATACCAACTGCAAAAAAGCTTTGGTTTTTTAAATATACATTTCTTTATTAAAAAAGACTACAGAACCCTACTTAGCGCGTGGTCCAACACGCACTTGGACACTGTTTTGGTGTCTATTAAGTGATATAGAGTACATTTAGGTCAAAATCGCAAAGTATGTGTCGAGGACCAAATTTTTTTTTGCTGATTTGACATATACTTTCTTTGGGAAAGTTGTTTATAATCACGAGTACATGCATATATTTTGTTATCAAGAATTAATTAAAAGTCACCCTATATACGTGCATGCCAAATTTCGTCAAGATTGGTTGAAATGTAAAGAGCTAACAAACAAACACATTTTCATATCTAAATTAGTAAGGATATGGAAATAAGTATCATTGTCAGTCACGTTTATATATTTAGGGTTCTTTTTTCAAAGGTATAGCGTGCGGAACCATTGGTATGCGAGTCCGGCTCGCACTTGACCGGTTTATGTCTCAAAGAGTTAAATAAGGTTTTACTGTTTTCTCTCGCTCTCTGTTTCACTGAGTCGCACCCAGCACCAATAAATGAGCTAGTTTAGAACCCCCTACATTCCCGTGGCAACACGTGCTTTTTAAAAACTACTCTACTTTCCGTTCGAGAAGTCATTGCCGAGAGTGGTTTCTCGTCTTGCAAACTCCGCGTAGTAATAGTTAGTGCTTGCTCTTGGCGGCGGTATCCAGGTTCTGAAGGCACGAGCGTGCGCGCAATGCCAGCAATGGCGAAGGAGTAATACCGTAATGTGCCGTTCTACGAGTCACGACAGAGATTTTCAGGAACTCTACAAAAAGCCACTCCGCAAAAAAATTTAAGTCAGCCAATAAACCCTTTCTTTTCGAAGCTCCTTGAGCTACCCTCGACACCAGACAACAGTAACACTGAAGTACAGGGCTAACTCCATAGCAAATAGCAATAATAATAATAATAATAAAAACGTGTGGCGCTCGGGGACTGCCGCGGTAAAGCTATTGCATAGGTAGCATTTTTATCAACTTATGGAATTATGTATATTTTTTTTATTTATGGAGTATTTACCAGTACCATATAATCCTTGGGGCGCGGGATGTTTATGTAATAAATTAACACTATGAAAGTTACACCAGTAAAATTAACAGTCCTTTAAGTACCGCATATCTCTAATAGATGGCACTGTAAGTTTTTAGAACGCGGTAACGTTACGTTACGCTCGGCCGAGCTACATGGTAGGCGGAGTGGGGGGTGTTAGGTTTTATTGTGGCCGCGCTCAAAGCCCGCGATAAAAGCTATGCAATAGCTTAAAACGTAAAAAAAACTACTTCCATCGCAACAACTTAGTATAGTTTTACTTTATTATTTTTGGTTTTTGTTAATTTTCTTATAAAATAAAGTAATACACCGATTTTGATGAAAATTATATGGGACCACACGGGAAGCACTAGCTTTCAAATAAAAAAAGAATCATCAAAATCGGTTCACCCAGTCAAAGGTTCTAAGATAACATACATAAAAACAATAAAATGTACAGTCGAATTGAGAACCTCCTCCTTTTTAGAATTCGGTTGAAAATGTAAAAAGGTTTTTTTGTAAATCCGACGCCACAACGGCGTTAGATCACGACAAACTGCACGGGAAGTGAAACACGTCTCGTGAATATGTTTTTTATCCAGTTTGCTCTCTCTCACCAATATATATTTTTTTTTTTTTATTCACAATTGGTAAACCCTTGACCACATCTCACCTGGTGGTAAGTGACGATGTTGCCGAAGATGGAAGCGGGCTTACCAAGATTCCCCAACGCAATGGGGAACTGGCTATCTTATCTTCATGCCGAAACACACCAATGATATCAACATTGATATTTGGCGGCAAGACTTAGATAAGATGGTGGTAGCTAGCCAGGCGGGCTTAGAAAATGCCCTACCACCAACCAAACCGAGTCTTACAATTGACCCCGCCGGGAATCGAACCCGCGACCTCCTGTGTAAAGTCAGTGAACTTTGCCTCTGAGCTACGGAGGCGGTTAAAATTTCAACCGACTTCAAAAAGGAGGAAGTTCTCAATTCGACTGTATATTTTCTTTTTGTATGTTTGTTACGCGATATCTCCGCCGATTGTGAACCGATTTTCAAAATTCTTTTTTTATTTGAAATAGTACCTTTATTTGAAGTAGTATTATGTTATGATTTGATGGTTCCTATTGCCGAGTGGGTGATTGGGTTTAACGTTGTTAGATGGATAGCAGTACCACTAGAAATAAAAGTTTAAAAACTAAAAATCAACTTCAAAATGAAATTCCCTCAAAAGTATGAAATAATATTATTATACTTAGATACACGACATTAACCAACAATAACGGAATCAAAGGTGGGTACGAATTAAATTAGGGGCCGAAAGTTTTTTTTTTGAGGTCAGTGTCAGCAATGCCTTAAAATTTGAGTAGCTGTGTGCTGGTACCGACCTCAATAATAAATTTAGGCCCCTAATTTAATTCGTACCCACCTTTGATTCCGTTATTGTTGGTAATAAGTATAATAATATTATTTCATACTTCTGAGTGAATTTCATTTTGAAGTAGTTTTTTAGTTTTTTAAACTTTTATTTTTATTTCAATGAATTTATTGCAATGAAATTAATCTGTGTTTTATTTCCTTTTTTTAAGTAACTTGTTGGAGGTGATCAAATTAAATGCCCTTTCATTAAGTGCTAATACCATTTTGTCAGGCTGCTGTGAGTAACTGATGGGATGGGCGGCGTAAAGAAATCACTTGAGGTTACCTCGAAGCCGCCCGCTTCACTACTTTTGAAAGACTTGACGAAAAATCTTTGTATAAGTGCGCGCAAAACAAAGCTCTTTTGTAAGTGTAATATTCCTTGGTTGGGCTAATATCTGAAGTTGGTCGAAATCGTAAACATCAGTCTATCCTCACGGCGGCGGCGGCGGTTAGTAAAATATTTATACAAATAAAAAATATAATTAAAATATATTCGTTCGTTTAAGTTGTCCGTGTGAACTGGCCTACACTTGTCAAAGGCATTCATGATATTCAAAGATTTTAATGTATAACTTCTCGTGTCATATTGTTTACATGTTCTAATGACATAATTTGTTTTTTTTAAATCAAGGATTGGATTTCGACGTTAATAACTAATGATTGTTTATTTCTTGATTTTTTTTAAATGAAATTAAGTAATCACTATTTTATGGCTATCAGAAAGAGTGTGATTTGCATCTATTTCGAATAAATATCTTGAATCTATACTATAGGGGCTATGAAACTGTCATTTTGGTTGGCTTTGTTTGCGAGCAGCGAGCGATGTGCAGCGTACAGCGTGCAGCACGCAGCGCAGCCATGACGTCTTGTCGACTGTACTTGTAACAGGTAGCACTCATAATAGCGTTGCTCTGTCTAGTCAGGACCAACTTCAAGTTGTTATTTATATAATAACTTGCAATATTTGTATGCATGTACGCTTTTTCAAGTCAAATCTTGCAACCGGTTTAACAGCGACTTCCAGGGCTCCGATTGAGCTGAAATTTCTCGGTGACAACAGATGCTTTTGGTATTTTTAAAGTTGATCTGATGAAGAACTTTGGAGGTGGAATCAAGGTGCCAGGATCGTCTTTTATTTTCAATTGAATCGTAGAAAGTACCGTGCTCGTCTTTTCAGAGTTCCGAAGACAACCTTTGTTTGAAGGTTCCTTGTTATATTATAGTTTCGCCATGTCTGTATTGTCTGTCTGTCCGTCTGTCCGCGGCTTTGCTCAGACTATTAATACTAGAACGTTGTAATTGTGCATGGTTATACACATTAACAACGCCGACAAAGTTGTACAATAAAATCTAGAATATTTTTATGGTTTCTCCCCTACATGTACAGAGATTTCTTTTCGTTGACTTACCCTATCGTATGGGGTGTCGTAGTATTTCAAAACTACTGATAGTTTCCCCCCCCCCCCCCCCCTCCGCCCCTCCTCCTCTCCCCTACAAGCTAAACCGTTATTTCAAGACGTCAGAAAAAACTTAATAGTAGGACATAATATAATTGTTTTATTATATATAGAAAATAAATTGATTCACTCTATATAAGAATGTAATTAATTTTATAATTTGCATGGCCTTTAATATTTGTAAACTGAATTTTTTTTTTATTAAGAAAATAAAAGGCTTTATTATTATTATTGTAGTAGGACATATAACCAATTAAAAATGAATCCTATCACGGCTTAGTAGGATTTCTTAGTTTAGGAGTAATTAGTAATTAGTCGACCAACTTTAGATGTTTAGTTGGATTTGTCAAAAGCAAAAGTTAATAGCATTTCCATACCAAATGTTTTATTACCAACTGTAAATATAATTTAGTTTTTTAAAATTTACATCTATTTTTGGAAAAGAGTTTGGAACCCTACTCTGCGCGAGTCTGACTCTCACTTGGCCGGTTTTTTTTAAATTTAGAAACGTGAGAATTTAGCTTTTGAGCATAAAAAGCCATTTTCAAAGTTTTCAAGTTTTTCTTCAACTTATTTTTATTGGCTTCTTGATTATTCCAGTGTCGAGTGAAAAGCGTTACGTCGAGGAGTCCCTTTCCACGTGGGTTACTGCTGGAGCTCGGCGCGGAGAACTGCCCGAGTTAAGGGGATACACCACCCTAAATTCGTCGGCACTTTCGAACAAAAGTAAATCAAACCTTTAATTATTATTTTTTACGTTACACTTACAAATAATAATAAAGTATATTTTTTAAAAACATTTGCAAAAGAAAAGAAATGAAATATAATTAAAGAACTTCTCAAAATGGCTGAAAAAATATAGGTTTTCAACAACCATGGCTCCGCCATTTCGAAAAAACTCCAAAACAGAATGTACAAAAAAAAACGAACCTGCTCACAAAATTTCTGGAGAATCGGTTGAGAAATGTGACCTGTACCTGTAGCCTATACAGGAGAACAGCCGGACACGCGGACACGCGGACACGCGGACACGCGGACACGCGGACATACGAATATTTATACGAAATATATACGAATATATATACGAAAGTATTTTTGCCCAAGCTGGAACGGAGACCCATTAAAAGACTAATTTAAAGTTGAGAATACAAATCACTACAGTTAGTATAATTTTATGGCACTAAAATATTTCTTCATTAAGTATATCTCGTTGGATGATAATAAAAATAACTTAACGTATTTATAGTTATAGCTCTCTCAAATTTTATTATAATAGCCGAAAAGTGATCTAGCCTAGCATTCAAACAGCTTATTTGTATGTATGTGTCGGTCGGTCCAGTTTGTCTTATCCTTACTATATATAATATTATAAATGTGAAAATGTGTTTGTTTGTTTGTTACCTTTTCACGTTTCAATGCCTTGACCAATCTTTACGAAATTTGGCATGCAGGTAGCCTGTGTCACGAGGAAGGACATAGGCTACTTTTTATCCCGGTAAAATAGCATAATCTGATGCAGTTCCTGAGGGAACTAAAAAAATACTCGATTGTTGTGATTTTTTGCACAGAGATGGTTGAGTAGGTGGGAAACGACAGAATTTACTAATCACCCTTAAATACAGTCATAAAAACGATGTCCACGCGGGCGGAGCCGCGGGAAAAAGCTAGTAGCTAATAATATTAGGTATGCAAACTGCTTTTGCGAATGACGGCATCACGTCACACAGCGCAGCACGCAGCACGCAGCACGCATTTAGTAATCTGTGGCAGCACTGAATAAACCCACAGAGCACGGAATACGCTCGCTCGAGGAGGCGCGAGCGATGTCATTCTGTGCTCTGTGGAATAAACCGCAAGATCAAGTCGCAAGATTCACTCATAGAATATTAAATAAATAAATAAATAATAAATTTATTACACAAAAAATTTACAAGTTAGAAAAACAAATTGCGAGTTATTTTTACTTTCGAGCGACGAATGAGGGAAGAAGATTTTGGGTTGGCAAAAAAATCTAGGTAGAGACTTTGATGGGGATCGATAATCTCACACTAATAGTTGAAAACTAAAAATGGGTGTCTGTGCGTCCGTCTTCAGGTGCTCTAGTACCTAAACTACTGGTCGGATTTGAATATTTGGTCAGGGCAATGTTATTTTTTATCTCCATTTTTACTTTTTTTTTATTGTAATGAAAGTTTTAAAGTTACTAGGTCCGAATAAGGCCTACTAAGGTAGTTTATTATTCTAGGAAAAAATATGAATAAGGTACCTCCCCTACAACCGAAATTATTCGTAAATTTTTTATCGAGTCTGACATGCCTTTATTTTTTGCTACTAGGTAAGCGTAAAACTTTAATTTTAATTGTGTAGTTGACTACGCTAGACGGTGAAGGCTTCGCGAAAAAGTATGCACAGCGTGGCTGTACAATGGACTAACCGCTCGCTGGCCAAAACTAGGCTGGATCTTCTATTCATTTTAAAAACATGATATGGTCAATTAAAAAAAAAAGTCGGTTAAATACTGATTAATTTAGTAGGTAAGTATCTATTTATTTTTCGCAAATAGACAAATTACTAAGCTCTTGGGGAAAGTTGTTCAGTTTCACGTAATTTTTTGCAGTCAATAAAATCTCTACGTCACAACAGAACAACTGCCAGAAATGCTTCTTGGGTGTGTATGTTGCGTCCCAAACAAAAAGGAACTGACACTGATTTGACCCCGACGTGATTTGAACACGCAACCTTCTGATCTGGAGTCAGACGCGCTACCGTTGCGCCACGGAGTCGATGTTGGACACGTCGAAATTGTCCATTGGATCCATAGTGCGCCACTGACGTCATCTAGTGACGGATGCCCGCCGCGCTACGCCACGGCGCCGCGGTTGCGGTGACGAGATAGGACGATAACCTCGACGTATCTATATTTATCGCTGCATGCATGGAATGGATTATCAATTCGAATACGATACACACAAACGTACAATACTTTACAAACTACTCGCTTTAGTTTTTGAGCGCAGTTTAGTTGGTCTATGCTAACATAAGATAAATACTCTTTATTGTACACACTAATTTAAAAAAAACACAATGTAAAACTTAAAAACTTAAAGAAAAACACAATTTAAAACAAAATCTTATGAGCGTGCTATAGCGGTACAATTTGAGCGGTCTTATCGCTCAAAGCGATTTCTTCCGGGCAACCCGGTGTTTAGAGACAAAAGCACAAAAACTATATTTTTTTGACGGAATAAAAAGAAGTTTATGTCACTTCTAATCCGTCAAATATCTCCGTGCAAAAAATAATCAGAATGCCTCTCTCCATAATGTGACTGAAGGACAAGGAAACACACTTTGTAAAATTATTAAGGATTTATTCGAAGAAGTAAGTAAAAAATTAATATTTGCTCATCATTATCCTCAATTCAGCTAGGAGTGGGGGGACATCCTCTGTTGTACCTTCCTCCATTATAGCACCGACCACGACTACATTACATGTTACAGTGTCGCGAGTTCAATGGTATTTTCCCATCTCATAAAACCGGCCAAGTGCGAGTCAGAACACATAGGGTTCCGTACCATCATACTAGATTGCGCTAGTTTCTTTACGTTTAAAAAAAACATGTTTTTTTTATGAAGACCCCCCTTATTTTTTTACTTTTTCAAATTTTTGGTATTTTTTGTTATAGCGACAACAAAAATACACAATTTGTGTAAATTTCAACTGTCTAGCTGTCACGGTTTATGAAATACAGCCTGGTGACAGACAGACGGACGGACAGCGAAGTCTTAGTAATAGTGTTCTGTTTTTACCCTTTGGGTAGGGAACCCAAAAATTGCCCAACGCGCCTAAAGAAGTTTTCACTTCAAACAAAAATCTAATCGCTTAAGTAAGTATTTGTACACCCAATACTGGACGACCTTGTAAGTAACTCACTTGCCTCATTACTCATTACGAACTTGTGTCTTCAACTTTACAATATACCTACGCAGTTATCTCACCTCAGCATCTTAATCGCAATAAGTGTTCCTCAAATGACAAAAAGTTTTAAAAATCGTTTAAAAGTAAAGCTTTTTTATCAGGGTAAGTGGCAGTAATCCATTCTTCCCGTCCCGTCTCTAGCGCCGCCCAAGGCTTCGCTCCTGTCATCCTGAGAGAAAGAAAGCCGTTTATCGCGAACGAGCCCCCCCCCCCGCGCGCCCGCGCCCCAGGGGGGGCGCACTCAAATCCAACTTAAATATCACTAACTCATAGCGGATTTGAAAAACAGTGGCGGTATAGCCACGCGGTGTAGTAACACGCCTGGCCTAAGAGAAAGCTACATTGAGTGCTTTCATACCTTTTCCTAAGAGTAGGTATTTCAGAGGACGCCGAGGATCCAAGAAAAGGAAGTAGGTGCTTAACGTTCAGATACGAACGCTGTTGATTGATACTTAGGTACCATCTAAGACGGCCAGAGACAGATATACAAATATATATCTCAAATACAGATATACAAATATAATAAACCTAGTATCGCTCCCTTCGCTCGCTCAATTTTCAATTTTTCAATCTGTAGTTTTTACACAAAGCGGCGCCTCATATAATACGGCCTACCTACTTTATTTCAGCCGAATTGCAATCTGGTTGAACGTGATGTCGCCGCATTATAAAACGCCGCCGTTTTACGATCCAGCGGTAATCAGCGCGCAGTTTTGCAAAACGGATACGGCTTCCACATGTACGAGTACATCCCTGTTTTACGTATTACCTGTGTTCCTCTCGATCGTAACGTAACGTGCTTATTCAATGTTCGAGATAGATCTCTTTGGTAGTTGGAAAATTAACTAACAATATCCACATTCCAAATTTAAATAAATTTTCCTCTTATGGGATAAAAGAGTTATTTTGGTCTCTGTTTACGAGGAACCAAACAGCTCGTTTTGAATAGATGTGATAAAATAGTTAGTTGTTATACAAGAGTGCAAAGTTGCTTTTTAACCGCGTGCTCAATTTTAGTAAGCGAGGGAATCAAAAGAGCACGAGGTGAAAAATCTTTGCACCTCAGCGAGGAAATTACTAAATGGAAAGAAAAAAAAACATTTGCGCATGACAAACAGTTTCAGTCAATCCTGTTGGCGTCAAATAAACTTCCTCGTCATTAGAATCACTCATTTTATGTTTTTAACTTGTTTTCCAGTTTCTTGTTTTTAACCCAAGGTTTTAACAATATGTCGTGAAAAGAAAATGGCGCGCGCAAAGCAAATTAAAAGAAAAAGTACACCAAGAATGTTCCAAGTCTGAGTTTTTAACAAATTAAAAAAGGTTGTATAATAAATTCAGCGCCATGGAAGTAGAAGTAAATAGGTATAATAATGTTTTGAATTCACGATGTTCTAAATTCAATTTACTTTATCCTCTAGGAAATAAAAACGGCTTTTGCACTCAGATATCGAATTTCCGAGATGGGGGGATGAAAAATATATTTTTCATTACTTTTTTACTAGTACGGGGGGCCTAAAATATTTTGTATATGAAAAGTATCACTTTCGAGTTCAACGAAATTAGGGTTTTGGCACCGAATCCAGGAGATAATGCGAAAAAATTTAAAAGTTTGAAAGGGTTACAAAACAACAGATTATACCGTACGTACATTTGGACGTATCGTCCGGCTTGTCCCGTAAAAGTGTCTTAAATTTTCCAGTTTATTAATTTAATTAATTTGTATTTTTTGAAAAAAAAACGTGTTGAGCCGAGTTTCATTTGGGCTCGACGTTTGTTCTCACTGCGGTGCGGCGCGGGCGCATCGGTGACAGTTCATTACATTAACATGTTCCGCGCAGGTATGATTAGATAGGTGGTAAAAACTAAGACATTCAATAAATTGAAAGTTTTTAACCCTAGCTGAATAATAATATTTTGACTTTGAACTATGAACACAGACGCAACTGAACATAAAATAATTTTCGAAAAACCTTAAAACCAGAAGTGATATACATATGCATGTAAAATTTCAGCTCAATCGGATACCGGTAAGAGGGTCAATTTTAACTTGCAAGATTTCATCCGAACAAACATACCTACATTGGAAGTTAAATAAAAGCTTGTAATTACTCCTTCCGGCCGCCATGCCGGGCGCCGGCAGAGTTTGCAACCAGAAGCAAATTACATAAAGGCATCATTTTATTCACGCAATATTTTAAGTTCAATGTCAATTAAGTAACACTGCAGTTGTCCCTATTCAACTGGCAAGTCCCAAAACGCTGAGTAATTCAGCTCAGTTGGGGCTGTGGGAGCATAAACTACGGGCCTCGTTGTTGCCCGCGGCGGGCCCGCCCAGGGGCCAGGCCCGGATTGAAGGATAGGCAAGAGACCGAGGCCACTCAATGAGCGATGAAAGGTTTTTACTTTCGAGCGACTGAGGAGCAAATAGTATCGTTATCGAAAATCTTAGTTAACATTTAGATTTTGATGGGATCCATTGTCATACACAACACAAATAGAGTTCAAAAAAATCGAGTCGGACTAACACTCCGGGGGTTTCGTACCACCACACATCTCCACAAAACCACAGATTACTAAATAGTTACTTACAAAACTACATAGTATAAGAACAATGATACCTATTAACATAACAAACAAAAGTAATTAACGAAAGCGACAAAAACCTATTATGCTATGTGTTAGTCTTATTTTTATTTTTTTATTTATTAGGGGGAAAATTGGGCAGCGTTCTGAATGCTTCGTAATATCTTCACGTCCATTGGGGCGGTAATTGTACCGCAAGGTCTTTGACCAGTGTGTGTTGCTAATGTTGAAATACAGAACTAAGACATGGGTCACTTGTTATGGGCCTCATAGGAAGGCTTAAGGTCACCCAAAGGGCAATGGAGCATGCTTTGCTCGGAGTTTCTTCGCGTGATCGAATCAGAAACGAGAAGATCCGCGGAGAAGCAAAGTAACTTAGAATCACTAAATCACTAAACTTAAGTGGCAGTGGGCGGGGCACATAGCTCGAAGAACAGATGGCCGTTGAGGCAGTAAAGGTCTTTAGTGGCGACCGCGCACCCGAAAACAGGGACTGATGTAGCGACACCTTCAGTAACCCGACGCAGAGAATACTGAACCTTAACACATGCGACGAGAGTACAAAATTGTATACGACATCTAAAACGCGCTATTAACATTTCTTCGCTACCGAGTATACATATATATACAAGTACAAACCATTAGCGGTTGGTCCACGGCCGGATCCCAGGAATACCACCTCGCCTGGCGGAGATATCTCCGTCATGAAGAGTAGAAACACCCCCTTTCCTCAATAATGTGTTGTTCTTAATTTGTTTAAAATGTTTGTTTAAGGTGACGTCATAGTTTTAAAGTGTTATTTTTGTACCTACTAATAATTATTTATGATTTTTATGAATTAAAAATTTAAAACTTGAAGGATATCATAACAAGATTTTTTTTCAGTTAGATTTAGTGATCAATAGTTTATAACTAATTTATGATGCAGTCATCATCCCAACTACTCCAAAAGTAAATTTAATAAAAAACAAACTAAGGTAATGAATAAACACAAAATATATAAAGAAAATAAAACAGAGAATAAATAACTACCTAGAAATATAATATTTTTGTGTATAACATGTCAATCAAATTTTAATTTTAATAATTCTACAACAGTAAAATTCTTCGTCCAACAGGAAGTCCATCTGCTCGTACTGTCCGTCTGTTATTTCCCTGAGAAAGGAAGGCAGTCGTTCACAAAATATAAATAACATTAGGTTTCGAATCAAATAGTGGTTCATTTTGTAGCCACTAAGCAAAATGGGATCCGCGGCCGCGAGGGTGTGCGAGGGTGCGCGAGGGTGCTGACTGCTGAGCGACGGCGAGCTTATGGAGGATCTCAAGTTATGGCGCCGGATAAACGCTGCCGCCTGCCGCCTGCCGCTCGCTCTCGCACCAGGAGCTGGCGGCTAAGAAACAACGTTCGTCTTCACTAAGCTTTCTGTCATCTGTGTGTAAGAATAGTACCCGCGGTCACGTATAGGTCTCGATAGCTACAAGAGAATGCCTAGGCTATTGCGCCTCGTTATATCAGCTCATATACGTCCCCACCGAGGGGCTCGAGCCTACCCTCAATTAGGGCGATCAGGCCTTAGTCGACCATGCGGGCCCAGTGGGGGTTGGTCGATTTCACACACAACCTGCGAGTTTCTCCGCAGTCGTGTGCAGGTTTCTTCACGAGGTTTTACTTCACCGTAAGAGCGTCGGATAAACGGATATATAAAATCTAAATTCGAAATCACATTGGTACGTGGCAGGATTTGAACCACGACCTCCCGGACAGGAGGCGATGGCCGTAGCCGTTACGCCACCGACGCTCGTATTATAAACCTAGTTATTGCGCCTATTATAAACAAATAATTATTCATACATTATACAATAAGACTCCTGTGTAAAAGCAAGGCGAGGAGCGAGGAGTTACGAGGGGATGAAGAGCTTTGTATTGAACAAGGTAAAGACGCAAGTGACAAACTGTAAGTATTTCAGTTGAAATCAGCGACTATTTGGCGAGTCCACCACGATCGCATTGTAAAAGAGGACATGAGCTTCTTCGCTCTCCTGTGATTAAAGTAACGGAACAACAAGAAACTAGCTAAACGAATAATTGCTGAACGTGTCGTAAAACAGTTAAACGAAAATCACTCGTAAAATAATATTAAAGTACGTTCATTGTACCGGCAACAAACAACTTGTTTTACAACTAAAGAGGTATACTCAGGCAAAGATAGGAGACAATAATGGATGTGATCTCACGAACATACCGCAAGTCGTAGTTACATTGGCAATGTATGTGACTGCCTGTGCTTAACGAAACATTTAACTATTTTTCTGTGGTATTTGCAACGAGAACTTCTTAAGGAAATGTGGTGCAGTAAAACAATAAACAAAAGAGACACATAATATTGTATTTAAATATTTACGCAAATATGTCTAATCGTACATCAGCCCGTGCTAGCCCACTGCTGGACACACTCTACACCTGCGAGTCCAACTCTCGCCAGCAACCTGGCTACAAATCCTATACTTTAAGTGGGCTATACAAAAGGGTTTATCAGAAACGGCTCTAACGATTCGGATGACAATTGTATTTTATACGTTTACTCTCAAGTCTATCTAGATAGGTGTCATGATAGGTAATATAGATCAGGTGATAGTAAACATAATATTTTTAGTTTTCTATTAGCTACGTAACTAGACAGTGAGCAAACTCGGTCGTCCAGCTACTGCAAGTAAAGTGGCCATCAGGTTTTGGCCCATGCGAAAATAATAAATACATTTAATATACAAGAAGAATATCATCTCACCTGGTGATAGTGATAAGGTTGCCGATGATGGAAGCTTAACAAGATTCCCAAAGGCAATGGGGAACTAGCTATCTCATCTCTATGCCAGAACACAGTCATCAATGCTAGTAACACTGATGTTCGACAGCAAGACAGATAACAGATAAGACTTAGAAAATGATCTACGACCAACTAAACCGAATTCTACAAAGTTGGACCCTGCCAGGAATCAAACCCGGGACTACCTGATATGAAGCGAGTAGCACTACTATACTTCGAAAGAAATCATCCAAAACTGATATGAGGACATTATCTGCGTTCCTCTCCCGGCTCCTGGGCTTTCTACTCCCTCGCGCCGCTTTTTATGCCAATCTTTATGAACTGGGGCCCGACCCTGCGTTACTGAGCACTCGAGTGTTTTATTGACGTGATGATCCGTCGTGCGAGCAGTGTGCAGCTCAGATTTTATGGAACAATGGAATCCGTCAACGTCATCAGTCATCCGTCATCCATCATCGTCATCATCATCATCATCGTCATCATCATCATCATCATGATGGATAGATAGATGGCACTGTAAGTTTTTTAGAACTCAATATTTTTTTTTGGGTGTTAGGTTTTATTTTCGTTACGAAATTTTTTGATTCGGTCCTCTCAAAGCCTGCGATATAAAAACTATACAATAACATAAAAGGTTCAAAACATCATCGCACCACCAAAGTCTTACCAACACCAGTACGAAACATAATATAGAAAATTATTAGTTTTCTCAGAGCACTAGAGATGTGAGAAGTTGAGAACTCGATTCATTTGTGATCTCGTCATCATTACGTGCCCATCAAACGCTTGTTACGCCATGTCAGCACTATAAGCCCTTGTTAGAGACTGGCACTACATAGACTAGACTACACGCGTTAACTGGACATGGCCCTACATGGAGGATACTGTCGTCGCGTGGAGGGGCGTGCAAAACGGACGCGGGCACTCTGAAAGTGGTGATATGATCGTTTCTGTTTTAAAATGTGACTTTAAATTAATTCAGTTTTCGTTATATTTTTACACTAATTCCACATCATCATACTAGCTCATATACCTACCTCGAGCCTACCCTGAATTAGGGCGATCGGGCCTTAGTCGACCACGCGGGACCAGTGCGGGTTGGTCGACTTCACACACAACCTTCGAGTTTCTTTCTTTCCACATAATTAAATTTATGTATTATCAGCGACCGAGACTCCGAGTCTGGCTGAAGATGTCGTCCGGAACTGGTCCGTTTCTGACAATGTATAATTGTGGTTTTGGTTAGAGTATGTAAAATTATTATACCTTTTGCTATTCAAGGGAAAGACGACCGTGTGCAACGCGACCTTCATACACATCTGGAATCAGATGTGCGGGTTTCCTCGCGACGTTTTCCTTCACCGTTAAAGCAATCGGTAAGTATATGTACGTACCTAAGTTTCGAAAAGCTCATTGGTATATATTGCCGGTTCGGATTTGAACTAGGCGCCTCTGGTGTGTATGAATGAACGTAAACAAAACTAAATCCTGTATTTTACTTTCAGTCATTACAATCTTGGCAGCATCAGTTATCTGGCACCAGAGAGTTTCTGTAATGTCTCTACAGAGACGCCATGGCTTTTCACGGCTCGACGGAGAAATGGAGTTTTTTTTTACACTATTTTTAAGCCCTTGGCATCATCTCACCTGAAGATGGAAGCGGGTTTACCAAGATTCTCCAACGGAATGGGGAGGTGGCTATATTATCTTCAAGCCGGAACACATCAATGTTGTGCATTGATGCTTGGCGGCAAGACTTAGATACGATGGCGGTAGCTAGCCAGGCGGGCTTAGAAAATGCCCTTCCACCAACCAAACCGAGTCTTACATAGTTAAGCTCCACCAGGAATCGAACCCGCGACCTCTTGATGTAAAGCTAATGGACTGAACCATTACGCCACGGAGGTGGTTAAGTAATAGATTCAAAGACGTAGCTGGGAAACTCATCATTATTATAAGCCCGTGTTAGTCCACTGCTGGACATAGGTATCCCCAAGGCTCGCCACTTATGCCGATCTTAGGACCTGCGCATCCAGCTATCGCCAGCTACCTTGCGCAAATCATGCTCCACCTAACCGGGGGGCGACCTTACACTACGTTTACCTGAACACGGTCTCCACTCCAGAACTCGCTTTGTCCAGCAGTTATCTGTTCTGCGACAGATGTGTCTGGCCCATTGCTACTTCAGCCGGCTAATTCGCTGAGCTATGTACCTTGGTTCTCTGTTGAATAACTTCGTATCAAATCTGAAATATAAGGTATAATCATACCTGCAGAGAAACTCCGAGCATCTCTCTCTACGCCGCTGTGTGACTTTGAGCTTGTGGACTAATGGTACTGTCAATGTCCACGTTTGAACGCCGTATGTCATTATGGGTAGGATGCACTGATTAAGGACTTTCGTGTTTTGACGAAACTTCCCGGACGCTGCCAAGCCTATATGTATTCTTCCACTTAAAAAACTTAAGCCTTCCTCTCGTGGTTTCTATAAATGCAAGATCTGCTCAAGGTAAACATGTTCTTGAACAACTTAAATAGCTTTGCACCCGACTATGACCGTTCTCTAAGTGTTTTACTTATTAAAAATGACCTTGGTCTTGTCCACTTATCCGAGACCAATCAGTCGGCAAGCAGCATTTAGGCTAACGAGCATTTTCTGTTCGAGAGATGTGACGTCCCCCTGTCTCACTGCTCGATGCAGTTGTTTGGATGGGTTGTTCTGTATTTGGACGGTCTTATAAGCGGCGTGGTAATGGCATCTTATTACATGTATTGCCAGTAGACTTGACATCGCTGCAGGGACTCCATTATAGCCCAGGTTCCTACGGAGTCTAAGGCTTTCTTGTTGTCTAGAAATTCGATACATAAGGGCTGATTTTACAAGGCCCTTTGTGAAATCTGCCTCACTGTATGTATGTAGTCTACGGTGCTACAGCCTCCGCGAAACCCAGCCTGTTCTGGTGGTTGGAATTCATCAAACCTGCGTGCGTGTCAGTCAGCTTTAATAACCCGCGAGAACAGCTTATAGACGTACCTAGCTTAAACATCAGTCAGTTCTTAAGAAAGGTCTTATCTCCTTTCTGAAATAACAGGAAAAGCTTTGTAGAGCATCACTGAACAGTATCTAAAGCCTACTGATCACAGGCTTTCCGCCCGCTTTTAGCTAAGAGGTGATTCCGTTTTCTCTAGGAGCTTTTCCATTTATAAGCCGTCTGGGGGCCAACTCGATCTCTTCCACGCTGATGTCAGGAAGCTAGTCAGTATGGTGGCGGATCAACGTGGCTCTGACATCTGTGTTATTTGAATCTGATCTAGAAATTTTTGAAGTATACAACCGTCTATAAAAAAATCTTCAATCTCACACATAATATCGGGCTTAGAGGTGACGACTTTGCCATCAAAAGTTGTGAGTATCTTCTGATGACTTCAAACTGTACGAAAATAACACTATACCTGTCTCACTCTCGCTTGCTACACGTTTCTCTATGCGATGAACTGCGAGTTGGTTTGTCAATTTACTTTGTTGTTAACCGCACGGCACTCTAGCTTGCCTTAGCTTTCAATTTGGGTTATTTTGTGGTTGGAGCAAATTTTCCAGCACCAGAGTCGGTGCTGACCGCATTGAGAATAACTGCTAAGCAAATACAATTTTTGTACTTTTTCTTGAATTTTTATTATTCTTGAGCTGTCAGTATAAGGACTGTGGCGACATTGCACCACTTTCCACAGCTCACGAGTCACGACTGACTCACTAGTCACTACATGGAGTAGCTTCATAGTCATTAATTGTTACAGACAACGTCCATCTACTCCTCAACAGATGGCACTGACGTCGCATCAACATTAACTATTGTATGGTGTGCAAATAAACTGCCTTCAGCTAAAATGAACCTTAACACAAGCGACCAGAGCACGAAAAACTATCAACATCACGAACGCGCTATCAGCATTTCTTAAATATGTATACAACCGCCAACCCTCCATGGTTGGTCCACGGCCGGACCCCAGCGACACCACCTCGCCTAGCAGAGATATTTCCCTTTACTCCGAGAGGGAGGAACATACCGTTTTTACAGAACTTCTAGATATTTTGTTAAGAATTTTCCTTCCTAACTTATTTGCAAATATGTTTTACAGAAAAAAGGGAAACATTTTCACTTTAGAGATTACTGTGTATCCATGGCCAAGCACTATTAACCACAACATATTTACCGCGTTTAAATGTTGTTAAAACGTGACTATACAATTTTAAAGATGCAATTGGTTTTCAAACAAAAATGCTTACGTAACGGGTTCCCTATTACCTCTTTATCCCTTTAAATGTTCTCGTGGAAGCGCGGCATATTTAAGTGGGACTTACTCAAAGGCGCCAGTGCATATAGTTGGCTATAAGAAGGCTCTCGCGCGGGTTCTCACATCTCATGCACTCCCCGCGCCCCCACTGTTCATAAAAATCGCATTAACTTCCTGAAGAAACTTTCGATGAGTAAAACACCTTACGCTGGGGAAGCAAAGTCTCAGTTTGTGTGGACAGGGAGGACAGCGCCTTCTAAGGGCGAGCATTATTCAAAGTAAATGGGTTTTGACAGTTTTATTCTTTAGTATCCGATATTGCCGGGTACTGTAGGGCAGGTTTACACGACTGAGTGGTTTTATAAGCCAAAGGGAAACTTGCCTTAAAACATTTGTGTACACGGCTGGCTTGCTAATTAAACACCAAACTTCTTTACTGCTTTGTGCTGCAGTTCCGTTCAACCATATACACACCCACACATATCTGGGCGTGAAGATGTGCCTCTACTCCAGTCTCCACTCCTTACGGTCCCGGAAACGCCCCTATATGTGAATTTACAAGAAAGCCAACACCAAAACTGACTGACTGCTTCCGAACATCTAAATATCTGCAGCGAGAGGGGGGAGGGACAAACGCCACCGATGTCAATCATGATGATCATCACCACCGCTATGCCAAACGTAAATCAATCAAGATGAAGACAAGTGGTGTGTAAGCCAGCCAGCCAGCCGTGGCGCCGCGCGTCGGCCGGCAGTCACTAAATCGTTCCGAATGAGGGGCACATTTTGCCCTCTCCTCTCCACACCGACACTATGTTACAGGATTTATCCAGCGCGGAATAGCCCATAAGTTTTGACTTATAGCAGCTTACCGGAAACGGAAAGAAGAAAAGTATGGGCTTTCAAAATTTAGATTGATTTAAAAAAAAGGAATAAACAAGTAAGTAAGATTAAGGAAGTTGACACACGGACTGCATTCCAGCTGCAAATTCACAGTTTTAGACCTTTTCCGTGATTCGCAAGCCACACCAAGCAGTTGGTACAAGCGGCTTGAAACACTTCTGACAGTGGGGGTCACCCACCACTAGCTCAGCAACCCCCAACAATCGGGACCTGACCCCCGTGGGTGGAGTATGGCCAGGCTTGCTAGATGTTCGATTTTCCACCGAGCTGTTCGGTATTTCAGCCCCGCGTTTGATATTCGGTATGAAAAAAATACCACAGTATGGATGGTTCGGTATTTACGAAAGTCCTAACTATTTGTTAATGTTTACGAAGTGTTTCATTGTGTTCACCCTCAGCATTTCCGTTCGTCAGGTAATTTTCGGTAGTTTTCTTAGTTTGTTCGGGCAAATGTTCTGTTAGTTTATGTGGACAACCTGGCAACCCAGAGTGTGGCCTAACCTACCCAAGTTTGGGAAGAGACCCGCGTGCCCGCCCGCGCGCCCCAGCAGCCGTATGAACGTTTACGAGTTATTAAACTGCACACAATTCTACCAGATTTGAATAGACTACGTTGAGACCCAAGAAAAGGAACAATCAATTTATAAACGCGAAACAACATTAATAAAATCAACAAATAATAATTACTGTTGAGGCCCGTGACGGCGTTAATGGAGATAGGCGATAAACATTATTCGCAGCGACTATAGATTTATAGGCATCGCACAACTTACTTACAATAGAAAGAAAAGCAAAATGGACTTTAATGACATGCTGCCAGGACTACTTCAGTAAGAGATCTCGGTGTCATATTGGACAGTGAATTATCTTTTAACGAGCATTACGATCGTATTATGCAAAAAGCTTTCAAAATGTTAGTATTTATAATACGCATCGCATAACTAAACCATTTTAATCTTTACACAATATACAAATATTATACGAGTATTTGAAGCATTTTAGAGTTTCTGCACCAACACTGTCAGCGTATTTCGCACTACACAGGATATCGTTTGGAAAATATTCAACAGAGGTTTCTGTCTCTGATAAATCGCAGAGGTGACGAAAAGCGTACCACTTATATGGAACGCCTGGCACATCACAAGTAACTAGTATCTCATCTGTGACGTCACGAAATAGTAGCCCTGTCCGACAGGCGACAGGCGAAAATTGGGTGAAATGGTATTCCTGCACAATGTAGTCAACAACTAGTTCGAGCGCCCGCAACTCGTTGAACGGGTTGACTTTCTGTTCCTAGCAGACGAAAGAGTCACACGCGTCTGTCTTATGACCTCGAGTGCATACAACGTATGCTCAGGACTCCATTCCTACAATTCAATATTTTCTGAGCTGGACATATTATTATATCATTTAACTTCATCTTCTTTTGAGAAACTTGTAGGTGAAATCTTAATTTTAAATTGCTACTAAATACTCATCATAAATACACACTCACCCACCCCACCCAATCCCCCACCCGCCCAAAAACACACACGCAGCCTTACACAATGTGCATCAATTTCCTCCATTCTTACCCATCCCTGAACAGCTGTTTGAAGTTTAAAAATTTACTTATGAAATCTTTATTTGCCTGTTGAATTATTCTAATTAAAATTCAAATATTAAAATTGTATATACGCTGTAGGTTTCATTAAGGAAATATAAAATAAAAAACAAACAAACAATACAGAAAGCAAGTACTTAGTTACACAGATAATCGGAGATAGCAAAAAAGTGAAACGCAGGTGAATGTATTCCGTATCGGGCAGAATGAAGCGGTCACACCGTCACACTCACACCACATAATAATCTTAATTCTTCGACCGCACTGCGTGCGATAATACGATAATACTATAATACGAGTTACTGATGCTTGCGATTTTACAAAGCGCGCCGGCTCGAGCCGAGCGGCCGAGCGGCCGAGCGGCCCAGCGGTCGAGCGGCCGAGCGGTAGGTAATGTGAACAATCCAAGAAACTTAAACTATTCAGTATAGGAAATATAACCAAGGCGTAAAAGTTCCATTCTAAACTATTAAGGGTCCCCGGGAGGATTGAGTTTCCATACAAACGTAGTTCCGCTTTGATACAAAAACTACATGCCGGATTGAACCCAAACTTTGCAAATATATTGAGGAGACACATATCGATGTTTGTAATTAGTTTTCGATGTACAAAATATAAAACGGAAAAAAATAAGAGCAGTTTCAAACTTTCAGTACAAAACTAATTTAAGCCTTCGTTTAGTTACGTTGAAATTTACTACGATGAAAAGTAATAACAAACGTCGATATGTGTCTACTCAATATTTTTACAAAGTTTGGATTCAATCCGGCATGGAGTTTTTTTGAGTACGTTAGTATGGAAACTCGAGCCTCCTAGAGACTCTATAAATAAAAATCTATCGTTTCGGAGTAATTGACGTCAAATATATCAAAAATCTGTAATAATACCGCCTTATAGCACTGATCAGATCAGAACTGGCCTGTATAGTTAATTCCCGGCGGGCGGGTGGGCTCTCAGCCGTTTTGCCACCTTTGTCGTAAAATGGATTAAGCAGGATACTAAAATGCTTGGAGGGAAGAAAGGCTCCAGAGGCGCTCAGCCATCCAGAAACGCAAGAGCCGCATTAATACTCCGAGATGGTAATCTCGCCCAAACCTAGACAAAAGCCCACCTGACCCCGTGTCATTCCCATGACTCGACGACCCCACCACCGTGCACCGGCTAATGGCAGTCATACAATTATTCATGTTCATGGCTGGAGGTTATTATTCTAATATCATTGGCGGCTATTGGCGGGCATTGTGCGTTGTGCGTACCCGAGATACCTGTAAATAGTACCGCTTTTTATAAAAATTAAATATCTAAACCATCCATCGAAAAATATACAAAAATAGAACACCCACAGTAAAAATATAATCAAAACTGACAAAAAAAAATCACTAAAAATTAAAAACGTAAAATAAAAGATTTAAAAAAACTAAAAACAGACTTCAAAAAGAAAATTCACTCAAAATTAGGTATGGAATAATATTAATTCATACATGATGATTACACGAAATCAACAAACAATAACGAAATCAAAGGTAGGTACGATTCAAATTAGAGGCCTACACCTTTTCCAGCACAGCCGTCGAATGTAAAACATTTGATGGGTAAAGCTGTGTGCTGAGCTGGTACCGACCTCAAAAACATTTTTAGCCCCTAATTTGATTTTTGCCTACCTTTGATTTCGTTCATAGGGGGGTTTTCGTGGAAATCCTTGGGGGAGGCCTTCGTCCAGCAGTGGACGATTATCGGCTTATATGATGATTTCGTTATTGTTGGTTAATTTCGTGTATTTATACAGGGTGTAACAAAATTGGTGTAGGTCCCGTTAACTGGGGCTTCTACTAATCATACTGAACAACTTTTATGCTACGACTTTGCTGAAAACTCAAAAAAAAATTACTCTTCATACAAATCGATCAGCTGATCGACTAATTTTGTGCATTTTAGTATGGAGGGTCCAATTTTTTTTTTGAGAATTGGCTATGGGTTCCTTGGGGAAAGTTGTTCAGTATGATGAGAAGAACCCGCAGTTAACCGGTCCTACACCTATTTTTTTACACCTGTACTATATAAAAATATCATTTCATACTTTTGAGTGAATTTCTTTTTGAAGTCGGTTAATATTTTTTTTTACTTTTTTTAAGTTCATTTTTACGCAGGTTGATTTTTAGGGTTCCATACCTCAAAAAATAAAAACCATTATAGAATCACTCGTGTGTCTGTCAAAGCCAATTTTCTCGGAAACTACTGGACCAATTGAGTTGAAATTTGGTACACTTAAGTAAGTGGGTGACCCAAAGACAGACGTGTATCGTAAATAAATGAATTTTAAACATGGGGTCCACTTTTGGGGAGTTAATTAGAAAATATTTTTTTTATGTACGACATATCTAATAAAAGAGCTTGTTGTGAGAATCTCAATTTTAAGATAAATAGTTTTGAAGTTATTTAAGAAAATAGGCGTAAATAGATATCCCCCCCCCCTCTCCTCCGAAACTACTGGGCCTAAAATCTTAAAAAAAAATACAATATACGAAGTCGAATGCATAGATTACAGGGAAATCTAAAGTCCTTCCGTTACCACAGGAAAAATGTAATTACTAAAATCAAGAATAAGTAGACCCCTATTTACCTAGAGCAAAGTATCTACTGGAGGTATTTTATTGTTGGTAGTTGAATTTTTGTGCGGAACCCTGTTTGTGTGACACCGAGTCGCACTTGGCCGGTTCTTTTTATTTTTTTAATTTAAAGTTATTTTTTTACGCAGTTGGGTTATTGATTTTATATATTTATTTTTCTTTTTTATGGCATTCAAAACTACGGGCTTGAAAATAAACTTGTATATTTTAGAATGTGTAATACATTTCCCGTCCAGTTACAATGGACCTCTGAAATATACTATCTTTTTACTGTGAGTACCTAGTTTTTGTAAGGTACTGGTGTATTATTTCTCAGACATTTTTTAAAATATATTTTTCCGGGACATACCTACGCTATCACTAAGTAAGTATATTATAAAGTTTCGTCAAAATCTATTTAGTGTTTTTGCGTTCATACAGAAAAACGGAAATAAATATATTTAAAACTGTTTTAGCATGTTCAGTTACCAATTTAAGGAAGCCCTGGGTGATGTTTTCCGAATATAATCAATATACGGATTATTGGGTGTTTACAATTTTATATGTAGGTAAGTTTGTAATATTCTATCACATTCTATTACCGGTTGCGACTAGTATTATAACTGCTAAATAAAAATAATGAATCAGGCGAGATGATGCCAAAGGCTGTGTAATGTGTTATGTTATTATCATGTGTTTGCGAATTTCGATTTCATATGTACGTTTATCATAATATGTACGTTAATCCGACGCTCTCACGGTGAAGGAATCCTGCACTCGCCTGAGAAGAAACTCTAAGATTGTGTGTGCAGTCAACCAACCCGCACTGGGCCCACGTTACGTTATTACTAATATAGGTATATAAGGTGTAACAAAATTAGCTGAAACTATTTTAACTGGTGCTTCTACCCATGAAACTGAACAACTTTCCCCATGGAACCCATAGTCAAATGTCAAAAAAAAATTGAACTTCCCATACTAAGTTGGCTGATTAGCTGATCGAGTTAGTATGGGAGAGACATTTTTTTTACGATTTGACTATGGGTTCCATGGGGAAAGTTGTTCAGTTTCATGGGTAGAAGCACCAGTTAAAATAGTTTCAGCTAATTTTGTTACACCTTATATACTTTGCCCGCGTGGTCGACTAAGGCCCGATCGCACTAATTTGGGTAGGCCCGAGCCCCTCGGTAGGGACGTACCTATATGAGCTAATATGATGATTCCGTACAAATTTGTAGGTACATATTAGAAATCATAAAAATGCAACAGGGTCTACAGTATATTTTTTTACATCAAAAGTAGTAATATTATTAAAATTGTATTCAATTAAATCGATTTTTAATTACTTTAAGTATTAATATATTTTTGCCATGGTGATAGTTTTACACAGTCTTTCAATAATTTGAATTTAATATTGTCATTTGACCCATCTTGTCATCGCAACCATCTGAGAGACATGCTCGTACGAGTCACAGATAATAGTAATCGCTATAAAACACTGACGGTGTTGCGCGGTTGAACCGTTGTTCTTACTTAGGATTTCTAAACTTTGACATCTATTAATTATATTAATGAACTAATGTACCCAATACATACGAGTATTTGAATATCAAGATCAAACGTTCAGAAGCAGCATTCCCTCTCGTATATCTACCAGATACACTAAAACTACCAGGTTTATGATATAGCGTCCCCCTTACCTACCCTTGGGCATAACAGTGAGGGCCGCTATTCCTGCCAACACCATAAGGTGAAAACAAGGACCAGTTACGGTAGAAGCAGCATTCCCCTCTCGTATATCTACCAGATACACTAAAACTACCAGGTTTATGATATAGCGTCCCCCTTACCTACCCTTGGGCATAACAGTGAGGGCCGCTATTCCTGCCAACACCATAAGGTGAAGACAAGGACCAGTTAGGTAGAAGCAGCATTCCCCTCTCGTATATCTACCAGATATTCTAAACTATTAGGTTTTAATATAGCGTCCTCCCTCACTCACCGACAGCTAGGTCATATAGTGAGGGCCGCTATTTCTGCCAACACCATAAGGTGAAGACAAGGACCAGTTACGGTAGGTCTTGCCGCCAAGACGCTTGTCCTGGTACTCTGCAAGGCGAGTGCCTCGTGGAAAAGAAACCACTACGTACTGTCCAGGTAGGTCCCAGAGCTGTAGGCACGCTCAGCTCCCGCGGCTTTCGCTGCTGGCGGTTCGATCCCCGCTCGGGACGCCAGAGAAGCTGGCTCCCACATATCCGGTGTGGTACCGGAGCTGTAGGCACGCTCACCTCCCGCGTAATCGCTGCTGGCGGTTCGATCCCCGCTTGGAACGCCAGAGAAGCTGGCTCCCACATATCCGGTGTGGTACCGGAGCTGTAGGCACGCTCACCTCCCGCGTAATCTCTGCTGGCGGTTCGATCCCCGCTTGGAACGCCAAAGAAGCTAGCTCCCACATATCCGGTGTGGTGCCGGAGCTGTAGGCACGCTCACCTCCCGCGTAGTCGCTGCTGGCGGTTCGATCCCCGCTCGGGACGCCAGAGAAGTTGGCTCCCACATATCCGGTGTGGTACCGGAGCTGTAGGCACGCTCACCTCCCGCGTAATCGCTGCTGGCGGTTCGATCCCCGCTTGGAACGCCAGAGAAGCTGGCTCCCACATATCCGGTAGAAGCAGCATTCCCTCTCTTATTTCTACCAGATACGCTAAACTAACAGGTTTATGATATAGCGTCCCCACTTAACTACCCTAGGGCATAACAGTGGGGGCCGCTATTCCTGCCAACACCGTAAGGTGAAGACAAGGACCAGTTACGCTAGGTCTTGCCGCCAAGACGCTTGTCCCGGTACTCTGTAAGGCGAGTGCCTCGTGGAAGAGAACCACTACCTACTGTCCAGGTAGGTCCCGGAGCTGTAGGCGCGCTCACCTCCCGCGGCTTTCGCTGCTGGCGGTTCGATCCCCGCTCGGGACGCCAGAGAAGCTGGCTCCCACATATCCGGTAGAAGCAGCATGCCCTCTCGCACATCTACCAGATACGCTAGACTGCCAGGTTTATGATATAGCGTCCCCACTTACCTACCCTAGGGCATAACAGTGGGGGCCGCTATTAGAAGCAGCAGTAGAGCTGTCTTGGGCACATGTGTTCAAAACGGATTATAGTTTCTCATTACTTGTATCCTAGCCCCCGCCCTGCCCGGCCCCCGGCCGGACGCACGGGGACAGTTTGAGCGACACTGTGATATTTTTATAGCTGCTTTAATTACGGGTTAACGTGTAAATATTACACGTTGTTGAGCCCCCCGTGATTTACTCTCGTAAGGAAATGTAAGGTGGGGCCGCGGTTAGTTTCTGTGTCCGTTTGTATGATTGAGGTTTATTGCGCGCTCCGAGGTTGTCAGACCACGCGCACAGCTCTCAAAGTGAATGAGAAGAGGTAAATGTACCGTTTTCGTAACAAATACGCCCCGACTTGACGAAATGTGCCGTATTGACTCACAATATTTATACCTATGTTAAAAGTTGGAGCTTATAGTATTTTCATGTCACGCAGTCAAGCTGTATAGACGAATGTACACTTGTCTGTTTGTACGTTGATCTGGGTGGCTATACAAGGGGCAATAAAATGAACCTGGTTCTGTACCGGTATAAATTTTCGCTTTTCTGAAAAGGCTATTTCTCGCTTCTTATAAAAGAGTTCATACATATAATGACGTCATCGACACGATAGATTGATTGATTGATATATTGATTGATTGATTGAAAACACTTTATTGCACAATATAAGAGAAAAAAAAGATACAATGATTAAGGAAGTTGTACATATAGGCGGTCATATCGCTAACAAGCGATCTCTCCCAGACAACCTTAAGGTGAAGGAAACATGAGAAATCATTATTGTAGGGTAGCAGTGGGCAATAAACAAATTCATAGAGACAAAATAAAATATAAATATAAATAAATATCCATTCTTAAACCACGTAATACACGTTAATATATAAGTAAATATAAACGATTTATACTAAAATACATATACATAATACATAGATAACATATATAGTATAGTAAGTACATACATAACCAGATTAATGATGATGATGAAAACAACGAGACATAATATTTAAGAGATTATACAGATTTATTAATTTATAGCGCTAGGATGTGCTCTTTAAATTAAGATTTAAAGATATTGAGGGAAGGCGAATTACGAATTGAATCAGGGAGAGCGTTCCACAGGCTTATGGAGCGGAGAGTGAAGGAATCAGAGTAGAAATTAGTAGAATGAGTAGGTACAAAGAGGCGAAGTGAATTTTCTGATCGTAGAGGTCGACTATGAGAGGAGTAGATAGAACAAGAAGTTCATAGAGACCCTGTCTTTTAGTCTTACTTACTGTATCTATACCCCGGGCCCGGACTAATTAGTAACTAACTCACCTGTCCACATTGACGGCGAGCGCGTCGGCACGGGCCCAGCCAGATGCGCCCCATTCGTCGTCAGCCGGCGTTGTGCCGCCCCACTCGGAGGCCCCCGCACCGGGGGCCCACTCGGGGGCCTCGGGGGCCTCTCGAGGCCGCATGCCCAGCACCCCCGACAACCACGTGTAGGACCTGCTGCGCCTCATCGCACGTCACAGCACATGGCGTCAGATCGATGATGAAGTGTGGCGCACTTGTTTTAGTTCCACTTGTAGCACTTGACTGACGTATCAGATGACATTTAGTGATGTGTACTGTTGTCAAATTTTCACTTATCAGGTGATCCCACTTAGAACTGTACCTGTTTTATTTCATTTTGTAATGCACTCTGAGTTTCCTCTACAACACTCTCCAAAACTGGTTCGTCAATGCTCCAAAAGTAAGTACCTGCTACAGCAGCTACACGATACCTTGTGCCTTGTGACCTCTCACTATCTTCATTTTAAATCTAGTTCTTATTAATGTATTTACTCTACATTTCGTAATATACTCGCAATATGTAAGTACTATAACGGCACGATGTTCCCACAGCATTCGTCAGAAATACAAAACTAGTTGAGACATACATACATAGAGGTACATGAAATGTGTTTCTCGATCCCTTTAGTTTGGGGATCTTCAAGGCAAGAGTGAATACGCATTATTTGAGTTTGCGTGTACCATCCTCGACTGCATCATCACTTACCATCAGGTGAGAAGCAGTCAAACGCACTCAAATTATTAATAAAAAAAATACAATACATAGCAATAATAATTATCAATGAAATATTATTATTATTATTTACTACCTTTTGCCCACGGCTTCGCCCGCGTGGACTTAGTTTTTATGACTGTCTTTCAGGGTGAGTGGTGCGCGTGCCGGAAGCGGCTCGCGAGCGTGGACATTAATTTTATCCAAATCCCTATCCCAGATCGGGCTATTCTGATTAGCAGTCTATGTCATTCCCCACTTCTTCAACCATCCCTGTGCAAAAATCTGAATTTTTTTTTGTTCCGTTGCGATGTTAAAAAAATGAACCAAAAAAATACTTTTTTTTCATTTCCCTCAAAGTCTGCATTGGACTATGCTATTTTCACGTAATAAAAAGTAGCCTATGTGCCTACCACTGACACAGGCTACCTGCATGCCAAATTTCATCAAGATTGGTCAAGGTGTTGAAGCGTGAAAAGGTAACAAACAAACAAACACATTTTTACTGAAGTTCTAAAATATTATTTTGGTGCCAACTGCCTCCGTACAATAAAAGCCGAGAAAAAGGAATACACACTGATTGGGTATTTCGACATTCGCACTGCTCCGCGCTCCGCACTCCTCGCTCCGCACTCCTCGCTCCGCGCACTCCATCAAAATACCAATTATTCGGTCCCTCATTAAACTCTTCAATGCTCAGGCATACGGACAAGGTTCAAAGACGCCTACGAATGACTTTAGGTTCTATAACAATAGCAGTAAAGTGTATTGTTGTGCACGAGGCCGAGTGGGAACAAAGTGAAGTATCATCGCGTAAAATTGACGATAACCATTAAAATGGTAAAACTAAATGTTATAGTGAGCGAGCAGGCTGCGGAGATGTGGGATTCCGTACATTCAATTTTGAGTGCCGACCAACATCAAAATCGAATGTCATATTGGTCACGAGAATACTATATTACAAACATATGAAGTTGCACGCTTTTTAAAAAACTTTTAACGCCCAAAAACAAAATGAAAAACATAATATGTTAATGTACCTATTGTAATGCATTAAGGTACATTATGCTAACTCAGCGTACGCAGAATGGAACAAGAAGGTAATAAATAAAGTGAGGAAGACGAAAGATATTGTTACGTAAGTCTTGCCGCCAAGCATCAGTGTTAACAGCATTGATGTGTTCTGGCTTGAAAATAAGCGTTGGGGGATCTTAGTAAGCCCGCTTTCATCTTCGGTATCATCGTTACTTACCATCAGGGCCATCAGGTGAGATGATGCCAAGGGCCTATCAATTGTGGATTTTTTTTAAAACTAGTTCAGCGGTAGAAATGAGGCCCAAATTCTTTGCGAATTCGTGGACAAGCTAAGCATTATTTTGATTTGTCTATTTAGTCTATTTGTATTTGATTAAGTACTATTTCTTTTTGAAGCGCACCAAATGGAAATTTATCACGGATCCCTAAATCTAGTCACATCTTCACGAAAATCTGACCTCTCTTAACCTGATGATGGGCACTTGGGCAGCGCAACAAAGAGGCGTTGATCACGCGCGAACGCGGCCGAGTTACAATGACACTCCTAGCGGTGCCGCATGCCGGTGATGGGATTTTGAAATCGAATGGGTAATGATTTGGAGAGTGTCGGAGGTGGCGAGGAATGACCTCTGATGAGAGGGTCCACTGATGGGTACCTGTAACAAAAAGTCATCATTTAATTGGGCATTACAGGTTTTTCGATGGATTTCTTATAAGAAACGCAAGATAATTATAAGTTTGATAAAAAGTATTAAGTGCGTGACACTTACAAAAAAACCTGATAATATAATATTGAGGCACAAATCACTCACGAACACGATCGTCCTTTACTATTACGATTCCTTGTACTATTAAAACCAGAAACTGATACACATAAGAATTTTTTAACCGCCTCGGTCGCGTAATGGTTAGTTCATTCGCTTCACACCAGGAGGTTGCGGGTTCGATTCCGGCGGGGTCAACTTTGTAAGACTCGGTTTGGTTGGTGGTACGGCATTTCTTATCACCATCTTATCTAAGTCCTGCCACCAAACATCGGTGTTAACAGCATTGATGTGTACCGACTTGAAGATTATTAAGATAGCCAGATCCCCATTGCGCTAGGAAATCTTGGTAGGCCCGCTTCCATCTTCGGCATCATCGCCACTTACCATCAGGCGAGATAATGCCAAGGGCTTATCAATAATAATTGTGGATAAAAAAAAATTGTGTTGTATTGTTTACATACCTATACTTAAGTGTATGTATGTATGTATAAATTCTTTATTGCACACAAGGAATAATCACAAAATGGTTTTATAAGACTTAAGTGTACAAAGGCGGTCTTATCGCTAAAAGCGATCTCTTCCAGACAACCCTTGGCAGATGAGTGTTTCAAAAACTTACGTACATATACTTGCCGATTGCTTTAACGGTGAAGGAAAGCATCGTGAGGAAACCTGCAACACGCCTGCGAAGAAACTCGAAGGTTGTGTGTGAAGTCGACCAACCCGCACTGGGCCCGCGTGGTCGACTAAGGCCTAATCGCCCTGATTCAGGGTAGGCTCGAGCCCCTCGGTGGGGACGTATATGAGCTGATATAATAATAATATACCCTAAATTATTTATTTTTATTTAAATTTGTTTTACAGACAACAAGATCCACATAAGTTAGTAAACAAACAAGCTTAACCTATGTTAGTGGCTTCTAAATACATACTGTACAGATACTAAACACTCAGACACAGAGCAAATAAACATGTTCGTCACACAAATGTTTGCCCTGGATGGGAATTGAACCCATCAGCCTCGGACCAGCAAGCAGTAGCAGACCACTGGACCGCCCACCGGCTCACTTATAAGTCGTGCACTCGTGCATGATGCGTTTTTGTTTAGGTAATTCTCAATTTAGTTTTCCTAAGCAGATATGGTAAACGTGAAATGTAAAATTAAAGATATAATTTCTTTGGAGTATCATAATCATATGGACCGTCGGCGGCGTAACGGCTAGGGCCGCCGCCTTCTGTCCGGGAGGTCGCGGTTCGAATCTGGCCACATACCAATCTGATTTCAAATTAAGATTTCATATGTACGTTTATCCGACGCTCTTACGGTGAAACCTGCACACGCCTGCGGACCAACCCGCACTGGGCCCGCGTGGTCGACTAAGGCCCGATCGCCCTAATTCAGGGTAGGCTCGAGCCCCTCGGTGGGGACGTATATGAGCTCATAAGATGCTCATAATGATGTGATATACACACCAACCAACACCGCTAATACCACAAGTCACAACCATAACATACTCCTATCAATATGCATCAACACCGATCGTCAAGTGTGACTGACAGTGACAGGTGAGGAGATACGTTGACGTTAAGAGGTGCATACACTGAACACGAGTGTTGTGTTCGTCTGGTCTGGTGGCACCTGACGTGACGCCTCGGAGGTGAGGCTAGGTCAAGAGGCGAAGACAGCGGACCACCCGGAGCGAGTGTTGGGAATCTAAACACTGGAATACAATTTAAAGGTACCCAAGTCATGTTTGTCCATCGTTGGAGCGCGAGCGTTCAAGAGACCATCATGATATGCGACGCGTGTTTGTTGATATTATCAGTGATGGAGATGGGAAGGTGTCGCTCGATTTCCACAAGGTGTTTCAAGTGGAACAGGTTCGAAATCATATTCCACTTTGCTAGTAAAGCAAAAAAAATCTCGTAAAGCTGATTTGCTATTTAAATAAAAATGTATACAGAATGCATTTGCAAAGTTTGGATTCAATCCGGCGTGTAGTTTTTGTATTAAAGCGGACCTAAGTTTGTATGGAAACTTGCTTATACAATACAATGCTTAAAGCTTAAAGGTCAATGGGCAAAAATGTACGATAATTTAAATAAATTTCAAAAATAATGCCTGATTACGGTTAGTTTAC
Organism: Coleophora flavipennella; assembly: GCA_947284805.1. Classification (NCBI taxonomy): domain Eukaryota; kingdom Metazoa; phylum Arthropoda; class Insecta; order Lepidoptera; family Coleophoridae; genus Coleophora; species Coleophora flavipennella. The sequence goes on from OX369265.1 coordinate 18,558,704, forward strand.
GAATGTAGCGCGGTGCGCAGTTAATCATTCTTGTTTCATCCGATCTTCTTTTCATTCCATCTATTTATGTATTTTCCACGCATTCGCTGTCAATCTATGTGACATTATGCATTTAGAATTCTTTCCGACCACAAACTTATAAATTGTAAAATAAAATAAATTTCCTAACTCCGATATATTTACTGGCTGTTCCCTTATAAAGACCCATTTTGGGTAAGATATAATTACTCGTATATGTATAATTCGTTTGTATTTAATATTTTCTAATTCTCGTATATTTCTTTTTTTAGAACTTATTTTTACCATTACATTGAATTCTGTAGCGCGCATCTTCTTCATCTTCATTTAAAAACCCACGCCCTATCTACTTACCTATCGTGCTATATACACGAGTTATTTTAATTTATAGTTTACATAGAGGATATATTTTTATATTTTAACCGCCTCCGTGGCGTTATGGTTAGTCTATTCGTTTCATATCAGGAGATCGCGGGTTCGATTCCCGGAGGAGTCAACTTTTTAAGACTCGGTTTGGTTGGTGGTAGGATATATTCATAACTTGCCTGGCTAGCTAACACCATCTTATCTAATTCTTGCCACCAAACATCAGTGTTATCAGCATTGATGTGTTCCGGCTGGAAGATAAGATAGGCAGATCCGATCCCCATTGCGTTGGGAAATCTCCGTAAGCCCGCTTTTATCTTCGGCATCATCCTCCCTCACCATCAGGTGAGATGTAGCCAGGGCTTATCAATTGTGGATAAAAAAACAACAATTCAACATTTTTAAAAAGATATTCATTGTTAGTCTAGTATCTACAGACCGTTACACGTTACATGTTACACTATATCAGCACGATTATTTCTCACCTAAGAAACGGTACAAGAAATATTTAAATATTGCAAAACTTACAATTATTACATTTAAACTATGTTATTGGATACAGTAATATCAGATGTATATTAATCATCATCATCATATCAGACGAAAGACGTCCACTTGCTGGATAATGAGGGCAGCGCAGGACCGGTCGGGGTAGGCCCCAGTGTTTCCACCACGGCTGGTCCTGCGCTGCCCGCATCCAGCGGCTTCCCGCGAACTTCACCAGGTCGTCGGTCCACCGTGTTCCAGTGCGCGATAGTCACTCAATAATTTTACTGCCCCAACGGCCATCTGTTCTATGAGATATTTGCCCTGCCCACTACACTTAAGTAGAGCGACTCTGTGAGCTATGTCGGTTACCTTGGTTCTCCTACGAATCTCCTCATTTCTGATTCGATCGCGTAGGGAAACTTCGAGCATAACTCGCTCTATTACCCTCAGGGTGATCATGGGCCCATAGTTACGTAGTACATTGTCTTTATTATTTGCCCATAGTAAGCGACCATGTTTCAGTTCCTTATGTCATCAGTGGCAACAACCACTGGTCAAAGACGTTAGTCTTGAGACACTGCGGTATTTGGGACGTGAAGATATTGCGAAACTTCCCGAACGCTGCCCAGCCGAGTTGGATTCGTCGATTGATCTCTTTCTTGAAGTTGGACCTACTTAACTGGATTGTTTATCCCAGGCATACATATTTGTCAACAACTTCCAGAGCAGAGCCTCCAACCTTTTGACGAGTGGGTGCGACACGGACATGTAACATTATTTTGATCTAGTCCATGTTAGAGACTCTACTGAGGCCATCGAGCTTTGTGCCTGGGTTTTTCATAGTCTTAGCCATGACCACGATTCAAGATTCAAGATATTTATTGAAAATAGGTGCAAACTACACTCTTTCTGATAGTCATAAAATAGTGTTTGCACTGCGTCATTCCAGCGGTACCTGGACCGTCCAACAGGGCGTTTTGCACTTCGTCATTCCAGCTGTACCTGGACCGTCCAACAGGGCGTTTTGCACTGCGTCATTCCAGCGGTACCTGGACCGTCCAACAGGGCGTTTTGCACTTCGTCATTCCAACGGTAAGTACCTGGACCGTCCAACAGGGTGTTTTTCACTTCGTCATTCCAGCGGTACCTGGACCGTCTAAGGTCGTTTGCGGACTCATTTTCATGACTTATTTTAATCCCCAGAAAAGCAATATTTTAACAAGACACAAGGGGACATTGAGAGGCTCCAAGTAAAACACTACTTGCATCAGCGCCACACTCACCGTATACTCGTACACTCTATTCCACGGATAAGATAAATAAGGTTGGATTGGCAATAGTCACACTTTTGTTTGAAAACCAGTGTCGCCGCTTGTCTCCCACCCATCAACTCCACTACACAGGCAATAATAATACATGCACGAATTGCGTACACTAATAAACAAAACATACTTAGAACACAGGGCTGCAATTGTGTCTCACACCATTTCGAGAGTCTGTACGTTACACACAACCACACGCAAATAAAAAGTATTAACGCGTGCTTCGGTTAAGTATGATTATCTAATCATACTTGTGGCGCACCTGCCCAGCGCACATTTCCAATCCAACCTTATTTATCTGATCCGTGCTCTACTCAGTATACACATCGAGGGCAAGGTGAAGGTTCACCGGCGGCGTCCTTGCGCCCGCGTCGCGGTGCCCAGCCGGTCCTTCGAGCCGGATGCGCGTGCCCTCACGTGCGGCCGATGCCTGTGGTTTGCATGCAGACGAGGACACGTTGTGTTGTTCGTCTTGCTGGTGTTAGATAATGTAAAGTCAAAGTCAAGGTGCTTTTATTGCAACGCGTTAGGTAAGAACAAATAGGTGACAAAGATAGATAGATAACTCATTTATTTTTCTAGCAAAACAGCACCATAGAGCAAACAAGCGATGGAGATAAAACATTATAAGTACTTAATTTATAAAAGAGTACACTGTTATTGAAAACACTAACACACCTAAAAACTAAAAGGTAACTACCTAGCCAGAAAAAAAGGCCCGGGCTCAGCATAATGTTGTGCATGCAGGGTATACATGCGCAACGTTAAAAAGTTAAATATGAACACTACAGCTTACCATTACAATGGTATCCAATACAAAAATAAAAATTAAAATAATGTTACAATTTATGAATTTAATAATTAGATATCACACTTTCTTACTTAATTATTAAGTTGTACAATAAAATTCTACCACGTTTTAAGGCTGCCTTTGAACTGTACATATTTAAATTAAGTTCCTGTAATATATTTTCTGGTGTGCAACGTAGGACACTATAAGTATAATATATATTCTCTACAGTGTGTATCGTTATTTTATGGCCATGTAATACAAAATGATTGAATTAAGAAGAAATAAACAAGTCGTAAATGACCTCGTTTTTGAAGTAGGTTTAAAAAAAGAAAAAGATTACTTTTCAAATGAGACCATTTTGAAGTCTTTTCTGCTGCTAATTCAAGAGAAAACATATTTTTCATGGACAACTAGTTGCAAAAGAAAATTTAAAATAAAAATGACTGCCATTTAGAGGGGAGAAGGATACGACTGAGGGGTTTTTCGTCCATGAAATGTGGTATTTTACACGCCCTGAAAATATCGGTAACCCTATCCGATATACGCTGTATATTAAAAGAATTATAAAATCTAATGCGAATCCGTCCGACCGTTCAACCGATTTGCTTAATTTTTTTAAATGGAAGGTATTGATGCACAGATTTGTCATCAAGTATTGGAAATCACCCTCGCGAGCGGCTAGCGCACCGCGCTCTTTCCAGATTACACTACGAGTCTGTGTGGCCGTTCTAT